>JAQPPZ010017151.1:11250000-12500000 GCA_028583015.1 Wollemia nobilis
GTCACCAATTGGGGTTCCACTTCATTGTGAGGTAAAGCATTCCATTGATTTAGTTCTTGGTTCTCCTTTGCCTAATGCACCTGTTTATTGTAGATCAGTCCTTGAAAATGATGAAATCAGGAGACAAATCCAAGAATTAATTCAAAAGGGACACATCAGACTAAGTGGCAATCCAATTGTCTTGGCTCCAAAGAAAGATGGAACATGGAGAATCTATATTGATTACAGATCTTTGAATAAAATCACTATGAAGAACGATAATCCACTCCATCAAATAGATAACTTACTGGACCAGCTCTGTGGTGCAAAGTTCTTCACCAAAATTTATCTCAAATTAGGCTATCATCAAATACCCATCAAGCCCACTGATGTCAGGAGGATTACATTCAAATCCAAGGAGGAGTTTATTTGAGTGGTTGGTTATGCCTTTTGGCTTGACCAATGCACCTACCACATTCATGAGGATGATGGATGACATCTTGCGTCCCTACACCAGCTCATTTGTGGTAATCTACTTAGATGACATTCTCATTTATAGTAAGACATGGGCGGAGCATCTACAACATCCGACAGATGCTTCAAATTCTTCAAAGAGACAAGCTATATGCTAATTTGGAGAAGTGCTCATTTAGCATGACAAAGATTCAATACCTTGTGTATATGGTTGACAAAGAGGGAATCCAATTTGATCTTGAGAAGATTCAGGTAATTAGAGATTGGCCTACCCCAAAGTCTCTAACACAGCTTCGCAGCTTTTTAGGTCTTGCCAATTTCTATCGAAGATTTGTATTGGGTTCTTACACATTGCTTGGCCACTACACCAAGTGACCAAAGGAGGTGCCAAATACAAGTTCCATTGGGGAGATACACAACAAAGGACATTTGAAGGACCAACTGTGTTCAGCTCCTACACTTTCCCTACCTGATCTGCATCAACCGTTTGAGGTAATGACTAATGCATCAGAGTACGCATTGAGAGTTGTTCTCACACAACATGCGCATCCAATATGACAAAGAGCTCTATGCCATTGTCCAAGCATGTAAACAGTGGAAGCACTACAATCATGTGCAAGGAAACCATCATCCACACAAATCACAGACCTTTGAAGTGCATTTAGACACAAAGTAAGCTAAGGAATGAAAGACATCAAAAGTGGGCCACATATCTACAACAATTTCATTCAATTATCAAGCATAAGAAAGGGAGTGCTCATTCAGTAGCATATTGTTTGAGTTGAGCTCCTATCATAGCATTCACCACCATTCTTGATTCCTATGATAGTTCCAACTTATCCACCTTGTATGAAGTAGATTCTGATTTTACAAATACATACGGAGCTCTTCATCTAGGTAAGCAACCTCCTCTTCCACATGAGACATATATGTGTACCAGCTAGTGAGCACTCAAAGATAATTTGGGAAGCATACTTCAACAAAGTTGCAGGTCACTTTGGGGTGGACAAAAATGTTGGTAGTACTTCTATTGGACCAAGATGACGAACGATGCCGAGAGGTACATCAAGTCACGTGCCCCCTGCATTGTTGCCAAACCAACCAACAAGAAGCAAGGACTATATAAACCATTATCAATACCATCCAAGCCTTGGGAATCCCTCCATGGATTTCCTCTCAGTCCATTGTATCTAATAGGGATAGCATATTTCTAAGCAGTTTTTGGTCCACCCTATGGAGCATGATGGACACCAAGTTGACCATGTCCACGACCTTCCATCATCGGACTGATGGCCAGACAAAAATTGTGAATCGATTGATTGTACATATTTGAATGTACAATTCCAAGCATCCACGCACATGGGATGAGAGCCTCCTCTACATTCAACATGGGTATAATCGAGTTATGCATAGCTCTACCAAACATGACCCATTTCATGTTTGTTTCGGGTTCCAACCCTTGGCACCCATTGATGTAGCTCTCCTTGTGCAACCCATGGAGTTCTCACCTCATGGACACAAAAAAGCAAGAAAGGCACAACAGTTTGTAGAAAAAATTCAGCACATCCAACAACAAGTCCATGACCTCTTGGAAAAAACATTAGAATTACAAGCAACGCCATGACCAGCATTAGGTCCCACATCAATTCAAGTTTGGAGATAAGGTATGGTTACGTCTTCAAAAAGAGAGACTTACAAGACCCCATAGGAAGATCAAACCTCTTTTCTATGGACCATACACCATCACCAAAAAGGTGGGAGAAAATGCCTTTGAATTGAATCTTCCATCTTATCTTGGTTTGCATCCAATCTTTAATGTTGAACTTCTTAGGCCCTATCATCCACCTTTGTTGAACACTTCCATAGTAGCAAAACAGTTGGACATTGAAGAACTCAATCCAGATAGCTTAGCACCAATGGAGGAGGATCAAATTGTTGATACATGGATCAAGATGACTAGAAGGTAGTCCACTTAGATGTACAAAGTGGTCAAGGCAGGACAACTTGGTCACCAAGGGGAATGGCTCACAAAAAATCAGATAAAGAAACAATTTCCACACTTGATGTCAAAAGTTGATGCAATTGGGACCATTGCTTTTCATGGGGGGGTGAATAATCCTACCTGCACTGTTAGCGGCATAACGTTTTGCTCAGGACTCCATTTCGATCCATTCAAGAATGTTTCAAAAGATAAGAGAGAGAAAAACAATTTTATAGATAGAGTTGCCGACATGTTTGTGGAAAAAACACTTTGGAGGCCCTCAAATATGCAAAATAAATTACTTAATAAAAATAGTGATTTTCTATTTTAGATTTTTGTAGCCAAAATGCATCTCTAGCTATGTTGACACATTAGTAGAAGACAAAACACAAAAGGACAATTCATATGTATGTAATTTTCATTTAATATACACTTTGTAACTAATGGAGGGTGAATCACCACATTTTCATATGGGTGACCTTCCAACTCACGAAAGGTGAACCACCACATTTCCATATGGATGACCTTCCATATTCAATACGGTGGATTTCCAACACACCAATTCTTGTATAAAGAGAGATGCACCCCTGAATGTAAAAAGCATGAGTAATGGATGCAATGTTATAACCTCACATCTCTTCTCAAAGATTGCTTGCTTTGTACTCTGTTTTCTGAGCAATAAAATCATTTTATTATTTTGCTTATATATCTGTGGTCTTATTTGTTATACTTTGTTATTTTTTTAATTGCACTCTTTCATGATCTTCCTTAACTTGAAATTCAGAGTTTTGGATGACTTGATTTGGAAACATTGCATAAAAGAGACTTTACGACTTAGGTCATCTGCAAATATTACACCAAATGCATGAGTAGAGGTGTCAATCATCACTATTACCATCATGTTGGGATTCCAACCCACGATGTAATGTTGTGCATAGCAATGACCGATACAGTTAGAAACAAGGTCAAAGCTTGGCTATGTAGCATAGTGGTGATATTCCATAGTTGGATGAAAAATTATGAATGACGGAGTAGGTTGACCAAACAAATCATCAACATACAATCAAATGGCCTGCAACACAATATCTCTGATAGCCCTGCACAACACATCAGTCAGACAACCTAGTCTACAGCCTAGACGGCCTGGCATGGCAGTCAAACAGCTTGCCCCCTTCTAGTCAAACAACTCAAGCTTGCATAGGACGGCCTAGATTCAGATCTAGATGGCCTTGCATATTTTGAGTATGACAAGTAATAACTGAAATGGCAACAGTTCAGAATTTCTATCTACAGCAATATCATTTAGATGCAAACACATGCAATAAACATACACAATGACAATGGTTGAATGGTGTTATTAATATTAAAAAAGACATGTTTGTGTATTACACTTATGCCTGTACGAATGCACTCTCCAGCATCTCCTCTGCGTATAGCATCTACAATATATGTGTGTACGGTTGTAGCATGCACAGTGCCTTCAATGTGTGTGTACTATGTACCTGCTCAAATGAATGAGGAGGTCTATTTAAACTTATGGGAAGGTAGTTATTCCCAACTACCAACCCGACACCTCACCAACTCACATTACATTTGTCATGCATTTACATTTCATTTCCAACTACATGACAACTAAACAACTAATGACTCATTTGTACATAACTAACACTTCACTCAACATTACACATTATTGTATGAAGCTATTACATCACAACTTCACAATATCAAAACTTTATCGTGCATGTACTTGGCTTCCAACGCACTTATTCTTATTTTTGAACTTGAGATGATAAGTTAAAACTAGTGTCTACATCTACCCTCCCCTCTAGAATGGTCGACATCCTTGTCGACGACTGTTGATGCTTTTGGGGCTCTAACTATGTTGAGGATGAGGCATTGGAACAGGTATTCCTTTCAACTCCTAAATTTGCAGCTTCAAGGCTTCGGTCTCTCCCTTCAACCGCTTTGCCTAGGTTTGTTAACAAGCCCACTAGAAGCCATAATGATGCAACTTCTGCTCAAATTCATCCAGCCTTGCCTTTAAATCCTCCTCCCTTCTTGCTGCTTCAACTTCTTTCCTTGCAACTACTACTACTTGCTCATCATGCTTAGCAAACAATTGATCCAAGTGAGCAATCTCCTGCATCTTCACCTCAAGAGTTCGCTCCCATACTGCACACTCTGATTTCAGCTGTCCAATCAACCAATCCTGTTGTTCTTGTACCTACCTCATGCTCTCCATCTCTACTTTCAACACTGCTAGTTCTACTTCAGCATCCTACTATACTTGCCAAAGTTGTCCTTCCACCATTTTTAGTTGGTTAGTTTGTTCATCCTCCAACTTCAAGCTATGAACCATCTGCTAAAATGTCTCTAACCTTGTTGCTAACCCGTGAATAAGATATACCAAGAAGTTCGTTCTAACATACAACTTTACTAACTCAGGTGGCAATTTCACAGTCTTGACACCTGAAATTGAGGATATGGCTGCAGATTTTCCTTATCAACATAAACTCGTGTTGGGTGTTGATACAAGGTCAAAGTTCCTTCTGGCAATTTGCTCTCTACTAGCATCAAATGGATACTTGTACTGCTAGCACCTAGCTCCCATGGCTGCATCTAATGGATCTCTACAAACTTCTTCATTCACTCTTCATCTTGAGCCCAACTCACCAGTTTTCCCAACTCTTCTTCCATCTTCAATTGCCAAAGTCACCAATTCCCAACACGACCAACTTGGAACTCGCTTTAGAGCCGATTAAACAATCCACTCACCTTCTCGAAAAAAGTGTCAACTTGTTCGTTAATTGTCTCACCATGAATTGGAGGCTGCCTCAAGATAGGCACTTCTATCATAAAATGCTCACTCATTCCTTCATGCTCCAGCTCATCCTCAGTGTCCTCAGTGGTTGTTTCCTAAATGTCCTTCCCACCATAACCTTTCAAGTTGATCTTCTGTTTAGCTACATTGCCCTCTTGAATCATTGGTACTGCTCCTCCCTTTAGTGTGTTTTCTAGTCGTATCCACTGTCTCCTTGCTTTATTAGGTTCATCCTCAAGCGGTTGACTACTTTGGCTCTTTTGCTTCAAAATATGTTTTGATGCATGTTGCTTCCCCTTTTCACTTCTCTCCTCCAACACAAATGAAGTTGGTGCCATGACCTACATTGTTGTAGATGTTAGCTCGATTGGTGGTTCCTCGTTTAGTGGAGGTGAACCACATCTTTCCACCTCGCCTGCAAACTACCTCAATGGTATTGTGGCATAGCTCTCTGGCGTGTCCACATTCATACAAGGTCAGAGTTCCTTCTAGCAATTTGCTCTCTTCTTGCATCAAATGGATACTTGTATTGTTAGAACCTAGCTCCCATGGATGCATCTAATGGATCTCTACAAACTTTTTCATTCACTCTTCATCTTGAGCCCAACTCTTATTCCATCTTCAATTGCCATAGTCACCAGTTCCCAACACAACCAACTTGAAACTCGCTTTAGAGTCGATCAAACAGTCCACTCACCTTCTCGAAAAATGTGTCAACTTGTTCATTAATTGTCTCACCATGAATTGGAGGCTACCTCAAGATAGGCACTTCTATCATAAAATGCTCACTCGTTCCTCCATGCTCCAACTCGTCCTCAGTGGTTGTTTCCTCAATGTCCTTCCCACCATGACCCCTTAGGTTAACCTTCTGCTTAGCTACATTGCCCTCTTGAATCATTGGTCCTGCTCCTTCCTTTGCATTAGTGTGCTTTCCAGTTGTATCCACTGTCTCCTTGGTTTATCAAGTTCATCCTCAAGCGATTGACTACTTTGGCCCTTCTACCATAAACTATGTTTTGATGCATGTTGCTTCCCCTTGTCTCTTCTCTCCTCCAGCACAAATGAAGTTGGTGTCGTGACTTTCATTGTTGTAGATGTTAGCTTGATTGGTGGTCCCTCATCTGGTGGAGGTGAACCACATCTTTCCACTTCGTCTACAAACTGCCTCAATGGTATTGTGGCATAGCTCTCTAGCGTGTCCACATTCATACAAGGTCGGAGTTCCTTTTGGCAGTTTGCTCTCTTCTAGCATCAAATGGATACTTGTACTGCTAGCACCTAGCTCCCATGGATGCATCTAATGGATCTCTACAAACTTCTTCATTCACTCTTCATCTCGAGCTCAACTCACCAGTTTGCCTAACTCTTCTTCCATCTTCAATTGCCATAGTCACTAGTGCCCAACACAACCAACTTGAAACTCGCTTTAGAGCCAATCAAATAGTCCACTCACCTTCTCGAAAAATGTGTCAACTAGTTCATTAATTGTCTCACCATGAATTGGAGACTGCGTCAAGATAGGCACTTCTATCATAAAATGCTCACTCGTTCTTTCATGCTCCAGCCCGTCCTTAGTGTTCTCAGTGGTTGTTTCCACAATGTCCTTCCCACCATGACCTTTCAGGTTGACCTTCTGTTTAGCTACATTGCCCTCTTGAATCATTGGTATTGCTCTTTCCTTTGCATTGGTGTGCTTTCTGGTTGTATCCAATGTCTCCTTGGTTTATTAAGATCATCCTCAAGCAGTTGACTACTTTGGCCCTTCTGCCATAAACTATGTTTTGATGCATGTTGCTTCCCCTTTTCTCTTCTCTCCTCCAACACAAATGAAGTTGGTGTCATGAACTACATTGTTGTAGATGTTAGCTCGATTGGTGGTCCCTCATCCAGTGGAGGTGAACCGCATATTTCCACCTTGTCTACAAACTGCCTCAATGGTATTGTGGCATAGCTCTTTGGCGTGTCCACATTCATACAAGGTCGAAGTTCCTTTTGGTAGTTTGCTCTCTTCTAGCATCAACTGGATACTTGTACTGCTAGCACCTAGCTCCCATGGCTGCATCTAATGGATCTCTACAAACTTCTTCATTCACTCTTCATCTCGAGCCCGACTCACTAGTTTTCCCAACTCTTCTTCCATCTTCAATTGCCATAGTCACCAGTTCCCAGCACAACCAACTTGAAACTCGCTTTAGAGCCGATCATACAGTCCACTCACCTTCTCGAAAAATGTGTCAACTTGTTCATTAATTGTCTCACCATGAATTGGAGGCTGCCTCAAGATAGGCACTTCTATCATAAAATGCTCACTCGTTCCTTCATGCTCTAGCTAGTCCTCAGTGTCCTCAGTGGTTGTTTCCTCAATGTCCTTCCCACCATGACCTTTCAGGTTGATATTCTATTTAGCTACATTCCCCTCCTAAATCATTGATACTGCTCCTCCCTTTGCATTAGTGTGCTTTCCGATCATATCCACTGTCTCCTTGCTTTATCAGTTTCATCCTCAAGCAGTTGACTACTTTGGCCCTTCTGCCAAAAACTATGTTTTGATGCATGTTGCTTCCCCTTTTCTCTTCTCTCCTATAGGACAATTGAAGTTGGTGTCGTGACCTACATTGTTGTACATGTTAGCTCGATTGGTGGTTCCTCATCTAGTGGAGGTGAACCACATCTTTCCACCTCGTCTACAAACTGCCTCAATGGTATTGTGGCATAGCTGTCTGGCATGTCCACATTCATACAAGGTCGGAGTTCCTTTTGGCAGTTTGCTCTCTTCTAGCATCAAATGGATACTTGTACTATTAGCACCTAGCTCCTATGGATGCATCTAATGGATCTCTACAAACTTCTTCATTCACTCTTCATCTTGAGCCCAACTCACCAGTTTGCCCAACTCTCCTTCCATCTTCAATTGCCATAGTCACCAATTCCCAACACAACCAACTTGACACTCACTTTAGATCCGATCAAACAATACACTCACCTTCTCGAAAAATGTGTCAACTTGTTCATTAATTGTCTCACCATGAATTGGAGACTGCCTCAAGATAGGCACTTCTATCATAAAATGCTCACTCGTTCCTTCATGCTCTAGCTCGTCCTCAGTGTCCTCAGTGGTTGTTTCCTCAATGTCCTTCCCACCATAACCTTTCATGTTGATCTTCTGTTTAGCTACATTGCCCTCTTGAATCATTGGTACTGCTCCTCCCTTTGCATTAGTGTGTTTTCTAGTCGTATCCACTGTCTCCTTGCTTTATTAGGTTCATCCTCAAGCGGTTGACTACTTTGGCTCTTTTGCAACAAAATATGTCTTGGAGGCAGCCTCAAGATAGGCACTTCTATCATAAAATGCTCACTCGTTCCTCCATGCTCCAACTCATCCTCGGTGTCCTTAGTGGTTGTTTCCTTAATGTCCTTCCCACCATGACCTTTCAGGTTGACCTTCTGTTTAGCTACATTGCCCTCCTGAATCGTTGGTACTGCTCCTCCCTTTGCATTAGTGTGCCTTTCGGTCGTATCCACTGTCTCCTTGCTTTATTAGGTTCATCCTCAAGCAATTGACTACTTTGGCTCTTCTACTACAAACTATGTTTTGATGCATTTGCTTCCCCTTTTCTCTTCTCTCTTTCAACACAAATGAAGTTGGTGTCGTGACCTACATTGTTGTAGATGTTAGCTCGATTGGTGGTCCCTCGTCTAGTGCAGGTGAACCACATCTTTCCACCTCGTCTGCAAACTACCTCAATGGTATTGTGGCATAACTCTCTGGCGTGTCCACATTCATTGGCATCGAAACATCAATAAAATCTCCTCGCCCAGGTACTTCCTCCATAGGAGGTGATTCTTCCACCGCATCTATTGTAGTCTATATCTCATCATCCACATCTACAATGAGAGGTGTCTCCTACACTTGCTATTACACAGTTCTTCTTCTTGGCTATTGCACTACTCCTCTTGCACATCCAACTCTCTACGCAACAGGTTCATCTCATCTCGGCTGCTGACCTCCTCTGGCAGCCTCATTTGAAGCCACTTCCTTAGTACCCGCAATGGCACCTACAGTGCCTCCTCGTATAGTCTGGCTTCCCAGTTGTGTTGGAGTCCCTGATGGCACTCCAACTCTAGTTGATCCACGTGATTAAGACTGATGACCCACCATGACTCTTTGTACGTCTCTGCCAACTATCCTCTTTGTGGCATGTGGTAGAAGTCCTAAAGAAAACACTTTGGCACCTTGACCCACTGGCTAAGGTTGTTGCTGCTATCAGGGTTGGAGTTGTTTTTGCAGTTGCATTCCCATCTACTACCACAGTTGTTCCAAGTTCCAACTATCTCTGATAGAAAGCCATCACAGGACCAGGCCCCGCCAACTCACTAGCTCCTCGACACTAGGCAGTTGGCTCCTCTACTCCATCAGATTCTTCACTCTCCTCAGCGAGGGCATTTGTATCGCTTCCTTCATCTTCCTCCAATGCCTCTTGTGCTTTCCTCTTCTTTGATGTTATCTTCTTCCTTGAGGCTACCTTTTCTGTTGGTCCAACTTTCATCAATGGGGCAACATGTACCCAATGAAAAATTGGTAGGTGTACCTTCTAGAATGGTATGTGGAGGACTCAGTCTTGGAAACTCAATCTTTTTGTGTGATGCCACATTCAAAAGTAATGCAATAGTGTGGAAAGCCATCAAAAAGTTCTCGATGTACCGCAACAGAAAATTCTAAATGCGATTTGATAGAAAATTTGCCCAATCATACTGTTCTCTGCCCATAACTCCCTCCATGTATGGTATGATCCAAGCGGGCATATACAAGGCTCTCTATTTTCCGAATAATCTAGACATGATCACATTCATTGCTCACCGCAATTTGTCCAACTTTAAATGATGCATCTTCAATCTACAACTCCCATGTTTTCTCATATTTGCCACTTCTTGCGAACTAAGATTGGTGACTTTATACAAAAAAATCCGCAAACGGTAAGGCTTCACTCCCTCCACCGGTTTTGTGGAAGTCAGCAAGCCAAATACTCTCCGAAAACTATTCGAGAATGACACCCATACTTTCTTGTCACCAAGCATTACTATGCTCCTTTTCTTTTCAGCATCATAAGCCTGCAACATTTTTAACAAGCATGGCTTAAAAAAGTCCTTATCAAACCCAAGAACCTACAAGATAAATTGCACTCCTGCACTTTGAAATGCGGTCTTCAACGGATGATCCTTTGGGTGCTCCAACCACCATGTTCTACAAAATTCACCTACAGGTGTTGTCCATGTGATTTCATTCGAAGGGATCTGCATCCGCTCCTTGCCCTTACTCTTTGCTTGTGGTGAAACTGTTGGTTCTTTTCCTCTTGTCTATCATTCAGGGTGCCAATTCTCAATCTTGACTCTGCTCCATGTTGCTGCATTATCCCTTGTTTAGCGTCCATCTTGCAGTCCCTCTCTCTACCATGCATGTGCTTTTCCTGGCCTCTCTCGATGCCAGCTCTGATGCTTCATCCATGGGTACAAGGCCTTTCCTGCAACACAACTTCTGGTGGAAATCTTCTCTACAACTCCACTCATTCGATCCTCTCAAAAAATTGTGGCCTTTTCTGTATTCCTCTTGCAGTCAGCTTCTTCGGCTTTAGATTTCAAAAACTATCAACAATAGTTACCTCCAATTGTTGCAACTATTTTCCAGGTGATTTGGCTCCCACTCTCAGCTCCATGTGGCATGCTTGTACTTCTCGATTCTCGTGCTTCTACTTGTACGGCCTCTACCATTCGTAGTTCTGTACACTCCTCTTTTGAACAACCCAACTCCAAATGTTATGTTCTCAAATGACTCAAACTCAAACAGCCCGACTGCAGAAGGTCTGGTCTTTGGATAGCTTTGGCTTCGATGGCCTAATTTTGGATGGCTCTATCTTTGCAATCTTTTAGCATCCATACGATAACATTTTCCACACTTCAAAAGGCCCACACACCTTCCAGCCATGTTTTCTCTCCTCAGACGACAATCCGTATGACTTCTAAAAAAGTAAATTGTAGGAGTTTTTCACTCTTTTCTCTACACACTTTGTCCTTTGATTCTTTTTCCTTCTTCCACAATTTTGGATTTTTGCTGCAACCCTTGTACCTACAAAAAAAAAAACTTTTGTCGACAATGGGGAGTAATTTTTCAGAAAAACCCTTGCCAACACAATATTTGCTTCTTCATGGCAGCTCTAAATATCTTCAACACGGCTATCTCCTCTTGCAATGCAACTTTCTTCCTCAAGGCAATCTCCTTCTGCACTGCAAGTTTGGTTTGCTTCTAAGCAATGGCTATCACCTCAAATCCTTCCATCCGTACAATCTGTATTTTGCTGCTCATCCAATGCTCTACATTTGTTCCCCTCAACTTCTCTCTAGCGTTGAGCGTTTGCATGCATAATGGCCATCTCTTGGCATCTATTTAAAAGATGAAAATAATAGGGGGACAATTGTTTTGCATGTAGCACCTGTCCCTTAATTACCATCTCACCTTCCTTAACTGGCTTTTCCATGCAATTGGATGTTCTGCATGTTTTGTCTTAAGTCATTCTATTTTTGCCACCTTGTGCATAGTAATTTTGTACTTTTTCCATACCGCCACTTTATTTTTTGTTTTGTCCGGCCCAAATGGACTACCTGATTGTCTTGACGACTCTTCCTCCTGGTCTTCTAGGCGTATTTCTTGCCTAGACGGCCTTCTTTGCTGACCTAGACAACCCTTTCTAACAGACTATCGTCTTGGTTTATCAAACTACTAGTCTGGGCAGGCCTTTGTGGCCAAACTGCCCACCTCCCCGTCCTAGCTATCTTCTCCACCACCAACTCCTTTGCAACGGTCTTTTGGGCTTCAGTTCAACTCCTTCAATCCTCTGCTCTTCCGACAATTCAACCTCCTCTTCTTTAGACGGCCCGGCTTCTTCCACTTCAATTTCTCTTTTGTCAGGCAGTCTTGCCATCACTGTTGGCCGGACTTATTCTCCAGACAGCTCGATTGCAGTCTGCATTGAATTTCTTTCTCCCAATAGCATTTGGTAGATCCAAATTGCTTGGCCCTCAGATCTGACAATCCAAGGGTCGTTTGGGGTCTCTTGTTGTGTCCCAAATGGCCAGGGGGTGGCCCAGATAGCCCACCCTACTGTCTATACAACCTATGGGTAGTCTAAGAAAAATTTCTTTCCCTTAGATGATCAGAATGAAGGCCAACTGGCCTTCCCCCTTGGCCCGACTGATCCAGAAAGCCCTCCCAAACTACCTGTATTGCCTAAGTCAAAAGCATGCCTTGGGTCATTGGGTAGACTTTGTAGACTACTTCAACTTCCCAAGGAATCATTCAGATTTATTAGTGGACCTCAACTTCTCCAAGTCATCTACCTTCTTGCCCTAAAGATGTTTTCGTTTTGAGGTATTTGCTACGTCACCACATTCAATAGTAACTTTATATTGCCTACTAGCTAGGCAACTTGTCTCCTTGGTGTTCCTTTTCTCACTCTTCTTCTGAGTTCCAAGCCTAAATTGGCACTACTCTAGTCTTCCTCATCACTGCTTGAACACGTCAACGACACACTATTGGATAGTCTCAAGTTTCCAACTTCTCCCACTCTGCTTGGTAATGTTTGTCGAGGTGCTTTGTGGATATCACACCATCTGCTTCACTTGCTACAAGTCTACTTGCTGAATTGGTAGCCCATCTCCAGAAACTCAATTTCCTGCGCACAGTCATTAGCAACTCTCAACAATTGCTTGTTTGTTGCACACCTTTTGGGTTCTCCTCTGGATTTGTCCCTTCTCCAAAAATATTCTTTTACCAACCGCTTGAATATCCTATCGCATTCTCGATATTTCTTGTGTATGTTGTCTTCATAACTCCGCTATTCGGTTGTTCAATTGCTCACTCTGTTCACACAACTATTGCATTTCCTCATGCATCCTTTGATGTGCACGTCCAATGGTTGCAAGCAAACTCATCCCTTCATACTCGTTGCCTTCACTTTGAGGTTCTTACTCTAGTGTTTTTGTCCAACATACATTGCCACCATTCGTTGTATGTTCTCCACATTTAGTGATCTCGGTCTTTGTTTTTCTTCAACATTCAAAAATCTGACATGCAATCAAATTCATCTATGCTCCATAGATTGAGCCTACAATTCTTCCTATTCTGAGGTTGGTTGCATGTACAAGTCCTGCTTACTTATGTTCTCCTCGTACAACCATGCCAATTGTTTTGCAAGTTCATTGTCATCTGAGTCACTATTACTTAGTACATTGTCATCTTCCTCAGTACGGCTTGATTCTCCAACCTCCTAAATCAAGATTCCTTGGAAGAATCCCAAAGACTGACTTGGTGCAACTTTCAACCTGCTCGTACTTGTTTCCTTATTCGTCGATTCAAAATTCACCATATTTACATGTGCTCTCACTTTGTATGGTTTCAAATTCAAACCGTTAACTATCTCGGGACATAATGTCCCATCTAGTTTCTTCAACCTTATTGTGCAATTGATCATCCCCTCTCCACTTGGAAGGGTCCAAGCCATAAAGTCTTCAGCTTTCCTAGCTTGATTTCTCTCTTACAATTAAACTTCAACACTAAGTCACCTGCCTTTAGATTCATCTTCTTCAAGTGCTTATTGTGCCACAAATTCCGATGACGTTGGGCAACCTTTGTGGCCCAATGTGCCATCACTCTTTTCTCATCTAGCGTTATGAGTGTCATTAGCCTTTCCTCTAGGATTTCCTAGTCACCAAGATAGTTTTGTACTGCCACCCTCAAACTAGGTACCAAAAACTCCATTAGCACGATTGTCTCTTGTCCGTACATCAACTGGAATAGAGCGTGGTTAGTTGTTGGCTTAAACGTAGTCCTATATGCCCAAAGGACCGCTAGAAATTTTTCCTCCCATTCAGCATCTTCAATCCAACACATCTTATACATGATGGAAACTAAGACCTTGTTCATTGATTCCACTTGCCCATTTGCTCTAGGATAATACGGACTAGACAACGAATGCAAGATCTTCAATTCTATGGTCAGCTTCTGAATGATTTCATTAACAAAGTGCCCTGCACAATCACTTGTCAATTGAAGAGGCACATCGAATCTTGTAATCACTTGCTCATAAAAGATTGCGCAGTGCTCTTTTCGGAATTATTAGGCAATGCTCTTGCCTCCACCCACTTCGTCAAATATTTAGTGGCTACCACAATGTATCTACATCCTCTTCTGTTGGTCTTCAATGGTCCTAAAAAATCAAGACCCCACCTCTAGAACAATTCTTGCAATTGTGATGGGTGCAATGGCATGAAGTCCCTCGTCAATGGCTTCCCAGCTCTCTAGCACTTATTGCACGTTGTTATGTACTCCTTCATATCGTGATAGAGGATGGACCGCGACAACCCTCTAGAAGCACCTCTTTGAGGTCGCATCTGGCCCCATATGCCCTCTTGCCATCCCTTCATCAGCTTCCTTCAACACTAAATTCACTTCCTCGTCAATTACAAATCTTAACTCCATCAAATCCGATCTTGTATGGTAAACCAACTATCAACTGAAATGGTGTTTGATTTGATGATATTTTTCTTCTCTATTGTCGTCAACTCCTTTGGAAGCTCTCTCATCGACAAGTATTTACCCACATACTTGTACCATGACAATAGAGTAGTAATTGAGAATAAGTGACCAAAAATTCATCTCACACTCCTCCCTTTGCAGGCTCACATGAGTGAATCCTTGACAACTGATCCACTATAACGTGCTTCTTCTCTAGTCTGACTATCACTCGAAACACGAACTCTAGCAATGTTACGTTAGCAAGTGGCTTGACATTGTAGAAAAAGATATTCGCTTCTCTTCTTCGCCTTTTGCTACTGGCTTGGCATTGTGACTACACTCGCCAACCTCATACAGACTTCGTGATGGTTCATCCCGGATATCTTCTTCTACATTGATACACATGCAAATTGGCTAGAAAACTTCATAATCTTCCATCTGCCAATGTAGAAATCTGCTATCCGAGTGCCCCTCATCTTCTATGCACTCTTCCCGCTCCAACACTCCAATTGGTTCACATTTGTTTGCATGATGTTCCTCGGATGATGATGAATTTCCAAATTCGTCAACTCCTCAATCACGGACTGATTCTTCAAGTTGATTACATATTTGTGTTGGCCTTTCTTAAAGGTCAGGTAGTCCTCCTCCCAATTGTGGTTAACTTTCGCTATGCATATCCATCCACATCCCGACAATGCACCATAGGCTGGTTTCTGCATAGCGATCACCAAAAAATCCATGATGAACATCTAATCAACAATCTTCACCTTTTGTATAGTTAACACTCCTTCCACCTCTATGCCATATTGATTTGTGCCATATAGTCAAAATTTGGAAGACCACAAAAATGGTGCTCCCAAGTCCTTCCATGTCTTTTTGGGCAAAACAATTACACTCGAACCTCCATCTACCATTAGCTTCATCAACTTATTATTTAGTAACTCTATGTGGCTCAATGTTGGTTTCTCCCCGACATCAATCATCAAGACTATCAGGTCAATATGTTGATATCTTGTTATTCTTCTTACTTCCAGTTGGCGTCGTTGTTTCTCCACTCCTCTTGTCCACACCATCTGTCCTACCATCGCATATAGCTCCAACATTGTGAATAGTAAGTTGGATACCTTCAATTCAACACTCAACACTTGTGTTATCTGTTGTTGCATTGACGTTTCATCATCTTTAATCGTGATGGGTTCCTTCAAGTTCTTCTCTTGGATCAACCTCTCCTGATTGGCCTTTTGTATTTCTTCTTCAATCTGCACACATTTCTCCTTCTCCTTGGCAAGATTCAAGTACTACTCCATCCTCCTTTTTTATGCCTGAGTTACTGCTAGCACGTGCTCTTATTGTTGGTCTTGATGAGGCTCTTCAAGATCAATGAAATTGACATTCTACAAGTTACTCATTCACCCTTGTCAGACAATTTGCCTCGTTGTGGTTGCTAGGTTCACACCATCTACAAATCATTGTATTATTGTTCCCATTGCCCCTCATGTTGGAGTATTCGTACAGTTGCATGCAAAGTGTCCCCACTTTTGACTTCTTTGACACTGTATGATTGGCCTTTTGTCCGAGTCATATTGCAATCGACCCTCTCATCCTGCAGATCGATTCCTTTGTTGTGACTATCTTCTTCCTTGGCAATTTTTCCGATATCCATCCCTTGTTGCTCCTTGTCCACTTTTCAAAATGCTTGGTTTTGTCTTTGAACTCTCCTTTTGCACCATCATGTCTAGTGTCTTGTACTTCTTTAGTTAAACAAGCAATCTGCAACATGTCTCACAACTTCGCAAATATTGCAAAATGCCTTCTTCGGACAGTTGACATTGGTGTGTCCTGATTTACAATCAAAACACCAAATGTTCTTCTTCTTCTCCACCTTCACATCATTCATCATATGCTCCAGGTCCTGCATGGCCTGAATCATGGTACTCAAGTCATCGTGATCACTATTTGAATCGTCGTCTCAATCATGACTTGAACTTCCTCCTCCGACTAATGTCATCTTCATTACGCTTTATAGGTTCAACATTCTATTGAAAGCCTCATGATATGTGGTTGGCCAAACCACCTTCATCTTCTTATAACGTGGTCGCAGTCCATCCAGGAACCATCGCTTTTGCAGCCCATCCGCTTGCTTAACCTCCATCTTGTCGATGAGTTCCTTCAAATGATGACTATATGACTTGAAATTTTCATCCATTTTCTACTTCGTCGAGTAAATCTCAACTATAATTTTTGTGTCATCACAAAGTAGTCTAAATTCCTTATTGAATTCAGTTTTCAACTCAGTCCAATCCATGAAGGGTTCTCATTTCACATGCCAAACAATTGCTACTCCCTGTAATGTTGTTGGGAACAATCTCAGCCATGTATCTTCGTCTATCATACAATTTGCCTTCCATATTGTCTCGCATGTTCCGATCTAGCGTTCAGGATCTTCTCTCCCGTCTCCTGTAAACTTCGAGCACGTCTGCTTGCTTGTCGCTGCGGCAATGTTTGTCATAGGTGGCTATTCATCTCCACTCAACAAACCTTTAGTTGATGACTGGTCTTAGCAAACAATCTTCGTCCACTATCTTACACACATACACTCTGTGATCTCCTTAGCGAATATATGAGCATCGGTTTTGGTCTTTGGAGCACACTCTACTGCGGTTGCCCTTGTGCTTGATTCTTGTTCTCAACACCTCTAGGCACTCTCCTCCGCACTTGTGCTAGCATCACTAGTTGCTTGGCCTCTTCCTGTACACGATCCACGACACTTCACCACTTGCATGAATGTTCTCCTTTGCCCGATCTTTGTTTGCACGTTGTGCCTCCACTTGCACATCATCCTCCGTTGTTAAAAACAATGTTTGCCAATTTTCACATTCTTCATCCAAACTTCCCTCCTTCTGAGGGTTCCAAACTCACTCAACTTCTGCCACTCGTATCTCCTCACCAACAAGCTTTGTTAGCACTCCACCATCATGCAAGTCTTCCTCGTGGTCGGCACGTCCATGCTCTCCTCACTCTTGTTGTACAATTTTCAAACTCCATCTTATTGGTTGTTCTTTCATCTTTGTGCGTCCATGTCTCTCACATCCTCACGGTAGGTTATCTATCATTCACATCTCGTCTCTAAGCTCCACAAGGTCATAGGTTTGAACTTCAAACGAAAACAGCGCCAAATATAGCATGGTGATGGTATTCCACAGTTGGAGGAACAATTATGAATGACAGAGTAGGTTGACCAAACAAATCATCAGCATACAATCAAACGGCCAACAACACAATATCTCTGACCGCCTTGCACAACACAATAGTCTGACGGCCCAGTTTGCAATCTAAACGACCTGGCACAACAATCAAACAGTTTGCCCTTCAAGTTAGACAGCCCAAGCTTGCATGGGACGACCTAGATTCAGATCTAGAAGGCCCAATACAGATTGAGTACAAGTAATAACTAAAATGGAAACAATTCGAAATTTCCATCTACAACATTATCATTTAGATACAGACTCATATAATAAACATACACAATGACAATGGCTGAATGGAGTTATTAATGATACGTCTGTGTATAACACTTATTCCTGCACAGATGCACTCTCCAACATCTCCTCTACATACAACATCTACAATATATGTGCATACGACTCTAGCATGCATAGCATCGCCATTGTGTATGTACTCTATACCTACTCAAATGAATGAGGGGGTCTATTTAAACTTATGGGAAGGTAGTTATTCCCAACTACCAACCCGACACCTCACCAACTCATATTACATTTGTCATGCATTTACATTTCATTTCATTTCCAACTACATGACAACTAACAACTCATCTATACATAATTAACACTTCACTCAACGTTACATCACAACTTTAAAATATCAAATCTTTATCGTGCACGTACTTGGCTTCCAACGCACTAATTCTTATTTTTGAACTTAAGGAGGTGAGTTAGAACTAGCATCTATAGGCTGGTCACAAAAGAGGAGAAGAGGGCAAAGAAACGAGAGCAACTAGCAGTTTAAAACCGCTATGTAATGCATGGGATGGAATTGCTTTCTGCTCAAAATACAGTCTTTAGGGATATGATCTTGATGATTATGTGGTTCTATGACTGTTCTTTGTGCTTAGCTGTTTGGTTTTTGTTTTTCACCATAACAAGCTTAGGTTTTGTACTCTTTTTATGAAAATCTAATAAAAAATCAACTTCCTGGCCCTCTAATTTATGTTTTAAATATAATTTTTTTTAATTAAATTATTTTCTTCCATGTTTTTTCCCTGATTTTTTGCCAAGTTGCCAAGAACTCTCCAAAATTTGGGTCATCGAGTTTTTGCTAAGTCGCGATTTTTCCAACAATGGGTCCAACAACCAGTATAAAGTATAAACAATTATTAACATTATGCAATATATATACACCGAGGCAACTTACCTTGAACAAAGAATTTTATAAAATATAATGAATAAAATATTTTTAAATAGTCCGTTATGTAATACAATAGAAAATATATATATTTATTATATAAAAATAATTGTTTAAAAATCAAATGGCATGAACTCAACCTATTAAATACCTTGACTTTCAAGGAGGGGGCCCACGCTTGAATCTTACCAAGCAATACATGCATACTAGTGAAAATATTGTTGGAAAGTCATCATGTAATACGAGTGGGGCTCGTTTCAATCCCATATAACCAATTAACAAAGAAATAATTATTTAAAAACATATAGTTCAAAATATTTGACCTTATTTGTAGGATTGTTTTTTTTCAATTGGTTATATGGGATTGAAACTGACCCCACCCTTATTACATCATCACCACATAGTGGTATTACAACAAAGCTTGGATATTATCCATGTATAGCTTGGCAAGATTTGAACCTTGGTCTCCTCCTTAAATGTTGAGGAATCTAACCAGTTGAACTAATACCACTTGATTATTTGTAGGATTGTTTATCATAAACAAATTGTTGAATTATAATTTCAAAAATAAATACAAATAGTGTAGGCGGCAGTTCTAATGGGGCGACACCACCAGCACAATATTGAGCTTGAATAGAATGCGTATGAGACAAAGTACACACATTTTGATTGTACATAGTTTCATTGCATATGTTTGTAAATAATCATATTGTGTGAGTTGTGCGACATATGTTTGGTGTTATAAGTGCAATATGTTTGGTTGGCATATGTTTGGTGTTATGCTTGCATGTAATGTTTTGTTATGTATGGGGTAGTTTTTGTTAGCAGACAAGTACGAGGTTTGGTTGTATAGTTACCCAACTACCTCCCCTTCCAAAAATTGTTATTTAGCGATCCCCTACATTCCTTACAAGGAGATCCTAGCAATTAGTGTCTATGTATTGATCACCTCTTATGTATGTGTGTTGTTATGATAATGCGATACTGATTTTGTGCATATATCAATGGAAGCATTCTACTGTTCTTGTTGGTAATTCAATCTATCTCTGAGATTCCTTTTATGCGCATGTTCATGGATTATTATTGTTAATGTGTTGTTATTGATACTTTTCCATAGCTTCCATTTAAGAATACCAATTGTTGTGCTAAATTTGCTGTTGTTGTTGCAACGAGTTTGGATTGGAGACTGCAGTGACACTGTTGAGAAGAGGACAAATATTCTAGTGCATAGGCATGGTGGATGTGGACGTAGGCGGACGAGAGAAGAGTCAACATGAAGATATCAAGGACTTGCACAACAATGCACAATGAGCGAGCAGACGTACAAAGAACTTGACCATGACAAAGAGGTGCGCAAGGACCTACGTGACAACAAACACAATCGTCAACGCAACAACCTATCCAACAACAGCCGATGTGGTGACCAATGCAACAAACAACATAATAAAGAAACTAAAGATGAAGGATAATGCATGGAAGTGACACATCTAAAGTATGCATAGAGGAGGTACCATCATGGACACAAGCTAGAGGCACAAACAACAATGACACAGGTGTTTCGTCACTCAAATTACAGTGCATGTGGCCCCCTCAGAAGGAGAGAAGCCTTGAGAGAGGGAAGAAAAGAGCTTGGCTAGTGGGAGGCACTATTCCTGATAGGATAAGTGGACAACGTGCAAGTGGACACGCACAGAGGAGATGTATAGGTGGCCATGCATGAAGCAGAAGTGCAAGTATTCGCGCATGTAGACATACAAGTGTTCGTACACAAAGGAGATATGCGAGTGTTCGTGCACAAAACAGACGTAACAATGGTTGATGAAGATGTTTGCGCAAGTAGTGTGGAATGTGCAAATGTGGAGTTGGACAAGGAGGTTCATGTAGAGGAACACGAGACCAAGCAAGTGGTGATTCCAACAACAACACAAATGCAAGGGAGAGTGCCTAGAGGTGCAGAGGACAAGATTCAAGCACAAAGGCAAACGTGAGGGTGTGTTCAAGAGACTAGAGTTGATACTGGTGTATACACGAAGGTTGCAAAGTAGCAATGCAATTAAAGGTCAACATTTGTTTGTGCAATTTGAAGATCAGTCATTGGATCCAAGTTTGTCAAGTAGAGCCTGATGAACAACAATGGCAAGTACCACATTCAAGTGAAAGCCAAACTTCATCACAACCAACAATGGCTGCTATAGCGAGCAAGCAAAAGCGCTCAAAATCCATAGAATATGGAAAGGAAGATTTGAGGAGACATTTGTACGTGTATAACCATATGGAAGTTCAATGGAGTGATGGATTAAGATGCATGGTTGTGTTTGTTTCCACCCACATTACAGGGAGTAGCAATGGATAGGCACTTAAAGCAAGAACAACCATTCACCACCTAGGAAGACTTGAAAGAATTCAAGGAGTTCAAGTTGCTTCACAATGACGAAGAGATCATTGGTGAAATCTAAGCAATGAAGCAAAAGGATGAAAACATTAAGTCATACAATCATTGCCTGAAGAAGCTTACTGACAAAATGGAGAACAAGTTGACAAATGGACTCCAAAGGCACTGATTTATAGATGGACTCCTTCCACGATATAAGAAGATGAAGGTGGTGTTGCAAACAAAGTACAAAGAGGCATTCAATAGAGTGCTTAACCTTGGTTGTGAAATGAGGACCCCATCAATGGACAAAAGCGCAAGTCAAAGTAGATGGTGATTTTGATAGCAAGGACTTGAATGCAACCATCCAAGCTTTGTAGAAGGATTTGTAGCATGTACTCAGTGATGTGAAGAGTAAGAAGAAGAGCAAAGGGAAGGACATATGGTGTACAAATTGCAAGATGAAGGGTCATACAAATGCCCATTGTCCGAAGAAAACGCATTGCACTATTTGTGAAGTAAATGGGGATTCCATCGTTGATTGTTCATTCAACTTGAAGAGTACACGACATCAGGCTTTGACAATGCAAAAAGAACAAGTCGTCCATAAACCTAGCACCTTAAAGAGTGGACAAGGTGTAACAAGCAATGGTTACCAAAATAATTGTGGAGACCTAGCACCCAAAATCAATCCAATAACAGGTCTCGTGGGGAAAGTAGATTGTAGTACGATTCCAACTGAAGACCGGTCATGCAATCCAAAAGATGTCAAGAATGAGGATGCTTTGCATGAAATTGCACAAACATACAATTGAGAATGTTGGCAATGGGGCAATGATGTGCCAATGGTGTGCTTCTGGCAACCACAAAGAGGTGAATTGTCCAAAGAAAGCCAATACCAGCAACACGCAAAATGTCAACCTGGTATGACATTCAAGCAATACCTTCTGAAAAGCATGTACTCATCTCACGCACACACAAGCAAAGGAAGCGGAGTACCCAAACCCTCTTGAGGAGAAGTGCTAGGAGGCTCGTGCGCAAGTTGAGAAGGAGATTCATCAACAAAGGAGTTGACATTGCAAATGCTGGACTCGAGCGTCTCTGTCAAAATGTCTAGCCTGTTTGACATGGTACCGGAGCTTCATGTGACAATCAAAGAGTTTGTGTGAGCAACAAGGAGAATATACAATGCCAAGTTGCAAAATGACGAGTACCTAAGGATTTGTACAAGGACCCAACAATCATGATGATTGACACCAAGAATAGGCCTATGCAGATCCACATCAAGTTGATGGGGCATATGCTGATACAAGTGATAGTAGATGGGGGCTCCAATGTGAACATGTTACTTGCATGAACACGGAAGGTGTTGGGTGGAGGTGCACCATTTCCATGGTCTCCTAATTTCAGATTGTATGGAGCAGATCACTATGGGATTAAGTTGAAAAGAGTTTTGGCTGCCCAAAAAGGAAAAATTGCATAGCAAACATTTATTTTGGATTTCATGATGATTGGCATGCAAGAACCAACATATGACATGTTGTTGGGACATGGGTGGTTGCGCACAATGAAGGTCAACCAAAAGTGGAAGAACAGTTTGATGTTCATGAAGGGCCAGCACAAATATATCATTAACCTGAAGAATCAGTCCGTCAATAAAGAGTTGGCATCTTCAAATGAGTCTGGAGATTCTTTGTCTAACGAAGAATAAAAGACAGGCATAATGGAACCAAAAGGAGTGCTAGAATTAGAAGAGTACACAAAGGACTAAGGGCACTCAGACAGCAATGCTCGACTAGTAGATGAAGTCTTCCAGCCAACATATTTGTATGACTGTAGAGGAATCAACCTCAGTTGGACTGCCTGATGCACCCAATCAGGTCTTCAGGTTTTTCAAGGGGATCATGATTAGGGAAGTTGGGGAATGTAGTCATTTAAATGGAAATGGTGCGAGATGCATGAGTAACTCCAAAGATAATGAGATTGTGGAGTAGTTAGCATGGTTGTATGAACAGGAGACTACAAGGCGTGAGAAGAGAAACATGCAGTGGAAAGGACTAGTCATTGAACAAGAGGAGTTGTCATCATGGGGTTTGGATCAAATGGTGGGGAGTGAAGAGTTTCACACTATAAGCCAAGGTCAAAATCCTATGGGTGAACCTTAACATTTATCAAATGGCATGAGCTCAAGTGGTTAAAAAGGTGGTTCTCAATGTTGAGACCCAGGTTCAGATTTTGCCATGCGATATATGCATGATTACCAATTGTAATACCACTATGCGATTTGTTGAAATACTAGGGTAATGCAGTCATGATGTAATATAGGTGCAGCCCATTTCAATCCAATTTAATCAAATATATATATATGAAACAAGCACATTTGCATTAACGAAAGATATGATGTGAATATACAAAAAATTGATAGTAAGCAAAAGAAGAAAGGAAGATCATATAGTGGAAGTAATGTACTCTTGTAGGACATTCTCAAAACAAATGTCACTTGCATACTTAAGATACTGTATAATTTATATTGTGATCATCCATAGCCTTAAAATTGCTCGTTTAACATGTAGAATACAAAACAAGGAAAAGACAAATCTTCATGTGAACCAAATTGCACCAGCAAAGAATCATCTAATAATTGGCAGTTATAGAAATCCAAGATAGGACAACAATATGAAAAGGTGATCTCTATGGTCATCAAGGATTAAATATAAATTGAATGGATACCCTATGATGCAATCCACAAAATGCCAACAAAGGGGGCACTAAGCAAGATCAAACTAATTAAGCAATGAGAATCAAATTGTTTTGTCCTTAATGTGACCTTAAAATATTTGATGATCAAAAATTGCCCAAATAGAGCCAAAAAAAAAGTGTTGAACATGATAAATGTTGGAAAAGTTCCGAAATCTTTAGTGGCTACAAGAATTAGAACAGATTAAATCAATTTAGTTAGTGAAGAACATGATGTGACCACCCACCACATAAATGATCCCAATAAAATAAATAGGGACCTCACCAACCACCAGATGGGAACACAAAATGACCTCCCTACCATTGCTTGGAAGATTCTATGTAGATCACTGGTGAGCAGACTACTGTCATTCAACCAACCACCACTCAGCTGACTACCATTTGCATTTTCATGGAAATGTAGCTCATGATCAAACTATGAGTTGCAAAGAGAATAATACAACACATATAGAGTTAATCAAGAAACTTGCTAGCCAAAAAATTTCAGCTGGAGAACCTCTCAAAATAATCATATTTCAAAAAATTGCAGCATAGATCTTAAAGACGGCCAACTTGCTTATCTGAAACATTCAAAGAAAGCAAAGAAGTTTCGTTTTGGTACACGAAAAACCTGGATATCATGAATATGACATTAAATTATGTGATAAGTTGGTACCCATGCCTTAGGAAAATTCTGTTCTTCTCTATGTATTTCTTGGAACTGATTAACATGACTATGTCTCTTTTCTATTTCCAAGCAATTACCATTCTACTTTTTTCACTCATTAAAAAAACACAAAAAATATTATTTGTGAGCAGTTGAAACTTCTGAATTTCTGTTCCTATAACTTGGATTCATATTTTTCTTTTTCAGACCCATTTTTTCTGCTTTTGAGTTTGCAATAGTCATAGCAAGTTGCAGTGAGGTTTATTACCTACTGTATATTAACATGAGAAATCAAGTTATGGTAAAGCAAGCATCTTCTTCCACTACAATTTCTGACAAGACAGAGTAGAAGAAAAGTACAGTAAATGCCATATTCAAACCAATGAAAAAAAAGACGGATTCAACGGGTAAGATTCTAGGAGGAAGTGTTTGCATCGACTGGAGGTTTTTCCTCATTTTCATAAAGAAGACTATGAGCTATTCCCAGCATGCTACGATATTGAAATATTGGAAAAGAAAGGCCAATATAAAGGTGACAAACTACAATGTAAAAGGTTCACAGGATAAGTAACATTACAATGGTTGTTGTGTCCCTAAATACAGAATGCTGATGTATTGAAGCAAATTGCTGTAATCCCATAAGTTATGACCATAGATTATAATGTTAACTGAAGTTGCACGAATAGTAGAGAAACTCAGACTCGGCGTGGACTCGACAAGGCCAATTTTTGACTTGGACTCGAACTCAGCAAATAAAAAGGGGCAAAAAAAAGGGAAGAAAATGCAAATTTTCGTTGGAAAAAAGATTTTTTTAATGCATATCACAATTAGTTAATATCATACGAATCCAAAATTAATACTGTAAGCAATCCAACCTTAAACTACACACAAAAGTGACAAAACACACATCAACATAACTGCTAGGTGGCTGTTAGATTCAGCCTTGGAGCATCTGCAAGTCCTTTTGTTGTCATTTAATGTGCTATTTATTTGTAATTATTTCCTCCTGATGAATATGTAGTGTTTGCTAATATTTCATATTGACTCAGAGTCCAGAGAGAGTACATAAGGCTGGTACATATCGCTTCTAATTTCCATGGTTCTCAAATTGTGGCTGTACTAGGGGATGCCTCCCATAGATGAATGGTTATATATGGGTTAGTGGCTACTGCTAGAAAATCCTTCAAGTCATGTTATCTCCCATTCTGGTTTTGTGGTCATACACAGGTGCAATGCTCAAACAAACACTGAATATGGTTGATGCTATTCTCTGGCAGAGTATGGATAGTATATTATCCTTCAAATGGTATAACCACAAATCACAATTATCAGTCAACTTGTCTTCCTTAGAATGAAACCTCAAGGACATTTTGTGCTTCTTTGGATGGCCTCTTGCTCTTTTATGCGCGTCTTATAAATCTCAATGTGTAATGTCCCCTTCCTGACTTATTAGTCCGACAGATGAGATTAGCCTACTCACGGGTTTCCGTAGGCTAAATTGGGTGGATGGGAACCCATGGTGATCATATTGAGGCCACTGTCAGTCTTTAGTTGCCGGTTTCGGTGGCTTATTTGGTAATTGGGAGGAAACTCACTATTTAAAGTAAGTCATTTTGCTAGGGTTTCAGCCAGAGCGGACAGTACGACTGGATTGTTCGGCGAAATGGGTATCCAAATCTATGTTTAGTTGGAGGTTTGGTGTGGCAGAGCCTAGAAATTTTAATGTCCGAAGATTTATTTATATAAAATTAAATTAGTCATTATGTTTTATGAAAAGGTTATTTAGAAGTCACTTAAATAAATATTATTTCATAAAGTGACTTTAGTTGTGCAATAAGGGGGATGTCTTAATGATGGAAAATAAAGAATATTCTAGAAGCAAATTTGAAATTGAAGTTTTTTTTCCCTCCAAAGCCATCGACCTCTTTGGAAGACTATAAATTGGGGTTTGGGCATTCATTTTTGGGCATCCAGATTTGAGAACAAGCTTTGGCATTTTGGGAGACCACTTGCAGAGGAATTTGCAGGAGTCGAGCTTATTGGGGACGGCAACCTCCAGTAAGGGCATCCACTTCCGGTATGAAAGATTACCCCTGGAGGATTTATTGTGGTGCTTTCATCCAGAAATCACACTAGGGCGTTATTGTGAAGTTTGACAGAAAATTACATAGAATATTGGAAGGGTTTGTGGCTCCATTCTTCATTGTTATTAGCAGCAGCCATTCCCTCTCTGGCCGTACCATGCAGGGCCAAAATACTGGTGCGATTCCGATTGCATACATCAGGGTTTGTGTTGCAAAGCCTTGACCTCTTTATAGCAGGCATAAGGATCAGAAAACGTGGCATTCTGAGTGGAGATTCTGCAGAACGTTGAACACACAGCCCTTGACAGCCGAACTGTACCTGACAGGAGCTAGGCGTGACAGTCTTGGACTGAATCGCTTGGGTTTGGGAATGATAACTGTGTCAAGAAGGGGCGGTGACTAGTAAGGAGGACTCAGCAGTGCATATCAAGTGGGGAAGCCTGCAGATTAGTCAATATTAATCCTCTTCAGTCCTTTCAGATCGTCTGGTAAATATCTGATGTAAATTTCAGACAGTTATAAGTGTGAAATGTTTAACTTCAAACTATATTCCTTGATGGGTTTTGAGTATTTATGTTAGTATCCTTCCTTGTCCGAATTTCTATTGTGTTTGTTGTATAAATTTGAAGTATATGTGAGTTTGAGTAAGCTGATTAAGAGTTTCAGTTTCTTCTTAATTATTTTCAAAAATAAAAAAAAAATCATATATTGCAAAAACACAAAAAAACATAGAAGGCAGATCCGAGTGGGGGATTGTGAGAGGGCCCAAGCACTATACTGTTCCAACCCTTCGTGGCTAATTGTGAGAGGGCCCAAGCACTATACTTTGCATGGGGTGGGACATATTGCCAATGAACTCCATACAAGATTGGTTTAGATTCCTCTTAACGTTGTCTACCCTTTTGGTCCAAACTTCCATTGTTGTCTTCTTTGACATTAACCCTGTACTCTGCTGACTAATTTTTCTTTTCCTTTCATCCTTGGTCCTTTGTAATCAGGTGGGACTTGTGGCACTAGCCTTCCTTTTGGTTCTTGCCTTTTTTACCTCAAATGTAACTGCTAGGTAGCTAATAGATTCTTGTAAACTAGGAAAAAATTGGGTTTAGGATGCAAATGAGTGTTTTTCGGGGCTTTCTATGCAAGTGAAAAAGCACAAATGTGGGCAATTTGGGAAAAAAAAATCGATGCTATTTTTCTGTGTTCTTGCCGCCGCAACTGAGTTTTTTTTGTTTCTAAGACTTGCAATTCTAAAAAAACTCGTGATTGAAAAAGAAACTCGGCAATCCCAACAAAAAATTTGCTGAGCCGGGTCAAAAAAAAAACTCGGGAGGGCTGACTCGGGCATGAACTCGGCAAATTTTTCAAAGACTCATTGGTTGCGTGTACCCCTTATTAACATCAAAATTGTCTGTACAGTTACAATGGGCATTATAACAGGGTGGTTTCAGGTCTAGACTGCATATATACTCATTATATAAGTAGGTCCAACCATTAATTGGTAATTAAGAAACTACTTTTTTTATCAAATCAATAGATACAAATCCTTCTTCTCAGAGAGTAATCCACCCTTTGGGCATGCATATACTACCTATTGCTGCTAGTTGTTTGGGTGTGCAAGTGTTAGGCACAATTTGTTTCTTGTATGTTAGTTTTATTCTCAAATTATATTTCTACATGTCATCTGTCTCAATATATATGCATTCTAGAATAGCAGTGAGAGAGCTAGGTATAGATATGTATGTTGTTTATTGAGTTCCACAATGGGGCATGATCAAATATGCAGAATATTGCCGTGACGATCACTTACAACGTTGAACCCAAAGAATGCATTTAAAACCAGGTATTATGCTATCAAATAAGGCTAAGAAAATATAGCATGGATGGTCTTTTAAACTTATTGCATTTTTTATTTTGGGAAAAAAAGCCAAAAAATAAATAAAATAAACCAGTCAAGTTGGGAAGTTCAAATTGTCCCCTTCCACAGAACACAAATACATACCAATATGGCTAACTATTGAGAGCACAAAAGCATTCTTGGACATATCCCGCATCGGCTAATAATTGATCTGCATTCAACCTACCTACATTTAATTCCTTAAAGCCCAAGAAGAAAAATAGAGATCAGGGTCTGGACCATAAAAAAATAATTCAACCTGCCCACATTGAACACTCAAATTTACTAAAGAAATTGTAGTAACGTGGCCCATCACTGGAAAACTGTTTGTGTGCAGAGTACTATCGCAGAATAACAACTGCCCAGTTCACAATCAAACTACCCATGCCAGTAGCTGAGACTGAAGCATCTCAAAGCCACTTGGAAGTAAACTGAACTCAAACATTCACTTTGGTGAATACAGCTCCAGAAGATTTATTCCATGGGTCGTCTTTTGATTCAGTAGTGGCATATTCACATTCAAGGATTTCGTCGTGATGACAATGTTAACCAGGTATTATGCTATCCTGTAAAGGGGCGTATTTAGAAAGGAAAGAAATACTTTATTTTAGAATGTGAAGCTTATAATAATAAGCAGAATAGTTATGCTGATACATTAACGTGAATAAATCTAAATTATTTGAAAAACAGAATATTAAAACTATATAAAATTAATAAAAATAACGAACTTTTAATTTTTCTTGTAAAATTGTTTTCTAAAATAATATTTTCATGGAGCTTAGAAACTTTCTTCTTTTATTAATTTTTCTTGTAAAATTGTTTTCTAAAATAATATTTTCATGGAGCTTAGAAACTTTCTTCTCTTATTTGTGCTAAGAAGCTTCTAACTAAACTGCATATAGTAGGATGATGTGAATTAAAGAGGGCAGAGCAATTTTGTAAATGATTGTTTTATCAAAATTTAAAAATTAGTTAATAATATTAATAATATTAATACTCAAAAATTAGTTAATAATACTAATGCGACCAAGATCCGAAAAACAACTCTTAAATAATTTTAAAAATCTAAAACCCTTTCTTATACCAAGACGTCTTTGCTAAATTAAAAACAAACGATGACCATTGAAACTACGAGACAAGGGAACCCACAAATTAGGAGGAACGTTAAGGAAAAACCTGTTTACACATTATTGGCACGGATAATGTCTCTTGCCACTATTTCCAGTTTAAAATTTTGTGACCGATGTAAATCATATCGAAATTCAATGACGCATAATCTTAAATGATACAAACCTAGGGAGAAAAACAATATTCAAGAGGCACAATTTTACAAATCGCGGTAATATAAACACATAAACCAACTTCTGAAAAATTCGAGGTTCGAATCGTCCAACCTTTGACCGGAGCATGTCTAAAGTTTCTGGCACGCCATCAATTAATGAATCGCCCTTCCATATGACACCTGCAACCAATAGAAAAAAGAATCCCCGAATTATAATTGCCAACCAAAGTAAACTTTTCTGTACTGAATTTAGCTCCACATTTACCGTCGCAATCGAAGATGAAGGTCTCCACCGAATTTATCAATTCTTCAGCATCGTCAAGGGGAGTGGCCATCGCTTTTGGCGTGCCATTTCCACCGTCGGCTGCTGCTCTCGCCATTACAGACATGGAAGGAGGATTCCGGAGGCTTCCGGGTTTCGAAACCGCGACCTTAGGGGACTTAAGACGGCGAAACGCAGAGGCGGGGCAAGCGTTGTTGGGGAGGAGGGGCTGATGACGGAGAATGCAAAGGTTTGACGTCGCCCTTGTGGCTCCTGCGACCATTACTCCTCCCTTGCTCAACATCATGCTCACTGTTGTGCTGTTTCCACGTAGTTTGAGTCCGTGTCGCAGAAGATGACCAGCGCTTAGGATTTTCTTTTACCAATCAAAAATATGAGGCTGGCTTTTAAGGGTCATCCAACATCGATGGCAGGATTTTACATGCGAGAGAACTATATCTATTTTAATAAACATATACTTTACAATAATATATATTAAATAAATAACATTGGTTATCAAGAAGGGGTGGCTCCATATCTATTTTAATAAACATATACTTTACAATAATATATATTAAATAAATAACATTGGTTATCATTTTCATTACCTTAGTTTGAATAACTAGAAGGGGTGGCTCCAGTAATTTTTTAAGAGGATGAAAAAGTGGGTAAATTAGGCCACATTTTCCATGAATTGAACTTAAATTATGGTTTAAGTTAGTTTTTAATGTATATAAGATTTAGAATTTTGATATTAAGGAAAAACAGTTAGGAGCAGGAAAATGAGCTCTGGCGATTTTTGAATCTGAACTAGGGTTTCTGGTTTTTCGAAAAATTTATGGCTTCTGCTGGCTTGCAGAGGTGTCTTTGGAGTATGGTGGTTCTGAAGGTTCGATCGGTGCCCCAGGAGGGTCCAATGGGGACTCCTCCAGGAAGTACTAGCTCTTATGCTGATTTGTTTAAAGAAGATTCTCCTCCGAAGAATGTCGAAGCCCAAAATATGGCATATAGAAAGCTCTTCACGACTGCTGGGAATAGGTCTTCAGCACGGCATGTGAATGGTTGTTTACCGCAGGCCGATTCCAGGCCAAAAATCGTCATTGATCCCAGCATGGTGGAGGAGTCTGTCCTCTATAGAGCTAGACATGATTTAATCTGTAAGTTCATGGGTATTTGCCCTTCCCCGAGCTTTCGTATTCTTGGATTCGCCAGAACCGGGAGCCCCACGGTGAGTTTTCATTGTGGTTTATTAGTAATGGTTATTTTATTGTTAGCTTCTCGGCTCCGGCCGATAGAAATAAGGCTTTTGAGTCGGAGAGGAAAAACCATGGCCCGACAGGGCTTTTTGTTCAACCCTGGAGGGTAGGTTTTGATCCTCGTGTTGAACCTACTGCTGTCCCAATGTGGATTCGATTATATGCTCTTCCAATGGAATTTTGGGGTGAGCAGTGTACCGGCAATGATTGGCAATTCGATTGGTAGACATCTGGGTGTTGCCAGAGACACTATTGAAGGGAGCATGGCGGTGTATGCTCGCATATGTGTGGAGATGAATCTGAGCCAGCCTTTGTCGACAGAGTTGGAAATTGAACTGGCAGGTCTTTCTTGGATTCAACAGTTGGACTACGAGGCCCTTCCCTTTAGATGTCGGGTTTGCCACAAGCATGGACATTTGGCCCGTTTCTGTCCTCTTAATATGAATGCCAATATGGAGGCCTCCTCAGGAGTGCCAAACTCGCCTAAAGAGGATAAGGCTGCTCCCAATAAAGATCCTATTAGCACCAGTTAGGGCCAGGAAGTTTAGAGAGAGGGTTTTGAACAGCCCAGGAGAAAAAGATGGACAAAGAAAGAGAAGGGAAAGGAGCAATCTCATCTCAGGCCTGCTAATAGGTATGAGATTTTTAAGTCATTGGTTGATGATGAGGATCACTCTATGGAGGGCTTGGAGGGTTTTAGAGAATCCTTTGTTGTTCTTGGGCAAATCCCCCTCTCATCTTCTCCTATCATTCAGCAGATAGTTGATCCCTTTGAGGTATCACAGCCAGTGTGTTCTGGTGCCTTAGTTGTCCATACCCAAGAGCAGATAGTTTCTCAGGATGTTCGCATGGGGATGGCAGAGAAAAACAAGGAAATGCCATCTTTGGGGATAACCCAGATAGAAAAAAGATCCAAAAATAGTAATTCTCAGGGAGCTGGAAGAAGATCCAATAAGGAGCTGCTAGCTGCCCAGGGAGACAAATTGATCATGGGAGGTTTGGTGAGGACAATTGACTCTTACTGCTCCCAGGGTAACCCATGATTATACAATCTTGGATGTGAGGGGTTTAAACAGCAGAACCCATCAATTTGTTGTTCAAAGATTATTAGAGCATAACAATACTGATTTTTTGCTTTTACAAGAGACCAAGATGTCTTTGGATCTTATGTCTAAAACAGTCCACAAAATTTGGAGGGGTGCTGGTCATATGGATGTGGCTGCCCAAGGTGCCTTAGGGGGGATTGTTACTCTGTGGAACTCTCTAGAATGGTCTGCAATAGAACACCTTGCCTGGAGGGGTGTTCTCACTTCCCTGTTTAGGAATAATGTCTCTGTAGAATTCATTCTTGTCACTAACTTTTATGGTTCTCAAACTCTAGAGGGTCAGCGGTGGCAGTGGAAGGTTGTGCATGACATGCGAGCATCAAGGGAAGATATAGACTGGATTATAGCGGGGGACTTTAACGCTAAATTATCTTCTAGAGACCAGGAAGGGGGATCACCTCTTTTGGATCCAGGGGACCGGTTCATGATTGCTCAAGTCCAGGCTTTGCACGTAGTGGACATTAAGTGTCCTGGCAATAACTTCACTTGGACTAATAAAAGGCGGGAGCCCCATAGTAGGAAGGTGAAGCTTGATCGCTTTTTGCTTTCAGAGGAGTTGTTTGTAAAATGGAATATCAATTTCCAGATTTTGGCAGGCCCTATTTCTGATCACTATCCTATTCTGTTGGAAAGCGGGACTAGGATGGGGATACATCACAAACCGTTCAGATTTGAGAATTTTTGGCTTCAGAAAGAACTTCGGGAGAAAATTCCACAGTGGTGGGAAGAGGGTCGCCCAGCTTATGGGAGAGCTATATTTAGAATCCACAAACAACTTCAATATGTCAAATCTCAGTTGAAGTATTGGAGGCGTTTTAATAAATCTGACTTCCAGACCCAAAGAGCTCTGTTGGTGGCCTGCTGGGATGAGGTCCAAAAACAGTTTAGAGGAGTAATAATTGATCAGCTCAAATATGAGGATGATGCCTTGCGTTCTGCGGTTGAGGACATTGACAACCAGGAGGAGATCTATTGGAAACAGAGAGCAAGAACTTCCTGGTAATTAGAAGGGGATAGAAATACAAAATTCTTTCATCGGACTGCTTGTGCTCGAAGACAGATGAATAAGATGGAGGCCCTTCAAGATGAGAATGGTCATTCCTTTGATACTCTTCCAGGTATTCACTCCCATGCTATGGATTATTTTTCAAAGCTTTTTAAGGAAAGTGTGGTTCAAGATGTAGAGGCCCAAAATGAAGTTATTTCTGTCATACCTGCTATTATTTCGGAGAATGAAAATCAGGCCCTCCTTAAACCCATTGATAGGGATGAATTGAAAATTGTGGTCTTTGGAATGAGCACTGGTAAAACTCTTGGTCCAGATGGCTTCCCAATTGAGGTCTTTCAGGCTTTTTGGGACTGCTTAGGGGAATATGTAAGGGTTGTTGTTGAAGAATCCAGAGAAAATAAGAGAATGCTTAAAGCTATAAACCACACGTTCATTACCTTGATTCCAAAAGGGGAGGAGGGGGTTCATATTTCATATTATAGGCTTATTGCCTTATGTAATGTGGTATACAAAATACTCACAAAGGTAATGGCTGAGCGCCTAAAACCTCTTCTTCACAACATTATCTCCTCTGAGCAAGGAGGCTTTGTTGAAGGACGACAGATTCTGGATGGGGTGGTTGTGGCCTAGGAAGCAATTCATTCAATGCACACTTCTGGTAATAAAGGGATGTTCATTAAATTGGATATGTCAAAGGCTTATGATAGGGTTGAATGGAGCCTCCTGGCTAGAATGATGGCAGCCTTCGGCTTCTCTCAGGGCTGGATTGAGTGGATTATGAGCTGTGTCTCTTCTTCGACTTACTCTGTGCTTATCAAGGGCCTTCCTTCGCAACCTTTTGGAGCTTCTCGGGGTCTGCTCCAGGGGGATCCCTGTTCCCCTTATTTTTTTCTCATTTTGGCTGAAGGTCTTGGCAGACTTTTAACGAGGAGAAGACAGCAAGGCAGATTAATGGGTATTCGGGTGGGGATGAAGTTGTATCGCACTTGCAGTTTGTGGATGACACTGGTTTGATGGGAGTAGCCATCATCAGGGAAGCTAGAACGATTAGAGATACTCTTAATGTCTATCTCAGGGCTACTCAACTGGTCATTAATGACAAGAAATCCAAAGTGGTCTTTTTTAATCTGGAGCATAGGCTTCAGAACAAAATTTTAGAAATCTTGGGATTCACTAGGACTTCTCTCCCTGTGGTTTACTTGGGTATCCCCTTGCAATTCAAAAGGCTGAAATTAGATACTTGGAGGAATATGCTGGAGTGTATCAAGGACAGAATTAATCACTGGTCTCACAAGTGGTTAAGTTATGGTGGCAGATTAACGTTCTTACAGTCTATCATTCAAGCCATGCCAATCTACAAATTTTCTATCCTGGCTGCCCCGCTTACAATTTGGAAAGAGTTGGACAGGATGGCTAGGAAGTTTTTGTGGGAAGGAGCTAACGGAAAAAGAAAGTGGGCCTTAGTGGGTTGGGATAAAATCACTCAGCCTAAGGTAAAAGGTGGGCTGGGATTGAGAGGATCCAAGTTAAATAATCAAGCCTTGGCTGGAAAGTTGTACTAGAGGTGGATTTCCCAACCAACTTCCTTATTCAGTAGAATTCTCACGAGTAAATATTTGGGTCAAGTTAACCCCAATGAGGTGGGTCGTTTCCCTCTGGGTGGTACTGGATCCTTAGTGTGGCAGGCTCTCAAGCTAGGATCTCAGGTTATTAAAGATCAACTGTTTTGGAAAGTGGGGAGAGGGGAGAAGGCCCATTTTTGGATTGATTCTTGGGATCAGTATCCACCCATCATTGTTGAGTTCCCCGAGTTACTTCCAATAAAATCTGCCATAGAAATCATGGGTTGGGTATATATTGAAAGTTATTTCAACACTTCTCAGCTGGGGGATTATAGGTTTAAGAAGTTTAAGAGGTTGGAGGAGTGGCCAATTCCTATCCCCCTGGAGTTGGCACCCATCTTATCCAAAATCTTGATAGAAAGGTTTCTCACTGGGAGAGACGAGGATGAATTAGCTTGGGGCTATGGGAGCCTTGGTGTTTATACAGTGAAGGACGGGTATGACAAGATCCTCCCAGACCCTCCCCCCCATTTATTTTCGATTGAGGATTGGCAAAAGATTTGGCACTCTAAGGGCTGGCCGAAAGTAAACTTTTTTGCTTGGCAGTTTATGCACAATGGTATTCTCACTTTTGACAATCTCCAACATAGAGGAATCATCGGCCCTTCTCAATGTGTTTTATGCCATAAGAACGAAGAAACAACTAATCACCTGATGTTTGAGTGCCCTTTCACGCGTCAAATTTGGAAGCGCTGGTTCTTTCATTATAAAATCCAGGTTCATGGTGACATAAATCGGACTAATATTTGGGAAAGATGGAAGCGGGGTAGATTTACATCCAACGCTCTTCAAATTGGGTGGGAGCTTGGTTTAAACTTCATTTGGTGGCAAGTGTGGTTGGAGAGAAACGCTAGAATTTTTCGAGAAACCTTTTCCTTGTTAGATGGAGTTTGGCAGGTCATCTGGAGCAAAGTCACCGAAACTGTTGTCGTCTATGCTAAAGAGGAAACTCAGGTTGTTCCTGGACCAATGGCAGAGGGAGTTGACCAGAGAGAGGGACAAAACAGAATCAGTTGGAAATCACCCCAGAAGGCTGGATTAAAATCAATACTGATGGAGCTACAGAGGGCAATCTGGGTAGAGCCGGTATTGGCGTTGTCTGCCAAAATCATGAGGGATCAGTGCTTTATTGGGAATTGCAGGGTTTGGGTAGAGCCAGTAATAATGAAGCAGAAGCCATTGCTATCAAATCTGCCTCTATTTGGGCAATTACTCAGGGTCACAAGAGGATAATTCTTGAATCTGATTCTCAAATTCTGGTTGGAGCTCTAGACTGCATGAGGAACTTTTCATTGAACGCTTGGAGGTTGAGGATTCTGGTCTCTCAAATCAGGAAATTATGAGGGAATTAGATGATGTGATTCCCGTATATGTAAGCAGAGATTTCAACAAAGCGGTCGATTTCCTAGCTAAGATGGGTGCTGCGAAAGAGGTAGGGGTGCAGCTACACAGTGACATGCCTATTGCAGATGAGGTGATTAGGCAGGGCCTTGAAAGATCCTTGAGACAATGATCAATGAAAAAGCTAAGTATGGTTTTTGTCACGATTTCGCGACCTATTGCGCCATCGTGGCCATTGGCGGAAAGCTGTCGCGATTTCACGACATGTGTCGTCGCGGCTGCTGGAGAAATGTTGTCGCGATATCGCGACATGTTGCACCGTCGCTGTCGCTGAGGGAAAGTTGTTGCGATATCGCGACATGTTGCGCTGTTGCGACCGATGTGAGAAAGTTGTCGCGATATCGCAACATGTTGCACCGTCGCTGCCGTCGAGGGGAAGTTGTCGTTGAAAGATCCTCAAGACAAATGATCAATGAAAAAGCTAAGTATTATTTTTGTCGCGATTTCGTGACCTGTTGCGCCATCACGGCCATTGGAGGAAAGTTGTCATGATTTCGCAACATGTTGCGCCGTCGCGGCCAAGGGAGGAAAGTGGTCGCGATATCGCGACATGTTGCACCGTCGATGCCGTCGAGGGAAAGTTGTCGCGATATCGCGACATGTTGCGCTGTTGCGGCCGATGTGGGAAAGTTGTCGCGATTTCGTGACATGTTGCGCCGTCGCTGCCGTCGAGGGGAAGTTGTCGTTGAAAGATCCTTAAGACAAATGATCAATGAAAAAGCTAAGTATAATTTTTGTCGCGATTTCGCGACCTATTGTGCCATCGCAGCCATTGGAGGAAAACTGTCGCGATATCGCGACATGTTGCGCCATCGCTGCCAAGGGAGGAAAGTGGTCGCGATTTCGCGACATGTTGCACCGTCGCTATCGCCGAGGGAAAGTTATCGCGATATCGCAACATGTTGCGCTGTTGCGGCCGATGTGGGAAAGTTGTCGCGATATCGTGACATGTTGCACCGTCGCTGCCGTCGAGGGGAAGTTGTCGTTGAAAGATCCTCAAGACAAATGATCAATGAAAAAGCTAAGTATAATTTTTGTCACAATTTTGCGACTTGTTGCGCCATCGTGGCCATTGGAGGAAAACTGTCGCGATATCGCGACATGTTGCGCCGTCGCTGCCAAGGGAGGAAAATGGTTGCGATATCGCGACATATTGCACCGTCGCTGTCGTCGAGGGTAAGTTGTCACGATTTCGCGACATGTTGCGCTGTTGTGGCCGATGTGGGAAAGTTGTCCCGATTTCGCGACATGTTGCACCGTCGCTATCGCCGAGGGGAAGTTGTCGTTGAAAGATCCTCAAGACAAATGATCAATGAAAAAGCTAAGTATGATTTTTGTCGCGATTTCGCGACCTGTTGCGCCATCGCGACCATTGGAGGAAAACTATCGTGATTTCGCGACATGTTGCGTCGTCGCTGCCATCGAGGGGAAGTTGTCACGATTTTGTGACATGTTGCGTCGTCGCGGCCAAGGATGGAAAGTTGTCGCGATTTCGCGACATGTTGTGCCGTCACTGCCGTCGAGGGAAAGTTGTCGCGATTTCGCGACATGTTGCGCCGTCGCGGCCAAGGGAGGAAAGTTGTCGCGATTTCGCGACATGTTACGCCGTCACGGCAGCTGGAGGAAAGTTGTCGCGATTTCGCGACGTGTTGCGTCATTGTGGCTGTTGCTGGATTTTTGTCACGATTTTGCGACATGTCACGATTTTGCGCCAGGTTGACTTTTTTTGCGGTCAGAGGTGTCTTGTGTCACGATTTCACGACTTGTAGCTTTTTCGCGGACAGAGGTGAAGTTGGTGTTTGCTGTGTGTTTTTGCGATAAGTTGTTGTAATTGACCTATCAGCTCTCTCAGCTAGCTTGGTATTGGTTCAAGAGATTTGGATCCAGTGCAAATCTTCCTCTTCTCTTGTAATCATGTGCTTTCATTGTTTTCGACTGGGATGTATCTTATCCCAATTGTAACTGATCAATGTTTTAATACAAGTTTTTCAAATTTTTCAAAAAAAATGTATATAAGATTTAAGTTATGGTTTAAATTATACGAATAATTATTAAGTTGTTTATATATATATATATATAAAAGAATTGGTTACAATCACATTACTTTAGTAATTAATAAGCATAGGGTAATGATGGGGATCTACAAATCGCTCACAACAGATTCTTAATTCTCATTCATTACACTTGGAAAAATTTACAATAATGGCGGCAGTCTGCCATTTAAAACTCCTTCATCCTGAAAGATAGTTTATTTTTTTTTCTCTTACAACATCTTCTGCCCAGGAAGAAAAACAACCTAAACTGGTCCAGAATCGCCCTCTTGCCTTCACGACTGCAACTATGGCTCAGCAGTTCTTCGACCATTGTGCATGCCTTCGCTTCCCCTTTTAAAATCTCTGGCATGACTCTTCGTTTCCCTTTTCTGACCCTTCATTTCATTTCCCGTGCCTCTTCGTTGTCTTCGCTTTCGAACGCCTTCCTTTCGACCCTTGATCTTCTTTCACTGCACCTCGGTGCCACGTGTTGTTCAAGTCGTCGCCACCGTAGGCTCTGTCCACCTGTCAACCATTGATGACGTTCGGTATACCACCGCTCTGTAAATTCCTCTGTAACGGCCCTTGTAACCGCCTGCGCTTTCTTTTCTTTCGTTGGTCGCGAAAATGCGACATGTCGCGATATCGCGACACTTTCGGCTTCCTTGCTTTTCTGCCCTCTTCGAGTCGCGAAAATGCGACATGTCGCGATATCGCGACACTTTCGGCTTCCCTGCCTTCTTGCCCTCTTCGAGTCGCGAAAATGCGACATGTCGCGATATCGCGACACTTTCGGCTTCTCTACCTTCCTGCCCTCTTCGAGTCGCGAAAATGCGACATGTCGCGATATCGCGACACTTTCGGCTTCTCTACCTTCCTGCCCTCTTCGAGTCACGAAAATGCGACATGTCGCGATATCGCGACACCTTTTCTCCCTTGCGCCTTCTCTCGTCCTTGGGTCGCGAAAATGCGACATGTCGCGATATCGCGACACCTTTTCTCCCTTGCGCTTTCTCTCGTCCTTGGGTCGCGAAAATGCGACATGTCGCGATATCGCGACACTTTTTCTCCTTTGCGCTTTCTCTCGTCCTTGGGTCGCGAAAATGCGACATGTCGCGATATCGCGACACTTTTCTCCTTTGCGCTCTTCCTTCGTCCTTCGGTCGCGAAAATGCGACATGTCGCGATATCGCGACACTTTTTCTCCTTTCGCTTTCTCTCGTCCTTTGGTCGCGAAATCGCGACATGTCGCGATATCGCGACATCTTTCCCTTCTGCTCTTCTTTCTCCTTTTCGGTCGCGAAATCGTGACATGTCGCGAAATCGCGACATTTTTCCTTTCTGCCTTCTCCTTGCCTCTAGGGTTGCGAAATCGTGACATTTTTGCTCCACGCCTTCTCTCTCCTTCTTGAGTCGCGAAAACGTGACATGTCGCGATATCGCGACACTTTTCTCTGTCGCGATATCGCGACATCAAGGCAAACACTTAGAAATTTTTTTGTCGATGCAAGATTGCTCTGCTGCCACCGGATGCTCCTGCATCAGACACCCGGGGTGGATTGAGAAGTGTCCTTTACTTCTTACTCGTTGGAGGAAGACCCGGGCGGTCGACCTCTATTTTTGACAACCAAGTTGCATCTTCGATAGGTCTGCCCTTCCACTTGACCGGATATTCGAATACTCGCTCGTTCTCGGTACTTCGCTCGCTCGAGTGTCTAGTATTTCCTCGATCTCGTCCTGCTATTGGAGTGGATGTTGGAATACTCCATAATTCTGTACTTGGTGTCTCGCTACTGCCTCCTTCATGATACTCTACCAAATCTGCAATGTTAAAAACAGGTGATATGTTAAGGCCACTTGGCAATTCCACTTCATACGCATTGCCTGAATCCCGTTTTCCTATAATTCGGCATGGTCCAAACTTCTTCATCTTCAACTTGTTATAGGTTTTAGCAAGAAATCTCTCTTTTCTCAAATGGACCATGACTTCATCTCCCATTGCGAATTCCTTGAACCGTCGCTTCTGGTCTGCCCTTGTCTTATATTGGTTGTTCATGTTAGTAATGTGCTTCTTCACTTCTTCATGCACACTCTTCAGATGCTCTGCAAAGTCCTCAGCCTCGGCACTCGCACTTTTCCCCTGTATCCATCTTCCTCAACTCAGAAGCACTCCTTGGACTGCTCCCATATATTATCTGGAATGGAGATTTGTTAGTACTCCTGTTGATAGAATTGTTGTATGCAAATTCTGCCTGTGGCAAAACCAAATCCCATCCCATGGGCTTATCTCCTATCAAGCATCTCAATAGATTTCCCGGACTTCTATTCACCACCTCCATTTGGCCATCGATCCGTGGGTGGTATGCAGAACTGAATTTCAAATCTGTCTTCAATTTCTTCCACAAGGTCCTCCGGAAATGCCCAACAAACTTGGTATCTCTCGTCGAAACGATACTCTTTGGTAGACCATGAAGTCGTACCACCTCTTTGAAAAATAAACCTGCAACGTGAACTACGTCACTAGTTTTCTGGCAGGGGATAAAATGTGCCATCTTTGAAAACCTGTCAACCACCACGAATATGGAATCATTTCCCCGCTGCGTCCTTGGTAGACCAAGAACGAAATCCATACTGACGTCCTCCCATGGTCTCTCTGGTACAGGTAATGGCTGATATAATCCAGTGTTCTGGCTCACACCTTTCGCCATCTGGCATACTCTACAGCTTTGTACAAACCTCTTCACATCTTGCTGCAGTTGTGGCCAATAGTAGTTCTCACTAACCAGGGCAATGGTCTTGTCCCGACCAAAATGTCCAGCCAGCCCTCCACTGTGTTTCTCCTTGACTAGATTTTCCCTCATTGAACTCCTTGGAATGCATAATTGACTTCCTCTAAACAACATTCCATCTTGGATCGGAAAATCCAACCACTTGGTCCTGTCCAAAGTGACAGGTGCCAAGCAAGCCTTCCAGGCTTCTGCAAAATTAGGATCTTCAGGGTACAAACCCTTCAGTTCATCAAATCCTACCACTTCCACCTTCATTTCTCGTCAACAAACACTGCCTTCTACTTAAGGCATCTGCAACTCTGTTTGACTTTTCGCTCCTGTGCTTCAACACAAAGGTATAACTCTGTAGAAACTCAACCCATTTCAGGTGCCTCTGATTTAGCTTCCCTTGGCTATTAATATACTGTAAGGCCTGATGATCAGTATATAGAACAAACTCTTTTGGCAACAAGTAATGTCGCCACTTCTTTAGAGCCTGAACTATAGCATAAAACTCTTGATCATAAATCGAATACTTCTTCCTAGCATCATTGAGTTTCTCACTAAAGTAAGCAACAGGTTTACCTTCTTGACTCAAAACAGCTCCTATGGCACTACCACTAGCATCACAATCTACCTGAAATACCTTATTAAAATCTGGAAGTGCCAAAACAGGTTGCTCCGTAACCTTCTTCTTCATCATATCAAAGCTCTTATCTCGCTCCTAAGGTCCACTTGAATTCTTTCTTATCCCCTCTCATTGTTTCTGTAAGGGGTGCACAAATATTGCTGAAATTCCTAATGAATTTCCTGTAAAAACTTGCTAGACCATGAAATGATCTTACCTCAGTCGTGCTTCTCGGAGTAGGCCATTCAATGATAGCTCTCACCTTTTTTGGGTCCATTTTTAGACCTTCGGCTGAGATGACAAATCCCGGGTACACTAACTCTTTCTTCACGAAATTACACTTCTTCAGATTTATTAACAATTCCTCCTCCCAGACTTCTCAAAAACCCTTCCGACCTGCATCAGATGCTCTTCCAGGGTTCTGCTAAATATTAAAATATCATCCAAATAGACAATGACGAATTTGCCTAAAAATTCTTTCAATACCTCATTCATCAACCGCATGAATGTGCTTGGTGCATTGGTTAGCCCAAATGGCATGACCAACCATTCATACAAACCTTCTCTTGGTCTTGAAGGCTGTCTTCCATTCATCTCCCTCTTTGAAACGAATCTGATGATAACCACTCTTTAGATCAATCTTTGTGAAGTACTTGGCTCCACTCAAACAGTCCATAATGTCATCCATCCTTGGCAATGGAAATCTGTACTTTATGGTGATCTTGTTAATGGCTCGAGAGTCTCTACACATTCTCCACTCTCCATATTTCTTTGGTGCTAGTACTGTAGGTACTGCACATGGACTCAAGCTCTCCCAAATCAGTCCCTTTTTCAACAACTCTTGGACTTGCCTGTTCAGCTCTTCCGTTTCTGTAGGAGTCATTCTATGTGCTGCCTTATTGGGTAAACTAGATCCTGGTACCAAATCTATATGGTGACTGATCTTCCTCACTGGTGGTAAACCCTCAGGCACATTATCAGATACAATGTCTGGAAATTCTTCTAACAGTCCTAAGACTTCTACAGGGGTATCCTTGCATTCTTCCTTCCTAACTCTAGGAATTAATGCATAGCACATATGCTCATGCTTTAAACTATCCAAAAATCTTCCCCCTTCAACTAAACAGATTCTAGCGCTGCTACATACCTTTTCGCCCGCCTCCTTCAAGGGCTTCAGCTTATGGCGCACTCCATTCTTCGTCACTGAGTAAGTGTTGGCGTGACCATCATGCACTCGCACACCGATCAAACCGCCATGGCCTTCCCAACAACAAATGGCAAGCATCCATAGGCAGGATGTCACACAGACCTCATCACAAGTACTTCCCAATATTAAATTTCATCGAGCATTGCTCATCGACCAAAGCCCTATGGTCCTTCTGTAACCACGCAATCCGATATGGATGCGGGTGTCCCCTTCTCTTTAACTATAACTTGGTAACCATTTCTTCTGAGACCAAGTTATCAGTACTACCATTATCTATAATGATGTTACAGACCTTACCCGAACTTCTGCACCTTGTGCGAAACAAGCTCCTTCTCTGGTCTGATCCTTTCTCCTCATTCAACAGGGTCCTCCTTGTAACCATAACTTCTCCTCCCTCTGCCTCCTCAGAATGTTCTGATTCAGCACCTTCATCGGCTACAGCAGCTCTGGCAGGACCCTCAGGTCTCTTATTCGTCCCTTCTCGATGTTGTGGACACTCGTATGCTCGATGTCCTTCTTCGCCACAGTGGAAACAGGTTCCACGAAATCCTCCCCTTCCAAATCCACGTCCAGATCTACCTCTCCCCCTTGGGTAACCATTGTTCTGATTACGGGGTTGGTAGGTGTTCCCCTCTTCCTGATCCTGGGTATTATTGGTTTCACCAGCCTTCTTCTGATCCTTATATTTTTCTCCACTGGTCCTTCCACCAGTTCTTCCCCCACGACCTCTTCCTCTTTGCTTACCCTCAAACCGTCTGTTCAGCCTTCTCTTCGACTTTGAGGGCAAACTGGTAAGCATCCTCGATGGTGCTCATCCTAACCAGACTCAACTCTTCTTGAATACTGGTTCTCAACCCATTGATGTAACGGGCCACCTTCTCCCTGTTAGCCTCTGCATGGCCAGTTCTGATTGAGATCTGGTAGAACTCCTCTGTATATTCTTTGACAGATCTGTTTGTCTGTCTCAAACTCTGCATTTTTCTCAACAGGTCCAATTCGTAATCTACAAGGATAAACTGTCTCTTCAACTTCTCTACCATTCGATCCCATCTGGTTATCTTTTCCTTTCCTCCTCTATTTCTTTCTAGCTGCACTTCTTTCCACCATATGCAAGCATGGCCTTTCAACTTTGTTTTTGCAAACTTGATCCGATCCGGATCTACAACCTCCTCATACTCAAAATATTCCTCCATATCATTGATCCAATCAATTAACTCCTCTGAATTGAGACTCCCAGAATACGTGGAGACATCAAACTTTGTCTTCTTCCCGATCCGAGATATAGCCTTGATTAATCTGGCTTCTGCAGGATCCGTTGCTTCTTCTACAACCGATGGTTCATCAACCTCCCAAGCTTCATCTTCACTATGGTCCTCTCTCCTTGGTTCAACCCCTCTTCGCAACTCCTCTTGCAGGGCTTGCACTTGCCTCTGCAAAGCTCTGAAATCTTCTTCAGGTACCACATTCCTTCCACCACCACGGTTTCTTCATGGAGGCATTCTTCCTCACTCTCTTCTCACAATCCTTCCACAGATCCTGGTGCAAACTGCCTCACTTTCGACGATCTGCTCACACACTCAGGAACTCCCGCTCTGATACCACTTGATGGGGATCTACAAATAGCTCACAACAGATTCTTAATTCTCATTCATTACACTTGGAAATAATTTACAATAATGGCAGTAGTCTGCCATTTAAAACTCCTTCATCCTGAAAGATAGTTTATTTTCTTTTTCTCTTACAACATCTTCCGCCCAGGAAGAAAAACAGCCTAAACTGGTCCAGAATCGCCCTCTTGCCTTCACGACTGCAACTATGGCTCAGCAGTTCTCCGACCATTGTGCATGCCTTCGCTTCCCCTTTTAAAATCTCTGGCATGACTCTTCGTTTCCCTTTTTTGACCCTTCGTTTCATTTCCCGTGCCTCTTCGTTGTCTTCGCTTTCGAACGCCTTCCTTTTCGACCCTTGATCTTCGTCTGCTTTCACTGCACCTCGGTGCCACGTGCTGTTCAGTGCTGCCACTGTAGGCTCTGTCCACCTGTCAACCATTGATGACGTTCGGTATACCACCGCTCGGTAAATTCCTCTGTAACGGCCCTTGTAACCGCCTGCGCTTTCTTTTCTTTCGTTGGTCGTGAAAATGCGACATGTCGCGATATCGCGACACTTTCGGCTTCCCTGCCTTCCTGCCCTCTTCGAGTCGTGAAAATGCGACATGTCGCGATATCGCGACACTTTCGGCTTCCCTGCCTTCCTGCCCTCTTCGAGTCGCGAAAATGCGACATGTCGCGATATCGCGACACTTTCGGCTTCTCTACCTTCCTGCCTTCTTCGAGTCGCGAAAATGCGACATGTCGCGATATCGCGACACTTTCGGCTTCTCTACCTTCCTGCCCTCTTCGAGTCACGAAAATGCGACATGTCGCGATATCGCGACACTTTCGCTTCTCTGCCTTCTCTCGCTCTCTTCGAGTCGCGAAAATGCGACATGTCGCGATATCGCGACACCTTTCTCTCCTTGCGCCTTCTCTCGTCCTTGGGTCGCGAAAATGCGACATGTCGCGATATCGCGACACCTTTTCTCCCTTGCGCCTTCTCTCGTCCTTGGGTCGCGAAAATGCGACATGTCGCGATATCGCGACACTTTTTCTCCTTTGCGCTTTCTCTCGTCCTTGGGTCGCGAAAATGCGACATGTCGCGATATCGCGACACTTTTCTCCTTTGCGCTTTCTCTCATCCTTGGGTCGCGAAAATGCGACATGTCGCGATATCGCGACACTTTTTCTTCTTTGCGCTTTCTCTCGTCCTTTGGTCGCGAAATCGCGACATGTCGCGATATCGCGACATCTTTTCCTTTCGGCTCTTCTTTCTCCTTTTCGGTCGCGAAATTGTGACATGTCACGATATCGCGACATCTTTCCTTTCTGCCTTCTCCTTGCCTCTAGGGATGCGAAATCGCGACATTTTTGCTCCACGCCTTCTCTCTCCTTCTTGAGTCGCGAAAACGCGACATGTCGCGATATCGCGACACTTTTCTCTGTCGCGATATCGCGACATCAAGGCAAACACTTAGAAATTTTTTTTTGTTGATGCAAGATTGCTCTGCTGCCATCGGATGCTCCTGCATGAGGTAATTGCTTCGATCAAATTTATTATGCTTCGTTATTGTTGACTTGATGTAAAGAGAACCATCGATCGCTCGAATCGCTTTTGAGCAGACTACTACCTTTGCAAATAGGCTATCCCAAGGTTTGAATCTGGTTGCCAAAGTCTCTATTGTTAAGTTTATTAATTTTTTTTATTTGAACTCCTCGTAAGACCAAAAGCTACACTTATCAATAGGGAATTAACACATAGCCCCACACAAGTTGTAGTTTGAACCTTAAACCTTCCAACAAAAAGCAAGTCGTGTATTATAACTTATTAAAATTATAAAATTTATATAAATTTATGACATGATATTTGATTTATTATTTTGATGTTACATGAAGAATTTTTTTTTTTTTATAAATTAAATTTTATTTATATAATTTAATCCATCATTGTCTTTAAAGCATTTACAAAGTACATATATTCTAAAAGATTAGTTAAATTCCATAGGAGAAACCACTTCACATATGAGACATAAGTCAAACTTAATCCTTTTCCTACTTGTTTGATATTTAGAATTGTTTAGTGGGTTTAACGATAGAGAAATTAAAATAGGTAGTTTTTTTTGAGGCAATGTTGGGTTTATGTTATGAAGATTTACGTTTGAATTATGGGAAGGGTGACCTCTATTGTACTTTTAATTGTATGTTTCAGTTGTTATGATATTGTACTTTGAATAATCATACATAAAATAAAAAAAAATAAGTTAAAATAATTTGTAATTTTGTATTGATTTAAAAACTATTTTATCTTTTAATAAAATTTAATTTTTATAACTTATACATATGTAATGGTTTATCTTGGCGGGCCTTTTCCTATTGATGTACTGGTATGTTGATAATTAATGTATGATTTTATTTTGTTTTATTAAGACAAGTTGATAGTTGTATTTTACGTTTATTTGAGTTGGATTATGTTATTTTGTAGAACATGGTGTTGCTAATGAATTTTGTGGTTTCACGATCAAGTACTCTCATGAGTGGATTGATATGGGACAACCATCGGAGTTGGGAGAAGTGTGAAATGGGAAATGATGGATATTTTCAATTTTACATCCCATAGGGGTAAAACAATCATGTAGAAGCATTTACATGTGTGTGTGATTAAATGCATTATAGGGCAAGGAGGTTGCCATAAAAGCAAAAGAGTCCTTACCCCTATGCTTAGGTTTTCTTCATAGGTGGTTGACAACCTTGTAGTTATCACGATGCCTCTTGTTGAGGGAACAGTAATATTTGTGTATTATCTATATCCTTACTTATTGTTGGTTGCATCTCAGTTCGGATGAGGACAACTTTTAGCAAGAGCCCTTGTGTTTTTTAGGCTCTTAATTTATCATTGGCATGCAATAAGATTTGTGTTTCGAAATATATAACTTAATTGATTAATTATTTGACAAGTAAGGTATTAATAATAATGTTAGCATATTGAAAATATTAATAATTATTTATCACTAAGGCATTTTCAAAAATTTGTTGGAGGATGGTATAAGGCCCATAACGAAGTGGTTTGATCTTGCTATGTGCCTTTTTTAAAAATTTTATTTATTCAAGTAAAGCCAAACATTATCTCCAACTTGAAAAATGATGAGGGATATGATACTTATCTATTGTTTGCTTTTGTTGTTGCTAAGTCTTCTCCAAAATCTGAGCTACCTTTGATTAAAGTTTTTGCAAATGTTGAATGAATGAGTTTGACTTATCTTGATCTTTCTAAATGTGTTTGGTAGTTGGAGAGGGTAAGGATAAATACAACTCATATGGAACCAAGTGTTGGAATCCAAGACAAACTTCAAAAGGAGAGTGTCTGATGGATTTGTGGACTACTTTGTTGTATGCATGCTCTATATGAGTGAGGCTCAAATCCCACTTAGTTGGAGAAGTGTGGTGATAGATCCTCAAACTTTGCACAAGTATGTGGTTAACTACTTTAGTTTTCTCATCTAATTGAGGATGATAAGTAGTGAAGAAGTTAAGATACTCCCAAAAATATTCCATAAAGATCACCAAAAGTGTCCCACAAATTGTCTCTATAAAAAACAATGTTGTTGGGAAGACCAAAAGAGCGTCATACTGTGTCGAAGAAGAGTTGAGCTAAGTCAAGTGCAAAACTGATGTTACAACAAGGAATGAACTTAGCCATCTTGTTGAATCTGTCCACAACTATAAAGACATAATCATGTTATCGAATTATCATTGAAAAATTGCTCAATAAGTCCATGAAAATACTTTCCAAAGGATAATAAGGAATGGGCAATGGAATGTTGAGGCCCAATTTTTTGTTAGTAGACTTTGAATGACTACAAACTACACATTACTTTAGAGAGCAAAGAACATCTTGTTGCATATGAGGTCAATAAAAGAATATTTGTAGATGTTGAAGAGTCTTTTGTTTTCCAAAGTGTCCCCCATAGAGCGTGGAATATACCTCTTTTATAAGAAACTATCGGTGCTTGTGAGGTACACAAAGTTTATCCAACTTGTAGAGAAATCTTTCCTTTATGTAGAAATTTTAAAGAGGACTTAGATTTGATGAGGAAGGATGCAAAAGTTGGTAAAATTTCTCAAAATTTGGATCAAGAGGATACTGTGCTATCCAAGTTTGGAAACCAATATGGGAAGTGGTCACAATTATCAAGGCTTGAGCTGCTAGAGGGCGGTTCAAACAATCTGCCACAATGTTACTTTACCTTTTTTTGTATTTAATCACCAGGTGAAACTATTGCAAGTAAGATGACCACTCCATGTGATGAGCTTCTTCAATTTGTTTTGTGATTGAAGAAACTTAAGGGGTGTGTGATCAGCAAGTACAATTGTTTTCTTTGCCAAAAGGTAATGCCTTCAATACTTGACAGCTTGCACAAAAGCATACAACTCTTTATCATAAGTAGAATAGTTCTTCTTGGAAGTTAAAAATATCTCATAATGATAGGCTACTTGATGATAATTTTGCTTTAATACAACTCCAAGGGTAAACTATGATGCATCTATCTCTATCTCAAAAGGTTGGGCAAGATTTGGAAGGACTAGGATAGTTGTTGTACACAGTTTATGTTTCAATGTCTCAAAGGCACAAGCTTGATCCTTTGTCTATTGAAACTCAATTTTTGTTGTGGTATAAACCATCATGTTCATTAAAATAAAATGAGGGGCTTCATATAGGCCCAAAATTACAACAAATTCCTTACGAAGAAGCAACGAACTCCCATATTGGAAAAATGGTCTCTCATCTCGGGATTATTTTAGGAGTGATTAATATCAATCCAACTAACATATTCTATAAGGCATCTAATCTATTACGTGAGAAAAATCTCACTTACATTAAAAAATAAGACCAAGCCCTAACTAAAACTTAGCCTACTAAGGTTTTATTCAACCTAGAAACATAAACCTTAGATTATTATTTGATACCCTCATCATACCTCCCCACAAAGGAAGCATTGGAATCCAATGCTTGTACAATAGTAGTGGGTGTAGGGTGAAGAAGTTGAGCTAGAGGGAGCGAAAGCAAAAAATCGGGCGTTTAATGGGCAGGAGTGTTGAAGATGTCAAGAATTCCAAGTGATGCTGATGTTGGAGGGCCTCACCTGGTCACGACTGAAGGTCCAACTTGAGTGAAATATTGTGGAGGAGGTTGAGGATGAATCTCCTGTGGCGATGGCTGCAAGGTCTTCTTCAAATCAGGAACCTGGTGCATAGTAGAAGCAAGAGGAGGAGCAATTGGAGCAACAGGAGGAGATGCTAAAAAGGGAGGAGGAGGAGTCTCCTTGTGTGGAAATGGAGCTGGCGTGTCCTTTGGCTTGCGGAATACTAATGTTGCATGGCGTGGACCTATATAACTGTATGTGGGCTTCGTGGAAGAGATGAGAAATTTCTTGTTCTCATGGTGCAATGTATAGGTATTTTTGTAAGCATCATATTAAGCCCGTTTGTCAAATTCATAGGGCTTTCCAAGAATGATATCACAACAATCAATTGGAGTCACATCACAAGTGACTTTGTCCACATAGCTCGGCCCAAATACAAAGGACACAGTGCAAGTTTCTGTAATCAAGGAGGAGGTACCCGCATCCTTCCATGCAAGTGGGTATGGGTGAGGATGGGGTTGTACAGGAAGCTTCAACTAATCGACGATGGCTTTGGAAATCAAGTTTGTTTGGGAGCCATTATCGATTATGCAATCTACAAAGTAATTGTGCTTTAAGTGGGCACATGTGACAAACAAAATGGTCACAACCTCTTTCAATCATGTTGTGTGTCAACAAAGTATGATTGTTAAGCCCTCGAAGCTTTGGATAAGGGCGATGTTCTCTCATAGCCTCAATAGGCCCATCTTGTGTTTCCTCTGGTTGAGCTTCTACATAAGATTCTTATTTTTCCTAAAACACTCAGATTCTACATGACCTTTCTTCTTACAATAATCACAAAATTTCTTAGGATCAAAAGGAGTAGAAGAAGTGTTATAATAAGGGGAAGAAGAAGCAGAGGAAAAAGAGGGATACGTCTTCTTTTGTTGTTGTGGATATTGCTTTTGTTTGGAAGCTTTGGTGGAGTCAGAAGAGAGAGATCCACCTGATTGAGCAGGAAGCTTCTCCTCCACAAGTTGTGCTTGATTGTACATGACATTCAAATATATGATAGGAGTATATTTCAACTCCCTAAAAAGTGGTTCTTGCAGTCCACTCTTGAATTTGGTGATCAACTTAGCAGTAGAATCCTGAATACCATTCAAAATCATCAATTTATTGAATAGGTCGATGTAGTTTTGGATATTCATGTTGTAGCCTTGCCTCAATCGAAGCCATTAAAATTCAATATCTTCTACATAATTTGAAGGATAAAACGTTTCCATCAAAGCCTTCACCAAAATATCCCAATTGTCAATTGTATTTTGATTGCTTAGGCGACCGTGATCAAAACTTTGGCTATGTCAGAAAGTTTTAAGAGTGCAAATGAAACTTGTTTGTCTTTTGGTATTTTGTTATATGTAAACCACGTGTCCATGTCGAGGATCCAACTGTTTAGAACCTCAAGATCAAGAGAGCCATCTAAAATTTTAACCTCGCATTTTTCTTTTACGCGAAGATCAGGGGCTTGACTGGGACCACTAGATGAAGCAATATCGTTGACCTTATCGACCAAAGTACTAATGACTACGGTGATCACAGCCATTTGTTCTGCCAAATATTGAGCCATTTGTCCTCTGGTGTATGCCAGGGATATTACAATGAGGGTTTTCAAAAGATGCTAAAAGGGGTTACAAAAAGAAGTGTTAATTGTCCAAATAATTACAAAAATCAAAATGATTTAATGCAATTTTATGATGTTGAAGGGCAAAAAGAACACTAGCACAAATTCCCCTTTTTTTATAAAAATTGAAATGTCCTCTTTTTTTTAAAATGAAATAAATCCCCCTTGTGCAAAATTTATAAAATCTAATTACCCTTTGTAAGGGAAAATATTTTTCCCCTTTGTCGTGGCGGGGACATCAAGGTTTTCTAGCAAAGATCTTCTACCAAAGTAGACCCACGATCAACGATGGTAAGGAGATAATTATCAAAGGCGAGCCACTGGTTATCCCTAGCCGACACATGCTTAAAAAAATCAACGTGAGTTTGTTATTTATTTTACTATGCATGCACCTTTTTAAAGGCTATAGTTGCCTTCCCCACACAAAATATAGGATAAATTTTTTTTCACTTGCTCAACAAACAAACAATCGCACACCTTGGAGGAGATCGCCACATGGTTTGTTACAATTGGGCTAGCACAAAAACATATCCACCAATATCATTCACCATGTGGTAGGTATGCTGGTTGTTAGTTCTGAGATCATCATGAAATTTTACATTGTTGTATCTTGGAAGACGTGCGTTGTAGGTAACGAGTTATTTGAGATTTGTTTTCCGCACGTAGGCAACAATTGACAGGGATGTCAAAAACAAGTAGATTGACCTCCTGTCAATCTGCTATTAGGTAGTGGTGGAGCCATCCAGACTGATCGCCTGTCAACTGGCTTGGTAGCGGTCATAATTGGCTAGAGGGACTGACCTCCTATCAGTCCCTATCGACCGAGCCGCGTTGCTCTACAGGCAGACCCATGCTAGCGACTAAAGTAGTGGCATTGCTTGTTGTTGGCCAGTGGTCAAACAGACAATGTGTGGCATCATGCATTGGTATGTCTTGCAATGGTGGTAGATTGTGTCGCTAAATCCACGATCAAGCACAGGCACCAAAGGCAGCAGATCGCTATCAGAATGCAATCAGGATGTTGAGGGTCTGATTGGTATGGCAAAGTGTGTCAATAGGACCAAGGAAGATTCTAAATTATACAACATGCATGAGTGGCTTGCATGAGAAAATGACCCATGTCCCTAAGGGTGAAATAGTGCACAAATAAATCTGCCTCGGAACAGGCATAGTGCAGGTCAGCTATCGCACTTTCGGATCTCGTGCTTCGAGCAAAAAGAATCTGGTTTACGTGCCTCTTCACGTAGGGAATGATGCTTGGGATCAAAACCAAGCTGAAATAATACTAAGTGCTAATCTTACCAATAAAATTTGTCTAAAATTTGTAACAATTTTTAACAAAAATTACGATCAAGAATAACAATTTATGCAGCTATTTTGTAGCAAAAATTAAAAAGAGCTTAAATAGAAACATGACAGTGTGAGATAAAAAATAATCCAAAATCTCCACTTTAACCCGCTCTGATACCACCATTGTGGTATAAACCATCATGTTCATTAAATTAAAATGAAGGGCTTCTTATAGGCCCAAAATTACAATAAATTCCCTATGAAGGAGCAATGAACTCCCATATTGGAAAAAGCGTCTCTCATCTCGATATTATTTTGGGATTGATTAATATCAATCCAACTAACATATTATAGAAGGCATCTAATCTATTACGTGAGAAAAATCTCACTTACATTAAAAAATAAGACCAAGCCCTAACTAAGACTTAGCCTACTAAGCTTTTATTCAACCTAGAAACATAAACCTAAGATTATTATTTGATGCCCTCATCAATTTTGGATTTGGTTAAGTGATGCAAGGGAGATGCAATAGTGGAATATTTTTCAATGAACTTACGATAGAAATTTGCAAGTCTAAGAAAAATCCTTAACTCGATGGTGGAAGAAGTTAGCCATTTGAGGAGGACTTCAACTTTGGCTAGGTTCACCTATATGCCTTTTTCATTTATTGCAAATCCAAGGTAGGAGATGGAATATTGGTCAAAATAATACTTAGGGAAATTGACAAACAAATGGTTCTTTTGAAGAGTTTGGAGAATATTTTCTAAGTGTTTTAAGTTACTCTTCCAAGTAGGAGAATATACAAGGATTTCATACAAGTAAATGATCATAAAATTGTTCAAACTATCTTTAAACACTTCATTCATCAACCTCATGAATATTGCTGGAGCATTTGTAAGACCAAAAGGTATAATAAGCCACTCAAAAAGTCCCAACTTAGTCTTGAATGCAATCTTCCATGTTTCTTCAACCTAAATTTTGACTTGATGGTATCCACTTTTTAGATCAATCTTGGAAAATAATTTAGCTCCTTGAAGTTGATCCAAAATATCATCTATTCTTGGAAGTGGATATCTATTCTTAATTGTGATCTAATACATAGCCTCTAAGTATCATCCATCTTTAGTACAATAAAAATTGGAGATGCACAAGGAGAAGTACTTGGTTTAATAAATCCTTTAGACAACAAATCTTGGATTTGCCTTTTAATTTCTTCCATTTGAACAATAGACTGCCTATACATTGGAGCATTAAGAAGAGGTGTAATAGGCACAATTTCTATGCTATGATTGATATGTTGTTCAAGAGGGAGTTTTTTGGTCTCTTGAAACACATTGGAATATATTTGCAATAATTTATCAAGTAAATAATGCATTTTGTTCTTATGAATTGATGCTTGTGTCCCTTCATTTGTTGGTCTTAAGAAAATGAGTGTCAATTCCTTTGCTTGATTTATCGTTTTGTGTACTTGTCTATAGTTTAATACCCAAATTGGTGGTCTTTGTGTACATTTGATTAGATATGCCTTGTTATTTAAGTGCAAAGTGTAAGTATTTTTTAAACCATAATGGATAGCCCTTCTATCATATTGATAGGGCCTTCCAAGCAACAATCTATAGGAGTAACATCATACACAATCTTGTCCACAAATTTTGGACCAAAGGCAAATGAGACTGTGCAAGTGTGTGTAATGTTGGATGATATCTTATTGTCCTTCCATCCTAAATAATAAGGATGAGGATGAGGGATCATAGGCAACTTCATTTTGTCATTGATGTATCTCGTAATTAGATTTGTCTGCAAGCCATTGTCAATTATATAATCAACAAAGTAATCATGAGTTAGGTAAGTCGTTGTGATGAACAAGCTTTCTTGATCACCTAAAGAAGAATTTATAAGGGTCAAAATGTTCAATTGAACCTTTAGTTCCTTATATGTTCTTTCTTCCCCATAGACTCAATGGGACCATCTTTTGGGTCCTCATTTGGAGGATTTACAACCAAGGATTTTTTCTTCAAATTTTACAACTTATAACATTGATGCCAAAGATGGTATTTCTTCTTACAAAAAGTACAAACCAATGGAGGTTTAGAAGAAGAAAATTTTTGGGATGAAGAAGAAGAAGAGGAAGTAGATGAACATGGAGAAGGAGAAGAAGGAGAAGAAGGTTTTTCACCTTTTGCGGATGTTGATTTGTTGCCTTGGTATTTCCTCTGGATGACAAAGATCAAGATCCTCTCGATTAAGCTGCAAACTTCTCCTTCACAATCTATGCGTGATTGAACAATGTATTCAAATTTGTGGTAGGGGTATATTTCAACTTCCTAAAAAGTGGTTCTTGCAATCCACTCTTAAATTAGGTTATTAGTGCTGCAATTGAGTCCTGTATACCAGTTAAAATCCTCAATTTGTTAATTTGGAAGATGTACTCTTGGACACTCATGTTGTATCCTTGCTTTAAATGAATCCATTTGAAGATAAGATATTTTGCATAATTTAAAGGATAGAAAGTATCCTTCAATGCTTTCACCAAATTATCCCAAGTATCAATGGGATCTTAATTTCCTTGGCAATCCATGGTCAAATATTTGGCTATACCAAAAAGTTTTAACTTAGCAAACAAGACTTGTTCATTCTTTGGAATTTTTCTATAAGCAAACCACGTGTCCATGTCGAGGATCCAACTGTTTAGGACCTCAGGATCATGAGACTCATCATAAATTTTGACCTTACATTTTGCTTGAGAGTGATGGTATTTGACTTCACTAGGAGCACTAGGGGTAGCAATGTTAGTGACCTTATCGACCAAAATACTAACTATTGCTTCAATTGTGGCCATTTGCTCCATCAAATTAATAGCCATTTGCTCTACCAAACTGAAAACCATTTATTCTACCAAGTCGATAGCCATTTGATACCTTGTGTAAGCTAGCAGTATGATTACAAAAAAGACCTAATTTATGCCTAGAGGGGTGCAAAAATTGTGTGCTTTTTGCCCAAATAATTATAAAAAAAAATGTTTATTTGCAATTCTACAATTCTTGGAAGGGCAAAATTAAAAGAATAAGCCAAAAATCATTAAGTAATTTAAAAAAATTAATTAAATATTTTAAAATAATTTCCCCTTTTTAAAATAAAATTATTTACCCTCCTCTTGTAAAAATTAAAAATTGTCCTTTTTGCAAATAAATATTAAAATTAACTCTTAAAAAAAAAAAATAGTGCTTTATCAGCGCTAGCCAATAGAGGTCCATAGGTCAATTGAAATCAAGGAAAATGCATGAAACGGTCAACCTTACAGGGAACAGTCAACGATCAACTTGATAAGATGGCAAGGCGTGACCTAGCCACCAACTAGCCATGCTAGCCAACGTGTGCTAGCTATTTCCTTAGGGTGAACCCACCCTATTTAAAATGCTAAGAAGCCTTCATCCCAAAAGATGTGGGACTAAAAAAAATATCAAAACTAAAAATGCTCACTCAACCACCTTTCGATTGTTGTCATGTGCCTATGCTACATATGTTTGTTCTAGCTAGGGAGATATCACCATGTGTTATTGTGCTACTAGTTCTACACAAACACATCAGATTGGTCGAGATATGCTAATGAGGTTCAAGATTTGCAAACCTCAGGATTTGTGCTCCAATCAGGAGTGAGATGGAATTTGCATCAAGGAATCTTCTTGACCAATGGGATTAGATGTGAAATTGTGCATCAAGATTTTAAGGGTCTATGTGCTTCTTGTTTTGCTTCACGCTTTGAACTTTGAGCCTTAGAATTTTATCTGTGTATTGCTGGCTGGATTCATCTGTAACTTTGTGTGATTGAGGGGGCCTTGTGATGGCCCTATAATACTGTAGGGAGGAAGGTTGACCGCCTATTAGTCGTTCATTTCATGGGTTGATCTCGTTGTTTGTCGAAGGTCGAGCCAATGACCACCTATCATCAATTGCTTTTTGACCTATTTAAGGTCGCTCAGAGCAACCTAAAGTCATCAAAAGAAGGCATGACGTCACATTGGATGATGTTAAAGTTATTTGAAGGCAATAGAAAATGGTCATCTATTGCAAGTGAACCACCTATCTTTTTTTAATAGAAAATATATATTTTTCAATAAAATAAAAGCTTTCAATTTTTTTTAAAATAAAATATTAGAAATTGGAAACTGATTAGCAAAAATATTTCAAAATAACAATTATGAACTAACAAAATATCGAACTTTTGTTAGCAAAGGAAAAAAAATCTTCCAATTCATAGAAGGAGATCATGATCTACAAGGGAAAGATCAAACTCTATTTGTGTTTTTCTGGTGTACAAGATTGTCCGAGGGCCACTTCTCCTTTGTTGGTGAAGTAGGCAAAGGAAGATGGCACAAGGTGTTCTTATTTGAAGCTAATTCCTCTTGGAGATGACTCTATAATGATAAAGGGTGATTTGTATATGTGGCCTCACCCTCATCTCACTCTCTTCTTTCATAACAAGGCCTAAATCAAGTTCAAGGAAATTGAATTTCACTAAACAAACTAGAATTGATTGCAACTAGGAGCTTTAAAGGTATGATCTTGTTGACTGAAAGTTATCCAAAGCCAAACAAACAACATGAGGTCAGAAGTACATCCAAAAAATCTACAACTCCTTGATACCACTAATGTGGATCCAAATGAAGCTAAAAATTGCATTTAAGTAAAGGACTTAAATAGGCCCATATTATTACTAGTTTCCCTTGGAATGAGCAACCAATTCCCAAATTGGGAAGATAAGCTTTATCCAAAGGCTCATTTGAGGGATTGCCTCTTATCTTCCTAACTTCCAATATCCCTCTAGAAGATATTGGGACAACTAGTCCTAAAGACTAAATCCAACATGAGCTAATAAAGCCCACGTTTTATAATTTTGCATAAAATACTTATTAGCCAAAATAAGACTAAGTCCTAATTTCAAAAGACTAAGCATAACCTAAAGTTGATTAAATTATTCCTCATTATTGGCATATCTGGAATCTTGAATCCAGGAAAATAAAGTTTTATAGTTGGTTTTTATTGGACACCAAAACTTACAGTAGAGCTTTCTCAAAGTATTGAAAGAAGGGATAATAGCCTTACCAACATTCATTTTATCTAGCCCATATTCTATTACCGACTTCCTTCACTCCAATTTATCTAGCCCATATTCTATTACCAACTCCCTTCACTCCAATTTATGTAGCCCATATTCTATTACTGACTTCCTTCAATATTCCTTCCCTATAATGAAGAATAACCCAACCCATGATCTATTACGAATTCTAACCCAATTCTGGTTACATTTTTCCTTCCAACCAAATTTGAGGGAAAATGATTGAGTTTTCTACCAAGACCAATGCTGGAAAAACCGATGGTTTTTTAATCGATAATGAATTATTGATTAAAATACATATGAGACACATCACTGCATAGCTCGAGAAGAAGAGTCGGTGATATACTATGTCTCGTTTCTTTATTATAAATCTCATTTATCTTTCACTCTTCCTCCTTCTAAAGCCCAATGTATTCCTAATTCCTTTACGCATTGGTATTGGGTTGTTGATGCATATTTTTCAAGTTTGAAATTTCAGAGTTTCATAGTGTAATTCGAGGTTACCATTAGAGAGGGAATTCTTGAATTGTATTTCCCAAAGCATTTCAAAAAACTTGAATAGAAAAAAATCAGATTTTATGTGATACCTTCTTATTTTGGGGTCCGGGTTTTCAACCCATAGCTTGTTATCTATAAGTTTTTGGGTCTTCAGCTAGGGTTCAAATAATTTTTACCTACCATTTGGACATAAGTATATAAATAATTAAACTTGGTTAAGGTAGGTTTTTTTGAACATGATATTCTAGGAATTCAAAGTGTTATATGTATATATATATTCTTCATTAGGTATTTATATTGTTTTACTAAATATTTATAAAATTATAAAAATATATAGTTGCATTATTTTTACTAAAGCTTAATCATTATTCAATTATGAAACCATACAAATAATTTGTGATTGTGTTAAGCGGTTATTACTTGCCATAAATAAGTTTTTAATGTCTAAAATTTGGAAATTCTTTTGAGTATTTTATCTTTCAAATTCTTGATAGTCTTGTCTAATCGATAATGCATGAGTTAAATAAGATGGTTTTGTATTTGGTATTATTATACATGAGGTCATACATCATCTTCTTTTCATTAAAAAAAAAATCAAACTAATTAATGATGAGATTAATTAATCAAATTATAATGAAATCAATTAATAGTAATCTAAGGGGATAAATGTGGCATGTGTAAGTAAAATAACCATAATTGAGTGAGAGCAATATGAATTTCTCTCATTTATGAGTAATAAGCATTGGGAGAATTTTTTGAAGTCTATCATGGAACTCAGATCTTACATTGTTGTTGAATGATTTTATTTGCATGATGCATGTTAGAATTGCATATTCATTCAAAGAGTTGTCCTGATCCCTATATTTATGATCAAAAGCACGATGGAGAAGGCCTATCAAGTAGAAGACATTGAAAAAGAAGATGAGACCAGTGATCATTATGTATTAATATATTGAAATGTAATATTGTATATGGAGATGATAAATACTTAAAATCAAAATTTATGTGATACCTTCTTATTTTGAGGATTCGGGTTTTCAACCCATAGCCTATTATCTAATAAGTTTCTAGGTCTTCAGCTAGGGTTCAAATAATTTTTACCTACCATTTGGACATGGGTATAGAAATAATTAAACTTGGTTAAGGTAGGGTTTTTTGAATATGAGATTCTAGAAATTGAAAGTGTTATATATATATATATATATATCTTCATTAGAGATTTATATTGTTTTATTAAATATTTATAAAATTATAAAAATAAATAGTTGCATTATTTTTAGTAAATCTGAATCATTATTCAATTATGAAACCATACAAATAATTCTTGATTGTGTTAAGCAATTATTACTTGCCATAAAAGAAGTTTTTAATGTCTAAAATTTGGAAATTCTTTTGAGTATTTTGTCGTTCAAATTCTTGATAGTCTTGTCTAATTGATAAGGCATGAGTTAAATAATATGGTTTTGTCTTTGGTATTATTGTACATGAGGTCATACATCATCTTCTTTTTGTTAAAAAAAAAATCAAATTAATTAATGATGAGAATAATTAATCAAATTATAATGAAATTAATTAATATTAATCTAAGGGGATAAATATGGCCTATGTAAGTAAAATAATCATAATTGAGTGAGATAGTATGGGCTTCTCTCGTAAGTAAATTAATTATATTGAAATGTAATATTGTGTTTGGAGATGATAAATACTCAAAATCAGATTTTATGTGATACCTTCTTATTTTGGGGGTTCGGGTTTTCAACCCATAGTCTGTTATCTAATAAGTTTCTGGGTCTTCAGCTAGGGTTCAAATAATTTTTACCTACCATTTGGATACGGGTATAGAAATAATTAAACCTAGTTAAGGTAGTTTTTTTTTAATATGAGATTCTCATAATTCAAAGTGTTATATATATATATATACATAAAGCTTAATCATTATTCAATTATGAAACCATACAACTAATTCGTGATTGTGTTAAGCGATTATTACTTGCCATAAAAGAAGTTTTTAATGTCTACAAATTGGAAATTCTTTTGAGTATTTTGTTGTTCAAATTCTTGATAGTCTTGTCTAATCGATAAGGCATGAGTTAAATAAGATGGTTTTGTCTTTGGTATTATTGTACATGAGGTCATACATCATCTTCTTTTTGTAAAAAAAAGAAACCAACTTTATTTATGATGATATTAATTAATAAAATTATAATGAAATTAATTAATATTAATCTAAGGGGATAAATATGGCATGTGTAAGTAAAATAACCATAATTGAGTGAGAGAATTATGGGCTTCTCTTGTTTATGACTAATAATCATCGGGAGAATGTTTTGAAGTCTATTATGGAACTGAGATCTTACATTGTTGTTGAATGATTTTATTTGCATGATGCAGGCTAGGTTTGCATATTCATTCAAAGAGTTGTCTTGATCCCTATATTTATGATCAAAAGCACGATGGAAAAGGCCTATCAAGTAGAAGATATTGAAAAAGAAGATGAGACCAATGACCATTATGTATTAAAATATTGAAATATAATATTGTATTTGGAGATGATAAATACTTAAAAGGTATCATGTGTAGAAGTTATGCTATGTAATGATTATGATGAAGGAATGAATATCCTTGTAAACATTCTTGTTGTATTGTCATGAATTTTGTTCAAAAGATGAAAGATGAATTATTGCCTTCCTTATATATTAAAAGAATTTTACATAGTGAGATAGATAAATTATATTTATTGAAGAAGATGATGGAATAATAGGAGAAAGTAATTAATGAAATTTGGTTATGATTTCTAGATGATGTTTTACTTACTTTCATGTAAATAAAGGAAATACCTAATTTCTAGTGTTATGTTGGAATTAAGTACCTAAATTATCTAGTATTTATCAATATGATATGTTGATGTTAGTATTGAATTTTAGTATGACTTATTATAGCACTCTATTTTTATGAGTTAGACAAAAATGTTTGAATAGGACCCTTGGCTTAAGGGGGGTTATTATGGGTATGATTATTAAGCACCATATTAGTTAACCCTAGAGTTGAGTTACATCCAATCTTAGTTAAGTTTGTGGGTAGATAAATCAACTAGGTAATTTTGGTGAAAGTGTTTGAAAAACCCTAACGGTGAGGGTTAGGATGGCCATTCACACTAACCAAAGCAATATAGTGGTAGTACCTTATGGGTAGGTAAGTGTGACCATGATTATTATTAGGTGAGTGGTAATGGTCTTAGTTAGTTTAATGGGTAGATGAAACTAAATAAGGTAATACACCATAGTAATCCTACATAGGTGTGTCACCCTAAGAGATATGGGCCTTAAGGTGATAGGTGTCACCTTAAGAAATATGTAGGGTTAGGGGATAGACATCACCTTTAAGTGATATGGGCCTTAAAGGGTAACCCTATATCGTGGTTAAGTTATCCCATACAAGGTAGTGTAGGGAAATGGAAAAACCACTTATGGCATATTTTCTAATGGTGAGGTTAGAAGAAGTGAACCCTAAGAATTATGAGAAGTTGACCACTCTTATCTACTTGAGTGTCAACTACAATGACAATGAACTCAAGATGGTTATGCCTTAACATTGTTGAATTTATTGGGTCTTCTTAATGAGTTAATTAATCCTTGTAGAAAAAAATAACTCTCTCCCTAGGGTTAAGAAAGAGGTTGGTATCAGAGTCTAGGTCATAGGACTCAATGCTTCCTTGAAAAAAAACTAGGATGGTATTTTCCTTGTACTAATGTTAAAAAACTAAAATTTTATAGGGATATTAAAATGATATGGGACAAGCATGTACTACATGCCGACTTGACTATTTAGAATAAGGTGTAAAAATCTTAGAAAGTATAACTTCTTAGTGGGAATCATTACCCTTCCATAATCTAACCTAGCTCATTTTTGTGTCTAGGAAATGACACCTATTTTGAGAGGGGGATCTTCTAAGAAATCGGGCTAACTACGCAGGAAGAAGGTGTAGCTCATCCCCAAAATGAATTTTTTTTGGAAGTTCAAGGGACTCCAAAAAAAGGATGCAAATATTACCTCAATGGTTAAGTTGGTATAAGAGAAGATGGAACAACAAAAACAAATGTTGGAAACACTCCTTAACCGAGAATCTAATAATCAAAATTTAGAAGGTAGAAATAAAGAAATCTAGCTACAAAATTCTAAGGAGGTAAAACTCATATTGAGGCTGAGCTTGCCAAGGACTTGAAGAATGTAAGGGTACCTAAATTTAGTGGAAAAGAAGGGGGTGATGTGGCTGAATCATGGTTGAATGAATTAGAGACCTACTTTTCCATGAAGAACTACTCACTTGAAACTCAAACTATTTGGGCCACCCTTCATTTGCAAGGTTTTGCTTTGGAATGGTGGAATACATTTAAGGTGGGTAGAGGAATTCAAGTAGTGGATTTGAAATGGAAAGAATTTGTAAATGTATTCAAGAAGAGATTCCTAAATAGACAATTCTATGTAGAAAAAGTTGAGGAATTTTCTATGCTTCCACAAGGTACCTTGACTATGAAAGTTTTTTATAAAAAATTTAACTAAATTTTGAAATATGTCCCTAAATATGAAACTAAGGAACATTTGAAAGTGCAAATGTTTAACTTGGGAGTAGATCGTAAAATTTGAACAATGATCAACTTGCTTAAATCCAAAACACTATAGAAGGCATATGATTTAGCTCGATAGGAGGAGATGAATCAACACACTAAAAATACCTTCATAAATTATAGAGTTAAAAGAAGAAGAACAATAGGAACTTAGGAAGAGTAAAAGCCCTAGGTTTGCAATATGGTTTGAACAAAACAAGAAAAACAAAGGAAATCCAAGAGAGGGACAAAAATTTAGGAATAAGAACAATGAAAACAAGGATAATAACAAGAAGAATTTTTAAAGAAGGGATAACCAAAAGCCCCTTTCTAAAAAGAAAATGATTCAACAAAGAAGGATGATACAAGGGACAAAAGGAAAGAGAAGTCTCATGCATCCAAGATAGGTTGTTTCATTTGCAAAGGTCCCCACTATGCAAACAAGTGTTCTCAACAGGTAGATCAGAGTAGCAGAGCAGAAGAGCAACCTCATCAAATTTATGCAACAATAGGAAAACAAAATTTGGATGACAGGGCAACTTCTATACTTTTAAATGGTAAATGTTTTAATAGAAATATAAATATTTTGATTGATTATGGAGCTATAGTTAGTTTTATTTCTACTAGTACTATCAAGGATATACCAAAAATACCTGGATTTTTGGCACAAGGGTGGAAATTTGAGTATGGGTATGTACAAACCTATTTAGTAAGTCAATGCTTGTCCAATATTGATATTTCCTTACCTAACGAATCAACTGTTTGGTACTTATATGTAGCATCACTACATTCCTTTGATATAATTCTAGGGATGGATTGGTTGAGAGCCCATGGTGCCCTAATCAATTTCCAAGAAAGGTGGATGGATTATACTGATAAAGATAAGCAAATATTAAGGGTTCAAAGCAAGCAAGGGTCTTTCCAACCCCATTTATCATTAGCCTTGCAACTTAAGAAGGAAATTAAAAGATGTGGAATGTTGTATGTGATCAAATTAAATAAAAAGGCAAGACATAATGGAGATTCGAAACTATTTAAGAAAGATCCAATCTTGCAATATTTTAGGGATGTCTTTTTGAAATATATTCCGGGTCTTCGACCTTGACATGAATTTTATTTCACTATTGAATTAATGCCTAGGACCGAACCTATTACTAGGACACCCCATAGAATGACCACTATTGAGATATAGGATTTAAAGGTGCAACTCCAAGACTTGTTGGAAAGGGGTTTAATTAAACCTAGTTTGTCACCCTGGGGTGCTCTAGCGTTGTTTGTAAAGAAGAAGGATGGGTACTTAAGACTATGTATTGATTATAAGATGTTGAACAAAGTAACCATCAAGAATAGGTATCCCTTATCAATAATTGATGGACTTTTTGATCAATTAATATATGCCATAATTTTATCAAAAAATGACCTAAAATCAAGTACCATCAGTTGAGAATTCATGATGAAGACACACAAAACAACTTTCAAGACAAGATATGGATACTATGAATTCATAGTTCTACCGTTTGGATTGATAAATACATCGTTTGGATTGATAAATACACCAACAAACTTTATGAACCTAATGAATAGTATGCTCAAGCAATACCTGGATCATTTTATTTTGATATTTTTGGATGACATCTTGATTTATTTTCGCACCAAAGAAGAACATGATCAACATTTGAGATTGGTTTTAGAGGTGTTGAGGAAGAATCAACTATATGGAAAGTTGTCAAAGTGTGACTTCTATGTTTCACAAGTATAGTATCTAGGGCATATTATATATGTAGAAGAGATTGTTATTGATCCAAAGAATATTGAAGTCATACTAAGTTGGCTTGTACCTACCAATATGTCTGAAATTTGAAGTTGCATGGGAATGATTGGTTACTATAAATGACTTGTGGAAAACTTCTGAAGGATTACATATTTTATTACTAGCATTCAAAGAAAATGTAAAAAATTCAAATGGAAGGAGAATGCAAGGCCATATTTGCAACTCTTAAGAATAAGCTTTACTACGATACCAATTCTTAAAATACTTGATCCTTTTAGGAATTTTATGGTATGTACAGATGCTTCTTTAAAAGAGTTAGAAGGATTTTTAATCATAAAATGAAGCTACAACCTACAATAGCTTATGAATCTAGAAAACTTAAGAATATTGAGTTGAAATATGCTACACGTGATCTAGAGCTAGTAGTAATTGTCCATGCTCTTAAGTTTTAGAGGTATTAGTTATTGGGAAAACCTTTTGAGCTAAGGTTAGATCACCAAAGCCTAAGGTACATATTTACCCAACCAACATTGAATATAAGGCAAATAAGGTGGATATAATTCTTAGCTAAATACGAATTTGATATACAATATATCAAAGAAAAGGGAAATAAGGTGGTTGATGCCTTGAGTAGGAGGAGGCATATAACAACTTATACCTAAAGTCATGTTGATTTTATAGACACTAAAATTATGTCATCTAATTAGAATTCTGATGCACATTCTAATTGACATCCTATGGCCCCCTTGGGAAACCCTCAGAGGTTAAATAGTGGTCCTAACCACTTTTGATAGGTTCTATCCCACTTTTGGGAAGTTTTGGGACATGTAGGCATGGTCATCCCACCTAGCGACGACTACCAAAAACCATACCTAGGTGGGACGACCATGGCCTTGGACCCTAAAAAAGTCAAAGGTAGGACAAATGGCACCTAGAATCTACCATTTATCCTACCAATTAAAGCACGCCAGTCTAAGGGTGCATAAATTTCATGTCAAGTTACAAATTGGAGGCCCAAAATGGATATTCCTTCCCCCTTCAACATATGGAAAACTTTGGACAAATGGTGGCACCTGCCTTACATGGCCTCGCATGCCCATTTGACCATATCTTGAGCTATAAAGTGGAGCCATTCCACCCAATTTTAAAGAGGATGTTTTGCAATATTTCACCACGAAGTGCTACCGAGATTTATCCCCAATTCACCGTGTGTTTTCCCTTGAGATCTCCATCGAGCGAAGGAGGTTTTCAAGTGATTCCAAAATGTGCAATCCATTTACAAAATTGACCCATTTGAGTGAATCAAATACCAAAATTTTATGACAATACCCCTAGGAGTAATTTAGACCCTATCCCAGAGGAATTGATGGCAAAAACCACCAGATTTAGTGGCCATCCCACCCCAGGATGACCCCTAAATTATGATAGTCCTAAATGGCTTACCATAGGATGGCCACAAATTGGAGCACAATTATCTTCTATTTTTGCATAGATAGATTCTAGAATATATTTTATGTATTCTGTTAAGTTGATGTGCAGTTTTGAGTTGTTTTGCTCCTATTATCATTCATTTCTTGTTTTGTAGTTCTAAATGGCACACCCTGGGATGACCATAAATCTATGTGCAATTTCCTTTCTATTTTTGATTAGATTATTTCCAGAGCACATAATATGCATGATCCTAATTTTTGGTAGCATTTGGAATAATTTTGAATCATCTATTACATATTTCCTCTTTCAAGCTCATTATTGCATGCACCTTCATGATTTCATCTTAATTCGCACATGCTATTAATCAATTTCAATTTCTTGTGTGTATATCTAGGTATCACAGTGCATGAGGAAGGAGCAACAAGTCAGAACATTGATAGAACATCATGATGGCATCAAAATCCCGCTCTCTTCAATCGTGAGTGCGAGGAAGACACTGCAAGCACACCTTAGATTTCTAAAAGGATTTGATCCTTTGAGTATTGTAATGAGTTGTATCAATTGAGAGCCCTCAAGGAGATATTTTGTAATTGCATATTTTACAATTGCATTAATATAAAGAGAACTACCCATTTATTTCATCTATTTGTCATCTTATGCTTACTTTAATGTCACTTTTGTAGTGCTTAGATCAACATAGCAATAGATGCATTTCATTTACCTCTACTAGGTGCTACTGTTTTTTCCACTCTATATATTTGATTGGAAAAGTAAGAAAAATACAATTGCAAGACCAATATTACACAAAAATTTGAACCAAAGTAGAAACAAATCCTAAGGAAAGTGAGGATTTCAACATAAAATATGAGCTTTTGTGCTTCAAAGATAGGGTTGTTCTACCAAAAATTAGAGATTTAAGGAGAATGATTATGCAAGAGGCACATTATTCTCCATATTTTTCTCATCTAGGAGGTGCCAAGATGAGAGAGAATATGAAAAAGACCTTTTATTGGCTTAGAATGAAATGGGATGTCATTGGTTTCATTGCTAGGTGTTTAGAATATCAAAAAGTAAAGGTAGAACATCAACATCCAATAGGTAAACTATATCTAAATGATATACCCACTCAAAAGTGGTAGGTCATATCGATGGATTTTATTATGGGATTACCCAAAACTAAGTACCAACATGATGCAATCCTTGTAGTGGTAGATAAGTCGATAAAGGTTACACACTTCATATTGGAGAACATTACGTATGATGCATCGACAGTGGCTAGTAAGTTTGCCAAAGAAATAGTTGGGTTGCATGGTTTCCCTAAAGTAATTATCTTAGATGAAGGCTCTAGGTTTACATTAGAATTATGCGTGCCTTGGGTACCAAGTTGAATGTCATTTCTACCTACCATCCAAAAATAGATGGAAAAATGGAGAGGATAAACCAAGACCTTGAAGACATGCTCTACATGTATTGCATAGATCAAAAGTCTAAGTGGGAAGACTACTTGCATTTGGTAGAATTTACATATAATAATGGATACCATGCATCCTTGGGAATGGCTCCATTTGAGGCCTTATATGGAAGAAGATGCAGAACATGTCTATCTTGGGATAATTTGGAAGATTGGGTAGTGATCAAATCAAACATTGTAAAGGATATGGAGGAACAACTCAAGGTGATTCAACAAATGCTCAAGGAAGCAACTGATCGCCAAAAGGGCTATGTAGATTTTAGAATATCACCAAGGAAATTATCTATGGGAGACAAATTCTTCTTAAGGGTAAGACCTAATACAAGTGCCATCAATTCAACTAAGTTGGATCCTTGATTTGTTGGGCCTTTTGAAATAATTGATAAGATTAGCCCAATATCCTATTGGTTCGCCACCCAACTTGTTAAAAATCCATAATAATTTCCACATACCAATGCTTAGAAAATATGTTTTTGATACCTCATGTATCTAATTTGTAGATGGTAGATCCCATGGCTATTGAAGTATGACTTTTGAAGACCTTAGAATTTCATTCCAAAAAGTTGTGAAAGTGTACCTTACATTAGTGTAAGGTCCAATGGGACCATTTTTTTAAGAATTGTGCTACTTGGGAAAATGGTGATGTAATGAAAAACATTTTCCATTTTTGTTTGAATAAAATATCTTGTTTTTAGAAAACACAAAGGACTGTGTTTAGTCCTAGGAGGAGTATGTAATGGCCCATATTGGAAATACCTTCCCTTGTTGTTTGATTGATGTATTGGTGTGTTGATAATTAATACATGATTTTATTTTGTTCTATAAAGATGAGTTGATAGTTGTGCTTTATGCTTACTTGAGTTGAATTATATTATTTTGTAGAACATGGTACTATTGATTAATTTTTTAGTTGTAGGACTAGGTACTCTCAGGAGTGGATTGGTATGGGACAACCACCAAAGTTGAGAGATGTGTGAAATGAGAAATGATGGATATTCAGTTTGACAACCCATAGGGGTAAAACAATCATGTAGAAACATTTGCATGTGTGTATGTGTGATTTAATGCATAATTGAGCAAGGAGGTTGCTATAAAAGCAAAAGAGTTCTTAACCTTGTGCTTAGGGGTCCTTCGTAGGTGGTTGATAACTTTGTAATTATCACGATGCATCCTACAGAGGGAATAATAATATTTGTGCATTATGTATATCCTTTCTTATTGTTGATTGCATCTTAGTTTGGGCAAGGACAACTTTTAGCAAGAGCCCTTGTGTTGTTTAGGCTCTTAATTTATCATTAGGATGCATTTATAATTGTGTTTCAAAATATAGAACTTAATTGGTTTATTATTTAACATGTAAGGTATTAATAATAATGTTAGTATTATTAATACTTACAAATATTAAATACTAATATTAATAATTAATATTAGCATTAGGAATTAGTAATAGTATTAATTAATTTAATACTATAAGGTGAGTAAATAATTTAATTACTAATACCTTGCTTAAAAAGTATTAGTAAATTAATATTAATCTTATTAATTTAATACTTTATAAAATGGCACATTTAATAAATAGATATTATTATAAATAAAGTTTATATTTTAATTATGTTGAAAAGTTAATATTTTTGAATCATAGCAATCTGGAAAATGTTGAAAAGTTAATCTTTTTGAAACGTAGCAATTTGAAAAATGTTGGAAAGTTAATCATTTTGAAATGTAGCAAGAAGAAACAAGAAAGAGTTACTCGACCCTTGAGCTTCACCTTCCCCATCTTCTTGATCTCTCTCTCCAAAATCCTTTTTCAATCTTCTGGCTGCCAGGGGTTTTGGGGAAAAAACTTGCTAGTTGGGAGGAAAATTGTAGGGTGTGAAGGATTGGGAAGAACATGGGAGAATTCAGGATTGCTGTTGTGGAGGTAATTTATTTCTATTTTCTCCTTTGAGTGAGTATGCTTTGTTTTGTTGGTTTCACCATTTGATTTTCAAACTTCAATTTTTGCTTAGATCCCTATTTGGATATCTAAATCTAAGAATAGAGCTTCAGTCGTGTTCAACATAGTTAGTATCTTAAATCAAGGCAAATGAAGTTTTATATATTTTTTGAAATTAGTAGAGTTTCAGTCATGTTCAACATAGCTAGAATCTTGATTCCATACAAATGAAATTTTATAGTTGGTTTTTATTAGACACCAAAACTTAAAATAGAGTTTTCTCAAAGTATTTAAAGAAGGTATAATGACCTTACCAACATCCAATTTATCTAACCCATATTCTATTATCGACTTCCTTCACTATTCCTTCCCTACAGTGAAGAATAACCTAACCCATGCTATATTACAAAGACTAACCTAGTTTTAGTTACGTTTTTCCTCCCAACCAAATTGGAAGGAAAATGAATTGAGTCTTCTACCAAGACCAATGCTGGAAGAGACAACGGTTTTTGAATCAATAATGAATTATTAATTAAAATACATATGAGACACATGACTACGTAGACCCGAGAAGAAGAGTCAGTGATATACTATGCCTCATTTCTTTATTATAAATCTCATTTATCTTTCACTCTTCCTCCTTCTAAAGCCCAATGTATTCTTAATTCATTTACATTTTGGTATTGGGTTGTTGATGCATATTTTTCAAGTTTGAAATTTCAGAGTTTCATAGTGTAATTTGAGGTTACCATTAGCGAGGGAATTCTTGAAGTGTATTTTCCAAAGCATTCCAACAAACTTGAAAAGACAAAATCAGATTTTATGTGATACCTTCTTATTTTGGGGGTTTGGGTTTTCAACCCATAGCTTGTTATTTAAGAAGTTTCTCGGTATTTAGCTAGGGTTCCAATAATTTTTACCTACCATTTGGACATGGGTATAGAAATAATTAAACTTGGTTAAGCTAGTTTTTTTTAATATGAGCTTCTAGGAATTCAAAGTGTTATATCTATCTTCATTAAAGAATTATATTGCTTTATTATATATTTATAAATTTATAAAAACAAATAGTTGCATTATTTTTAGTAAAGCTTAATCATTATTCAAACCATACAAATAATTCGTGATTGTGTTAACCAATTATTACTTTTTATAAAAGAAGTTTTTAATGCCTGAAAATTAGAAATTTTTTGAGTATTTTTTGGTTCAAAATTCAAATTCTTGATAGTTTTTTCTAATTAATAAGGCACGAGATAAATAAATGGTTTTGTCTTTGGTATTATTTGTTAATCTCACAATGACACTCAGTGTGGCTCTTTAAAACTTAAAAACTTCAACTCTTAAAGCCAAAACAATGAAAGCTTAAAACCACATAAAGCAAATATAACAAGAGAGCATCACACACAACACAAGATGTACCGAGGTTCACCAGTTTTGGCTACTCCTCAAAAATAGACTGTTTGGACTCCCATCCAAATCCAACCTTTGCAAAGCAACAACTTTACAATCAATTTACCAGCACCAACTGGAAGGAGCACCAACCCCTGATTTACCAGCACCAACTAGAAGGAGCACCAACCCCTGATTTATCTGCACCAATAGAAAGGAGCACCAACCCCTGATTTATCGGCACCAACTGGAAGGAGCACCAACCCCTGATTTATCTGCACCAACAAAAAGGAGCACCAACCCCTGATTTACCAACACCAACTGGAAGGAGCACCAACCCCTGATTCCAAGCACCAACTTGGACTTCAATTCTAAAATTTGAATATTGACATATAAATGCCTTCACTTTTACAAGACCTTGACTGGTCTATTGCTCACTCAACATTGCCCACATTTCACATAGCACATACCCATGGCTCTACTTACTACACTTTGGTGGCCCTCTTACAGCCCTCTTGCTGCACTTCTTACTGCACTCTTACGCTCTCACGGCTCTGCTTAACGCTCTCTTACAACATTCTTCCAGCCCACTTCTTGTAGCACTTTCACTCTAGTTTGAGCAGCGCTTTCGCTCTCTTTCAACCGCACATTTAATTCTCCACACAGACCTCCTTTTATAACAATCCTTTCGCTTTGAAACTCCAGTTATAACTCCTTTTATTTCTCATACGCCACTTGTCAATTGTAACTGTTTCTTTCATATTCTCATCTGCCACTTGTCAATAACTCCTTTTGTATATATAGAGTGGGCATTACGTTACATGCAACGAATTGACACATATACCTTTGCCATGACTGTTCGTATTCTCCTTAGTGACTATTCGCTTTCTTTTCTGTGCATGCATGTGTTTTTCGATTCTATTTATGCGACTGTTCGATTTCTCCTTCTTCGACTGTTCTTAAAATAGCTGCATGATTTTCTTTTGTAACGTCCCTATAACTGCTGTGTAACTTTAGTTAACGGTTACATATCTTAATTCGGTTGGGTTAACTTCTTTGCTTGCGCCAAACACAACTTGTCACGAAATCGTGACACTTTTGCCTCTTTGTCTTCTTCTCGACTGGTACCCACGAAAACACAACATGTCGCGATATCACGACACTTTCGCCTTCTTTCTCTCTCCTCCTTTAGTCGCGAAAATGCGACATGTCGCGATATCATGACACTTTATCTCCTTTGCTCTTTCTCTTGCCTTCGGTTCGTGAAAACACGACATGTCACGATATCGTGACACTTTTTCTCCTGGACTCTCCCTCTTGCCTTTGGGTCGTAAAAACCCAACATGTCGGGATACGCGACACTTTTTCTCCTGGACTCTCTCTCTTGCATTCGGGTCACGAAAACCCGACATGTCGCGATATCGCGACACTTTTTCTCCTGGACTCTCTCTCTTGCCTTTGGGTCACGAAAACTCGACATGTCGCGATATTGCAACACTTTTTCTCTTGGACTCTCTCTCCTGCAACATGTCGCGAAATCGTGACACTTTTTCTTTCGGACTCTCTCTCCTGCAACATGTCGTGAAATCACGACACTTTTTCTCTTGGACTCTCTCTCCTACAACATGTCACGAAATCGTGACACTTTTTCTCTCGGACTCTCTCTCCTGCAACATGTCGCGAAATCGTGACACTTTTTCTTTCGGACTCTCTTTCCTGCAACATGTCGCGAAATCGTGACACTTTTTCATCCATACAATCTTCCTTGCAATATGTCACGAAATCGTGACACTTTTTCATCCGTACAACCTTCCTTGCAATATGTCATGAAATCACGACACTTTTTCGTCCGTACAACCTTCCTTGCAATATGTCGTGAAATCGCGACACTTTTTCTTTCTCTGCCTTCCTCTTCGCTTTGGACCGCGAAAATGAAACATGTCACGAAATCGTGACACCTTTTTCTCTCTCCTCTTTCTCTTCGCTTTGGACCGCGAAAATGAAACATGTCGCGAAATCGTGACACCTTTTTCTCTCTCCTCTTTCTCTTCGCTTTGGACCATGAAAATGAAACATGTCACGAAATCGCGACACCTTTTTCTCTCTCCTCTTTCTCTTCGCTTTGGACCGCAAAAATGAAACATGTCACGAAATCGCGACACCTTTTTCTCTCTCCTCTTTCTCTTCGCTTTGGACCACGAAAATGAAACATGTCACGAAATCATGACACCTTTTTCTCTCTCCTCTTTCTCTTCGCTTTGGACCGCAAAAATGAAACATGTCACGAAATCGCGACATCTTTTTCTCTCTCCTCTTTCTCTTCCAACATGTCATGAAATCGTGACAGTTTTTCTTGCTTGCGCCTTCTCCCCGAACATGTCGCAAAATCGTGACAGTTTTGCTTGCTTGCGCTTTCTCTCCGAACATGTCACGAAATCGTGATAGTTTTGCTTTCTGGCTCTTTCTCTCCAAACATGTCGTGATATCGCGACAGTTTTGCTTTCTTGCTCTTTCTCTCCAAACATGTCGCGATATCATGATAGTTTTCCTTTATTGCTCAACATGTCGCGATATCGCGACAGTTTTCTTCCTTGTGATTTTATTTTGATTTTTCTCAAATGGGCCACTTCTATCTTTTGGAAAATCACTGTACATACTCTGAAGAACTTCTTAACTCCTGTATACTTCATCAAATTTTGCTGCACCTTGCTCAACAAATACTCTGAAGAACCTCTTAACTCCTATCCACATCATCAACTGGAACCTCTTAACTCCTGTCCACTTCATCAACTGATCTGTCTGACTGTGTTGACAACAATGACAATACTTTTGCTACACCTTGCTCAACAATCTCCCCCTTTGGAATTGTTGGCAACACTCATGCAATCTCCTGTAATTCTTCTCCCCCTTTGACAATAATACCAAAGGGCTGCTGCAGACTCCCCCTGAGTCCATGCACAACATTCTCAGACACAAATTATTACAGTTAGCAAAAATTACAAACATGAGCAAAAAGATAATCAAATATATAAATGCTCCCCCTGAGAATGTAGTCCTGATAGCTAGTCAGTTCTTGGGAAGCATGACCACTCCCAATTTATTGTGAAGGTATCCGCTACTGACTGGTGGACCTCTCTTCAATTGTTATATTATAGAAGACTTTGTCACTCTGCTGCACTGACTGGTGGACCTCTCTCCACTTGAAGAATCCTCACTCAGATCTATCTTCAACTGTGTTGGCTGCTGGATCTCTATCCATTGAGACTCTGTCCTCTGTACTCTATCATAGGCTCACTAAGAACCTGCTCTAGCAAGCTCACCAAGAACTTGCCCAGATCTTATAGAATCATAAAAAGAATTGTTAGAGACTCAATATGTTCTATACTTAATGCTCAATCTCAACACAACTCAACCAATCACTTTTTACATTTTCAACTTGGTCTATGTTTTCTACAGTTACCGCTGGTCACACATTACTTTCAACTGTTCGAATCAGGAGACAACATTTTGTCAAACACTTCACGGCCAACTATAGTGCACCTTACTCAAACTCATACTTTTGGACCTCGGATAGGTATGATTCACAAAGCAAAGTTGCTCATCTTGATGATCTAAACATGAATAAATACTCAGACTTCAATATTTTTTTTCACCACAGTGTCATGATAGATCTAACAATCTTCACGACCATGTGTAGATCAAATACACACTGCTTTTATCGAAACACATATATGCGACTGGGGCAACATTCTTTCATTAACCAAATTATCTGAACTATTATAATCCTTAACTTTGGACAGTGGCAGTAAGAACCATCAACAGTACAACAATGACATATAGCAATATTACCAATAAAGACAACTCTCAATTTAATCACCACCCTTCACGACACTACCACAAACAACTGTATGAACAGAAAACACACTTTGATAGCTATACAAAAACTCCTCGACTACTTTCCTTTCATCCTCAGATAACTACACAAATACATAGGAGCATTAAAATAAAAATTTAACATTGCTCCCCCTAGGGATGTGCTACCTGGAGCTGCTTAGTGCAATAGAGGAGTAATCTCCTTCTGTCCAAGGAGACACGATTTCCTCTCTTCTTTCTTTCTCCAGTCTTTCTTGAACTTAGGTGAAGGTTTTCACCTACATCCCCATTTTGAACCTTTTCGTGAACTTGAACATTTCTCTTGGGTGGTTGTCTCTTGTACATCCTTGATGGATGATTCTTTTCCTTTCTTTGATGCACATGATTTCTTCCCTTTCTGTGTTGCATTCTTTGCGTTTGATGAAATCTACTGTCTTGCCTTAGATTAGATACAAAATTTCTTGGACAAGACCTTGCTATGTGCCCATGACCATTACATTTAAAACATTGCACATGGTGTTCAACCGAAATAACATATGTATTTCTACTAGCATAACTCTTTGATCTATTATTCAATCCACAATAAATTGCCTTGTGACCATACATGGTTGCATCTAAAACAATTGCCATTAAAAGCATTATTATGAATAAAGTGAGAGTGATAGAACCTCTTTTGTTGTGGTTGCTTAGCTATAGATCTCCTTTGAGGTTTTCTTCCTTTTGAGGATTCAGCTTCAAGCTTTTCTTGCTTTGATCCTTCAACAGTGGATTTCTTCTTCTCTGTAGATTTAGGAGATGAAGGTTGTTCAACTTCATATCCAAGACCAAGCTTGCACATGGGGCTTCTTTGTTGCCTTATCATTTTATCTAGCAACTCTGTGCTCTTCTCAAATTTGAGATTTGTATTGGCCTCTTCTAGTTGTTTCCTCAATAACATAATCTCCTCTTCTTGTTTGCAGCAAACAATCTCTTTCTCATTGATCTGTGACTTCAAGGCTTCTTCTATTTTCTTGGCTTTATGAATTTGTAAGAAGAGATCTTCAATATCACCCTCATATTCTTCCAACTTCTTGGACAGTCTTTTGTTCTTTTTCCTTTCTAAACCCAACTCTTCAAGTGCAGAGATCAACTCTCCTTCTAGATCTACTTCAGCCTTAGAGTTTTCACCACATACTTCAGAGTTAACTTCTTCTTCCTTTTTTGATTTTTCTTCTTCAAATGCCATGTAAAGAGCTTCACCTGTTTCCTCTTCAGAATCCTCACCAGAGTTGTCTTCTGATGAACTGGCATTCCTGGAGATGAAACTTTTCTTCTTGAAGTTGTCGTTTCTGAAATTTGTCTTTTTCTTCTAGTTACTTCTTTCTTGGTGCGATCCTTCATCACTTTCGTCCTTCTCATTAAGTGGACATTTAGCTGCAACATGCCCAATGCCTCCACACTTGAAACATTTAAACGATAACTTTCCTCTGTATTTTCCTTTTCCCCTTATTAGTTTTCGAACAAAGTTTGCTTCCGTTTCATCTGATGTCTCTTCTTCCTCGGATTCTTGCTTTGCTTTTATATTTTTATGTGCTTTAAAAGCAGCTTCTCTGTCTGTGGGTTTAGTCTTTCCTATTCTCATCTCATATGCAATCAAAGAGCCATGCATCTCATCCATACTAAAAGTATTTAGATCTTTAGCCTCTTCTATTGCTGAAACTTTAGAATCAAATCTTTGAGGAAGAGATCTTAGTACCTTTTTCACGATGATAGCATCTTCCATTTCCTCGTCGAGTCCTCTAATCGCATTAATGATTCCATTGACTCTCAGCATGTATGCCTCTATGTTCTCATCGTCATTCATCTTTAATGCTTCGAACTGAGCTCGATGTGTTTGTAACTTAGCCTCCTTGATCTTGATGTCTCCTTCATGAATGCTCCTTAGTTTGTCCCATATGTCTTTTGCCATTTTACAACTCATAATATTTATCAGTTCGCTATCCACTAAACCACACATGATAGCATTCTTTGCTTTAGAGTTATTCTCAAACAGTTTCTTACCGGCAACATCGGTTGGAGGAGTGGTGGGTATTGTGTATCCACATCTAACCAAAGCAATCCCAAAGCACAAAGATATATCAGCATCCTGAGTTTCCAAAATGAGTAATTAGTTCCATCCAACAATGGTGCTTTGTTTGATGAGAAACCTTCACCACCTGCCATTGCGTACTAATCCAAGATCACCCTAGTTGTTTAAGCTTTGTTCAGGAACCTCGCTTTGATACCAATTGTTAATCTCACAATGACACTGAGAGGGGGGGTGAATCAGTGTGGCTCTTTAAAACTTAAAAAATTCAACTCTTAAAGCCAAAACAATGAAATCTTAAAACCACATAAAGAAAATATAACAAGAGAGCATCACACACAACACAAGATGTACCGAGGTTCACCAGTTTTGGCTACTCCTCAAAAATAGACTGTTTGGACTCCCATCCAAATCCAGCCTTTGCAAAGCAACAACTTTACAATCAATTTACCAGCACCAACTGGAAGGAGCACCAACCCCTGATTTACCAACACCAACTAGAAGGAGCACCAACCCCTGATTTATCTGCACCAATAAAAGGAGCACCAACCCCTAATTTACTAGCACCAACTGGAAGGAGCACCAACCCCTGATTTATCTGCACCAACAGAAAGGAGCACCAACCCCTGATTTACCAGCACCAACTGGAAGGAGCACCAACCCCTGATTCCAAGCACCAACTTGGACTTCAATTCTAAAATTTGAATATTGACATATAAATGCCTTCACTTTTACAAGACCCTGACTGGTCTATTGCTCACTCAACATTGCCCACAGTTCACACAACACATACCTATGGCTCTGCTTACTGCACTTTGATGGCCCTCTTACAACCCTCTTGTTGCGCTTCTTACTGCACTCTTACGGCTCTCACGGCTCTGCTTAACGCTCTCTTACAACATTCTTCCAGCCCACTTCTTGCAGCACTTTCACTCTAGTTTGAGCAGCACTTTCGCTCTCTTTCAACCACACGTTTAATTCTCCACACAGACCTCCTTTTATAACAATCCTTTCACTTTGAAACTCCAGTTATAACTCCTTTTATTTCTCATATGCCACTTGTCAATTGTAACTGTTTCTTTCATATTCTCATCTGCCACTTGTCAATAACTCCTTTTGTATATATAGAGTGGGCATTACGTTACATGCAAAGAATTGACACATATACCTTTACCATGACTGTTCGTATTCTCATTAGTGACTATTCGCTTTCTTTTCTGTGCATGCATGCATTTTTTGATTCTATTTATGCGACTGTTTGATTTCTCCTTCTTCGACTGTTCTTAAAATAGCTACATGATTTTCTTTTGTAACGTCCCCTGTAACTGCTGTGTAACTTTAGTTAACGGTTACATATCTTAATTTGGCTGGGTTAACTTCTTTGCTTGCGCCAAACACAACCTATCATGAAATCGTGACACTTCTGCCTCTTTGTCTTCTTCTCGGCTTGTACCCATGAAAACACATGTCACGATATCGCGACACTTTCGCCTTCTTAATTTCTCTCTCCTCCTTTAGTCGTGAAAATGCGACATGTCGCGATATCGCGACACTTTCTCTCCTTTGCTCTTTCTCTTGCCTTCGGTTCATGAAAACCCGACATGTCGCGATATCATGACACTTTTTCTCCTGGAATCTCTCTCTTGCCTTTGGGTCACGAAAACCCAACATGTCGCGATATCACGACACTTTTTCTCCTAGAATCTCTCTCTTGCATTTGGGTCGTGAAAACCCGACATGTCACGATATCGCGACACTTTTTCTCTTGGACTCTCTCTCTTGCCTTCGGGTCGCGAAAACCCGACATGTCACGATATCACGACACTTTTTCTCTCGGACTCTCTCTCCTGCAACATGTCACGAAATCGTGACACTTTTTTTCGGACTCTCTCTCCTGGAACATGTCGCGAAATCGCGACACTTTTTCTCTCAGACTCTTTCTCCTGCAACATGTCACGAAATCGCGACACTTTTTCTCTCGGACTCTTTCTCCTGCAACATGTCACGAAATCGTGACACTTTTTCTCTTAGACTCTCTCTCCTGCAACATGTCGCGAAATCGCGACACTTTTTCTTTCGGACTCTCTTTCTTGCAACATGTCGCGAAATCGTGACACTTTTTCGTTCGTACAATCTTCCTTGCAATATGTCGCGAAATCGTGACACTTTTTCGTTCGTACAACCTTCCTTGCAATATGTCGTGAAATCGCGACACTTTTTCGTCCGTACAACCTTCCTTGCAGTATGTCACGAAATCGTGACACTTTTTCTTTCTCTGCCTTCCTCTTCGCTTCGGACCACAAAAATGAAACATGTCGCGAAATTGTGACACCTTTTTCTCTCTCCTCTTTCTCTTCGCTTTGGACCGCGAAAATGAAACATGTCATGAAATCGCGACACCTTTTTCTCTCTCCTCATTCTCTTCGCTTTGGACCATGAAAATGAAACATGTCACGAAATCGTGACACCTTTTTCTCTCTCCTCTTTCTCTTCACTTTGGACCGCGAAAATGAAACATGTCATGAAATCATGACACCTTTTTCTCTCTCCTTTTTCTCTTTGCTTTGGATCGCGAAAATGAAACATGTCGCGAAATCGTGACACCTTTTTCTCTCTCCTCTTTCTCTTTGCTTTGGACCGCGAAAATGAAACATGTCACGAAATCACGACATTTTTTTCTCTCTCCTCTTTCTCTTCCAACATGTCACAAAATCACGATAGTTTTTCTTGCTTGCGCCTTCTCCCCGAACATGTCATGAAATCGCGACAGTTTTCTTGCTTGCGCTTTCTCTTCGAACATGTCGCGAAATCGTGACAATTTTTCTTTCTGGCTCTTCTTCTCCAAACATGTCGCGATATCATGACAATTTTGCTTTCTTGCTCTTTCTCTCCAAACATGTCGCGATATCGCGACAGTTTTCCTTTATTGCTCAACATGTCGCGATATCGTGACAGTTTTCTTCCTTGTGATTTTCTTTTGATTTTTCTCAAATGGGCCACTTCTATCTTTTGGAAAATCACTGTACATACTCTGAAGAACTTCTTAACTCCTGTATACTTCATCAACTGATCTCTGAAGAACTTCTTAACTCCTGTATACTTCATCAACTTTTGCTGCACCTTGCTCAACAAATACTCTGAAGAACCTCTTAACTCCTGTCCACATCATCAACTGGAACCTCTTAACTCCTGTCCACTTCATCAACTGATCTGTCTGACTGTGTTGACAACAATGGCAATGCTTTTGCTGCACCTTGCTCAACATTATTGTACATGAGATCATACATTGTCTTCTTTAAAAAAAAAAACAAATTAATTAATTATGAGATTAATTAATCAAATTATAATGAAATTAATTAATATTAATCTAAGGAGATAAATGTGGCCTATGTAAGCAAAAGAACCATAATTGAGTGACAAAAGTATAGGCTTCTCTCGTTTATGACTAATAAGCATTAGAAGAATGTTTTGAAGTCTATTATGGAACTAAGATCTTGCATTGTTGTTGAATGATTTTATTTGCATGATGCATGTTAGGCTTGCATATTCATTCAAAGAGTTGTCTTGATCCCTATATTTATGATCAAAAGCATGATGGAGAAGGCCTATCAAGTAGAAGATATTGAAAAAGAAGATGAGACCAGTGACCATTATGTATTAATATATTGAAATGTAATATTGTATTTGGAGATGAGAAATACTTAAAAGGTATCATGTGTAGAAGTTATGCTATGTAATGATTATGATGAAGGAATGGATATCCTTGTAAACATTCTTGTTGTATTATCATGAATTTTATTCAAAAGATGAAAGATGAATTATTGCCTTCCTTCTATGTTAAAAGAATTGTATATAGCAAGATAGATAAATTGTATTTATTGAAGAAGATGATGGAATAATAAGAGAAAGTAATTAATGAAATTTGGTTATGATTTCTAGATGATGTTTTACTTCCTTTCATGTAAATAAAGGAAATACCTAATTTCTAGTGTTATATTGAAATGAAGTACCTAAAATCTCTAGTCTTTATCAATATGATACGTTGATGTTAGTATGACTTAGTATAGCACTCTATTTTGTGAGTTAGACAAAAATGTTTGAATAGGACCCTTGGGTTAAGGGGAGGTTATTATGGGCATGATTGTTAAGCACCATATTAGTTAACCTAGAGTTGAGTTACACGTAATACTAGTTGTATTTATGGGTAGACAAATCAACTAGATAATTTTGGTGAAAGTGTTTAACAAACCCTAGTGGTGAGGCTTAGGATGGTCATTCACACTAACCAAATTAGTATAATGGTGGTACCTTGCAGATAGGCAAGTGTGACCATTATCATTATCAGGTGAGTGGTAATGGTCTTTGTTAGTTTCATGGGTAGATGAAACTAACTAATCACTAAGGCAATATGCCATAGTAATCCTACATAGGTGCGTCACCCTAAGAGATATGAGCCTTAAGGTGATATGCGTTACCTTAAGAAATATGTAGGTTTAGGGGATAAGTGTCACATTTAAGTGATATGGGCCTTAAAGGGTAACCTTACGCCGTGGTCATCTTGTCCCATACAAGGTAGTGTAGGGAAATGAAGGAACCACTTATGGGATATTTTCTAATGGTGAGGTTAGATGAAGTGAACTCTAGGAATTAGAATAAGTTAGCCACTCTTATCCACTTGAGTGATGACTACAATGACAATGAACTCAAGATGGTTATGCCTTAACATTGTTGAACTTATTGGGTTTTCTTAATGAGTTAATTAAACCTTGTAGAAAAAAAAAATTAGCTCTCTCCCTAGGGTGAAGAAAGAGGGTTTTTACAACAGAGTTAATTGTCACATTAATCATAAAATAAATATAATGTATATATGTTTTAAAACTTTTGAATTTATTTATTTAAATAATTTTCTTTATTTTTTATTAGTTGTCAAATTCTACCATATATAAATTGGAAAATAGATTTTGTGTGTACTTTATAGATAGATGTTTCCAAGAACATCATCATATGTTCTACCTTATACATAAATTATTTAAAATTTTATTTTTATTTTTTAAAATTTTACATATCTTTACTTTTTGTTTTTTTCCTCAAAAAAGTTATAGTTTTATATTAAGCAAATATGAAATTACATTCTTCAAATGCCTCTTTGGAATTTCTTCAAAGTTTCAATAATGACCTAAAAATCAAGTTGCTTATACATCATAACTAGCTATCTCTATCAGGCTAAGTTCTATCCTTAAACACCTTCCCAATTTGTCAACCAATATCCTTTAAATCATTGACTTCTGAGTTTTTTGAAAAAGTTGCTTTAACTATGCTTGCTTTAACTAGAGTGAATTAATCCCCCCAAATAGAGATATGGACCAATTGCAGTGCATTACCCTCATTGAATTCCTATACTAAGTTCTTGGTTCAATCTGAAGTTACTCCTTTGAGATTTCATTTGCTTCCCTATTTAGTTCTCTATAAATATGCCAAAAAGTAAAAGCTTCACTTCAATCCACAACTTTTATTTGAGAGAAAATGGGTTGTAGAATCATGTTTTCCATCCTAAAAATAGCAAGCATCCAGTTTATTACCACATGAGAATCTTTGTCAATTTGGTTTTTTATATTCCTTTTGATTTTTCCAACAGACCCAACAATTTGAGTGCCATAATTTTAGCATAATTATTAGAACCTTCTTCCAATCTAGCCTTGAATTTAAAATAATAAGAGTTAAAAATATATAGTAATCCTCATGCTCTACAAAATCTAAGGACCCCTTGTCTATCCCCATCGAAAAAGCTCTAGGCCCTTGATTTATCAATATTTGGAGGGATGATTTATTTGTTTACCTTTTTTTTTGTTGAAACCTTACAGGTATTGAAACTTTTGATGATTTGAGAGTATATTTTCTGATTAGGCTTCTTTTGATCATAAAAAATTCTTGCATTCCTAGATAACCATATTCCCTAAGACACAAACAATGGGAGAGCTAAAAAAACCTTTGTATGACCTATTCTCAAACCAATATTTTAAGCACTCTCCTAAGGAATCTTCTTGCCATCCTATAGGAAGCTTTAACTTTGCTATAACATCCCTCCAAACATGTTTAGTAAAGGAGAAAGCTACAAATAAATGATCAATTATTTTATTGTCTAACTTACATAAATGACACCTTCCTAGCCCATTCCAATTCTTCTTCTGTAATACCTCCCTAGACCACTGTGTTATGTTTTGTTTCCTCTACTTTAGCATTAAAGGCTCAAGCAATCCTAAATTATATTAATGATTTATTTGTTAAAAAATAATTGGAAATCTTAAATTATTAATGTAAAATTTTTATACACATATTTTTAAAATAATATTATAATTATTTTAAATTTGATTTGATTTGATTTTATTTACAATGAGTTTACACAGGTTTTTATGAGGGGTCTCGGTCCCCTCATATTGAGTGGGGTTTAAACCTTGGACCTCTCAAAGAGAGGCAAAAGCCCTTACCACTATAGTAAGTTTACAACTTCATTTGATTTTATTATATTAATAATAGTCGATAGTCATAATCTTAAAAGAAAAAGCGAGTGCAAGCCTTATTAGGTAGCATGGAATGAAAGTCATATTTGAAATTTCTAATTGAAAGTCATAATATCCTAACTAGAAGTATGGATGTGCAAGTTAGAGATAAGGGGGAGAACAAATATATGACAAGTTCAATCAAGCGCATAAATGTTACATTAGAAGTGATTATCAAGGATAAAATGAGCAAGCATGTATATAACATTTCTTAAAAGTAGAGGGTTAATATGTAATTTCCATAGATACTTGCCAAGGTTTTTTGAGATTCAAAATTAGATCAAGTGGAAGTGGGGATTGAACTAAAATTAGTATGTGAATCTTCTTCCTAAAAGTTTGCTTTTCATCATCTTTTCTAGTTTTAAAACCAGGGATAAAATAATAAGTGGTGGCCCATGATTTTGGGGGAGAGATACCTTTTATTTAAGACCATGGAGTAAGAATTTTTTTGTTGAGACAAAAGCTATTAAAAATATTTTGGTGTGGATTAAGATTTTTAGACTTCCATATCAACTTATCAATAAGGATGTTTTGGAGAATATTGAAAATACCCTAGGAGAGTTCATCAAGGAGGGACAAACTAAAAAGGGGAGAAAGCATACTATTATTGATATGAGGAAATATCCTGACTTATAATTTAAGTGTTGTGCCCCCAAATTCGAGTTTAAACAATGTTGGACAGGTTTGCCAAAGGTCTCCCCTAACATTTCAATTAAGGTTGGATCCTTAATTTCCTCATACATATCTCTAATCTAAAATAACTAATTGCATAAATAAAATGTATAGAAAGAAAATACATGAAAGTAAAATACAAAATTAAAATGCATAAAGCACAAAAAGGAAATTCATAAAATTTAGAGTGCGAGAATTAATAGAGAATATGGTTGTCACACCATAGCAAGGATAGCATGCAATCAATCAACACATGAGAAGTCAAATAATATCAATATCCATCCATTTGTTTGATTATAAAATTGATAAATGAATGATAAGATGGGATAGAAGGGTTATACCTAATCATCACACACTTGACAAATCATGAGAGCAGTGCCTCTAATGGGATGCACAAGGACTTGCCAATTTTTTTATAGCCTTATAAGTATAAAATAATATATGGGCTTTATAGAGTGTAGCTCTAAATTCATATGGTGAAAATATTATTACAATGGGGGACCTAGGCTTCTTTTTATAGTAAAACATTATCCTTGAGTTAACCCGAGTAAAAAATAATTACTCTTAGTGAAAATAAATATTTGGGGTAACTTTAACAAAATATTATACCTCCAAATATTACATGCCTCTAATTATGCCTTTAATAGGTTTAAAAGACTCCAAAATGGCTTAGTGCACCACAAAATACCAAAAAAACTATTTTTCAAAATATTTTCCTTGAAATTTGCATTGATTTTCACTTTTTCATCTTGTTTGAGTGATTTGCTTAATTTTGTCAAGCAATTCACTTGTCTTTACAAGAGATTCACTCATGTTAGCAAGTAAATTATATACCTTTATTGAGAAAATTGCTCCTTGAGCAAATCAACACCTTTGTTGAGCAACTCACTTCTCTAAGCCAATCGACAGGTTTTGTAAGCAAATTACTACTTCACCAAAAATGAGCAAATTTTTAGTTTTTTTTGGAAATTTTCCTTCCATCTAGCCTCCTATTGTCATTTTTGCCTCCTAAAATGAGCAAAATTTAGAAAAGGTAGTGTTGAGGTACTACATTTATGATAACTTTAGGGTACACCAAGCTTGATTGGCATAGAATCCAAATCCTACCTTTGTCCTTGGGTACAAAGTCTATAAAATTAGGATACTCATTGTAAAATTGGTAAAATTTATTGTCTTTTCTTATTTTTTTGTCCCCTTAGCTAGTCTTTGGTGGTAACTACTCCAGTAATTTCTAGCAGTCATTATTGTTAGACAACTACACTATCTCAAGATCTTTTGCTTCTCCTACCAAGTTTTTAAAAGGATTTTTAGATGGCTCATCTTCTTTAGCTGCTAGCTCCTTTAGCTTGGCATAAATTGGATTTAGTTTTTTACATACTTTATAGAAATTCCCTTAATTGGCTTGATATTTCTCTTCTTTTATGATGGAATAGATGACATCGTCATCTAGGATATGTTTCTTGCAATGAAGATGTTTGGCATTCTAATAGCAATTAACCCTTGAATTTATTTTTCTATTTTTTGGACTTGGGTTTTTAAAGATGCCAAGTTTTCTTCGTAGATATGTAAGTTCCTCTAGATGTATGAGATCTTTCCAATATTTTTCACCATATCTTTATGGTCTATCCCATGCTATTGTGCCTATGTTGAAGTCATTAATGCAAGGAGTTTTAGAATCTCTTGGCATTCACCTCTTGCAAAAAGTCTTCTACTTGTCTAATGATTCTCTCAACTATCTCCAAGCTTTCTCCTACAAAGGATGTTAACCAAAATTATCCAAATGCATTCTTCATATCCTCCTTTATTTTGTCCCACATGTCTTTGACCATCTAGATTTTTTGTGACAATTTGGGTTTTACATTCATTTTGGTTGGCTTCAAGGCTTCCAACTTATTTATTTGTTGGTATTTATTTTATAGGTCCTTCAACAACCAATTTATTCCTCGATCATCTCTGGAATGAGTTATTCAGAGTTAAAAAGTTGGTATTTGAGGTATTCCACCAATTTCTTCAACTAATCCCTTTCAACAACCTCTTTCTTAAGCCCCTCATTCTCTTGTTAAAGTTGATCTCTTTTAGCTTTAATCTTTACCAATTATACCTCTAGCCTCCTATTCTTGATATGTACTACTTCACTCTTGACTACTACTCGATTATATTTCATTGTTGCACCCAATAAGAGCTAGTTCACCAACTAGACCATTTGGTATGGATTCAATTTATCTAGACAAAGTTACGATACCTTACTAGTTAAGTCAATAGGGGTTGATGCTAGCTTGTAAGGATCTACTTTGGTTGCTTTGGAAAAGTACAATTTATCTCCCTTCTTAGATATTTTTGAGTGAGAGTATTGAGGCCTTGGAGGTCATTCTACTAATATGCTTGTATTCTTTCTTCCACCATTTATCTCCATCTAGGATGATATCTAGTGCCTTTTCAACCTTGAATTCCACATCTTGGTATGCATAAATTTTCCTAGACCCTTGAAAGGAACTTGTTGATGGGGCAACTCCTATAAAATCAAATCCTTGAGCATGGATAGTGGATGTTGTTGCCTATAATACAAGTTGCCTTATATGGGATAAAATACAAGTGGAGGTGGAAGATAAAGCAAGAGGTGAAAACTAAGTGGTGAAAGAAATAGAGTGAAAGTGGAAGGAGAGGGTTGTGATTCTAACCCAACTAGGGTGGCTAATAAGGGCATCATGGTTTGTGATATGGTTGGAAGTGACACAAGGAATTAAGCAAGTGGAGATAAAAATGATGTGACTGGGGTTCTCCTTATTGTTATGATGACCATAGAAAGTGTAGTACCTCTTGGTGACCCATGGTGTGAGTCACACTTTAGAGAACCATGGGTTATGTTAGTGGATAATGGAAGAAGAACAACAAAAGAATACAAAATAGGAGTGGAGAAAGGATAAAAAAGAGGAACGAGAAGAGATAGAGAAGTAGAAGTAGAAGAAAAATAAGTGGTAGAGTGAGAAGGTGGGATGGTATATGGTAAGTATTTAGGTAGGGGAATGTAAGCAGTTGTGGCCACTATATTAGTTTGGAGGAGGGCTTCCTTAAGGGATTTCCCCCACTTCAACCTATGTTTCTTACCTTTTTTGTTCCTTTATTGCTATAAATAGCTCACTAAACATTATTATATATCTTTCAAACCCCTTCTACCCTTTATTGTTTGCTAAACTAATATGTTGACTACTATTAGAGTCAAAGGCACAACTAATTTGGTAATCTTCAAAACTACCTATTTCTTAGGCTTCAGTTTATGTGAGATCAGGGTGCCTACTACCACTGCTACTTCTATAAAAATCACCCTTTTGATGCCCTTAGGGTCTTTCTTGTCTTAGGTGGTAGAGAACTTGATTTTGAATGGACCATCTCTTGTGGATTTGGTTATCGTATCTATCTCATACCTCATCATATGCCATGCCAAGATTTTCTTATTTCAATATCCTAGTTTTCGAAGGACCCCTAGCCTTTGATGGTTTGGTTTAATATCAAGATCAAAACTATATTTTAACTTAGGGTATAAGACATACCGCTCTAGGGGGTAGTCATACTAGCTTTGAATCTCATCTTCATACTCTCTATTACTTTCCAGAGTGGCAAAGATTGTTTCTTTATCTAGATTTGTCTAATGCTATACATTATACCTCTTATTATGGGCAAAGAAGATATCTAATTTCTTATCTTTGAGGGTTTTCTTGAAAATATCCTTTGGGTCATAGGACCATTGGTCTATTAGTTGCTTGAAACTCATTTTTCTTAATCTTTCCTCTACTACTATGTTGTATCCCCACATTTTGGGAGTGATTTTCATGGTCTATCATTTGGGCAGGTAGAAGGTGGTTTTCTTTTGCCCTTTAAAATATTTCAATTCCATATAATCAAGTTTCTTGACTTGGTATTATGAAGGTTATTGCAAGAAAATGCCAAGAATAAGGATGCTGGATTTTGGATATTTGTATTCACATGAAAAGTTATAGAACCAAAAAATGAAAATCAATAATTCATATTTTTATGAAAATTAGGTATCTAGCTATAACAACTCAATTGAGATGAGAATTGAATATGTTTGTAAACTCTTAAGTTCTAAAGGAGATATTTGTGATTTTTCAAGGGTAGGGGACCCTAATACAACCCCTTGTTTTCCAAAAAAATAAAAAAATGTTGCTTGACATATTCAATATTGAATACATAATTTGGGACTCTTATAGGTATTTTAAAGGGCATGGCTAAAAATCCATAGAGGTAGATGAAGGATTTGGTCTTCCCTAAGTAGAAGTCTCCCTGAGGCCATTCCATTCTATCAATAATTATCATACATAATTTGTTATCCTTGGCATCGTACCCCTAAATATTTCCATGATAACTTTGTACACCTCATTGTAGAAGTGATATAAGAGATTTTTCACTTCTCTACAAGGTACATTTATACATTCTATTATGCTCAAGGGTTTCTCATCATTTCAAATATGACCTAGCTAGAGGGTAGTGAACCAACTTTATTATAGTGCAAAATCAACCAGATCATGTAAGAAGTATTGGTCATCCTCCTTTTGTTCAAATCCCCTTAACTGATTATCCATTTGATTGAAAAAGTACTTAGCATAGTTAAGCATCTGGGAGCACCCCGAGTAGGTTTATATTATGTGCAATAGGGTGGTATACTCTTAATATATCCTTTTATCACTCTTTACCCAAGTAAATTAATAAAACCTGGTATTATTATTTATATATCCTTTTTGAATTGGTACAATTCTAGTGGGATACTAGAATTAGATGGTAGGTTGGGCTTCTTGAGGCAAGGAATTAGAAAAGTTTACCAATAGTAATTGGGTTGCCTATAAGAAAGTCCCTTTAGGTTTTAGTACTACAAAGTATTCACATTACAAAGTCATCAATAGCCTTTAAAATACTCCTTATCACATTTGTACTTATGTAAAAGTATCTTTAGGCCATTGGAGAAGTTTGAAGCTCCTAGAGGTGGAGTCACATCTTTTGGCCACGATTTCTACTAGTTTGGAGCAATCCCATGCATATGGCACAAGGTTATTATCTAATCTAGATGTACAAGCCTGAATTATGCTCTAGGAGTCCATTTGAGGGTCAAGGTTAAATCTCCTCAATGCCTCCCTCCTAATGTCCCCCATGAAGTGTGTGTATGTCTCTTATGCCACCTTCTAGTAGGGGTTCCCAAATTGCTCTATGGGTATTTTAGAGGGTGTGGCTTCTTATCTCTTCCTCTTTCACCTTATTATAATAGCCCTATCCTTCTAATACCCCTTCCTCTATGGTGGTTATTGTCACAAAGGATAACAAGATGCTAATAGGTGGGGTGGTAGAAGTGGAAGATGGTGAAGATACTAGATCTTTTGACAGTGAAGGGGCATTGGAGGCAGATGAGGAGTTCATGATGAGAAATGAAAAGAAAATGGATGAATAGGTGAAAAATAGAAAAAAATAGGGAAAATTTGAGTTTTTTATGTTTGGAGCACTTTGCTAGTTGAAAATATTTAGTTTTAGTTTGGCGGGGGAAGTAATTCACTTGGAAGAAGAGGCAATTCACTCATTTTGAGAGGTGTTGATTGGTTATTTTAGAAGAAATAACCAAGGGGTTTAAAACCCTCTATTTCATGGTTGCTTTTATTTTCTTGTTCAACAATAAAATATTTATTTCTTTAAAATTTAACTAACTATAAGCATTTTTGTTAATAAGATCACCTACTTAAAATAATAGGTACTTGGATCAATAAATATTAGAAATACATATGCCCAACTTCATCCATCAACTATTCAATTTTATAAACAAGTATAAGGACCAATGACAATTAGAAATCCATATACCATAATTCATTCATCAAACACTTGAATCATATAAAGCATATCTATGAACAAGTTTTAAACTAGCAAGCATTAAAACTCATCCATTGGTAGTTTACTTCTAATTTCATGTAAATGGAAAACATTCACATTCATAAAATAAAGAAACAATATTCTCACATGTAGGGCTAAAATCAATCCTAACTAAGCTTGAATCATATTTAAAAATCATAAATATGCAAGGAAACTCAAAGCATTCAAATTTTATTTTTAATAATAAAAGTAAAATAAGTCTTCACTGGATTTAACAAAACCAAACCCATAATCATTAAGCATTGCTCCCTAAATACATAGTATAAAAGGTAGTTAAAACACTCACAAACAATTAATTTAACCACTAACTCCATCTAATGGGAGGAAATTTGAACTATTTCATGATCATATATAGAAATGCATTGGAAATCAAAACTAACGGTTGCAAATATCTCTTTGAGTGATGACTCGATAGAGAGAAACCTGATTAGGTAGCCATGCATATTATTATTGCTAAAGGCTATATCCATAAACCACCTTTGTAAATCCTCTAGAGAGAATCTCTTCGTGGATTTGATTGCTTCAATTATTTGGTTTGATGTGGTCTAGGCATTTTGTTTGTATTGCTCCTCCTCAAGTAGGGTTTTGTGGTGATTGTATGGCTTCTCAATATTTATTTCCACCACTAAGCTATTCATCTCTCTATTAGCCTTGTCAATGATGGATTTTACCTCCAACAACACTTTATAAGCATGGTAGTTCTTATCTTGCACAAACGTGATCTAGGTAGAGCAACTATGCATCTTGGTAGTAGTCAAAGAGGAGTTGGTTCTAGGATTTATGCTTTCTCATCTAATTTTGAGGAGGTCATTTTGTGTGCATAGGACCATTTATTGTAGTGTAGTGGCTTGGCCAACCATATTTTAATATCCTTGTAAAAGCATAATTTTAGAAAGAAATTAATATTCAAAAAAGATTTAGTCTTTATGGCTTTAGTGGCTGCACTTATGATAAGGTCTTTGTTATGCCTTGTAATATCTACAACAAAGATTTATTCTTTTAAGTCATTAACTTGAGAGGTAAGAGATTACACTATGGATAGGTACTATGTTTCCTTATCCACTATAATTTTCTTTAATTGAGAGACTCTCTCCTCTAGTATCCTAGCACGAGCCCTATCAAAAGTTCTCTTAGATTTTAAGGCTTGAATGTGCTAGAACTGGTTAGTGATCCTCTTCTCCAAGTATTAAAATTTATTATTTTCTAATTTGACTATCTTTATATGTATCTGGCTAATATCTTCCCCTCTAATCTAGTCTGTTGATACAATGATCATCTCTTGTACTCTTTCAACCACAAAATCATCCTCAAACCTATTTCTCTTCCTAGAGTATTTCTCCTTTAATGACTTGTATCTTTCATCATAAAAATATTTAATCAAAATATTCTTAATTTTGGGGTTCAAACTATCTCCTTCCATGCATAGATCAATGAATCCATCAACTTTACCTTTTGCTACTTAATGCTCATTTTATTATACTCCATTATACTTGCTAGTGTTGAACCCATTGCCTCTATGACTACTTCTTGTTCTGCTACCTCTTATGTGGTTTTGGTCTTTGCTCTTCTAATGTCTACTTCCAAAAGCTCTATTTGGGCCTCCTTTAGGGAGGCTTCCTCCATCAAAATACTAGCTCTCCTTAGAAGAACTTCCTCCAATAGAAGTTTTTCTTCCAAAGAAGATGCTTTTCCCTTAGAGTCCTTTTGGCCTGTCACATCACGTTTCTTCATTGAATGAACTTTACTTGATGGAAGGCCCAAGATATCATAAAAACTTTCGCCTACAAAGCCACCGCTACCTACACACAACAAATTTTGAAAATCATCATACATTTTTTTCAAGGTTTTTTTCCTTATTTGAACAAGAGTATATTCCACCATAATAATTTTTTTGAGGCTTCACTCTTTGAATTTAACTTAATTATTCTCATATCAGAAGGAGTAGAAGTACCTGGTTGGTATGGGGCCTGATTTAAGATACCAAAGTCACACTTTGTAGCATTCTTTTTCCTCCTTTCTATCAATTCTACCCAAGAATGTGCATCCCTCATGAGGTTCTATTTGAACCCCTTAGGTGTACACTCAAATGACCAGGTCTTATGAGAAGACCTTAAATGCCTCTTCAAATTTTCTTGATGGTGATAAAATCTACTAAATACATCGTCTAGCTAAAGTGTATCAAATCGTGAAGCCAATTGTGCATAATACCCCAAATTTCCTATGGTATATTCTTCAATTAAAAGAGAAATGGATGAGGAAAGATATATATGCGGTTCAATAAATTTCTTTGATGTAGCCATTAAGGCTACCCATCTTCTGATAATCTACTTCTTTAAGTAGTATATTCTTTGAAACACATTTGGTAACAAATGAGGCTTCCCTTTGAAGCCTAAGAGTCTAATATATGTATTATGGGTTTGAATGAATAGGCCAACATATGGCTATAAAGCATTCTTAGCCTCCTCTATAATGCAGGGGCAAGAATAATTGTTCAATTGAAAAAAATACATAGGAAAGTAATAGAATGAATGTAGTAAAACTTTTCCCTCTTCTTGGCATTTTATTTCCAAAGATTCCTAAAAAATATATTTGCAAGTGGCTTCTCTAGACAACTGAAAGATGAAACTTCCTTTATTTTAAATAGTGATACTGCACATACAATGTCATTCAAAAAATATTCATATGAAACCTAGCTCTCTTTGGGGCTCTAGTGTTTTGAAATCCTTGATTTTTCTAACTAAATTATCTAAAAAGAAAGAAGCCCAATCAAATTTAAATCCTTCAAGAATGACAAAGATTACTGCAAGGAAAATGCATAGAAAAATGGGACATGTCGACCTCACCTAAAAGTTTGTAGAGCATGGTAATAGCATATCTCACTTCAAGCATAAATTTTAAAACAAATTCCTGGCTATTCCGGTTAGCATAGATGTCAAAATTATTAGGATAAAGTTTGTAGATGGTGTGAAAGACTTCATTGTCGAAACAAGTGACCAACCTATTATTCAAGTCTCTTATCTCTCTTTTAGATAAATCTACTTTGTGGAGTATCCACTGCACTACATATGCACACTTTGACAACTTAGGTCATGCATTTACCTTTTGCAATCTTGACTCCATGGTGTTCTCCATAACATCTAAATAGACCAAGTCATCTCAGTAACTACTTCTCTTGTATTTGTAGCAGATATTTGAAAAATATTATATTTCATCACCCATGTCCATAACTACTATCATTGATAATGGGGGTGGTGCTGGAAGTTTAGCTCTTACCCATTTCAGTGGTTATGAGCAGAATGTAGTAGCTGATAACATTTAGAACACAAGACACCAAACAAGGACTTTGAACACTTGGTGAATTTAAAATAAAATATTGATCCAATATATAAATCCTTTAGGATAGGTAAATTAAATACATATTCATGTCAAATTAAATTCACATGGCTCAAAATAACTTAAATTTATTAAAAGACGAGTTAACCATGGTAAAAAATCATGCACAATCTCCACACTAAATTTATTTATGACATGGCCATTTAATGTAAAGTGGAGCAATTACTAAAAGTAATAAGAAGGGATAATGACACATTATTAAAGTGTCCAAATGGACAACTCAAACTAATCATAATTTCCTATACATTTATACGACAAGGACAAATAATAAATACAAGTCTAATCATTCAAAAACTTCTAATTTTTTGTCTCCTCATGAATGATAAGCAAAAAAATTAAGGTAACAACTTTAGGCTCCAATAGCATAGAATACAGATGACTCAAGATTTAAAATGGAGACATATGATAGGTCTTAAATTTTTTTAGTTTTGCATAGAAAATTTAACCTTCATAAAGTTTCAAAGTGACTTAAAGTCTTTACTAAAACATAAACAAAGTCTATGGAATCATAATCAATGGAAAAAATGAAGATAAGCCCATTATATAAATATTTTATAATGGGTTTAATGTGGTAACATTTTAACATCTCATTAAGGGAAACATAACAATCTTTGAACTCAATCTCTAATTTTAAGAACGTGCATGTTGTCTCTCCCTAGAATAGGAGGATGAAATATTCAATTGTTTAACGAGTTAGATATATCAATACCATATTAACCTTAATGCTCGATTTTTTATTCTTGATCACTCAGGTTTAAGATTTTTTACACATTACCTTAGACTCCTATTGCTCTACTACTAGTCAAGCATCTGTAGCTTTGGTAGAGAATACAATAACTAAAAGTTTAAATTTTTTAATTTTTTAGAGCTTTATTGCCAAAGGGTGCAAATATTGATATACCCCTGAGATATTTAGGGAAGAATTAATAGATTTTTTTGGATGAAATAGCACCACTAATCTATTCATATCATGGATATTTAATGAACATTTTATCCTTCTTCTTAGAAATTGACAACCCAAATAAATAAAATAGTTGAGACTAAAATAAAAAATAACCAAATTTCATAAGACCATGAATAAATCAATTATTTCTCCAATGCATAAAATATATGAAAAAAAATTACACAATCACATGTGAATAGAAGCAAAATAAAATCAAAATGCATAAACTCAAAATATATGTACAATAGAAAGGGATTTTTCATTCAAAGTAATGTTTCATGTGCTAACCATTCACAAGAAAATCCATAGGAATGCCTTCTAAATTTTATAATCTAAAATTGTTTGGGGCTAACTTTTTAGCCATTTGATAAGGACCTAATTAAAAATAATCAAACATACTATGTTTCTTTGGGTTCTCTGGCTTTATATCTTAGTAAGACTAAGTCCCATTCTTCAAAATTTGTTGCTAAGGCTTTTTTATCAAACCATTTTTAACATATTATTATCTTTGTGTTGAATTTTCTCTGGCATTTTTTGTATCTTCTTCTACTTTTAGGAGTAAAAGTATTTGTTGTTGAATTCTATCTAGTCCTTCTATATGAGCATCAATTATTTTTAACAAAGGCAATGTGATTTGGATCGGAAGGATGACTTCTTTTCCATATACCAAAGTGTATGGTGAATAGTTAATTAATGATTTGGAGGTTATTCTATCTGTCCATGGTGCATGTAACAATATCTTATGCCACACTCTGACATTTCCACCAACCATTATTTTGATAATATTTATCAAGTTTTTATTAGAAGACTTAGCTACACAGTTACTTTGTAGGTAATAATTGGCTAAATATTTTACCATAATGTTATATTTTTGTAAAAACTTAATTAACTTAGTTGACCAAAAATATGACATATTATCGAATACTAGAGAATTAGGTATGCCAAGTCTAATAATAATATCTCATTCAATAAATTTGGCTATAGTTTGAGTAGAGATGTTCTTCATGGGGATATCTTCAACCTAATGGATAAAGTAATTCATAGCTATTAGGATGTATTTGTACCTTTTGTGGAAGAGTTGTTTGTTAAAATTATAAAATCTAAGTCCCACTGCTCAAAAGGAGCATAAATAAATACTAGTTTTAATGATGTTAGGACCCAATCATAACATTATTTTGTAATTCTCATTTTCTTATATAATGACCCACTTCCAACTTGGGGATCCCATCTATAATGATATTTTGTAATATTTTGTAATGTATGTAGTAAGCAAGGACGCTTAGACAAGTGGGACTATTTCATGTAACCGTTATCAAGATTATAACCATTATTTGGTAGAAGATTCTAGCTCGAGTGATATTTTGTATGTAAGCCAACTCTTGAGCTTAGGGTTGCAAGAAGTCTTTTATTTTAAAGCTATGAAGCCATGTACAAATGTATCTTTTTGAAAGTGAATGAAATATTGAAGGAGGTTGCCCCCTCGAAGAGGCCTATGATTTAGTGCTTATTATGAGAGTGTTTATTTTTGCATTGTGATATTGTGATATTGCATAAGTTTTTGCTTAATTTCAATATTTGGTGTGAGTGTGCTCATTTTTAATAGTAGGTTCCTAACAAGTGGTATCAGAGCATATTCCAGGGTCGAATACTACTATGACTGCTATAATTCTTACCCATCCATTTTTGCTTGTTAGGTATAATTTTCCTTTATTTTATATTTATGTTTTCCTTTATTCAAAAAAATTCACAAAAAACTAGAAAAAGTAAAAATACAGTATTTCTTTTTATAGTAGTCGAGTAGGCTAGAAATCCTATGTTGGGGATTTTAAAATATCATGGAGGAGCTATCATTATTGGCTAAGCTAGATAGCCCATAAATCATCTAGTGAAGTGAGGGGTGATCAAACTTTAATACCTAGGCCTTAAACAACACCCGCGTATAAAATTGATTTCCCATGTATCTTTGGATATTTAATCTAGGCTTAAATAAAATTTTATCCAATAGGAAGCTTTTTGGCCTTGTATTATCCATAGTCCATGGGAAATAACATCTCGAATGATTACACTCTTGTACTATTAGAGAGGCAAATAGTGTTCTCAAGGGTGTGTGAAATCCTCCTTGGATAGTGGCCTAAAATATTGATCCGAGCACTATTGTATTACATACTCCCTTACCTCACGCACCTTGATTTTGTCCAACAAAAATATTCAACCTGCAAAAATAAAGTCTTATGTCTATTGAAATTACAATTTTCTTTCCCACAAAAGTGAGAATACGGAGAAGACTTTACTATCATGAGAACAAACAAATGCATGCACCAAATATTTTGGATAAATTTGGCAAGTGTCTGTGATAATCCAAAACATTTCAGTGGTAGTAAAATCAGTAACAATCATCAGTAACAGTAAAAAATTACGGGGTTGTCAGTTACAGAAACAAAACAAACAATGTTAGTAACTGCAAGTACAAAGAATCTAGGGTCAATATCTAAATAGTGTCAGTAATCACAGTACATGTGATAGGGATAGAGACAGGATAGTGACAAGAATGGTCAGTATTCAGACAAGACAGGGTAGAGACAGTTGATATAATACCCAACTTTTAAATCCAATCTTTGAAGTGAAAAAAAGCATTGAATTTTTACTAAAACAGGTATATCTCTCCACTTAGAGCTCAGATTGACTCAAAAATTTACCAGAAAACTCTACATTCCATTTTAGATAGAATTATCCTTGGCAACTCCTGGTCAAGTTTTGCATTGATTTTCTAAAATTAGTATTTTTTTATTTTTCTTGTTACGACCATAACTTTTCAACGGTTAGTCAATTTCGCCCAAAATTTTTGGAACTAGAAGCAACTCATTATTTTGCACCAAAGACCATCAAGAACCCATCTATGAATTTTTAAGTCCAAGTTGAAGAAATTGCCTCGACATCGCCTTACACCACACTAGGAGATATCAAAAAGTTAAAGAAAGTATATCTCCTCATTGAGCACTCATATCAAGTGACCATCAAAGTGGTACCTATCCTAAAATAAGTGTTTCAACCTAACCAATCACTTTTTGGACTTATTACTAAAAATAGTAACCCTTGCAAATCACACTTCTATTTTTAGTAAGTCACTAGTCATCATTCAAATCTCTCCAAAATGGCTGAGGGGACTCGTGGACACAAAAAAGAGATAGAACAACTTGATTTCATATCCAAATAACTTACTTCCCTTATGGAGGAAAATAAATCAATATGGGTAGACATTGCCCACCTAAGAAGTGACTACACTACTGCCAAATTAGACTTAGAACAACAACTTTAAGAAGTGGGGTCTAAGCTACAAAATCGGTCCACATGCTTTTGAGTACCATACTGAACAATCCGACCACAAGAAAGGAAATGAAGCATAAGATTCTTACCCTCACTATGACCGTGATCCTACCTTCAAGATGCCTAAGTTAGACTTTTTTAAGTTCAATGGGAAGGACGTAGATGGGTGGTTGTGTCATGTTGATCAATTTTTTAAACTCCATAATGTCCCTAGATATTATTGGGTCCAAATGGTTTCCTTCAATTTGGAATCTAAAGTGCTACAATGGTACCAATGGTTATAAAACACCATTCTTGATCCTTCTTGGAAAGAATTTGAGTCCCAATTACTCACTCGATTTGATCCTAGTGAGTGTGACGACTTTACAAGAGCCTTGAAAAAGTTGAAATAAACTTCTTCAATTTGGGATTATCAAACTCAATTTTATAAATTGGCCAAAAAAACTCAAGGATTGAATGAAGGGTTCTTCATGAGTTTTTTTACTAGTGGCTTGAAGGATGATCTCCAACCCAAGGTTAAGATGTTTAAACCGCATATAATGATGCAGTATATAATATTGGCATAGATGGCTGAATCTAGATTTGTAGCTCAAAGGAGGACATCTAAATTTCAACCAACCAAACACTCTTTCCTCACAAGTTTACAAGCAATTATGAAAATAAATATATCCCTTTAAAGTGCTTGACCACCAAGGAAATGGATGCTCGACGAGCCCAAGGGTTGTGTTATAATTGTGATGAAAAATATGTCAAGGGGCATAGGTGTGCCCAAAAGAAGTTGTTCCTAATAGATGTAGAGGATCTTGCTAGCAGTGACCATAGTGATGATGAAGAAGACACAATTGAAGCACAATCTCAATATGAAGAGAAACACATGAAGAACCTTAGGCAAAAATTTTGGTCTACGCTCTTGCTGGGATTACTACTCCACAAACTATGAAAGTTATGGGTTTCTTCAAAGGCCAACACCTTACAATCCTTATTGATTCAAGTAGCACACATAAATTTATTGATCCTTGAATTTCCAAGCAAGCCAATTGTTACATACACACATGCAATTCCTTTGAGATCATGGTGGCAAATGGAGGGACCTTACCTTGTAAAGGTAAATATTGTAATGTCAAATTGAAAATTGAGAATTATGAGCTCAAACAAGAATGTTTGCCCTTCAATTAGGGGTATGTGATATTGTATTAGGAGCTTAGTGGTTGGGTACCTTGGGCACCATATCATGGAACTTTGCAAAACTATTGATGCAGTTTTCATAGAATGGACAATCATACACTCTTAATGGTTCAAAAGCATGGCATTCTCAGATTATCGATTCCAATTGAATGGAGAAGTTGTTAAAAAAATTATCTCGTGGGGTCATTGCACAAATATTTACCATCCAACCACCTACTCAGGGTTATGCACGACGAATATTCACAAATTGGGCAAATATTCGAATTTTTGAAATTAAAAATTGGTGAAAATGGGGGCCCTGGACGTTGACCCATTCACCCAAAATTTTTGATCCAAAAAATTTTTAGGGGTTGGTTCGCCACGTGTTGATAATAATATTACAAATTTTTTAAAAATTCGCTAGGTCTCCCGCCTAAATCGAGGACTCTTTTCGCTAGAAATTTATAATTTTTTTAATTATCCCGCCAAATTCACCTCTTATACTAGTATATATACCTAACATGACAACCACACCCATACAACTAAAACATTCATTCTTATCGAAAAATGACCTATAGTAGCAAAAACAATAATCAATTGCAGAGAGAAGAATAGATGATCGATGGAGAAAAATGTTGCAGAGAAGCAGTGGTTCAATAGAGTAGTGGAAAATATCTAGATGAAAAAGTGCACCCAACCCGTCCTCGGGTGCATTTTTGCACTCGACACCCTTGAATACAAATTTTCACCCGACCCTATCCCAGATACAAATTTTCACCCGACCCTCTCCTAGATGCATTTATGTATTCAAGGGAGGGCCGAGCTGGGTGCAAAACTACATCTGAGGGAGGGTCAGGTGCATTTTTATATCCGATCCTGCCATGAATAAAGAAATACACCCAGTCGAGGGAGGGTTGGGTTGGGTACAAAACTAAATTTGGGGCTAGGGTCGATGTAGTTTTACACCCGACCTGGACATACCCTATTCGGGTGCATTTCTGCACCCAGCTTCCCCAGATGCAATTTTGCACCTGACCCAACCCTCCCTCGACCAGGTATATTTTTGTAGCCGAGGAAGGCCTGGGTGCAAAAATTTTGCACCTGACCAGGGAGGGTTGGGCCAGGTGCAAAATTACACTTAGGGGAGGTCTAGGTGCATTTTTGTATCCTGGGGAGGTTCGGGTGCAAAAATGCATTCGAGCCTCCTCGAATACAAAATGCACCTAGTCCTCCCCTGAGTGCATTTTTGCACTTGACCCTCCCTCATATGCATATCTACAGGTATTCTTTTGCTATTGTTGAATATTTTTTTCCAAATATTAACAAAAATTCACCAATGTTTTATAATTTTTGATGAAAAAATAAGATAATTCGTCATGTTCTTAAGTTAGATATTGAATATCCCTGGTAGTGTACCACATAACATTAGACTATACCAATACCGTCATGCTATTAAGTTAGATATTGAGAAGTTAGTGCAAGAATTGTTAAAAGTTAAAATTATTCACCCCAGTAACAACCTATACTCTTTGCTTGTCTTATTAGTGAGAAAGAAAGATGGTTCATGGCAATTATGTATTGATTTTTGTGAGCTCAATAAGCTCACCATTAAGGATAAGTTTCCTATTCTAGTAGTGGATGAATTGTTGGATGAGTTGCATGGGACTATGTTTTTCTCTAAATTAGATATTCATTCTAGGTACCATCAGATCTAGCTTAAGGAAGAAGATATTCCCAAAACTACATTTCATACTCATGAGGGCCATCATGAGTTCTTGGTATTACCATTTGGTTTAACCAATGCACCTTCCACATTCCAAAGTCTCATGAACAACATTTTTTATCAATTTCTCCATAAGTTTATACTATTTTTTTTATGACATTTTGGTTTATAGTCACTCTTGGTAAGAGCACCTCGTCCATGGGGATCAAACCTTACAACTATTGGCACAACATCAACTTTATGCTAAATGGTCCAAGTGTTATTTTAGGTTGATGAAAGTGGAATATTAGGGATACATAGTCTCCAAAGATGGTGTTAAATTTGACCCTAGAAATATTCAAGCAATTCAAAAGTGGCCAAAACCTCACACTCTCAAGGTTCTTCATGGATTTTTGGGACTTACTGGATATTACCGTAAATTTATCTACAATTATGAAAAAAATGCTGCTCCTTTAACATCCATGTTGAAAAAGGATTCCTTTACTTGGTTGGGTCTAGCTGAATAGGCTTTCCTTGATTTGAAGCACACAATAACAACTTTGGTCTTAGCAATGCCTGAAGTCTCTAAGCCTTTTGTAATTGAAAGCAATGATTTAGGAAATGGTATTGGCGTAGTATTGATGCAGGAAGGTCGATCCTTGGATTTCAATAGTAAAACACTTTCTAGTTGGAATATAGGAAAATCTACTTATGCCAAGGAAATGCTTATCATTTTGCATGTGGTCACTCATTGGTGACCTTATCTCATTGGATATAATTTTTCTATTAAAATAGATCATCAAAGTCTCAAATATTTCTTACAGCAACGGGTTACTACCCTTGAACAAAAAAAGTGGGTTTCTAAGCTTATGGGTTATGATTATGATATTACCTATAAAAGGATAAAGAGAATATTATGGTTGATGCCCTCTCTCATCAATTCGAGGCTCACATTATATTATGTGCCATTTCCTCTCTCATTCCTCAATGGATAAATTCTTTATGTGAGGAGGTGCTTCAAGATTAAAATTTGTAAACTATGGTTGTTTCCCTTCAAAAAACTCCTACGTCATGTCCTGGATATACTTGGGATGGACAAGATTTAAGCTACCATCAGTGCCTTGTGTTTCCTCGCACATCTTCCCTCTGGGACCTTCTCATGAAGGAAATGCTTGCTTCTCCCATGGTAAGCCATTCATGTCAGATTTAGACCAGGAGGTAATAGAAAATATTGAATAAATCTTAATATTAAAATAATTGTAGAGTCTAATTACAACCATAGGAAATGCCCATAATATATACGGAGAGAATAGGGAGAAAGTCGACGGAGAGAAAAGGAAGGGAGGTTGGAGGAATAAGGGGAAAGAGAGTTGGAGGGATAAGGAGGAAGAGGGAATAATGGAGGAAATGGAGGGATAAGGGGAAGAATTTATTGATTTTAAATAAAAAACCTGTCGACATTATAAACTTGCCGACAATGCTAACCTAACCTAACCACTAAAGGTGTTCACATTTGCTACATTCTCCCCCTTAAAGTTGAGAGGTCTGACAATACAGTCTCTCAGCTTTACAAATTGAGCTTTAGCCGGTGCCTTGGTGAAGATGTCCGCAACATTCTCCAAAGTGGGGCAATAGTGAAGCTCAACAGTTTTAGTTTCCACCATATCTCTGATGAAGTGGTACTTCATATCAAAATGTTTGGATCTACTATGGTGGATAGGATTGTATGCCAACTGAATGGCACTAATGTTGTCACAGAATATCCTTGTTGGACCACTTTGCTGCTCTCCAAGTTCTTCTAATACCTTTCGTAGCCATAGAGCTTGAGTACTAGCATGAGTGACCGCTATATACTCAGCTTCTGTTGAAGATAGTGCTACTACTGTCTGCTTCTTGGAACTCCAAGTTATTAGTCCCGATCCCAGACTAAAACAGTTCCCTGAGGTTGATTTTCTGTCATCAATGTTGCTACCCCAATCACTATCACTGAAGCCTACAAGCTTGATAGTGTTACATTTCTGGTAATGGATTCCAAAATCCCATGTACCCTTTACATATCTAAGAATTCTCTTAGCTGCCTGCAAATGCAACTCAGAAGGGTTAGACATAAATCGAGAGACAAGAGAAACAACATCATCGAATATCGAGTCTGGTGTTGGCGAGAAACATCAAACTCCCAACCATGCTTTTGAAAGTGGTCACGTCAACTTTTGATGCTCCATCATCTTTGCTTAATTGGATCCCATGTCCAACTGGAGTTGCAACTGGTTTGCAATGCTCCATAGCAAACTTCTTAAGCATGTCCCGAACATACTTATGTTGACAGATGAAGATCCCTGTATCTGATTGATGAACCTCCATTCCAAGGAAGTAGTGCATTAAGCCAAGATCCTTCATCTCAAACTGCTCCATCATGGAGTGTTTGAACTTCATATTCAGTTTTTCATTACTACCCATGAATATGAGATCATCCACATACAAGCAAACTATGAGGATGTCATTTCCTTGTTGTAGGTAGTAAAGGGTGGGTTCATTTCTACTTTTGGTGAACCCAAATTCTTTGAAGTACCCATCAATGCGTGAGTACCAAGCTCGTGGTGCCTGCTTGAGGCCATAAAGTGCCTTCTTTAGTTTGTAAACAAGATGTTCCTTGTCTTTTTCCTCAAATCCTTGTGGTTGCTCAACATACACTTCTTCTGTCAAGTAACCATTGAGAAATGCACTTTTCACATCCATGTGTTGAACTTTCCATCCCTTATTTGCAGCTAAGGCAAGAACAGTTCTAATAGTCTCTTGTCTGGCTACAGGAGCAAAAGTCTCTTCATAATCAATTCCATATTTCTGAGTGAATCCCTTTGCAACTAGTCTCGCCTTGTGCCTTTCAATGCTACCATCAACATTAAACTTGGTCTTGTAGACCCACTTACATCCAACACATTTCTTGCCTTTAGGAAGCTTTACCAGCTCCCAAGTGTCGTTGTTTTTTATAGAGGTTATCTCCTCTTTCATGGCATCTTGCCATATTTTCTGATTACATGCCTTCTCATAACTAGAAGGTTCAAGCTGTGCACTAGTTAACAAAGCATAGTTAACTTGATCTCCCCTAGGTTCCTGATGGGAGACATCATCACCATACAAGTGCATACTTTCTAATATGTGTAAAATAGATTCCATTTCACTAGCTTGACTCCTAGTGTATCTTCTTGAAATTTTTTTATCCAACATCTGAGATGATGGATGATACTGTAGAGTTCTCTTACCTTTGGATGGAGAATCAATGTCCATTGGTGAGGAACTTACTGATCGTTGTGGAGAAGGACTTGGTGAAGAAGTTGAATCAGAAGATGGACTTGGAGGATTTGTGGGAGGAGACTGCTTTCCTTTCTGTGGTATCTGCGGTTGCACCTGCTGAGCAACTATATCAGTGGCCTCAACATCACTAAATATTTGGGGCTTACCCCATTCTCCCCCTTCATCAAAAATCACATCCCTGGAAATCACAAGCTTTCTAGTCCTGGGATTATAGAGTCTGTAAGCTTTTGTATTCTCATAGTATCCGACAAAGATACATGCCTGACTCTTTGGATCGAGCTTCTTCCTAAGCTCATCAGGAATGTGAGAATAGGCCAGTGAGCCAAACACTCTGAAATGCTTAACATTTGGCTTTTTACCATACCATGCTTGGTAAGGTGTCTGTCCTTCCAAACTTGAAGTAGGACTTATGTTCAAAATATACACGTTGGTCCTGGCTGCATCTGCCCAATATGAATTAGTCAAATGCTTCGTCTGAAGCATAGACCTTGCCATTTCCACAATAGTGCGATTCTTTCTCTCTGCAACACCATTTTGCTATGGAGTGTAGGCGGCAGTGAACTGCCTCTTAATGCCATGTTGCTTACAAAAATTCACAAACTCATTAGAGGAATATTCTCCTCCTCTATCTGAGCGAAGACATTTTACAAAATGTCCACTTTCACTTTCAACTCTTGTTTTGAAATCAAGAAAACATTCATATGCTTCATTCTTATGTTTCAAAAAATATATCCAGCACATTCTAGTATAATCATCAATAAAGAGTAGAAAGTAAGAGTTATTACCAAGACTCTGTGTCTGCATCGGACCACAGATGTCGGTATGCACTAGCTTGGATAGCTGGCTCTGCCATGCTTGTCCATGAGGAAACTTTGATCCGGCATGCTTTCCAAGAGCACACCCTTCACGAGACTTCTTTACCATCCTGAACTTTAGGAAGTCCATGACCATGGCTTAGGAAGTTAGCATTTTCAAACTAGCAGAATTCAAATGGCCATATCTCAAGTGCCATAGAACACTTGGATTGGAAATAACAACACTTGCTAACTTATCTCCCCCTGGTTGGCCAAAATTTAAAGGAAACAATCTATTCTTTGACATTGGCACTTGAGTAATGATTCTATTATTGTTATTTTTATCAAAAATAGTGCATTTACCCTCATCAAAAAGCAACTTGTAGTTCTTTTCTAACATTTGTCCAACACTTAAAAGATTATGTTGGAGATGGGGTGTATAATAGATATCACTTACTTGTTTGACTCCTTCTTTAGTTGGAACTGCCATAGCTCCAATGCCTTCTACTGCCAATGATTTATCATCTCCCAATTTGATGTTGGATTTGTAGGAGGAGTTTAGAGTAGCAAAGAGCTCTTCTTTGCCACTCATATGGTTTGAACACCCAGTGTCCAAGATCCATGTATCATTCATGTTCTGATCTGTTTGACCATATGAGAGAAAGAGATTTGTGGCCTCTTCCTCTTCTCCAAAGTTTCAAAACTGACTACTCTGGCTGCTACTAGCTCCCTGTGAAGTCTTAGTCCAACAGTCACGAGCATAATGGCCAAGTTTGCCACAATTGTAGCAAGATTGTTTTGACTTATCTCCTCCTTTACCTTTGCCTGATTGTTTCCCTCTATTTTGCTGTCCTCCTCTATTCTATTGTTGTTCACTGTTGTTTGAGAATCCTCCTCTATTCTGATTTCCTCCTCTGTTAGGAGTTCCACCTCTCTGATTATTTTTGCCTCTTCCTCTAGACTTTCCTCTGCCTCGACCTCTACCTCTACCTTCTTGAGAAGCAAAGGCTTTATCATCTCCTCCATAACTTGTGGAAGGAGATGGTTGTAATCTCTCCTCATGTGAGAGAAGTGAGCCAATGAGGGTTTCAAAAGACAGAGAAGTTAGGTCTTTAGATTCCTCTATAATGATAGCTACTGAATTCCACTTAGGAAGAAGTGTTCTCAACACTTTCTTCACTATAACTTCAGGCTTTACATCTTCTCCTAAAGTGACTATCTTATCTACTACGACTTTCACACGCATGCGATAATCACCAACCTTTTCATTTTCTTGCATTTTAAGAGTTTCAAACTCTCTTTTCAAGGTTTGGAGTTTAACTTGTTTGATTTGGTCACTACCCCTATAACTGTCTTGTAAAGCTTTCCAAGCAGATTCAACAGTTTTAAAAGAAGCTATTCTAGGGAAAATACTTTTATCAAGGGCGGCGTGAATGTGATAAAGGGCAAAAGAATTATTCTTCTGTGCTTATTTTCTAGCCCTTTTATCAACACCACTCAAAACTGCCCACTCAGCAGCTGAAGGTTCAATATATCCCTCTTCAATCACATCCCAAAGACCTTTGCCAATCAACAGAGTTTGCATTTTAATTGACCAATACTCGTAATCACTACCATTGAATTCAGGGATTGGTAAACTAGTATTGGAAGCCATTTTAGAAAGCAACTTTTATTTCAACTTCAAACAAGTTGTACAAGAAGTACAAAATAGATTCTTGATTTACTGATTTAAATCAAATCTAGCTTTCTTAAAATTCTCATTTGGCGTTCTTCTTCTTGAGGATCTCCCAAAACTGGAAAGGTGAAGTTGTCTGCCTCGTCGTCACTGATGATAATGACTTCTTTTGCTACTGCTGGCTCAAGACGCCTTTTGAGAACAACTCGTTCTTCAATTGCGGGTTTCACCTCCATTGGTTCTTTTTCTCTCGCTTTGCTTCCCTGCTGGTTCGGATCGGGAGAGCGAGGTGTATAGCTCTCACTCGTTTCAACTTCGGGCACTGCAAGAGTATAATTATCACTTGATTGTCCTTCAGGTATTGTTTCAACCGTCTCGGATTCAACTACTCTTTGCCCGAAGATATTATCTTCTGAATCTGCCTCGTATCCAGAATCTGGTTTTCCCTGATGTGCAATTACTTGGTTTTCCAACTGACAAAACACAGTATGAAGTCCACTCTGCTGGACTTTCTTGTCAAAGGAATCAGGAGTCTCTCTTCTCAACAGAGAGAGCAATGCATGATAGCATCCAGATGACCGAATCATCTACCCACAAATTTCACCGCATGCACTGGGTTACAATAATGATGCTAAAAAACAAACTTTTCACCTTTTTTTAAATCAATTTTCCAAAATTTATTTTAATAAAGCCTTTTAAAATTTTTTAACAATTTTCTATAGATATTTTAAATTAGTTTTTTTTAAATAAAGGTTTATTTAAAAAAAACTTAATTAAAAATATAAATAAAAATTATTAAATATTTTAAAAACTTTAATTAAAATTAATAATGAAAAACTAAAAATAAAAAAAACTTTAAAAAACCTTTTTTTTTTTCGTCGCGACCCCGACGGGATTTGAACACAGGACCTCCGCGTCCTACCCGCAGCCTTTAGCCGCTACACCACGCGGCGCCGGTGAAACCAAAGGGGACGACCGCCGATTTATAGTCGCCGACGTCCGAAGTTTAAAAAAAAAAACAACAAAAAACTTTGTTTATTCCCCGACGGGATTCGACCCCGGGACCTCTCCTCCGCAAGCCAAAGACTCAGCCGATTGTGCTACGCCCGTCGGCTGAAATGGAAAGGAACGGCGGTTCCTTATTCTATCGTCGGGCAAAAGTTTTAAAAAAAAAAAAAATGTGGATTTGTCCCACATTCACAGGGAAGAAGACTTTCTAGTCTTCTTATATGCGCGCGGCCGCATATATTATCGATTGCCTTTGGGCAATCGCTCCTTGACACTATACGTTCTCCTCGACCAATCCTCGATCGCCACGTGTCACTCTCAGACTAATCCATGTCCGCCACATGGACAAACAAGTTTTTGCCATCGCACACGCTCTGCTTGCCACGTCGACCACCACGTCAGTGCTCTGTCAGCACTCACCATGTGTCGGCTGCCACCACCTCAGCGTCCACCTCAACACCTCGATCCACGTGTCCACATCAACTGTCGCTCTGCCTGCCATGTGTCACCTCAAAATCCATGTAGCATCAAAGTCTGTGCCCAGCTCTGCCACCTCCTCGATCCGCTCGCCAACTCCTCGAGATGCATGCCCAACCAGTCATCGTGCGTCCTCGAGAAACATGCCCGTTCGATCTCGAGAATCGTGCCCGTCGGCTCTGATACCAAATGTCAAATTTGGACCAGGAGGTAATAGAAAATATTGAATAAATCTTAATATTAAAATAATTGCAGAGTCTAATTACAACCATAGGAAATGCCCATAATATATACGGAGAGAATAGGGAGGAAGTCGACGGAGAGGAAAGGAAGGGAGGTTGGAGGAATAAGGGGAAAGGGAGTTGGAGGGATAAGGAGGAAGAGGGAATAATGGAGGAAATGGAGGGATAAGGGGAAGAATTTATTGATTTTAAATAAAAAAACCTGTCGACATTATAAACTTGTCGACAATGCTAACCTAACCTAACCACTAAAGGTGTTCACATTTTCTATAATTCATGTTTCCTTAAAACATACAAAAGGGTAAAGTGTACTTTTTATTAGAAGGGTATGAAGAAGGACATGCACAATTTTGTAGCTGCATGTGATACTTTTCAATGGATGAAAGGTGAAACAATGCATTCTCCAAGAACTCTCTAGCCATTATCGATTCCCGAAAAGGTTTGGACAAATATTTTAATGGAATTTATTGAAGGGTTGCCTAGGTTAGGTGATAAATCAATTATTTTTGTGGTAGTGGATCGTGTTTCAAAGTATACTTATTTTTGTTCCTTCTTCCATACTTACATGACCTCCATTGTTGCCCAAATTTTCCTTGACTCTACATTTTGCCTTCATGGTATGCCTACCTCCATTGTGTCTGATAGTGACCCTACATTCACTAGTAATTTATAATAAGAATTAAATAAGTTATAGAGAAATCAAATCAATATTAGTTCATACTAACATCCACAAATGGATGGCCAGATTGAGATCATCAAAATTTTTTTGGAGACCTACCTTCATTGCTTTACCTCTGAGAACCCTACACAATGGGCGAAGTGGATTTCCTTGGCCAAGTAGTGGTATAATACTTCTTATCACCTGATGATCAACATCACACCTTTTGAAGTAGTTTATGGTAGACCTCCATGCACACACTCCTCCTACATTCTAGGTAGTTCTAAGGTCCATGCAGTTGACACTACACTCAACCAATGTGTCGAAGTCCCCCATCAACTAAAGATGAAATTGGAAGCAACCTAGAACTAGTTATGCCAACAAGCTAATCAACATCATTTTTAGCATATTTTTGATGTTGGTGATATGGATTTCCTTCGTCTGTAGGTCATCCCTTTAGCTTCATAGGTACCAGAAACTTACTACCAAATACTATGGACCCTACCAAGTTTTACAACAGATTGGTGCCATGACCTATAAATTAGTCCTCCCATCTACATCCAAGCTCCATCTTGTTTTTCATGTCTCCTCTCTTAATAAGGTTATGGGCATTCAGGTACAAGTTCAATATGCACTTCCTGAATTGGATGAAGAAGGTTCTATCTTGCTCGAGTTTGAACAATTGTTGGACTATCGTACTCGCACCCTATGCAATTGAGCCATTATTAAGGTCATTGTTCACTAGTGTGATCTATAGCTAGAAGATACTACATGGGAGTCTTTCCAATAGCTCCATCACTAGTTACCTCATCTCCAGCTCTGAGGAAAAAGCTTTTTGAAGGGGAAGGACATGTTAGGAACCCATCCTAACATTATTTTGTAATTCTCATTTGCTTGTGTAATGACCTACTTCCAATGTGGGGATCCCATATATAATGATATTTGGTAATATTTTGTAATGTATGTGGCAAGTAAGACACCTAGACAAGTGGAGCTATTTCATGTAATAATTATCAAGATTGTAACCAATGTTTGGTAGAAGATTCTAGCTCAAGTGGCATTTTGCATGTAAGCCAACTCTTGAGCTTAGGATTAGGGTTGCATGAAGTATTTTCTTTAAAAACTATGAAGCCATGTATGAATGTATATTTTTTCAAGTGAATGAAATATTGAAGGAGGTTGTCCCCTTGAAGAGGCCTACGATTCAATGCTTATTGTGAGAGTGTTTATTTCTACATTTACTTTTTTGCATTGTGATATTGTGATATTGCATGAATTTTTGCTTAATTTTAGTATTTTGTGTGAGAGTGCTTATTTTTAATAGTAGTTTCCTAACAAATGGATGCGGGGATTACTTGTGTACACCTGGCAGGAATGGCACATTCAAGCCGATTTATAATAGTATTTAAATAGATTAGGCTAGTAATATCCTACTTGCAAAACTTTATATGTGGTGGTAGTGGTTGAGAAATATCTTACTAGTCCTAAATGTAATTCCCTAACACTTTATCAACATTTGTTTGTTCTAGACATCTTAAGAGTATCCCATCAAAGCTAATCCTATAAAAAACCCCTAAGTACATAGTATAATTTTGAGATTGCAATCTAAGGTTTATTTTTTCTCTAATGTTAAGTTCACAAGGTGAATACCCTTTAGTCCAATAAACTAAATTTCTATACCAAGAATCCTAAATTCCTATGCCTAATTCAAGTCATATGCCTAATTCAATTATACATTCTTCATTCCTCCATAAATATTCTTTGAATTCTACTTCTTCAAGTCTTAAAAAAAGATTAGCATCTTTGTCCCCATGATTAAATCTTGCTTTAGAAGGATTTAAGTTGAGGCTAATATTTTTAGTAGCCATCTTTGTCAATCCTATTCCATGAACCAACTTACTAGGCTAAATGTTAATATCATATTCTTTTACTATAGCCATTCAATTTCCTCTTCTTTTTCTAGCTTCTTCTACGTAAATAGAGACCTTACAACTGGATGTGGAACTAACACAAAAATCTTACCCCTTAAGATAGATGTCTTGAATATTCTCAATGCCTTAGCTAGAGCATAAGATTGTTTGTCCATTAAGGAGTAATTTGATTATAGACCATTTAGAGTAGAAATCATAAAAAAAATATGGCATTCTTTTCCTTTATTAGTCCTTTGTGTTAACATTGTTACAATAGTATAATCTAAAGTAAACAAATAAATATAAATATCTTTAGTGTAATTTGAACCATAAAAAATAGGAGCTAAAGAAATAACATCCTTAATTTTTTGAAAAGCTTGATGCATTTTTTTAGTTCATTTATAGCTTAAGCCCTTTTTTAGCATAGCATTTAATAGATTTACTATCTCTATAAAATTTAAAATAAATTTTTGAACACAATTTATTTTCTTGAAAAAAGACTGTATGTCTTTCAAAGAGGTAGGTGGAGAGATTTGTTGGATAACCTATACTATTTTTGGGTCAACATTAATGCCTTCTTTAGAAATAACATGTCCTAAGATTTTTCCTTTTTCGATTGTGAACAAGTTTTTCTTGGGGTTTAGTAATATATCTTCTACATCTTTTAATTTTTTTTGAGGATGTGCAACATGCTTTTTTATTTCTTTAGAAAATACAGTGATATCATCCATATATATAACATTACAATGATGAGTTATACCTTTTAATACTATGTCCATTGCTTGTTAAAAAGTAGCTTCTACATTAATCAACCCAAAAGCTATTTTATATCGATCTTCATCTATGATAAGCATCTAGTTATACCCTAAAAAATAATCTACCATGGACATCATCTTGGATTCAATTACTTTCTATAATATCTATTCTATCAATGGCACTAGATAATTATCTTTCTCAGATACTCTATTCAAATTCCTAAAGTTGACACAATCCAATTTCACCATTCTTTTTCTTATAGAAACTAAGTTTGTTATCCATGAAGAGTGTCATATTGAGAATATAATCTTAGAGTCTAGTAATTTCTTCACTTCTCTTTGTATGTCTTCTTTGAGGATAGAATCAATGTTTCTTAATTTTTTCCTTAAACATTTTTCACCCTCATTCAATGGGATGGTATGTACAAAGGTATCATTATTATACAACTTTAGGTCTTTATATGACAAAAAAAAAACATATTTAAACTCTCTAAATAAATATATGTACAAATTTATTTCTTCTAGGGTGCAACATTTTGCTAGTTTAATGAACTAGGATTTTTTATCAATTCCCAAATTTATTTCTTCACATGGTTCATCTTCAAAATTAGTCTATTTTGATTTGATCTCAATGAATCTATTTTATAAATCAAACAAATTTTCTAAAGGGATTGTATTTATGAATTCTATTTGAATTTAATATAAGATAACCATATTCATCTATTTCTAGTTCATCATCCTCATCTTTTTTATATAGGATTTAATCTTAGAATTCCTTTCAATTATGAATAAAGTTAAGGTTTTTTTGCTTGTCTTCAAAGATTTTCCAATTATGAATATTATCTGGGATGAATAGCTTGTGGGAAAGTTCCACTAAAAAGGATTTCAAGAGAATATTTGGGTTTGGTAATAGAGAGGATGTGGAAGTGGCTAGGGAATATGTAGGGTTATGCGTAAGGGGTCAGCCCCAAAATGTATTTATAAAAATTTGGCAAATTAGTTTCGAAATCCAAGTGAATAGTGTCCAAACGCATGTAGAAGGTTCACTATTATTAGGGGTAATGTTGGAAATTTAAACTTAAAATGGTCAAATTATTATAAAATTAGGGCGAATCGACCCAAAAAAAAATTGCACCCAAATTTTTTTGGCTAATGGGCCCTGGTCAAGGGTCCCAAATATTAGCCAATTCCAAATTTCAAAAATCCTAATTTTAGCCAATTTGGCAATAAATAGCCACTATGCATAACCCTGGGAATATGCCATGTTATTCAATTCATGGGGGAATATGTACAATGTTGAAGGCATCAAACTCAAGGATCAAGTCCCATGATTTATTCTAATAAGTTTTCAATAACGTGTTTAAGCATTGACACTTTTTTTTAATAGTCTGATTACAGGTTTCTTATCTTCAAACACCTTCAAATTTTTTATTCCTATCTATAAAGCCTATTGAATCCCAATAATTAGATCTTTGTACTCTACCATATTATTCATGCATTGGAATCCTAACCTTACTGATAAGTGTCGTTAATGTCATCATTAAATTTCAATATTTGTCAAATCCAGTGCGATGTCCAAGGCTATATACGATAGAGAAGTTTGGGAGTTCTATAGTTTATAAATTAGAGCACATGATTATTCAATGGAACAGAGGTTCATAAGGGTCTTTCAAGGATCACACTATCACTAATTTGTAGAATTGAAACTACTTAAGTTGCAAAATTGAAACTACTTAAGTTGCAAAATTGAAACTGATCGAAGTTACAAAATTAAAATATGTTGAAGAAATAAATAAACTAGTTTAATTTTGCTAAGTTGAAATAATATGGAATGCAAATGCTGAATTGGAATCACTAAATTAACAATTGCTAAAAATGAAATTGTTGTAAAGAAATTGCTAAAGCATAAAATATTGTTGAACAACTGTAAATAACTGGTGTAACTGAAATTGTAGAAAATGGAAATGATAAATGCAAAAGTAAACATAGGATAACTAGATGAAAATCCACATTCACTCATCACACTTGAAAAATAGGGGAAAACAAGATAAAAATAGAACAAATCATGATTACAACAAATGAGCAAGAAATTAACAACAATTTAGCAGAAAATGCACAAAACAAAAAAAAACCTGTAAAACTTGCAAAACAACTCCTTCTACCAGGCCTAAGAGTGGGATCTTATTACCTGGTCTAGTATAAGGTCTTACCACATGAAAATATAAGTTCTAAACACTCACCTAATCATTAACACAACTAAAAATACTGCACTTTTATTAAATAGTTCTGCTATTATAGTCTGTTGCAAATTACAATATCCCTATTTGTCAACCTATCATCTAGTTTCTAACCACTAACCAATAGGTGAATGGAATTATTTATACTAATTTCCACATCCTTATTCTACATTAGATAAATGTAAAAATAATTGAATTAATATTAACACTTGATTTTTTGCTTGGTTGCAACTGATTTAGTCTTAATAAAGGATAGTATTCACTTTGCAATTAACTATGCACTTATCATCGCTTACAATTTGGTGGGAAATTGACCAAGAATAGGTGGGGCATAATTGGCCACACCTATCCATGTTCCAACTCGTTCATTCCTCGAGGATTGGGCCAAAACATTGATTTCCTGTTGATTCTCCTGTTCTTTCGGAGCAACTCTAAAATATCAAGTTGTACAGCTATCATATTTTGTTGCTACTAATTCCATCATGTGGGGGCACTTCCAAGTGCATGTTAGGTCCCTAATAATTACTCTTGATGTTTCTCAACCAGTTTCAACTCCTCCTTTGATGTTGTCCTTGTTTTCCTATTATGTTGCAGGTGGCTGCCTAGATCTTTCGGAGCTGCTCGTCATATGCTACTGCTTAGTTGTTATGTGCCATGTTTCAACTGCAATGTGGCTATTTTGGCACCACATCATCATAGAAATTATTTTTAGGTAGAAAAACAATTTAAAATAGCTTAGCCAATCAAATTTCACAAAACCTTTATTTTCTAGTGATTTCTACTATGCTAATTTATTGATAAAATCATGCAAAAATAAGATAGAAAGTACAAAAAATAATAAAATAAGTGGAATAAATTCTATTAACATTTAATAATGCTAACATCAACAAAATAATGCATTTTATTCAAGTATTTGACATATAACTATATTTTTATTGAAATATGATAGTTTTTCATGTAAAAAATGATGCATAAATGAGGCATTATTTGGCCTCATTGTTCCCCCACAACTTAATATGATGCATGCCCTCATGCATTTTTTTGGGCTATAGAGGTATTGAGGTCTAATTCCATGTACCAATTTCCCCAAAATTGATGTTCTCTAGAATGGCCTATTTTGCTTTATCTCTGCCAACCATCTTTGAAATTATTGTTTAGGCTTAGGGTCAAAATAAAAATAGAAAGGTACATGTCTAATAATAATGGGTGGCCTAAACCATAGGCCTATCCATTGATGTTATAGTAACAAAATACAATCCATCAATGCATATACCCTTCTACATGACCATAGCAAGTTTGTTGATGACATGGGTTCTCTCTTCTTCAAAGACATGGGTAGTTCATCCCACCTGCTCTTACATGCTGCCAAAGAGTTGTCAAAGTTGTTTATACAAAACTATTGAAAATAGACCATACTCTCCTTGAGGTTCCCAAGATAAGTAAATTTTATATTTGGCTTGTTCATCAAGGCAAAATGTTAACTTATTAGTGCTTTAATATTAGGCTGGATATGTCTCAACAAAAGACCAGGTCCTAATTCCATAGTCTTATTTTACTTTCTTTCCTGATCCCAATATATTTGATTTTACAATGTGAAAATGAAAGTAAGTTGGATATCACTTGTGTATATATGAGGCATAAATTGTACATCCTCTACCAATACAAATTTGTGCAAATCAAATTCACATAATATTGTTTTTTGCTCCTTAAGACTTTGTAGGTATGCATCAGGGAAACATTGAATTGAAGATAAGTTATATGATAAACTAGAGCATATTCGCATTACCTACCACCTAAGAAATCTCTCTTTGAGGAATAAACTATATAATTGTTGAGTGGAAATTTTACCCAATTGAAAAATCACCATCAAAGTAAGGATTTTGATTAGAAAACCCTCTCTTGTAAAGAAATAGAAATTTCTCCAAGGTTCCTTTTACTTAATGTGTGCTTGTAATCTTGTGAAATGTATCAAATAAGTGCTAGGAATACCTTAGTGATTTGCAAATAACTGTTAACAAGGGGACTATGTTGGTATTATTTTGTTGCTATACTTGTGATTGTTCATGAAAATTAAAAGAAAAAGAACATGTGATTGTCTCTCATATGACCACGATGTAGATACCTTAGTTCCTTTTATCTTGAAGTGTTTTAGGTATATTTTATCTTCTTTTGGTTAAGCAATTTTTTTTTTTTATAAGTTAAAATTTCATTAAAATTTGGTTTTGAAAGGGACCCCAAAACATTTTTACAATAGGTCAATAGACCAAAGAAAAGGCCAAAGGAAAGGCAAAGACTAAGCAGATTCTAAACAAGTTTTATCTTGCCTTATTAAACCCTAATTTGAGCATAAAAGAGAAGACTAAAATCTATCTTTTGAAATGCAAAATTTGAATGATGATTGGATTCATTTAATGTTGCCTTTGAGCATGAAAATAAAATAATCTACATGAATAACTTGGTAAATATAATAGCCTTGGACATATCATATAAATTACCCCTCTTTAATGAAATTGTAATTTTCATAAAGAGAAGTCAATTTATTGATTTAAACACGGTGGCTTTTGAAATGGCACATAAATCACCCCCTTTAATGAAATTGTACTTTTCATAAAGAGAATTTAATTTATTTCTTGAAAATGAAATGTAAAGCTTGAAATTTGATTTACCTTCAAAATGTGAAATTATGTCAAATTTCAAAATTTCAAAATTCCTTATAAAACATCAACTTCAAATAATCTTTATAATTTCAAAATGGCTTCAAACTAAAATCAAAATTGCATAAGATGAAATGTTAAAGCTTATTCTAGGGTTTCGTGCATCTATTTTTGGAATTTTAATATTTTTTATTTTTATTTTAATCGTCGAAGTTAAAAAAAACTGCAAAAAAATGAGGTTAGAAAAATAAAAATAAAATCTAGAAAATGGACTAGAATGCTGAAAATGTTAATGGCAAGCCTCCTTCAGTATAATGCTACCCTATCCTACAAAACCAGAGATGTGAGAGTTTCTGAATGTAACCCAATCTATTCAAAGCTGCATTCACATGGTTTGAAATAAACTAGGTGCAATCTTCTACGAAAAATAAAAATGACTTCCCTGTTTCTAAGCATTCAATAGTGCAACCAATAAACTACATTAAACACTATCTATAAGCCTAAAAGTGGGGAAAATAAAGATAAACATTAGCCCAAACATTCAGAATATTTCTCCTCCATTTTTGTTAACAAGGTGCAAATTTTTGAAGGATTTGCATTAAAAATAGAAAAATACAGTCTTGTTACACAAAATCTCCAACATCTTCCTAAAAAAATCTAGCCCCTTGGCATCGCTAGCTTCCCTGGTTTTAAATTTTACCACAAAAATCCTTCGTCTTCCTTCGTTTGGTTTTCCAACGTTTGCTTTTATAATATTTTTTGCTTTTCCCATGAACCTTCAAAAATTTCATTCTCTTTGTTTTCAAAACTCTTCCATTTCTTTTGTTTTCTTTCATAAGGTTTTCATTTGTATTTATTAGAAGAATATTTAAAATAACATTTGGTATGTGTTTGTCTCATGCACCTAATGCTACGATATCACAACCTCTCAACACTTGAAACTCTCAAGGTCTAAAGTTCTCCTCATTCCCATTGTAACAATCCACTCAAAATGTATTTTGTATGTTTATTATGAGAATAACCTTTTAATAGAAATGACAAAATAATTCTTCGCTGCCCTTGAAGTTACCATGCACGAATCATTCTACATGGAGATGATCCACTCTATTGGGCCACTACACTCTGTTTCGAGGTTATTCCTATAGATGTCATTCCTTGGTCTTATGTGATAATGTATTTTTATTATGAGGAATGCTACCGTACCATAGTGGTTAATTTATGACAATATACCTAGACACAGTGTGTTCTCATCATTTAACCTAACACTCATGATATTTTTTGAATTCCATGAGTGTGGTTTAGCCGGGTACCTTGCAGTGGTAGAATAAAACATCAATGATGGCCGCTCTTATCCGTTATCTCTTGGATAACACCTCTACCAAGATCCACTTACCATTATGATAAGTTGCGATGTCATCGACTACGCACATGAAATCATATATTTTATTTTCACATTTCTTTAACAAGCTATCACTTGGACCTCATATTGATCTCACGTCTAATTTGACCATTCAATGCAATATGGGACATAACTAATTGTCAACGGACCATGTGGACATCATCATTTTAGGGACTCAGAGCTCACACCATTTATCACCTTGTAAGATGCCCCACTCTCTACTATGTCCACGAATATCTCGCACAATGATGCTACCTGGTGCAATCTGCTCTCCATAACTTGTGCAGGTTCATCACCATCTATAATAGGTGCTAAAATGTCTTTGTTATACAACTAACTGAACTCTCCTTATATGCTAATGCTGAGTATTGCTTTCATATTATTTCAATGGTTTGATTGCTACTACGATTTCCTCATATTCCAAATTCCACGCTGCAAGCCTGATGTTATGCTTGACACGATCTTTTTTGAAACCCGCATTACCTGTCCAATGAAACTTTTGTTTGTGCCAAATCTTCTGATGGTTAGGTGGATAGAAAATCGCATCACGATGAAACCTATTACACTTCAAAACCTCTGTATCTTCAATAAAATCCTAGTTTTCGAGTGAAACATCAAAAGTATGGTGGATATAATGTGTATACATCATTTGCAATGGTATGTCACCATGGATATCGATATCTTGATCCACACTGTCCATAATCCAAATATTTTCCATGTTAATGTGTCTTTGTCTTTTTGCACTACAACCTTACCGCATTGAAATCTTCGTTCATGTCCACATCAATCCTTGTGTTTCTAAGTTTTCTAGCTACCCACTGCATCCCATTACCTACAGTCACGTCAGCACTACGTGCTATGGCACCAGCCAAGGTCTTCATGTTTATGGTGTCTGGGTGGGATCCAAACATCCTCCACCACATTTTCTTTATTTGTAGATCCACATAGGTTTGCCATGTCATTTTGTATTCCATCCGCCATGTCATCTCGTATTCCATTCACATCCATGACATCATCGACTGGTTTGAGAATGAATCCCTCCACGCTGTCCTATTTATTCTAATTTATTGATTTCTTAATGCCACCATAGCTAGTCCACATCGATGTCTACCTCGTCCACCACGTCATACAACATCAATTTTTTTCTTCTTTTGCTGAAATTCGCACGTTTGTCGAATCTTCATTCACTTGTAACAAAACAATAGAGGTACATAAAAAATTAAATCTTTCAAACAAAATGAAATTGCCTCATGCTATATTTTAAGCATATGTATTACATATAGGTATATGAATATATTTTATTATTTTACTTTTTGTTTTGTCATTATCTTCATTTTTATTTTTATTTTTTTATTATATTTTATATGTACATATAAATTTATATATATATATTATTTAATTATAATTTATTTAATTTTTTTATTATTTTATTAACATACCCATATATAATATATAGATATTTTAATATTTTACCTCTTTTTATTTTATTAAATTTGATTTAATTAGTTTCACAAAAGAAAGTTTGAGTTGATTAAAGACACACAAGCTAACACATTAAAACCAATCTCTAAAACTCAAACCGAAATCCTAAAGCAAAACCACCAATCATAGCAACATAAAACAAGGAGACACTACCAACATTGAACCTTGGAAACTACACTTCAAACTCACAAGTAGGGAAGAATCAAAATTATCGCTCAAATGAGACCAAAATTCTCAAAACTCAAAAATTAAAGGTGGATCCCTAAGTTTGGGGCTAGTTGTGCAATGGCCACAACAAATGGTGACTCTTATGGGAAATGCTCCTGAGCATTTTAGGTGAAGAACCCAGTTATAAAAACAAACAAACCAAATATTATAGAGATGTACATTATCTAGCAACTTCTACGAAGATAGAGGTAGACAACTTCAATTGGAAACACATGAATCATTGCTTTGGATTAATGTGTGTAAATGTGATTTCATTTTGCATGCTTGAAAACCATCCAAACTCCATCACTTGATTAGCATTTAAGCTATATAAATACTGGTCATTAAAATTAATTCCATTAGACAAAGACCTACTGCTAGTTAGGCGTGTATAGCCTTGGTAGGGTTTATCTAAATTACCCTTGTGTGTAATTGATATTTTGCAAAGCCTTTTCTTTGAAATTTTTTTGTCTAGACAGAGCCCTACTATCAATCATATGTCTATAGCCCCGATAGAGTTTATCCAAACCTGGTGACTGATTTTAGCATGTTTTTATTTGCTTGTTTTTTTATAAGGCCTTGCAAAAGTTTATGCACCACATAGGTTAGAGAATATTTAAAGTTAGAGATGGAGCACATTAGATTTTTGCCTTAATTTGCAAACCAAAATGACTTCATCATTAATTATTTTAAAGCATGCCCTTTAATATGATGTGTTTGTGTGTAGCTTTAGCAAAATGATTAAGTATTCCAAAATTCACTTAGTCCCAAAATATAGGAGTGGCTACTAAACAACTTCATCCTCTTTTACTTGATCCACATGATAGGCAACTCATCCTTCATGACAAAGGAACAACAAAAATGATCAAGAGGCCATTAGTAGTGACCATAAAACATCACCTCAAATAGAGGGCCCAACCCTAAAACACAAAATTCAAAACCCAAAGTTGGAAATAAATCAACTTTTGACAATAAAGCAAAAAATAAAACTCGCCAAACCAAAACTAGATACAAATAACAAAACAACAAAACCAAAAACAAAAGGAAGAAAACTAAAACTATATACAACAATATACAAGATGATGCACAATATAGGCTACCACTTCCTTGGATCCCAAACACAATTAGCACACTTTAACAGACATATATCATAATATGCATGCCAAACTTTATAGGAATATAGCCACAACAAGACTAAGCCATAAAGTGCAACAACAATTATTTTACCTCTTTCACCCCACATTTTAATCTAGTTCCATTAGTAATACCATAGTGTAGTTTCAAATCATCAAATTGATAAGATAATAATTGATCTTCAATTCTTTCTTTTCTATTCCTTAAAATGCAAATTTTACAATTCAATTCATGATATAGAATTAGGTTTTCCTTTTTAAATATGAGATATTGTAAGTAGGAGCCTATTTCTATAAATTTCAAAGCCAATTCATTTTTCATGTTTGTAGGTCAATCAAACTTATGCAACAATTTACAAGCATCTAAGATATCTACTAAATGAGGATCATTATAAGTTTTTATCCTAGATTCCATTATCAATTGATGAATTTGATTTAGTAACTCAAAGGCATTTGCTTCCATTTCATTCATCAAAGCAATCTTATTAGTGGTGTGAGGATTAGTTAACTCAAATTCTTTATCAACCACAAATGGCATTTCATCATTGATAGCATTTGAATCCAACAACCAATTAGGCAAACCTTCACCTGGAGTTCGAATGGTGGAACACAAAAGGTGAGATTTTACCTTTGATACATTTCCATTTACCAATACTTGGAGAGGATTTGTAACTTCTTTTTCCTCATGATCATCATCATCATCATCATGTAGCACTTCTTCTTTGTCCATGACCTGTTTATCAAAGACACCAAAATTAGGCATCCAATTAAAAGTATGCCCATCCCTTTCAAACCATAAATCTTGTCTATCTAGGGATGTGTCAAATAAAACATCTCCCTAATCAACCACTTGAGTTATTTCAATAAAGCAACATTTTCATTTGGATCATCAATGATATCAAACCCAAACCATTAAGGTTCTAGAATTTCTTCTATCTGAGGTAACATAGGTATTATAGGATTAGGTGAAACCATACTTTCAATTTATTGCACCTCAAATGGGAACACAATGAGTGATTGCCCTTATTTTTCTAGAATGGTAGAATCATTATCTTTCTAAAGCATTTGGTGAGATTCCATCCCTTCTTTCATGCCATTTTTAGATTGAACAAGAATTGCAAGATCTTCATGTGAGATAGAGCTTTCAACATCCTGCCTATCAAGTGAAATAGAAATTTCATCAGTAGGAGTGTGAGAAACCAATGATTCCTCATACCTCTTCCAAAAATTATAATAATTATCATCTAAACCCATGGGATGAAGCTCTATTGCATCCTCCTCATAATTTTTAAGCTCTTCAAGAAACTCTTCTTCAAATTCTTCCTGGTCATTATTTTGAGGATGTTGAAGGTTTTAATCATCAATTTTAATCATCTTATCCTCATTATTTTGAGGATGTTGAAGGTTTTAATCATCAATTTTAATCATATCATCCAAATTTATGGAAGGTCCTAATTTGTCATATGTTTCAAAACTAGTCCACTCTAAGACCCCTCCACTATCTAAAAGAATATCACTTTTAGTATCTTCAACCTTTGTCTCATGAGGATGATTTGTATAATTATCAAGATATGCATCTTGATGCATTTTTTCCTGTAATTGAGTGATGTCTCTCTTAAGCTGTAGAACTAGCCTTTGCAATTTGTCTTGCATATCAGGTGAAGCGAGTACTTCATTATAAAGAGTGACAAAGTCCTCCCATTTATTCCACCAAAAATAATCATCTTCTAAAGCTAGGGTGTGACGTTCAACTTCTTCTTCACAATATTTAAATTCAATCGTAGATTGCTTCTCAAAATCACCTTCATCTTCATCCATTTTTGAGGGCTCCATTATTTTTAAAAGTGGATCATTTAGTTTTCTATAATTCTCCCAATCCTCCTTTGTGAATAAAAGTGAACCAATATGTACATATTGATGGGTTTTTTTATCATAATCCTCATTAATGGATATTGAATTTGAGACTTGCACCTCCTCTCGGATGAAATCTAAGGTGGTTGTAATATTTGAATATTCAAATTTATCCCATTGATTTCTCACCTTAGGCCTCGTTAAATTCAAGGGTTCTAGACTGGATGGTTGGTATTTGTTGGAATCCATATCTCCTAAAGAATAGTTCCTCATGGGAAAAGGTTGTGCTTCACCCTGACTCATGAGTGGCATCTGATTTTGAGCCTTAGGATTAAGTAATGATAATCTACCCACATCAACCCCTTTTGAAATCCACCATTGTTCTACTTTTATTGCCTCACTATAGGCTCTAGGAAAGGATGAATCTTTAAGAACTCTTTTTATAAAAGTAGAAGTTAAGGGGTCTAAGGCTCCCATGTATATTTGAATGGCTTCTTCTTCTGACATAAAGTAATGCGTCACCACTTCGGTATACAACCTATGTAACCTCTCATTAAATTGACTCGTGGATTAATTAGGTTGCTTACAGATAGAGATAAACAAATTTAACATTTCAACTAGGTCAACTAGTTTTCCAATTATTTAAGAAATGTTGCTTCTAGTTGAGCCCAAGAAGTGATAGAACTTATAGGTAAATGGACGTACCAATTCAACGCAACCTCATCCAAAGTGTATGAAAACAACCTACAAGGAACATTTGCATGCATAATTTATAAATAAATTAAAATGTCCTTGTATCTCTGAATATGTTCCTCAACCGAGGTCACATAATGCCTAAATTGAGGTAAACATTCTTCTACACCTTTAGGGATTTGATGGATAGGCCTGTTTAAATGGCTATAATAATCCCCTATCCAAGATGTAATTCCTGCCCTGGTTGGAGTAAACAAAGCCATTAGTGAACCTTACAGAAGACAACTTTAGTACCAATATTGTTAGTCAAAGCAATATCCCGCAAAGAAGCATGAAATGAATAACAATCCTTAAATTTTTCACATATAAATCATCATGTTAGCATCAACCAAAAGATATGCATCGATTAAACCATGACATTATAAAACATTCTCAAATTTGCAATAGGTTAGCATTAATACATCATCAATTAGAGAATGTTTGAATCAATAACAATGATTAACAAAATATCATTAGTCAAGACCAATACCTTCAAATAATAATTTCAAGTAACATGAATAATTTAGCATCTAAATAGCAATAAAGTAAACCAATTCAGCCCTCCTTCTAGCACCAATTCTGTTGAGTGGAAATTTTTCCCAATTTCAAAATCACCATCACAGTTAGGATTTTGATTAGAAAATCCTCTCTTGCAAAGAAATAGAAATTCCTCCAAGGTTTATTTTACTTAATGTGTGCTTGTAATCTTGTGAAATATGTCAAATAAGTGCTAAGAATACCTTAGAGATTTGTAAATAATTGTTAACAAAGGGCCCGCGTTGGTATTAATTTGTTGTTATACTTGTGATTGTTCATGAAACTTAAAAGAAAAGGAACATGTGATTGGCCCTCATATGACCATGATGTAGATGCCTTTGTTCCTTTTATATTGAAGTGTTTTAGGTAGATTTTATTTTCTTTTGGTTAACCAGATTTTAAACAAGTTTTATCTTGCCTTATTAAACCCTGCTTTGAGCATAAAAGAGAAGACTAAAATCTATCCTTTGAAATGCAAAATTTGAATGATGATTGGATTCATTTAATGTTTCTTTGAGAATGAAAATAAAATAATCTACATGAATAACTTGGTAAATATAATAACCTTGGACATATCATATAAATGACCCCTCTTTAATGAAATTGTAATTTTCATAAAGAGAAGTCAATTTATTGATTTAAACATGATGGCATTTGAAATGCCATATAAATCACTCCCCTTTAATGAAATTGTAATTTTCATAAAGAGAAGTTAATTTATTGCTTGAAAATGAAATGCAAAGCTTGAAATTTGATTTACCTTCAAAATGTGAAATTATGTCAAATTTCAAAATTACAAAATTCCTTATAAAATAGCAACTTAAAATAATTTTTATAATTTCGAAATGGCTTCAAACTAAAATTAAAATTGCATAAGATGAAACATTAAAGCTTATTCTAGAGTTCCATGCATCTATTTTTGAAATTTTATTTATTTTTTCTTTTTTTATTTTAATCGCCGAAGTTAAAAAAAAACTACAAAAAAAATAAGATTAGAAAAATAAAAATAAAATATGGAAAATGAACCAGAATGCTAAAAATATTAATGGCAAGCCTCCTTTAGTATAATGCTACCCTATCGTGCAAAAATAGAGATGTGAGAGTTTCTGAATGTAACCCAATCTATTCAAAGCTGCATTCACATGGTTTGAAATAAACTAGGTGCAATCTTCTACAAAAAATAAAAATGACTTCCCTGTTTCTAAGCATTCAATAGTGCAACCAATAAAATGCATTAAACACTATATATAAGCCTAAAATTAGGGAAAAAAATATAGACATTAGCCTAAACATTCAAAATATTTCTCCTTTGTTTTTGTTAACACGGTGCAAATTTTTGAAGGATTTGCATTAAAAATAAAAAAATACAGTCTTGTTACACAAAATATCCAGCATCTTCCTAAAAAATCCAACCCCTTAGCATCACTAGCTTCCATGGTTTTAAAGTTACCATAGAAACCCTTCGTCTTCCTCTATTTATTTTTCCAATGTTTGCTTTCGTAATATTCCTTGCTTTTCCCATGAACCTTTGGAAATTTTATTCTCTTTGTTTTCGAAACTCTTCCATTTTTTTTATTTTCTTTCATAAGGTTTTCATTTATATTTATTAGGAGAAGATTTAAAATAACATTTGGTATGTCTTTGTCTCATGCACCTATTGCTACAGTGTCACAACCTCTCAATACTTGAAACTCTTAAGATTTAAACTTCTCATTCCCATTGTAACGCTCCACTCAAAACATATTTTGTACGTTTATTATGAGAATACCATTTTAACTAAAATGACAAAATCGTTCTTCGTTGCCCCTGAAGTTACCATGCATGAATCATTCTACATGGAGATGCTCCACTTCGTTGGGCCACCACACTCTGTTTCGAGGTTATTCTTGTAGATATCATTCCTTGGTCTTATGTGATAATGCATTTTTATTATGAGGAACGCTACTGCACCATAGTGGTATTTATGACAATACACCTAGACATGGTGTGTTCTCATCATGTGACCTGACAAACATGTTATTTTTTAAATTCCACGAGTGTGGTTTAACCGGGTACCTTGCAGTGGGAGAATAAAACATCAATGATGGCCACCCTTATCCGTTATTGCCTAGGTAACACCTCTACCAAGATCCACTTGCCATTATGACAAGTTGTGACATCATCGACTAGGCACATGAAATCCTATGTTTTATTTTCACCTTTCTCTAACAAGCTACCACTCAGACCTCATACTGATCTTGTATCTATTTTGGACATTCAATGAAATATGGGATAGAACAAATTGTCAACGGATCATGTGGACATCATCATTTTAGGGACTTAGAGCTTGCACCATTTATCACCCTGTAAGATGCCCCGCTCTCTGTTGTGTTCGTGAACATCTCGCACGATGATGCTACCTGGTGCAATATTCTCTCCATAACCTCCACGAGTTCATCGCCATCTACAATAGGTGCTAAAATATCTTTGTTCTACCACTAACTAAACTCTCCTGATCTACTAATGTTGAGTATTGCTTTCATATTCTTCCAATGGTTTGACTACTATCGTGGTTCCCTCATATTACAAATTCCACGTTGCATGCTTGATGTTATGCTTAACATGATCTTTTCCAAAACTTGTGTTACCTATCCAATGAAACTTTTGTTTACGTTGAATCTTTTGATGGTCAGGTGGATAAAAACCCATATCGCAAAAAAATCATTTACACTTCAAAACCTTCGTTTATTCAATAAAATCTTGGTTTTCGGGTGAAGCATCAAAAGTATGGTGGATATAATGTGTATACAACACTTGCAATGATATGTCATCGTGGATATCGATATATTAGTCAACATTTTCCATAAACTAGATCTTTGCCATGTTAACATGTCCTTCTCTTTCCGTACTACAACGTTATCGCATCGACAAATTTGTTCATGTCCACATCAATCCTTGTGCGTCTAAGTCATCTAGCTGCCCACTATATCCCATTAATTATAGTTATGTCAACATTGCGTGCTATGGCATCATCCAGGATCTTCATGTCTACGGTGTTCGGGTGGGGTCCAAACGTCCTTTACCACATCTTCTTTATCTGGAGCTCCATGTAGATCCATTGATGAGCACCAAAAATGCTCATTTTATATACACTTTTAAGGGGCATCATTATTGGTTTAATTAGCATTTGAGATGTATTTTTATATAACTTATGCATATAATTGATAGAAAATGCAATATTATGCTTGACTGGTGTTTTTAGTGGAAAATATGTATAAATGCAGGTTTTGCTACTAATATGGTATTTTCCAATCTACATCCCACTAGGACCTGACATTGTTATAAGAGACGCCTTGATCCCATACATTTGGAGGTACCTTGATATGCAAGAAGGTACCTTGATCCCATACATTTGGAGGTGCCTTGATGTGCAAGAAGGCACCTTGATCTCATACATTTGAAGGTCCCTTGATCCCATACATTTGGAGGTGCCTTGATGTGTAGGAAGGTACCTTGATTTGACCAAGTCAACAGGAAGGTGCCTTGATGAGGAAGGCACCTTGATGAGGAAGGTGCCTTGATGAGGAAGGCACCTTGATCTCAAGTAGGTACCTTGATCTGACCAAGTCAACAGAAAGGTACCTTTATCTGACCAAGTCAACAGGAAGGCACCTTGATCTTCAAGAAGACACCTTGATATTCAAGAAGGTGCCTTGATATGGAAGGCACCTTGATGCACATTTTTTGGGAAGATGCACCAAGTCAACATTGACCTTGACCAATGGGCTAAGGAGGTAGTTGCATGTGAGATAAAGTAGAAATATTTTAACTATGAATCATGTCTAGAATCTTCGAAGGAAGGTGTCTTGCTCCCGATGGTGCCTTGATCTAGAGGAAGGCACCTTGCTCTCAACGGTGCCTTGATCCGAAAGTAGGTGCCTTGCTCCCATACATTGGAAGGTGTCTTGCTCTCATTGAGAAGACGCACCAAGTCAACTTTGATTGGTTGACCAATGGGCTAAGGAGGTTGTTGCACGTGAGACAAAAGGGAAATATTTTAATGGTGCATTATGTCTAAAATAAGATAAAGTATTTTTATTGGCCGGTTGAGCGATTGACCTTGTAAATCTCTCAAGGCATTATTTTTAGGATGCACTATTTTAGGACTAGTTTGTTATGTACACCTAAGGATTATTATATTTATCCTTTCGGTGAACGAACATGCTTTCAATAGGAGAATAATACTTGTGTATGAACCGATTGTAACAAATCACGTTATGTGATTAAAAATAGATAAATCTGTTACTGTAACAAGATCTGGTTGCATCTTATATAAGATCGCAGGCCAAATGAAGGAGGGGAGGATCAAATACACAAAAAATATTTTATTTTATTTTTTGTATAATTTCTTAAGAGTGCAAATACTCTTATTTTCTTAAAGCAACTATTACGTGATTAACCAGGTGGACTATCTACGGGAGCCTAGGCCCACTCCTTGCAGTAGTCCTCCCATATTTTATTTTTGTTATTTATTTTTAGTAGATTAGATTTAATTCTTTATTTTAATATAGTTGTGTGTGTTTATTTTCCTGCACTTTTATTTTCAATATTTTTATTTCTAGCATTTTAATTTTTAGCATTTTGTTTTATTTGGTTTGGTTGAAATAAAAATGCACAAATGTTCCCCACCAAATTAAATAGGTACAAAAGGATTCATTCCCCCACGCTACAAGCATATATTGTGCATGAAACTCGTAAGTTTACAAACTTATCGAATTGATAATTTATGGAAGAGAAATGATTATTTTCTAAACATAATTTTTGCTCACCATTTTGGCACCGTTGCCAGTGAGTGTCAAACTATAGTGTTAGGATCCACAGGTCAGTTAAAAAGTCCATTTAAAATTACCTATATATCTTCTACTTGAGAAGCATGAGTCCACCAAGGGCCTTTTTATAGGGCCAAAATAGTTTTCGGTACAGTTAGAGCCAAATCCCATAGGCAACGATTTAAATTTACCAACTTCTTAGGTAAATACGAGAATGAACTCAATGTACAATATTAAGTGTAGAAATAAGGAATAATATGTGTTGTTGAAAAAATTAGAAAATTAGGCAAGAAGGATTTCCATCATATCCTAAATGGTTTCGAGAAATCAAAGAAATGGCACAACCTAGGTCTGATATAGTTGAAAATATTTAGGGATGTATTTTTACACAGAAACCATTTAAGAAATTATGCCTCAAGAAGCCTAGTTTTAACGATAAAAAAATTGTAGGCTTAACAATTCTCAACATATTGGTAAATTTTTAATGATGACATTAGTAGCAAGAAAAATGATAGAGCAAAATTTAAAAAGAACATCTTGTTATGGAGTATGCTCTTCACTTGTGCTTAAGACAACCTGGTGAATCCGAAACTAGCCCATATTTTTAAAATACTGCTATGCCATTTTTTCTCCAAATTTCCAGTCCACAGATAGTCATTTGCCAACTTGCACATTTTTCCAATAAGTTGATTTTTTTCTGGTTTTGAGGCTATGGAGGAAGATGCTCTTCTCATGCTACAACATACCAAACTAGTTGATAAAGAAAAGGATGATTTTGAGAGACTAGTTTAATTTTAGGCATGGGGGGAGACCCCACCTTCACTATTGCCACCAAAAGTACAATGAATGTGTAGACACCAAAACAGCACCAATCCGATTATGTGACTGCAAACACTGATCGCTTTGACAAACACAGCCCCCAAGGCAGCCCTCAGAGGTTAAACAATGGTCTTAACCACTTTCATAGCAATTTTGTAAGGTCAAGAAGCAATTTGGCACACTTGGACACTTTGCCCAATACTCGTCTCACCCCGGGACAAATTCAAAATAGAATCCGTCCCACCCCAGGACGAATTCTAAATCCGTCCCTGGGTGGGACGAATTCTAAGCTTAACGGGCAAAAAGGCAAATGGTGCCAAGTGGCAGCCCAGAACGGTCGGTTAAGGGCTCTCGCCTTGCACGCATGTGTAAGTGGACGAGAGGGGCCGTTAGAAGACCGTTACAAAAAGCATTTATCAAAGTTCAAGTCAATGGAGGACTCCCCTCCCTCATGGGAAGACAAGAGTGCCACATGGCGCCTATGGCCAACACATGGCATTTGTGCTTCCCTCCCAAAAGAGACCCCTTGGGTCTATAAAAGGTGGGACTTTTCTCACCCAAAACATACAGGTTGAAGGAGTTTTCAAGCAACGAAGTGCTGCCGAATTGAAGACCCACTTGCATCCCTTTTGGTTCACCTTCCTACATCCACCAATATCTTTTGCAAGGGAGGTTTTTGGGTGGCCTTTGGAAGCTCGAACCTTACCTAAATCCGATGCATGGACACCTGAACCAACCAATTCACTGACCCCCCAATCCTAAGAGGTTTTGGGCCCATCCCTGGTGGATTGGCTCCAAAATCAAGTGCCAACGGTGGGAGGCCCACTTGGGCACCCCCGCACTTACCAAGTCCTATTTTAAGTTTTAGAGCATTTTAGATAATTTTTCAGATTGCATTTTGTGTTATTAGGTTTGATTAACCCATAGTTGCAATTTTGTAACTTTTGGTCAGATTCTAGTATGTTTTGTGTTGCTTTGTCGTTTCGCTGACTTGCAGGTGTCGAGGTCAAATTCCTGAGGGTGGAGGCCAAATTGGGATAATCCGACCATCTGGGTCATCCCAAAATGGCCCCAATTACATAACCCCCCTGTTTGCAGGCATTTTGCAGGTCTCGGGATCCGACATTGGAGCGACAGCAGGTCGGTTTCTTCAACACGGAAGAATTCGTCCCACCCAGGGACGAATTGCAGTCAGAATTCGTCCTTACTAGGGACGAATTCCAGTTTAAGGTAGATTGGCCAACTGTCTCAGTGGCAGTGGCCTTCTGGTGACTTTTTTTATGTTCTGTCAAGTTTTGAAGCCATTTGGACTCACTGTAATTATTGTTTTAGGCAAATATTTACATGCATATTTCGTTAGTTTTAGAGAGCAAACGCTTTTCATTTGCAGCAGGTGCTACTGACATCTTGGTTGTCTCTTTGTTCACAGGAGAAGCAGCGGAGGTGAAGAACTCATCGACATCAGCGGCGACATCATCTTGGCCCGCCCATTGCAATCGTGGGCACGCAAAAAGAGGAATCATTCAGTGATTGTAATCAAACTCTATTTGCGCTCCTAGCCCCTGAAAAGGGAGGAGACATCATTGTAACAGAGATCAAGGGATATTAATGAAAGGGCTATGTTTTCTCTATTTGATTATGTCTCTTCCAATGTGTTTCTTTTCCATTTCATGCAATTTACATTTCTAGGACTTAAGAGTACTTAATTTTGAATGCAATCGCACTTGGTGTTTCCTTTGCCCGGAATCTCGTGCTTTCAGTGGCGATCACGGTGGGACCCTGTTCCCTGGTTTTTAAAATCATAGAAAACTGATCAAAGTTTTGTGTTTGTGCTTGACAGGTACATTTTTTTTTGTTGCAGACTACTATTCATCTCTGACAGGGATGAATTATTTTCTGGAATTCGTCTGACCCTGGGACGAATTCAAATTCGTCTCTGGGAGGGACGAATTCAAATTCGTATCTGGGAGGGACGAATTCTGTTCTGCAATTCGTCTCCCTGAGGGAAGAATTCCTGTCTGCGGATTTTTAGAGCAGAAATTCAGAGACAACTGGAGCAGGCAGAGAAGAGGTAGGGATTTTTATCATCTCTGTTAAATTTTCTATTTCTGTTTCTGTTTCTTTAATTGTTTTCATTTAATCATGCATTGCATTAGGAAAAGTCATGTATGCTAGTTTCATTTTGTTGGATAAAACGAATCCCACACACATCACGAAATAATTTTAAACCAAGGAGCTGGTCGTAAGACCCCAGCCCTTGATCAAGACCATTGGTGGATTTCATCACCACCTTGGCTTGATTTGCATCCATTTCCCAATTGTCAAGCTGTTGTTAGGCGTAAATCCTGACGAAGACGAGATCGAGCGTAGGCGGGGTGATTCCCATGCGCGTGAGGATAAGTTTTCTATGGTAGGTGCCATTAACAGGACAATCCCCCTTCCGTATCGCCTACGTACCACGTACCTTCTGCTCTCACGTACCTATAGTCTCCCTCTCGTAAGGGCGGGTATATAGAGAGGTTGGTATATCGGCCTGGTTGGTATATTGAAGGGGCGACCTTTTTGGAGTTATAAGAGCCTACATGATGCATTTAAACGTTCTACAAAACCTACAAAAACAAAAAAAAACATCAAAATGCAATAAACCAATTTAGGGCACACCATTTAATTCTTAAAAGAGATAATCACGATTTTGTGAATGTGTGTGTTTAATTCTGCTTAGTGTAGACAAAAAAAAGAGAAAATCATAAAACGAGATAAAAACTTATTTAGATAGCATAGAAGCACCGCAATGGTGTACACCCGCAGTCAAGCCCAATCAAGGGCGAAGCTCCGGAAGGTACACAAAAAGCGAGTGCAAGTCGCCTTCACTTCGAGTCCCGAGGATTTGGTTATACCGCCTTATCGGTCTAACCTACAAAAGAATCCAATTCAGAATCCTCGGTGGGGTATGCCTATTCAAAGCAGCCCCTTTCGGGAAGATGCCTTACATGTAGACCTTGACATAAATAGAGAATCACCTCTTGAAGCTAGGCATGAGTGGCCACCGTGCGATGAAGCGCTAAACGAGCACACTTGTCCATTTGGAGGGGCAACGTGGATATGGCGTCCCTTATTTACCTATCATCAGAACAGAGAGACCAAATCCGGAGCGCAGGGCTCCTTACATAGGGTGACCTAACTCCGCCCATCCCATTTACACCCATGAAAGGGAGTATGAGGAAAACCATCGCATTCCTCGAGAGCAACAAACAATGCGGGAACCTTGCATTTCTGCACCAGCAAGATATCATGATCACCCCTTGAGGCCAGAACCTCGAGCACATACTGCCTACCTCGACAGAGGGAAGCGACCCCTTGAGATTTTAGAGCATAAAAACCGAGGTAAACCCATAGGAGGAACATTTGAACCTTCCGAACAAAATAGGGTAGATCAAATTGACCCGTTTGTCGCGAGATATAACACCCGTCAAGCCCAAATCATGCGGCTTAAACAAAGTCGACAAGAGATAGAGTATCAATACCGCTTGGATAAAGAACGCATGCAACGCGAAGCGGATGAGTTACGCTATGAAATACCTGAGAGGGGGCCAACCCCTCGCATCCAAAGAGCTGAATAGTATGAGAGGCATAATCCATTGGCGCAAGACAGGTCTCCACGACCTCGTCAAGCTCTGCCTCCAAGACCCCATAGATTCAAGAGGGAGGCAACTCCCCGAAAAAATGATGGGTACCTTCAGTAAGAACTTGATCAGGGTCATAGGTTTCGCCCTGAGACTCCTCAAGAATTTTATGAGGAGTATGAACCAGAAGAGGAATATATTGAAACTCCTCATCAAGGCAGGAAGGATGCCATTCGACCACCCCTCCATAGGCCTCCAGTTTACCGTAACTTGCAACAAGAGCGAACAAGAGAGGAAGAAATAAAATCTTCTAATGCATACCAAGCGCTATTGGAGCATTTGGAGTCTGTGGAGACAAAATCTGCTGGGAATCAAAAACCCACATTACGTCTACTCTGCAATAATCTGGTGCATCCCTCAGTGCCTACACCTCTTTACCCCGAACACTTTAAGTTGCCTCAATTGGCAGTTTTTAAAGGTGAAGAGGACGCACAGGAACATGTTACACGATTTCTAAGCCAATGCTTCGGCATTCAAGATAATGACGCATTATTGCTTAGAACATTCATAACCACATTCGTAGGCCTCGCCTCGGATTGGTTCACACAGCTGCCCAAACACAGCATAAGCAGCTTAGATCAGCTAGTAGATGTGTTTCTTGAACGTTTCACCTTCAACACAAGGAAGAAGGCATCACTTAGTGATCTTGCTAGCCTTAAACAATTTGAGGAGGAAACAATGGTAGCGTACGGGAACCGATGGAGAGCTTTGCTTTCTAAGTTACCCTACCGTCCTCCCATGTCGGACCTCACGCAAATGTTCACAAAAAGTTGTTTAAAATCAATCTCTAGTCTATTGTTGCTGCGACAATACGACAGCTTAGAAGAAGCTTTGGCGCAAGCCAGAGTCATAGAAGAAATTAAGATAGGCAAAGGCGCAATTGCCAAGCCTAAGAAGAAAGAGTGGAATAAAACCACTAAAACTTGGACAACACAACCACAACACGCTGCAGTCAACCAAGTTGCGATAAATGTCCCCACGCCTGTGCAAGAAACACAGCCTCAAAAGGCTAACTACCAGGCAGTGCCTCCTGCTTACGAAAGAGATAACAGAAGACAGGAGTAGTATCAGCAGCGTCGCCCTAGGCGACAATTCACCTCGTATGCGGAGTTTAGAGACTCCTTATTTGATCGCTTGTCAGCGGAAAATTTAGTTACTCTGCCAGAAATCCAAATTTTTGACCCTAACGTTCCCAAGCCTAGGGGGTATAGGGAGGAATTGTATTGCAGATTCCATAGGCGCAGAGGAAATGACCTAAATGGGTGCTAGAAATTCAAAGAACTAGTCTAGGATTTGATTGACAACCGAACATTGGTCATGGACAACCCCATTGCACCTAACAACCAACAAATGGGGGTATTTAAGGACCCCTTGCCTGCCCACGAGGCGCAAACAAAACCGCTCCAAATTAACGAGGTGCGACAAGATCTTCCTGCACAAGGATTTGTGGGAATGATTAGCATTGTAACAAGGAACAAAAAATACCCAGCAGTTATCCCCGAGGTACCTACGAAGGAAGTTTCGTCGACATCGCAGCATCAACAATGCCCAACGTAGTTACCTCCGCCTAGACCTGAGGTCACGATACGAACCAAACTCACGTCGAGTTTGCGGACCACGTCGGCTAGGCTGTCCATCTACGAGCTTATTCAACAATCAGCTCCCCATAGAGAAGCTCTTATGGACATTTTAAAAGCCATTGAAGTACAACCCCACGAAGCTAATTCTTTCAACGCCTTCGTGGGACATGTGAAACAATGTACGAAGCCTGTCATCACATTTAAAGAAAATGAGGTCAAAACGATATCAAATGACATGTCGGATCCACCCCTGCACGTTATCGCGTGGGTCAATGGGATCCCGTACAAGAGAGTGCTGATAGATACTGGCTCGTCCAGTAACATCATAACCACTTTAGCATTAAAGCATTTAAAATTGCCAGCCTCTCACATCACAGCTTCCATGTACACACTGCGAGCTTTTAATGATGCAATTTGCTCGACAGTCGGCACGGTTGTTCTGCCTATACAGGTAGGACAAAAGTCAATACCCACACTGTGCCATGTCTTTGGAAGGCGAAATGGCTTATAACATACTTGCTAGGGCGGCCTTGGATCGGGGACATGAAGTGTGTCCCCTCGATCGCACACCGGTGCTTGAAGTATGCCTATGAAGGGCAAATACATGTAGTCCCAATGGACTTAGAGCCCTTCAAGTATTGCAATGCGGTACAATTCATACCTCAATCGACCCTCCCATCAACGCATTTGGATTTTCAATTAAATCCATCTAAAAAGGGTCCGATACTGCAGGCACCACTGGTGGAAAATAAGGCAAAACCCCAGCCAGGTGAGACTTCATCATCGGCTCCTTCATCATCAACGCCACCTATCGTGGCCCAACAGAAGGACAAGGGAAAGCAAATCATGGAAGAGGTTAAGCCTCTAGAAGAAAAGTTGCCCACAATTTCAGCAATAACAACAGAGGAAACACCCAACATAACACAAACCAAGACTCCTGAACAACCAAACATGGAATGGACTCAGGAAGGACTACCGTTTCCTCCTACCCAATCATCAACAATCACTGTTGAGATGGCCAGTATAGGCCTGGGAGAATACATAGTGCAAAATGTTGTGGCAACCCCCACACTGGAGTCAGTACAAGACATGGGAAGACCTCGCCTTCCCATTGGAACAATCGTCCCTCTAGGCTACCCACCAAACCAAACGAATTTTATGTATGGGGGACTTGATCATGGTTCTGAACCATGCGAACAAAAGGAAACGGATGAAGAGCCTTTTGTCGAAAACATCAATTATCTGTCGAACCCAGAATTTGCCCTAAAATATCTCGAACAATGCAATTGGCATGGGTATGGGCTAGGCAGATATGAGCAAGGGATGCGGATCCTTTGCCAACCAAGGTATCAGATGCCATATGACAAGTCGGGGGTAGGGTTCAACCATCCCCTACCATTAGACATCTTGGTTGAAAATATGCAAGGCCTAGAAATAGGCAACAGGGGGGGATTGGCACAAGACCCGTACGCAAATCCAAACACAGAATACACATTGGGGGATTATCTCCCATGGTCTAAAAACACCCCTGGAAATAGCAATAATCCCTCTCCTTTGCTAGAGAGAGGTGGAAGTTCAGAGATAAATCATCAAAGAGAACAACAACGGCTTCCAGAAATTTTTCTAAAATTGTTCCCCTTAGAGGTTCTAGATGAAATAACACAGTCTCAAAAGAATCAGGTCCCTCCACTGAGAGTGGAACAACCGCAATGGGACCAGATTAATTCATTGGAACAGGAAGAATCCTCAATGTCGCAAGCAACGGATGCTGAAGAGGATGAACAATTTTGGATCTATGAAAGCGATTCAGAAGATGAAACTGAAATGGACTATCTCAGACATGCGCGACGACATCACCGTGCTCTAACTCATGAAGATCTAATGGGACAAATGGGTATACGGTTAGGACATGAATGGCACGTAGACCCAATGAGGTGGGACCAAGTGTTAGGCCTATGGCTCCAAATTCAAGTTGAGCATCGTCCACCTCGAGATCCCATCAGGAAAATAGTATCGAGGGAAGACCCCGCCTTCCTTTTCGCACATAGAGACGAATTTGCACCTAGAGAGGATCCATTCGTGCCTGTTCCCATAGAGCCAGATCCAGAGTATAGGGAACAGCTAAATGAATCAAGTCATCACACCCGTGGTTCTGGAGACCAAATTCATTCCATCCACATGATCTCCATTGATTTGACCACACCCATCCGCAATCCGACCGATCCATCATGGTCATTGCATCTAAACATGGATGCCATCGATTGGGATCGCGTCAATTCACCATTGTCACCATCAGAGTACTAGCCTTTCGGTGAAATGCTTCATTTTACCCCAAGGACAACTCAAGATATTTTTCAAGCTGAAGAGGGACCCGAGGTCCCAAATGCAGATCTTAACTCAGCTGATGATATCCATTTAATCCCAACTCCACATCAGTTGGAGGACGGATCCCACATGTCAGTCGAAGAGATGACTGACGTAGACATCGACACAGATCCAATGAATCCACGGATTCTCAAGCTGGGGGTAAGCCTTTCCCCCGAAGAGCAAGCCGATTACATTGCCCTTCTTAAAGAGAAGAAGGAAGTTTTTGCATGGTCATACAAAGATATGCCAGGACTAGACCCACAACTAGTCATGCACAATTTAACGCTTGATCCGAAAATCAAGCCAGTAAAGCAAAAACTAAGAAAAATGCACCCAACAGTGGCCTTGATGGTCAAAGACGAATTACAAAAGTTGTTGGATGCACAATTTGTCATCTGCGTGGATTATCCGCCATGGTTGTCCAACATGGTTCCCGTCAAGAAGCCCGACGGGAGGATTCGCATATGCATCGACTTTCGAGACCTAAAAAAAGTGAGTCCTAAGGATGATTTCCCCTTGCCAAGCATCGACGCATTGGTAGACGCTACAGCAGGTCACGAAATGCTCTCCCTAATGGACGGTTTCTTAGGATACAATCAAATTCATATCAATCCTGAAGACCAACTCAAAACGACATTCACAACGCCTTGGGGGACATTTTGTTATAAGGTCATGCCTTTTGGCCTTAAAAATGCTGGCGCTACATACCAACGTGCTATGACTTATATCTTCCACAATTACATGCACAAAAATTTGGAAGATTACATGGATGATTTGTTAGCCAAGTCTCTCTTGCGCTCAGATCATCTCGATGACTTAAGCAAGATTCTCGATCGCCTCATAGAGCATAAGGTCAGACTGAATCCCAAGAAGTGCGTGTTCGACGTCACATCTGGAAAACTCTTGGGTTTTATAGTCTCCAAGAGAGGCATCGAAGTGGACCCAAACAAAGTCAAGGCAATCCTTGAAATGGCTCCCCCAACCACTATCAAACGGCTCGGAAGTCTGCAAGGAAAGGTCACGTCGATTAAATGCTTCATAGCGTAATTATCTGACAAATGCCGACCAATGAACAAACTATTGCACAAGGGGGTCACATTTCATTGGGATGACGAGTGCCAGTCAGCCTTTGACGAAATCAAATAATACTTGGCTTTGTCGCCAGTATTGGCACCGCCTAGACTAGGTGTGCCATTCTACTTATACATCTCAGCTACTGAGGTGGCACTGGGCGCAATGCTAGCCCAGAAGAATGAACTTCACAAAGAACAGGCTACTTACTATCTTAGCCGCACCCTGGTAAGTTACGAACTTAACTATGCATACGTTGAAAAACTATGCTTGGCAGTGGTGTTTGCTACCAAGAGGCTACGCCATTACATGCTGAGCAACACGACGTATGTTGTGTCTAAGGAGAATCCATTGCGATACATGATGAGTCGTACTTATCATAGTAGCCGCACGACGAAATGGATTATGTTGTTGACGAAATTTGACATTGATTTTATTGGGCAAAAATCTATAAAAGGACAAGTCATAGCCGATCAACTAGCAGAGGCTCCTATTGAAGACGATTAGCCTCTAGTCATAGAACTACCCAATGATGAGGTCTTCCATGTCTCAGAACCGCTAGATTTTGAAGAGTCTGAGTCTCAGGCCGACATAACCTTATTTTTCGATGGTTCTAAATGCGAGCAAGGTGGTGGCGCATGAATTGTATTCTTCATACCGCAGGGCGCTCCAATGCCCCTATCATTTAAATTAAACTTCCAGTGCACCAACAACAATGCCAAATATGAAGCCTTGCTCCTAGGTCTTCGAGACGACAATCGCCATGAACATCAAAAGATTGAACATCTTTGGCGATTCGTCGTTAATCATAAATCAAGTCAAAGGGGTATATCAATGCAAATGCCCAGTTCTGAAGGCCTATAAAGCCCTCGTGGATAAATTCCTGGCAAAACTTGAGTGGTATGACATCGAGGCACTCCCTCGATCATTGAATCGTTTTGCGGACATAATGGCCTCCTTAGGGTCACTAATCCCTCAAGACCTTTCCGGTGATAAAACAACCATTCAGGTCAAAACCTTATCGCAACCCGTGATGGAGCGCGCAAGCTCAGACTTGATGCCAGGAATCCACATGATCCAGATCGAACCATCTTCGGATAAGTTCTTTTGAATCCGAGACTATCTGATACATGCCAACTGGGGGTCTTTATTCTCCCCCACTCCCATTAATAGCAACACAATGCTATTTTTACAAGTTCTATACCAATCAGCATTTGTTAGGGAAGAACTCCAAAAGGGATTGGCTGTTCAAACTGTCGAGGTATCCGATCAGCAGGACTGGTATTTACCCATAAGAGACTACCTCAAGTTAGGTAATCTACCCTTTGGATTGACGCAAGCCGCAAAACGAACATTCAAACAGAGAGCGGCAAAATATGTCTTGATAGGAGACATTTTGTATCATCGCGACTACGACGGAATTCTTCTTCGTTGCTTGGACCGAGCAAGAGTCCACTTGGGCGATCACCCAAGCGCATGACGGTACATGTGGCGGCCACTTCGGTGGTATGGCCATTGCAAAGCACATTCTTCGCATGGGCTATTATTGGCCATCTTTAGAGCGAGATTCCTGCGCGTATGTCAAGAGGTGCGTAAAATGTCAACATCATGCCAATTTAATGCACGCACCTTCCCGGGCCCTACGAGACAGTCCGATGCGCTTGGCCATTTTCGTAGTGGGGCCTTGATCTAATCGAAAAGATCTCCCCTGCATCGTCAGGCCGTCACACGTTTATCATAACGGCCACAAAATATTTTACCAAATGGGTGGAAGCAATTCCGTTAACCTCTACGACAGGACCCCGCATTGCGGAGTTCATTTTGCAATACATCATATGTCGTTTTGGTATTCCATCCAAAATAATCTCGGATAATGGGCCATCATTCAAGAACAAAGACGTGCGTGCTTTAACCACAAAGTACAAAATTTAGCACAGCTTTTCAACACCCTATTATCCGCAAGCAAATGGGCAAGCAGAGGCGTCAAACAAAACTCTAGTCGCCATCCTTAAAAAGACCGTCACAGACAGTCATAAGGATTGGCACATACAAATCCCACTTGCCCTTTGGGCTTATCGCACTAGAATTCGGACACCCATTGGGGCAACTCTGTTTTCACTAGTGTATGGCTCAGAGGCAGTAATGCCTCTCGAGTTGGAAATTCCTTCCCTCCGCATATCAATGCAGGAATTCATCGATGATGACACTGCACGACAGGCCCGGTTAGACCAACTTACGTTGCTTGACGAAAGACGTGTTAATGCTCTCGAGCACTTACGTATCTATCAAGAGCGGCTTAAGAGAGCTTACAACATGAAAGTTCACCTAAGAGACTTTCGGGTTGGTGATCTGAGTCTTCGAAGGAAAACCAACAAAACTCTAATTTGTCGTCCCATATGAGAGACAAATTCGCGGCAAATTGGCTAGGCCCTTATGTCATTGATAGCAAAATAGGACCAGGAACGTACAGGCTAGCTTCTCTTGATGGTATCAAGGAAACAGAACCCTTGAATATCAGTCATTTGCGACCATTTCATATCTAAGAAAGCCATGTACCAAAAAAAAAAAAAAAAAAAAAAAAACAACAAACAAACAAAAAGCTCCAAGGATTATCGCAATCTCTTGGTCACCCAAAAAGCTCCAAGGATTATCACAAATTCTTGGTCAACCCAAAAAGCTCCAAGGATTATCGCAATCTCTTGGTCACCTAAAAAGCTCCAAGGATTATCACAAATTCTTGGTCAACCCAAAAAGCTCCAAGGATTATCGCAATCTCTTGGTCACCTAAAAAGCTCCAAGGATTATCGCAATCTCTTGGTCACCAAAAAGCTCCAAGGATTATCGCAATCTCTTGGTCAACCAAAAAATCTCCAAGGATTATCACAATCTCTTGGTCAACCCAAAAAGCTCCAAGGATTATCACAAATTCTTGGTCAACCCAAAAAGCTCCAAGGATTATCGCAATCTCTTGGTCACCTAAAAAGCTCCAAGGATTATCACAATCTCTTGGTCACCAAAAAGCTCCAAGGATTATCGCAATCTCTTGGTCAACCCAAAAAGCTCCAAGGATTATCGGAATCTCTTGGTCAACCCAAAAAGCTCCAAGGATTATCGCAATCTATTGGTCAACCTAAAAGCTCCAAGGATTATCGCAATCTCTTGGTCAACCCAAAAAGCTCCAACGATTATCACAATCGCTTGGTAAAAAAAAATCAAGAAATTCAAAAAAAAAAAAAACATAACACAAAAATCATCAAAAACAACAAAGATTTGCATTTCAATTCTAGGCATACTCGAATTCATCAAAAAAAAAAAAAAAAAAAAAAAAAAAGCACCAAGCATAACTTTTACCACACTACAGTCAGTGGTCTGGGAATGTACCAAGAGTTTCAGTGATTCAGTCATCATTTTCCTCTTTAGCCATGTAGTGTACCAAGTCGAACAAATTTTATGAAGGTAGAGTCATACTTGAAATACACCTTGTTACGTAACATCCCAACACAAATAAAAACATTAAAATTCCCAAATTGTGTGAACGAAAGACGAAACCCTGCAAAATAATATAGGTCACCATAAGCGAAACGGTTATCTTGATCATCCCCCTGTGCGAATGACCCCTAGAATGCTGAGAGTTGGCAAAAGGACAAGCTTCCTCCCTACCCAATTCCCTAAGAATCCCTACAGTTCTCAACAGTTGCAAAAAATCAAAAATTTGCAAAATGTCAAAACTCCAAATTTGACAAACTATAGTGCACACATCAAAAAGCACAAACAACAGTGATTTTCATCACTCCAAATCCCCAATCCCTTGCTCAAAAAAAAAAAAAAAAAAAAAAAAAAAATCAAAATAAACAGTGATCTTATCACTACAAAAGAGCAAGTATCCCAATGCAATTGAAGAAAAGAAGGGAGTTGACCTTGAATCCCTGGAACTCTCAGCATTCTGTAGGTCATAAGGCAAGCTTCAATACCAATTCGGTAACAGAAGTAAACCTCCCACATGACGATATATCTGTCACATTAACTTGCGTACAGATCAATGTTTGCATGTGGATGAGCTAGCTTATGACATCCTGGATTACATCGCAGATTAATATTAGTACATACAACAAAGGAATTTGTGGAGCTAATTAGGTGATCCTCAGTACAGGTTCGGTTGAAAGCCCATCTGGCACTGGCGGTATCCTAACAAATACCACTAAATGAACTCAATTGCACACACAGGGATGTTAAATAACTTGGTCAAAAATAGGTCCGATTCATACCTTGTTCAAAAGTCTTGTAAGATAAAGTACAGTCATGGATAGTGAGATAAAACTGTCTGAATCTCAGAAAACCTTACATTCATTTCAAAACCATCTGCGCTACTTATCATCCTTATGATAACATCAAAAAATACAAAAAAAAAAAAAAAAAAAAAAAACCATGTAAATAAAGAGCTTCTTAAACAATAATGGTGCAATCATCACAAATATCATTCATCCATTTTAATTTGCATATCACATAGACATCTAAAACATTTGCATTCATCATAACATCTGCATTCATCAAAATAAATAAACATGCATAACAAAAATCACATATACAAATCCAAAAATAAAACCGGTATATATATATATATCATCAAAAAGATGCCCGCAGGCTACAAAACCGGTCCTCAGACCCCACAATCATATCCAAAACCCAACCTAAGGCATCGGCCACCATGATCACGCAGGATCGATGTGACAGGAACTACCCCCCGTGGTGTGGGTCCTACGGGACCCTGCAGGGCGGCTACTGCTAGCCCCCGCATCATGCCTACTACCACCCCCCTCATCTAACCGCCTGCGACGAGATGAAGCTGACTGCTCAGTCAGGATATCCCTCATCCGTCAAGAAGATCTGCTGATCGAAGGCTCAGGGAACCGCCCGCCAAGGCGGATGACCTCCCTCTCCAGGTCTATCTAGTACAGACACCACTCTGCCTCCCGCCGATGATAGATAGACAATGCATCATCGCGCTACGCCAAAACTCTATCCTGCTCTACCAACTGAGCCGGTAGAAGATCCCTCTCCAGATCCCACATCCGCAACAACTCTGTAAGTCGCGCAACCTCATCGCCTACATCCGACCCCACCACCTCTGTATCTGCCGAACGCATAGGACAGGCGGAGACAGTAGCCTGCTCAGGCTCCAAATGCTCCTCCACATCCTGCATGTTCGACTGCTCCAGAACACCCAAGTCCACATCCTCATCTCCCACATCCACCATGTCTGCATCATCCAACGGCCCTAACCAATAACCCCCTACCGCCTCAGCATCCACCACTACCGCCTCTGTGCCTCCCAGTGGACCCTCTCCTCTCCAACGTCGCAATACCCACCACGAGTCATACTTAGTGGTAGTACCAACGTCATCCACATCCAACACCTCAATCACCGCATCCGATTCCTTGCCCAATGGCACGAGGACCGGTGGCTCCAGATTCCTCTCATATCCCCAACGTCGATAGCCTACGGGTTCACCAGGCAACCCCTGGTGCACCCCAAACTATCGTGTAACTCGACGGCACAGAAAGAACTCATGCTCCGTCCCGTGCTGCCCAGTCAACCATCGCTCTCTCCATACCCGTCGAAGCCACTCTCCAGCCTCAGGCCAAACTGGACAGTCCCGATAGGGACGCCAAAACACCTCCCCTAGAGTGAGCTGTGAAAAGGCATCAATGTAGTGCTCAACGACACCTGCCCATCACCGACTCTGCCCCTGCTCCGCAGACCGTCGCCACAAAGCCGCATAACCAATCTCCTCATCCTCCATCGTCGCCCGAGTCATCCACGGTAACCCGGTAGGCCTCTCAACAGCTATGTGTTGCCAACCCCAGCACTGCAACAGAAAGCTGCAACTGACACCCTTCCGCTGTCGACAGCGAACCCCGTACAGCTCCCCGTAAAGTTGCGCCAACAAAGTCTATCCCCATCTTAGGATCAACGGTGCCTCTATCGGGCACTCTACCAACTGCCACACCAAATCCAGCAGGTTCCACGGGAACCTCGTGCCTGACGAATCAGGGAGAAGAATGTTAGAAATGAGGCCCATCAGGAATGCATGCCTCACTCCTAACACCCCCCTCTCCTTCCACCAGCCAACCAAAATCCCGCCTGGCAATCTACCTCGGCTGTCTCCACTGGGTCTGCTACACCCAGCTCCCCCCCATGCCCAAAACATCTCGTAAGTATAGCAGTCCGCTGATCAAACGGAGATGTCCTAATAGGCAGACCATCTATCGGAATTCGAAGCAACCGATACACGTCCTCAAGAGTCACAGTCATCTCCCTTGTTGGGAGATGAAAAGTATTCATCCGCGGATCCCAAAGCTTGATCAGGGCCGTCAGATAGGCCTGATCTGAAACCACAGGCTCCAATCGAGCCACCTGCTTGAGCCCAAGGGCATCAAGCCATTCCCAGTCATCATCGGTCAAGGCCAACCGCACCTCAGTAAAGGCAGCGGGTACACGGTACCGGCTCCTAACAACCTGCAAGCAAAAAAAAAATAAAAATAAAAATAAAACAGATCAAATTTTTAGTTCTAGGGTTTCTAACCTTAGTTGTTAAACAAAAACATCACAAAAAATCTTAAAGTTTTGAAAAGCGTAACACAAAAACAATGCATTAAATTAAAGCTAAATAAACCCTAGGGTCACTTACAGGTCTCGCCTCGGCTCCGCCGCTCGAACCAGTTTGTGCACTCATGATGGCAGAGAGAATTCCAGCAGCGCTTCGCTTCGCAGAATTACCTCCTCCCAGAGCTCCAAAATCGTAAGAAAAAATGACACAAATGAGCCCAAAATCAAGTTTTGGCCCTTAAATAGGCCCTTTGCACTGGAATTCGTCCTTGAATGGGATGAGCGCTCGTCCCACCCAGGGACGAATTCTCCAGCTGGAATTCGTCCCACCCAGGGATGAATTCAGGCCAGCACAAAAAAAATCAAGAAAAATGACTAAAAATGCACTAAAAATAGAAAATAAAACTGCCTGACAGGATTGCAAATGCAACTGACAACATGGGCATACAAAATTGACATCGGGGTCACAAATTATCACTATCCTACTCCCTAAGAAGGCTACCATAGCCGGACCGCTCCATGGGAAGACAGATTTTGACAATTTAATCCCAAAATGGTGTCACAAAAAACAACAAAAAAATAAAAATTGCAACACAAAACAAACAATAAACATTGCCAGACACAAGTGCTCTTGCACTTAACCTCTTGGCATAGAAAAATTGATGTCGGGGTTTGCATTGTCACTATCCTACTCCCGAAGAAGGCTACTATAGCCGGATCGCTCCACGGGAGGACGGATTGCCGACAATTCAATCACCAAATGGTGTCACAAAAACAACAAAAACAGTACAAAATTCAACAAAAACACAACAAAAACATTGCCGGGCATAAGTGCTCATGCACTTAACCTCTAGGCAAAGAAAATTGATGTCGAGGTCCAAATTATCGCTCTCCTAGTTCCCCAAGAAGGCTATCATAGCCGGACCGCTCCATGGGAAATAGGTTTTCGACGATTTCACCTCATTATGACATCACCAAAAGGGTTAACACCCACCAAAAATAGGTCCATATGTTGGAAAAATTGCACATGCTTAACGGTAAACCCTTTAAATGCACCCTGGCACAAGTCATCTTAGGTCAAGCGACTCGTCGCTTCTCTCACAAAGGTCATTCCCTCATCGATTCGTCGCTTGAGGGGGTAGTCACACTTAGTCACCAACCAACAATCACACACCCAATCAAGGAAAACGACATGCATTCAAAGAATCATTGAAAAAGACAATCACGCTCCTACTTGGGGCAGTAAACAAGCAACAATCAAGTCAATCAAACACTTGGCATTTCGTGAATCATGAACACAAGGTTCCCCCTGAGGATAAAAACGCCCTTCACTTGTTCATGAGTGATCAATGTCTAAGTTCAAGTCACACCTCACCAAAACAGGTTAATACTTGAAATCAAATTCCTTAGCTCATCAGAAGCAAGGATTCAAGAATGCATGCCCTTTCCATACTTGGGGCATCAAAAGTTGGTTAGGTTACCAAGAAACCCTAATCATTAGTGCTTTGGTTATCTATTTTTGCTCAGCACTGCGTCACCCGTAGCGCTTCCCAAAAAGGGGCATCTATAGACACCAAAACAGCACCAATCTGATTATGTGACTGCAAACACTGATCGCTTTGACAAACACAGCCCCCAGGGCAGCCCTCAGAGGTTAAACAGTGGTCTTAACCACTTTCATAGCAATTTTGTAAGGTCAAGAAGCAATTTGGCACACTTGGACACTTTGCCCAGTACTCGTCTCACCCCGGGACGAATTCAAAATAGAATCCGTCCCACCCCAGGACGAATTCTAAATCCGTCCCTGGGTGAGATGAATTCTAAGATTAACGGGCAAAAAGGCAAATGGTGCCAAGTGGCAGCCCAGAACAGTCAGTTAAGGGCTCCTGCCTTGCACGCATGTGTAAGTGGACAGAGGGGCCGTTAGAAGACTGTTACAAAAAGCATTTATCAAAGTTCAAGTCAATGGAGGACTCCCTCCCTCATGGGAAGACAAGACTGCCACATGGCGCCTATGGCCAACACATGGCATTTGTGCTTCCCTCCCAAAAGAGACCCCTTGGGTCTATAAAAGGTGAGACTTTTCTCACCCAAAATAGATAGGTTGAAGGAGTTTTCAAGCAACGAAGTGCTGCCGAATTCAAGACCCACTTGCATCCCTTTTGGTTCACCTTCCTACATCCACCAATATCTTTTGCAAGGGAGGTTGTTGGGTGGCCTTTGGAAGCTCGAACTTTACCTAAATCCGACGCATGGACACCTGAACCAACCAATTCGCCGACCCCCCAATCCTAAGAGGTTTTGGGCCCATCCCTGGTGGATTGGCTCCAAAATCAAGTGCCAACGGTGGGAGGCCCACTTGGGCACCCCCGCACTTCCCAAGTCCTATTTTAAGTTTTAGAGCATTTTAGATCATTTTTTAGATTGCATTTTGTGTTATTAGGTTTGATTAACCCATAGCTGCAATTTTGTAACTTTTGGTCAGATTCTAGTATGTTTTGTGTTGCTTTGTCGTTTCGTTGACTTGCAGGTGTCGAGGTCAAATTCCCAAGGGTGGAGGCCAAATTGGGATAATCCGACCATCTGGGTCATCCCAAAATGGCCCCAATTACATAACCCCCCTGTTTGCAGGCGTTTTGCAGGTCTCGGGATCCGACATTGGAGCAGCAGCAGGTCGGTTTCTTCAACACAGAAGAATTCGTCCCACCCAGGGACGAATTGCAGTCAGAATTCGTCCTTCCCAGGGATGAATTCTAGTTTAAGGAGAAGCAGTGGAGGTGAAGAACTCATCGACATCAGCGGCGGTATCATATTGGCCCGCCCATTGCAATCGTGGGCATGCGAAAAGAGGAATCATTCAGTGATTGTAATCAAACTCTATTTGCGCTCCTAGCCCCTGAAAAGGGAGGAGACATCATTGTAATAGAGATCAAGGGATATTAATGAAAGGGCTGTGTTTTCTCTATTTGATTATGTCTCTTCCAATGTGTTTCTTTTCCATTTCATGCAATTTACATTTCTAGGACTTAAGCGTACTTAATTTTGAATGCAATCGCACTTGGTGTTTCCTTTGCCCGGAATCTCGTGCTTTCGTAATGATGTTCATAGTGTTCTCACACACAAAAAAATTAGCTAGACTTTTATTTTAATGCCTTTAGTTTAGATTTTTCTTTTATGTTTTGTAGGACATCATGAAGTGCGATATAGATGAATAAGGAGATATTTGTGAATATTTTGTAAAAGTGATATTTATACGTGGAGTTCGTAATAAGCACCATACAAACCATCTTGTGTACCTCGATCGTGTAGCATCTAGTCTAAACGGATGAAAGCAAGCAAAGTTTTTCCTTGGCAACATAGGCACCTAAAGGCAAGCTAAGTAACCCTAATCAAGCGAAAGGCTTCCAACCCAAGGTGGTTTTGGAACTTGGGAATGTTTTACTAAAAGGTGCGTGACTATTACATCCTGAATGATAAATAGAGTCAGAGATGCTATACCAAGAGCAGAATAGAATGCCAAGGCAATGTTCGAGAAATAGTCAATGGGCTCTATTTACAACCACCTCACATTTGTGAGATTTGATCAGACATGGGCATGGGGAGACCCCATACCATACTAATGATTTTGACGAATGTTCACACATTCGTTAAATAACAAAAAAAATGAGGATACCCAAAAAAAAAGAATAAGTGACGAGGCGCATTGATACCTTACAATAGAGGCACCTTGATCATAAAAAAATAATAAAAATAAAAATAAAAATAATGATGAGGCACCTTGATGCCTTGATCAAGGGTGCCTTGATCCATAAGTAGGTGCCTTGGTCAAGGGTGCCTTGATCCACAAGCAGGTACCTTGGTCAAGGGCACCTTGATCCACAAGTAGACACCTTGGTCAAGGGTGCCTTGATCCACAAGTAGGCACCTTGGTCAAGGGCATCTTGATCCACAAGTAGGCACCTTGGTCAAGGGCACCTTGATCCACAAGTAGGCACCTTGGTCAAGGGCACCTTGATCCACAAGTAGGCGCCTTGGTCAAGGATGCCTTGATCCACAAGTAGGTGCCTTGGTCAAGGGTGCCTTGATCCATAAGTAGGTGCCTTGATGCCATACATCAAGGGTACCTTGATCTACAAGAAAGCACCTAGATGTCATACATTTTGGAGGTGCCTTGATCCATTTCTAGAACCTGTACGATTCGATGGAATAGAGAAGCAAAAAAAAAAAGAAAAAGAAAAAAAGGAGTAAATTGTGTGAATCCTCCCAATGGTTTGGAGTTATTTGAAAAATGGTTTAAAAAAAATGCATGGAACCTGTCTTGCTTCACATAAAATTTATTTATAGGAAATTATGAACTGCATGTAAGTATAGGCATTTAGGGAAACCATGGCTATCAGACACGAATGTCATGATTCCTATTTTTCTGCTTTCATGTGTTTTTTCTTTGCAGGAAATCATGAACTGCATGCAAGTATAGGCATCTAGGGAAACCGGGCCTATCAAGCATGAATGTCATGATTTCTATTTTCCTACTTTCGTGTGTTTTTGATTTGCAAGAAATCATGAAATGCATGCAAGTATAGGCATATGAGGAAACCAAGCCTATCAGGCATGGATGTCATGATTCTTGTTTTCCCTACTTTCGTGTGTTTAGTTTCATAGGACACAACCATGAGCATGATTTTTAGGTAGAGTCGACTTAAACTAGGCCTAACATATATGACATCTCGTGCCCTGCAATTAGGAGTGCAGTGAAGCTGAAAAAGGTATTTAATTCCCATCAAGAAGATAGTGCCTAAAATTAGCCCAGTATAGCAGTGCCTTTTTCCACATGGAGGAAGGCACCAATAAGCAGTGTCACTCTTCCACCAGGAAGAGTGGTTCCCATATATTGGAATCCTTGTGAAGAATTTGATGGCTGGGAAAGAAAAGAGTGCTAAAAAGAAGTTGCAACCCTTCCTTGAGAAGAGAGTTGCAGATCCACTTTATACCTAGTAGTGCTCAAAATTATTCTCCCTATATTGGGGGTGCTTGTTATTCAGTGTGGGACCTAATGTTCAGAGGGCTACAGAGGGACCTATTACTGGTGATGATGGCGTTACCAATTTAAGTGGGGAAGAATATGGGTGAATTTAAATTTCCTGCAAAAAAATTCTTCTGCTGAAAAGGCTCTAAGTTAAAGCACAAATCAGAAATAGAGCTTTACTTTCTACTACTTGTTGGAAGAGAGTATCCTCTTTCCCTAGGACCAGCTTGGTCCAAAAGGAAAATGAGAAATATCCAACTAGTAGCTAAATAAAGTAGGGGAGGAGCCTGGAAGTAATCGGATGTCAAATATCTACAAGAAGGCCACATGGTACCTGAGCATGATAAATCATATGAATGGAGCTCGTAGTGGCTAAAAATAGCAGCACATAAGTCTCAACGATGTGTCTCATGAAAATGTCACACCTAAAAATCTAAAACATGCCACAAATGATGATGGATAGATTTGTTTTTACCTCACTCCAAAAAATATACTAAATAATCGTAGTAAATATGGGACCTAGATTTCTTTTTGATTTGTAGAATAATTCTCATCGAATTCGAATTCTGCCTATGAAGGAAATAATTCAGAGTGGTAGATCATTTTGATTCAGACGCATGTGTATCAGGGCTATATAAAGTCTAATCAATTGAAAAAGGTGACATGTTCAAGAGCACATGGTGAGAAAATAATGATGCATAAAGTTTTTTGTTCATTACAATGATCCTTAAAATGCATTCAAAGAGTTAGCACTCTTGAGATACATCAAAGCAATATTAAAATATTTCTATATGTATTGTTGATGATGAGCTTGGTGTTTCAAAGTTTGGAGTTGTTGGTTGTCATAAATCCTCTAATAGTGGTATATGGGATGCAAAATTTTTGCACACCAAGTTGTGTAGTTACCTGGTTGGACCCTTCAAAGACATCAATTATGGCCTATGTGGCCTCCACTTTTTAATGCACAGTGCCAATATTATTATTTTTTTTTCGACAACATTTCAACTATTAGAATATGTGGGAAAAAAAATTACAGAGAAGAGATAAAATTTCACTATGGTGTAAGATAACACCACCTTTACAAAAGAAATGGTGGGGATATGAAATCATGGAGAAGTTGTTGTCACAGTGAAAAGAGTTAATTATTTCTCACAAATAGTTTGGTGGAGAAGATGTTCCAGTACACACCACATTCAGTCAAATTCCTAGGATGGATCAATGATAGTTCTTTACCTTGGCCACCTAATTTTAAAGTCACCAGATCAAATTATTGTAGTTGAATTTCTGTTCTCTGATGTAGATGATAAAAAAATTGATGAGCCAAGATCTATTCTGGTCATGCTCCCTTCCATGGCAGAACATATGAAAAAAAAAAATTATTATTACTCCAAGATGCACCAACAATATCATTTTTTGGTACACCATGATTATAGGCAGCATGAAGACATTTCACACCATCAACATCATACACATCAGGTTCTACGAAATTCACCCAGGTATGTACTGAGTTTTCCATTAATTATGTATATAGTTATTTTAGAAGTCATTTCTATGTTAATACCAGTAGATGCCCCCATAAATTATCTTTGTCAAAATATTCCATTAGAGTTCAGTCACATGACATGCCTCGGATATGAAAAATTCTTACCAAAAAAAAAACTATTACATCTACATGAATAAATTTGGTATTGTTTCATTGTTGCATCATGACAATGGCGGCCAGCTTGTGTGAATACATGTATATGATGATAATTTATACCACAAATGAGGTTCTATAGATGGGTCAAACATGTTTTAGATGTGGACCAATAGATGACCACACTCATCTTAAAATTTGGTCTCACCAAATTTGATCATTGTGTAAAATTGGAACATGCAACCCTTTGATAGTTGCACAAAGGTTTGAATGGACAAATACATGGCAATAATTATCAAAATCAGTGTAGTGGTGATTTGGTATTGGTGTTTAAATAACTATTTTCCCATAGTATGATGGTCAAACATGACGTGTTTTTGACTTTCGCTAGTGCAGTAGTGCTCAATGGAAGAAAAACAAAGATGTTGAAGGCAGATAAAAAATTAAAAAAAATCTTGGGGGGCTATTGTCACGAGGACATGATAATATCTAGGTATGGGGGGATGATGAGCACTAGAAATGCTCATTTTATATACACTTTTAAGGGGCATAATTATTGGTTTAATTAGCATTTGAGATGTATTTTTATATAACTTATGTATATAATTGATAGAAAATGTAGTATTATGCTTGACTGGTGTTTTTAGTGGAAAATGTGTATAAATGCAGGTTTTGCTACTAATCTGGTATTTTCTAGTCTACATCCCACTTGGACCTGGCATTATGATAGGAGACACCTTTATTCCATATATTTGGATGTGCCTTGATGTGCAATAAGGTGCCTTGATCCCATACATTTGGAGGTGCCTTGATGTGCAAGAAGGCACCTTGATCCCATACATTTGAAGGTGCCTTGATCCCATACATTTGGAGGCACCTTGATGTGCAAGAAGGCACCTTTATCTAACCAAGTCAATAGGAAGACACCTTGATCTGACCAAGTCAATAGGAAGGCACCTTGATGAAGAAGGCACCTTGATGAGGAAGGCACCTTGATGAAGAAGACACCTTGATGAGGAAGGCACCTTGATCTCAAGTAGGTGCCTTGATCTGACCAAGTCAATAGGAGGGTGCCTTGATATTCAAGAATATGTCTTGATATTCAAGGTGCCTTGTTATGGAAGGCACCTTGATGCGCATTTGTTGGGAAGATGCACCAAGTCAACATTGATCTTGACCAATGGGCTAATGAGGTAGTTGTATGTGAGACAAAGTAGAAATATTTTAACTGTGCATCATGTCTAGAATATTTAGAGGAAGGCGCCTTGCTCTCGATGGTGCCTTGATCTGGAGGAAGGCACCTTGCTCTCAACAACACCTTGATCCGAAAGTAGGTGCCTTGCTTCCATACATTGGAAGGTGCCTTGCTCTCATTGAGAAGACGTACCAAGTCAACTTTGACCGGTTGACCAATGGGCTAAGGAGGTTGTTGCATGTGAGACAAAAGGGAAATATTTTAATGGTGCATTATGTCTAAAATAAGATAAAGTATTTTTATTGGTTGGTTGAGTGATTGACCTTGTAAAGCTCTCAAGGCATTATTTTTAGGATGCACTATTTTAGGACTAGTTTGTTATGTACACCTAAGGATTATTATATTTATCCTTATGGTGAATGGATATGCTTTCAATAGGAGACTAATACATGTGTATGAACCGACTATAACAAATTACATTATGTAATTAAAAATAGATAAATCTGTTACTATAACAAGATCCGGTTGCATCTTATATAAGATCACAGGCCATATGAAGGAGGGGAGGATCAAATACATAGAAGTTATTTTATTTCATTTTTTGTATAATTTATTAAGAGTGCAAATACTCTTATTTTCTTAAAGCAAGCTGTTACGTGATTAACCAAGAAGACTATCTATGGGAGCCTAGGCCCACTCCTTGTAGTAGTCCTCCCCTATTTTATTTTTGTTATTTGTTTTTAGTAGATTAGATTTACTACTTTATTTTAATTCAATTGTGTGTGTTTATTTTCTTGCACTTTTATTTTCAGTATTTTAATTTCTAGCATTTTAATTTTTAACACTTTGTTTTGTTTGGTTTGGTTGAAATCAAAATGCACAAATGTTCCCCATAAAATTAAATAGGTACAGAAGGATTCATTCCCCCACGCTACAGGCATATACTATGCATGACACTCGTAAGTTTACGAACTGACCTAATTGATAATTTATGGAAGAGATGATTATTTTCTAAAAATAATTTTTGCTCACCATCCACCATGTCATCTTGTATTCCATTCACCATGTCATCTTGTATTCCATCCATGTCCATGGCATCATCGAATGGTTCGAGAATGAAGCCCTCCGTGTTGTGTAGTTCATCGATTTATTAATGCCACTGTAGCTGGTCCACATCGGTGTCTACCACATCCACCACATCAGATAGCACCAATTTTGTTCTTCTTTGGCTGAAATTTGCGCTTCCATTGAATCTTCATTCACATGTAACAAAATAATAGAGATACATAAAAAATTATATCTTTCAAACCAAATGAAATAGCTTCTGGTTATATTTTAGAGCATATGTATTACATATAGGTATATGAATACATATTTCATTATTTTACTTTTTATTTTTTCATTATCTTCATTTTTTATTTTTATTTTTTTATTTTATTTACTTTATTATATTTTTATTTATATGTATATATATATATATATAAATATATTTATATATTTTTTATTTAATTATAATTTATTAATTTTTTATTATTTTTTATTAACATACCCATATATATATAGATATTTTAATATTTTGCTTCCTTTTCTTTTATTAAATTTGATTTAATTAGTTTCACAAAAGGAAGTTTGAGTTGATTAAAGACACACAAGCTAACACATTAAAACCAATCTCTAAAACTCAAACCAAAATCCTAAAGCAAAACCACCAAGCATAGCAACATAAAACAAGGAGACACTACCAACACTGAACCTTGGAAACTACACTTTGAACTCACAAGTAAGGAAGAATCAAAATTATCGCTCAAATGAGACCAAAATTCTCAAAACTCAAAAATTAAAGGTGGGTCCCCAAATTTGGGGCTAGTTTTGCAATGGCTACAATAATAATCTAGTAGGCCTTCTACACTACACCAAGTATTTTACAATCAGGTATAAGTCTTTCACCTTGGTCTGTTATTCTGCAATTTCTACAATCTGCTTCTTGTTATTTTCCTCCAATGGCTTTATTTCTGCAAAACGTAATTCAAGTGCTTGGTAGTGAGCTACCCAACCTATTATGGACTCATTATGTGATTCCAATGATACCATATCTGGGTTATGCACTACCACTAGTGGGGGCGTATGAACTATAAGTAATTTAGACTGGATTCCAATATCTGCAATTTGAGCTGTCTTAATAAACTCCATGAGAACCTAATTCTCTTCTTTTTAGATGATGTATTTATCTACATGGAGTCGTTTTGTACTCTCAAAACTTCTATTGTTGTTGTAACTTGACCATATTATTGTTCTAGAGCTTCTCTTGGATGTTTCGAAGCATTTTTTAGATGTTTCAAAGCTACTTCAAAAGGTTTCTAGACTACTTCAAAATGTTCTAGAGCTACTCCAAAAGGTTCCTAAGTCACTTTAGAATGTTCCTGAGCTATCTCTATCATAAGCTGATCCTATCAAATCTATTGTTCCTTAGGTTTTGGAGTGTCCTCTCCTTGATTGGAACTCTCTCCAATGTCCATTGGTTCTTTGCCAACCCTCTTCATAGGTACAACTCCTTCTGCTTGTTGTTGTTTTGCTGAAATAACAACCGTGGCAAAAGCAAAAAGGTGAGGTTCCTGCTCTAAGGTGACTTCAATTCTATGAGGTAATTATGGGGTGTTATCTTGTGCTTCCTCACTTGGCATTTTTCCTAGCAAAACAAGCAAAATTTTAGTTGCTTCTTCCCCTAAATTAGAGGTTACAGGCAGACCTTCCAGTTGTTTTACTTTCCCCTTAAATTCATTCAATTATTGTAGCTTTACCCTAGAAAATTTCATGGGATCCTCTAACTCAAACTTTGTATATTCTTCAGATCTTGAAGAATGGGCAGATCCATTACAAACAAGGAATTTTGCTCCATGGGTTTCTTAGTCTTTACAGGTGTTTTATTAATCTGAATAGGTGTTTCCTAAACAAGTATTTTTTTAACCTAAAAAGGTGTTTCCTAAACAAGTATTTTTTTAACCTAAAAAGGTGTTTCCTCAACAACATCATCTTCATACTCTTGCAAGATTAACTTCCCCCTTCTTAGTTGCCTTGATGGTGAAGGGGATGTTGTTTCCTAAGATGTGGTAGCTTCTTGTTGCTTCCTCCTTAGAATTTTTATAAGAGGAGGGGTATAGTTGAAGTTTTATGCATGTCAACTTCTTTATTCCCTTGTGCAACATGTTCAAATGTAACAAAATTCCTTATATGTCTGGTGGACTTTCTTAGTAATTGTGACCCTGTCCCCTATGTTCCACTAGTTTGCTCTATCCCTTAAATTTTCTCCTCTATAGATGATAAATTAATTATTTCATCTTATCCCTATTTTTCCTAAAATTGGAAGGCTCTAGCTATGTAAGTTCTGCTTGAGCAAAAATCTTAGTATCCTCTATTTGAATGATCACCCTCCTAGTTCTAGGTCTTTTTATAGGGTTGCTTTCAGCTTTTCTCTTTCTTTGTGCCCTAGCTTTGGTAGATGGTGGAGCATGGGAGGATGATGGGGTTTTCTTAGGTTCAGGAGTAGCCTTATCATCAACATTTACCCCAGAGGTCTCTGCCCTATTGGTAGCTACCCTCTTTTCTTGTTTTGGCTCCTCTTCAATAGGAACTTGTTCATTCCAAGGTTCAAAGAACCTATTGAAAGTTTGTAGATTACCCTTAAAGTGATGTTTGCAAATCAGTTTTATGAGGCCATGGTGTCTTACAGACCCCTATCCCTCTTGGTATCTCTTTGCCATATTATGTAGTTCATGATGCAAATATAAGGGGATATTCACTCTAACCTCTGGATGTTGTGTGCCATGCCTGAGGTGAGTAAGAATTCTCATGTGATGGCCGACCAAGATAGCAAATTATCCTTCACAGGTTAAATACCTGATGATCCATATTGCTACTTGATCCCATGGTGTTTGTAAGCTAATTCTTTTAACCCCTTTGTAGATGTTATTGTTAATTTGCATGCTAGGTTGAACATCTCCCTCTACTAAAAAAGCCCTAACTACTTTAGGGAATGTTGCTTTAAATGTTCTAGTGATTTCTACTCCTTGAAGTGGTAATTTAGTAATTTGACTTAAAACCAAGGGAGTTACCTCAATCCACATCCCATTTATTGTAGCTCTATTATTGCGGAGAGTGTAGACAAATTTTGTAACTAGTCCTTAGGAATACCCATCAAATTTCTGTAGGAATGGCATCAACCCAACTTGTTGAAAAACTTGCACCACTTTAGGGTAGCACTGGAGTTCATCTATGGTGTCAGGTTCAACCTTTCTTTTCTGACCCATTGCTTAGTTTTTTAGTAGTTCAAAAATATCCTCTATTACCCTGCTGTTACCCTCTAGAACTCGACTATTTTTCTCTGTAACTCTATTGCACCTCAAGTAGTTTTTTAGAAAATACCCTTCTATAATGCAACATGGTTTGGTTTTCGCTTAGATCTTCTGTTTAATTTTAATGATGCTTATTCCATTCTAGTATTATGATTACAATGCCCATGCAATTATTATTCCAAAACATGATAATAAACTCCAAAAGATAGTGTAAAGTACGCTACAATATTCCATTCATCATCGGGCCATATGGTGCATCATGATTCATTCTTTTGTAAGGGTTCAACTTATAGCATGAAGTAAAGGTGACAACCTAAAAAGTTTTCTTGTTTGCATTTATTAACATCCTCCCTCATGCAAACTTCAAGAATGGTTGATTTTAAAATGAACGGTCTAATTTGCATGATGGGAGGTGTTGCTTTTTAGAATTTGGGCACCATCCTCCTCAATCCACACACCATTTGCTTTGAAACATCGTAGTCACTTGGATCCAAAATGGTGCATGATAATGAGGTATGACGGCTACTTTAGAATATGCTGGTGATATCATTTCGATGACTGCCATGTGTTCCTTCACAATGTATTTGAGTTTGAAATGTTACAACAAAATCAACTTCAACTGCGTGAGGTGGCATTGTGGGCGTCACATTGGAAATATAAAATTTATTTATTTTTAAATATTTAAAATGCACCCCATGTGTTTTCAAATTTATGCGCACCTCATGCATTTTCAAATTTTGTACGACCACCTTCTGGAGCTTTGGATCTTCTAGAGCTCTAGACCTTTCGAAGCTCTATAAATTACCAGTTTCCATGCTACCAGACTAAAATTTTTATGTGACCAAGGGTAGGATAGGGTGTTTCTTGACATGTTTAGCAAGATGTTTCATTTTTATACCAAATTTATAAGTAGTTTTTGCCAAATATCTAATTATCATACATCAAATGTTAATGCTAACTATGAGTAAAATGCAAGAAACACATACCTTACTACTCTAAAAATTTATCATACACCTTGTAAGTCACTTTCGATGATTGTTAGCAAGCTACATAAAATATGAAAACAAAAACATGACACATGTGCAGTAAGTGATATTTGTACAATGATGGATAAATCAAGAAGGCAAACAAGCCAAAAACTGATTTTCATGTAAGCCTTAATTCAATAGCACCTAAAAAGGTTTTCACTATTGAATTATTCATTTCTATTTGTCTTGATTGTGCCCATGAAGGAATTTCACAACCTCCCTCTAGATTGTGCCCATGAAGGAATTTCACAATCAATATTATTCCTCTTTTTTTTTTTTTTTTTTTTTTTCAAAATTTTCAAATCATTTTGAATCTGCAATGGGAGAGAGTCTCTTCCATCATATGTAAATCCAACTATGCAACCTATTCTAAAAACTCCTCCTTAGTCAATGGTTGATGGTATACCCAAAGGTGATGTCCATTTACCACTAACTTCCTCCTCAAATCATCAATGGGAGAGATATGAACCACTCCATTCTTGAACACTTCTTCGATCTGGTATGGTCCAAGCCACCTAGTTTACAATTTTCTAAGAAAATATTCGTAGCGAGAATCAAACAATAAAGCCCAATCTCCTTGCTCAAATTTTCTTTATTGAATGTGACTATCATGCCACATCTTCCATTGTTGTTGGATAACTTTCATTTGGTGAAGTGCCTCTAATCAAAGTTCATCCAATGCATTTAGTTGTAGAATTCTATCCATCTATACCTACAATAATTCAATACCAATTTCCAAAGATGTGTGAAGTGTTAGTAACTCAAATTCAATGGGAAAAAGAGGTTTCTTACCATAGACTAGTTCGTAAGGTGTGAAACCCATGGTGGATTTCCATGTTGTGTTGTATGCCCAAATAACTTCTAGTAATTTATTTAACCAATTTTTCCTATGTGAAGCTACTATTTTGGTTAAGATTCTTTCCAATTCCCTATTGGTGACTTCAACTTGACCATTCACTTGAGGGTGATAAGGTGATGATTTTCTATGTTTGATTTCATATAGTTCAGTAAAAGCTTCTATGACTTTTGATGCAAATTGGGGTCCATGATCCATGGTAATAGATCGTGGAGCTCCAAATATTTAAAAAATTTGGGAATATAGAAAGTCAATGACCTTCTCTTCATGAGCATATTTGAAAGCATGCACCTCAACCCATTTGGTTACATAATCAGTACATACCAAGATATGTACCTTTCCTTGAGAAGGTGGGTCAATGGGTCCAATAAAATCTAACCCCCATTTTTCAAATGGTTCTAAAACCACTTGAGGTTGTAAAGGTATTTCATTTGTAGGTGTGGGTTTTCCCATTCTTTGACATGCATCGCAATGTCGTATGTACTTTTTCACATCCTTGTGAAGAGATGGCCAATAATAGTCAATTCCCAAAATTTTCCTAATAGTACTTTTAACTAAATAATGTCCTGAAGGTTCATCATGACATGCATGGAGGATATCATACACTTCATATTTTTGAATACATCGACGTAATATGTGGTCAGGTCCACATCTGAATAGTAGACCATTGATCCATTTAAAGGATGAGCTTTGCTTTATCAATTGTTTCTTTTATTTTGAGGTAAAATGAGAGGGGATTTTTCCTATTGCTAAATAGTTAGCAGTATCAACAAACCAAGGTGATGTTACTGATATGGAAAACAATTTTTCATCAGGAAAAGTATCCTCTACCAATTCTTCTTCTCCTGTGTTGTTTAGTCTAGACAAGAAATCTGCTACTACATTAGCCTTTCCTGGTTTATTCACTATTGTGATATCAAACTCCTACAATAGTAATAACCAATGAATTATTCTTGCACTAACCATAGGTTTGTTCATCAAGTATTTAATAGTTAAATGATCTGTATGGAAAAATACTTGATAACCGATGATGTAGTGATAAAATTTATTGATAGCATATACTACCGCTAGAAATTCCTTTTCGGTGGTAGTATAGTTCTTTTTGCTCCTATGAGATTCTTGCTAATATAGTAAATGGCATAATGCTCCCCATTTTCCACCTACCCTAATGCTACTCCAATTGTAGTATTGGATGCATCAATTTGGATGTGAAATGGTAATTCCTAGTTTGGACCTCTCAACACAGGTGGAGTGATCAATTTTTATTTTAAAGTATCAAAATAATTTTGGCACTTTTCAATCCATTTAAACTCAGAATATTTTGTTAGCAATGCAAACATAGGGTTTGCAATTGTACTAAAATTTTGAATAAAACATCGATAAAAGCCAATATGTCCCAAAAATCTCCTGACATCAATTTGAGTCTATGGTGGAGGAAGGTTCTTAATGATTTCTACTTTCTTAGGATCTACCTTAATTCCTTCAAATGAGATATGATGGCCAAGGACAATTCCTTCTTCCATCATCATGAAGCATTTGTCAGGATTTAGGGCCAAATGATAAGTTTCACAGTGGGTTAATACCTTGTCAAGATGTTCTAAGGTTATATCAAAGGTTTCCCCATAAACTGTGAAGTCATCCATGTAGATTTCTACACATTCAGTAGTTAAATCAGAAAAAATGGCTAGAACAACTCATTGGAAAGTTGTTGGGGTGTTACAAAGGCCAAAAGGTAAGACTCTATAAGAAAAAGTTCCCCATGGACAAGTGAATGTTATTTTCTCTTGGTCTTTAGGTGCAACCTGTATTTGATTATACCCACTAAATCCATCAAGAAAACAAAAATATTTCTTTCTTCGAGTGTGTCTAACACTTGATCAATAAAAGGTAATGGAAAATGGTCCTTATGTGTGACTTTATTTAATTCTCGGTAATCCACACACACTCTCATTTTTCTATTTTTATTTGGAATGATAACCAATGGAGAAACCCATCGACTATCAAAAATTGGGTAAATGAATCCTACCTCTAAGAGTTTTTCGATTTCATCTTTGATGATATCTCGCAAAGCAGGATTCAATCACCTTTGTGGTTGTCGCACAGGTTTTACATCTTTTGTATATATTCTATGAGTACATACATCAGGATGAATCCCTATCATATCTTTGTATTCCCATGCAAAGGCATTGATATGTCAGTTTAATATAGTAAGCAATTTTGCTTCCTATTCATTGGTCAACCAATTGTTGATGTTCAAAAATTTCCTTGGTTGTACCTCAATTTGTTTTGTTCCTGGATGAATGGAATTAACTCCTTCAAATTTGCTTACTAAGGAGTTAAGAGGATAATGATGTGGTAGAAGAGAGTGAAATATTTGTGTCTCCTTGTCAATTGTAATTCTTGATGGAATCATATCTGATATGGGATAATGAAAGGATGATAGAAGATGATGATGCCATCCATGTGGTAATTTGAAGGGACTTTCTTGTAATGGAATGGGTGACATTTGTTCAGATGTTTGTCCTTCATCATTCCATAATAGATGATGAACAATGATTGGTTCATCTTCAAGTCTTGATTCATACATGGTATTAACCAAAATGGTTTCATCTTCAAAGGCATTTCTTTCATATGAATCTAACTCTTCTATATGCTCTTTCACTATTACAGTGGCTAGTGTTGAGATAGTTTCTTCATGTTCTTCATCAGAATCAGGAAACCATAAGTGACCTAAAAAGTTAACCAAAGGTTTCATAGGAGGATATAAAGAAATATTCTTTGAATTGATCCCATTTGAAATGGTCATATCCCTTGACCTACAGTCAATGAAAGTAGTTATCGTAGCAAGCCAAGGCCTTCCTAAGATTATTGGATAACCATTCATAGAATTGTGGGGTTGTAATACCAAGAAGTCAATTAGATATTCCCATGAGGAGACTATTATAGGAATATCTTCTATAATTCCTTCTAGTTTAGCTATAGATCTATCAACCATTTCTAATATAGTAGATGTAGGATTCAAGTTATTCAATTGTAATCTCTGCATCATATCCTTTGTCATAACATTTATGGCTACCCCAAGATCAATCAGAACATTGGATATCTGCATTGATCCTATGGTTATTATGACTATTGGACTTCTTGGATCACCATATTTTGGTGGAATAAGTTTCCTAGAAAGAAGGTCAACCAATTTTCCATCTACTTGTATAGTTTTGGGAAAGGATTTCTTCTTCCTTCCTAATTTTTTAATGCAAAGGTCCTAAATGATTTTATTGATTAATGGTATATCCTTAATAGCTTGTAATAAAGGAATTGAGATGTTTAAGCATTTTAGTTCCTTTACTAAATCTGATTTTGAAGGATTTTAGATTTCTCAAACCATTCAGGGTATGGTACTTTTTTGAAGAAGGTAAATCATTTTGAGGTAAGTCTTCTTTTTCTTTTTCTTTCTCAACATGTGATTGTTGTGGGTCAGATGTAGATGGGTCTTGTTTATTTTTATTAGTTCCCATTTCTACAATGATAGGTGGAGTAGGTTTAGGAAGTGTCTTTCTTGAATGTAATTGGATATTACTATAATCAATTACATTTATCATGGTAGTCTCATCAGATTTAGCCATGTAGATAGGGGTTACCTATCTAGTATTATTAGGGTTGGCCATAGGTTGGGTCGAAAGTGGAGGTTGCTTCACTTGTTGTTGTTGTCATCCTTGAGGAAAATTTTAAGTAGGACCAGGCAATAAATTTTATGGTTGACTTTGGTATCTTCATTGTCCCTGGTATGGTTGATACTACTATCCCCAATTTTGTCCATGAGATTGTGCTTGCATCCATGGTGGATTTTGTTGATTCCATTATGGATTCATCCACCCATATTGTGACCAATCCTGAGAAGATGACCATGGAGGTTGACTCCAAGATTTTTGTGGTGGTTCTGAGTAACCCCATGGCATAGACCAAGGATTTTATCCCCAATTTGTGGGAAAACATGGGGCATTTTGATATTGTGAAAAATTTCCCCCTTGTCTTTTCCCAACAAAGTTGAGTTCTTATGTTTGTGTTTCCAAGATATTTTTGAGTCCTAGAAGTAAATGACATTGGTCTATGATATGTCCTTTTGAACAAATGCTACAAATAGTAGATATAGAGGTTTTGTTTAAAGGATAATCTTGAAGAGCATGCTTATTTTTGCATCTTGGGCAATAAATAGCTAGGGGTTCTGTAGATTTAGTTTTTGCATTCATTTCCCCTAACATAGTATTGAGATGCACAAGAATATCAATTTTCAAATTAGAAAATTCTTCCATTAGTTCTTTCATGTCACTTTCATTATTACCCCTCTTTCATCTTCTTTGTCTAGTGTGGGAGTAATTTCTACATAATTCCAAAATCTCATCAATGTCAAGGGTACTCACATCTCCTTTGCCCATTAAATCTAACACTTCTCTGGAGTCATCTTGTAATCCTCTTAAGAATATGGCCTTGCATATTTCTGGTTCAACAGGCCCACATATCTTTTGCACAAAAGCAAACCTATCCAAGTAATCCTCCAGATTTTCATCTTCTTCTTGTTTGATTCTGAATAATTCATCCTTCCTATTTTTCACTCGATAGTATTCTTGGTACTTGTCCAAAAATACTTGCTCCATTTCTTCCCAGGTTTAGATTGATTTAGGTGCTAAACTCATAAACCAATGTAAAGTTGAGTCCTTGAGTGTGGAAGGAAAGACCTTAAGTTTTTGGTTATCATTTGTGTAATCGTATGTTTGGCATACAACCTTGAATTCAAATAAGAAAGGATATTTGGATGCAATTCCCCTAAAGTTTGGTAGCACCGAAGGTGAAATTATTTTCATTGGAGAGTTTTGTGTGGGATTTAATCGAATAGGATATTCAAAAGTCCTGGTAGGAGTAGGATTGTCCCCTTGATTGTGAACATTGTTACCCCTATCTGGGTTCCCTTGTAAATATACCATTATGTCTTCCCAACACCTGGTATAGATTCATTTAAACTGCCTTGATGGTAAGGATATATCAGGGGTAGGTGAGGAGGTACTAGCAATTTGCTCCTCTTGTAATTCTCTCTCAGGAGATACACTTCCTGATGATGAGGATGGTGGTTTTCTTTCAATAATATTAAGAATCTCAAATGTGGGTAATTCACCCCCTTGGCATGAATATCACCTTCCTGTGGTAGGTAAAGGGTTTGTTTTAAGAAATCATCCTTTTTCATCCCTTAACCTATTCATTCATTCTATGCTTGTGTCCTAATTATCTGAAATGCAACTATCAGCTACACAACTATGTTTTATGCAAGTTGTTATTTCAAAAAGTACTCTAAGGTTCATTTGTTACAACTTGACACAATGATAATTGTATGACTATTTTATCCTCTAACAACACCTATGTTATCTATAGACACATAATACATGTCATATTGAGGAGACTATTTGAATGGATTCCCTTTATATCACCTAACCCACCTTGGGAAGCTTCAAGGCTAAAATAGTGGTTCTCGCCACTTAAATGGGTATATTACCTATAAATCGTGGTCATCTCACCCTGAGACAACTGCCAAAATGTGGTCGTTGTGACCTAATATGGCTATGAAAAGCAATATTAAAAATAGAAAAGGTGCATAACTAGAAGCCAAAACTTCTAGTTAATCATGCGCATGATCCCATGAGCAATCCTTAAACACCCTACATGGGCTAAAATAGAAAAATGCATGCAATTATTAAATCACATGAAATTTTAAAGATAGGCATTCACTTTTCTGAATGTAAACTACCTATTTTCTATTTCATGTAGGGTGTTTTCACCATTTTAATCTTCTCTCTAAGAAGTCTACAAAATGGTACTCCTCAATTTTAAAAATCCAAAAAATATTCAAATTTGTGCAATGAAGTGCTGCTGAATTCAAGCCCCAACTTTGAGCAATGAAGTGCTACCCATTTTTGATGCTCTAAGACATTCCACTACTGAAAGCCATGCTACTAGATAACTGAAAAGGATTGGAAGCTACACTTCCATATTTTGTGTAATAAAAACCCTTGCCTTGATGGTTGATCCAAACCATCAAGTCACTCTCACATTGCAACAATCCATCGATAACACATCCAAGACATCCCACATGCCACTCATGATTTGTTTTTGGATAGTATAGTTTAGCAACAATGACTGTATCACCCCGAGATGACCCACAGGCAAGGCCATTTGACTTTGAGATGGCCTCTAGTAGAGATCTAGTTTTTACTATTTTTCTTTAGCATAACATTAGATCAACATTTTTATCATTTCTGCATTTAGATAGATTTTAGATTTCACATGCTTTTATTTGGTTTATCTTCTTTTATTACATTCTATTTCATTTATCATGCATATGCTTTTGATTCATTTCTAGTTTCTTTGTGTGCATATTATAAGATTCAACATACAATAAAGGAGCACAAGATCAATATCAAAACTCACTACGACGATCATAGAAAATCCAACCCAAGATGATTTGTGATTGCAAAAAGACTGTTTAGTGCACCTGGATAATTTATTTGTATTCATTGTATCATAGGTAGCATCCCCTTAGAGGGGAATTGATTGTAACACATTGAAAAATGAATATTTAGTACAAAAAGGACCCCATATTTTTATTGTCTTATCATTATATTTTCAATTATATTGCTATCTTTATTTAGTTGTATGGTGCCTGGTTTTCTTGCTCTCATATGGCAATCACGGTGGGACATAGTCCCTATTTTTATTACATTGCTAATTGTTGTTTATTTCTATGATTGCAGGTTGCATGATTAGTTGTCTCTACCTGATATGGTCCCTGTTCTGTAACCATCTTGCCCTAAGATGATCCCTATTCTATAACTGTTTTGCCCTGATATGACCCTTGTTTGAAGCCATCTCATCCTGAGATGGTCACTAATACGAGATAGCTTCTTGTATGATCGTATGAATGGTAAAAATGGTAATTCCTGTGACCCCCATTTGGCATGCCTAATACATACGAACAGTGTGTGAGGAAGTACTAAATTGCACCACTATACACCTCATTAGTTAGAAGCTGAACAACAAACAGTCTATATTTTGAAATAAAATTTAGGCTTTCAAGGTTAGCTTTCTATCATTTTAATTTTTATTTTTGTAAGGAAAGGTAGCAAAAAATTCATTTTTAGGAATTTTTTGGTTTGCTTATATTGCTGCTTGCTAAAAGGCTGATCATTATCTAGAAAATACTGCATTCTAGGGTTTTAAAATCTACATTAGTGAAAGATCATTCGATAACTCTTTTATTTCCCTTTTGCAAGAATTTAGAAAGGACCTCACTGTCATGACCCTCCCTCATGGGTCTAAGGACATAGTTTTGATGGATTGCTTAAAGGTATCTTGAATCAAGTTTGATTGCAAGAAAGCAGTTGTGTAACGAATTGAAGAAATCCTAAGGACTATTATATAGGTATAATAGTAGAATAAATTAGGTATTATAAATAAAAAGTTTATTTATAATTAAGACTATTATATATTATAAATAAAAGTGGTTTATTTATAATTATAATAGGAGGACTATATATTATAAATAAGAGGAGTTTATATATGATATATAGAAATATATGCATATATCTATAATATACGCTATTATAATTGTAATTAAAGGAGGTTTCATTATAATTATAATATGAGTAGTATATGTATATATTGAATTAAAAAGATTAATTACTTTTAAAAAGGGGATTAATTAAACTAATTATGATGCAATTAGTGGACTATTATAAACATGAGATATTTATAATAAATGGATATTATTTTAATCTGGGTGGACAAGCTATCTGCCCACTCAAGAGAGTACATTATATTTAATTAGGGCACCTAATAAGTGCTTCTAATACTCCCCATAAATAAGTATTAAATTAATAAAGAAGGTGAAAGAGTTTAATAAAGGCACGCATGCCTTACCGCCTAGGAACAGGATAGGATTTGAGGGGAAGAGTGCAAAGGATGACGGATAAGGGAAGGAAGAGATGGAAGAGGCCACGTGGGAGGTGGATGAAGAGGGAATTGAGGGAGAAGGATGGTGAGAGGTTAAGCAAGGGAAAAAAATAAGGGGGGATACCTTTAGTTATTTGGGAAGAGGAAAAAAAAGGGCAGAGGCGATGAAAGGCATGAGGGGGCAAGAAGAAAAAGGAAAGAAAGTGGGGCAACAAAGATCAGAGGAAGGAAGGGAGACGACGGGACGAAGGAATCCAAACCCACAAATGAGTTGGAGGATTTCAAAACCTAAATACCAATACTCTACCTTGGTTTGGCTGTTTGACCTTTGCTCGATCCATATGGAACTGCCCCTGCTAAGCTACGTAATAGTCGTATTTATGAGGTATTGTACTATGAACCAATAAAAATGATGCCCAAAATAATTTACGTTTTAGTTCTATTTTTTATTAGAGATCGGTTCGGTTATGAGTACTTTACCTTGCTTTGCAATAGTCTAGCAACTAAAATGTCTCCTTGGTTGCTAAACACAACATGGAAGGAATATTTTTGATGCCTGTGTATGCATGTATCCAACCCTGTTACTATTAGGTTCTATTGGGTTCCTAAATATGTGTGGTAACAGATTGATTAATATTATTTTCCTTAACTGGTGGGTGCCATCTGAAGCATTAAATCACCTCCATATATTTTAATGATAGCTAGGGGATGTAAGGAAGGTTTGGTTATCGCTCGAAGAGGTCCACGAGTTTAGTGAGCACCTAAAAAAAAATCTTCTTGTGTGGTTCTCTAAACCATACGCCCTCCCAAGATGATAAAAGATTTTGATGGACATATAAGCCATGAGATCTACTTAGGAGAGGTTTTAAAGTGTTTGTGTTATAGATATTGGCTCTCCTTGTATTTGCTTTTAAGGTATATTTGTTGATGGATTCTTATGTTTAATTGAATGAATGTTTTTTTTTTTTGGTAATTATTTTAATATATTAACAGTGGGTTTTTATAGAGGATCCCAAAACCTTATGTACAAAATTAGCCATATTTCTAATGATGCATCATACCTCTTGGTCGTAACAATAAGCCTAATTGCAAGTAAAGCCATCCTAATGCTAAAGACTTGGAAACTGTAAAAAGGGCTTTTAGGCCTGGAAACCCAATGAAAAAGAAACAGGACAAAACCGAAGGAACACCAAGTAGAGCCCGAAGAAATGAAATGAGGAAAGCAAAATAGACAAGACACCATGGACAACTAAGTAGACAAAATTGCCATGCCACACCAAAACTCGTCAGAGGGGGCTTTCCAAAAACTGTGCAAGGAAAGCATCATGAATGGATGTCTGCTCTGGCCAACCTTTCCACCTCGGATGGGAAGCGAGACCGCCACACGACCGGACACGTGGTCGCGAGCCCTTTGTTGGCCATGTGGTCAGCCATGCGATTACCTTCTCTCAAAGTATGATTTGCTTTCCACCTACCACGATAGGAGAGAAGCGTTCTTGCCTCGAGGATGATGTTGTAGACTTTCCAAGATGGATTTTTGGTGCCAAGAAGGTAATTCACGATGTTGAGCGAGTCACCCTCAATAATAAGAGGCCGAGGATCCTCAGAGAGTATCCGAATACCTTTCAGAGCGCCTCGGGCTTTGGCATAGTGATTTGTCTGGGAGCCCAAATCTTCACAATAGGCCATCACAAGATTCCCATCATGATCTCTGACAACACCCCTAGCACCAGCGGGCCCAGGATTCCCCTTAGCCACTCCATCAAAGTTTAATTTAATCCACCCCATGGGGGGTTTGGTCCAAACAATATTCCTTCGACAGGGCCCTTTAACAACCTCCAAAAATGGCCAGAGATTCATCATTTTGAGAATCGCTTCTTCGCTCGAAAGGTAGGGACGGGGACTGGGAACAACAATAGAATTCTCGATGGCATAGGACAATGCCCTTTGAGCAATAGAAGGGGGCCCTCTAGGAGCTCTGCCAAAGATTCTGGCATTCCTCTCTAACCAAATTTTCCAAATTGAATGATGGAAGGAGGCCTCGAGGAGGAAGCGGAGTTTGGGATTCTTGAAAGGATTAGGCCATTGGTGGAAAGCATCTCTGAGGGAACGGGGAGAGCACCATAGGATTTGGAAGGAGGATAGGACAATACTAAGAACAGAGTGGGAAAATGGGCAATGCAAGAATAAATGATCCCTCGTCTCACAATCTGCAAGACACAAGTAACACCTGTTGGGGAAGGCAAAACCTCTCTTGTGAAGGTTGTCAATTGTTAAGGCTTTGTTGTGGAAAGCAATCCACGCAAAGAAGTTGATTTTAGGGATGACTCCTTTCCTCCACACAGTATTCCACCTGTAGTCCAGAGCAGTCTTGGTGGTAAGAAACTCATAAGCTGATTTAACAAAAAAAAGCCCATCCTCCATACCACTCTAGATGATTCTGTCATTCCTCCTGGAAGAAGGAATTAAAACCGACTGGAGGATATTTGCAAGAAAGGTAACCTCATTATTAAACCCCTCCACAACTGGAATCTTCCACCGAGGAAAATGGGTGCTCCGGTCTATGAACTTGCCACCCTGAGTTGGGAGTTAGGGTCAGTCAAACCTCTCAGCCTAGCGAGATCCGCCCTCGACCCAAGGGCTTCTTCAGTCGCCCACCTATCCTTCCAAAAGAAAATGAGGTTGCCATCACCCAAAATCCAACGGGCTCCCAGGCTGATCAAATGTCGGGTTTGGAGCACAGATTTCCAAAAGGTCGACGCCACGGAGGAGGTCTCAGCATCCAAGAAGGAAATGGGGCCAAGATACTTCTTTTTAACCAGCTTAACCCACTCCACCGGGTCGCTAGATAGAATCCTCCAAGCGTGCTTCGCTATCAGAGCCAAATTCATAAGTCTTGATCTTCTCAACCCTAGACCGCCTTGGTCTATCCTCGAACACACCTTGTCCCGGGCAACAAGGGGGAGTCTAGATTTCTCTTCGCCGCCGCACCATAGAAAGGTCCTCTGAATCTTCTCAATTTTGGAGTGAACTACAACCGAAAGCATGAACACCGACATGAAGTAGGTCGGGATCCCCTGAAGACAAGCTTTGGTAAGGGTGGCTTTTCCGGCTTGCGATAGGAGTTTGCCCTTCCAAGTTTCGAGTTTCTTGTGAAGGCGCTCAAGAATCATGTTCCACATATCCCCACTCGCCCGCCCGCTATAAGATAGAGGCAACCCCATATAGGACGTAGGCAGGGAATCAATAGTGCATTCAAGAATTCTAGCAATCCAAAGTTGCCTGCGTAGGGGAGTGTTAATAAAATAGATTTTGCTCTTGATGTAATTGACCTTTTGCCCTGTAGCTTGCTCATAACAGGATAGGATCCGCTTGAGCGATTTGGCTTGGGCAACGGATGCCCCAGTGGAGATGAGGGTGTCATCCACAAATTGCTGATGAGTGATAGGATCAACTCTAGAAGTCAAAAAAATGCCAAAAATCTTGTTCTGACGAAGAGCCTCTTTCATGGACCAACTCAGAACCTCCGCCAGAAGAATGAAAAGGATGGGGGATAAAGGATCGCCCTATTTGAGGCCTCTGGCGCTTTGGAAATACCCAGTTGGGGACCCATTGACCAAGACAAAAAAAAGGGAGTGGATATACAACTGTAGACAAGGTCAATCCAGTGGGGATGAAAGCCGAACTTGAGGAGGACTGCACACAAAAAATTTTGATCAACCCGGTCAAAGGCTTTGTTCATGTCGAGCTTAAGAAAAAGAGCAACATTCTTGGAGCGGTAAGCGGAATGAAGGGTCTCATGGATAGTGATGACACCATCAAGAATGTTTCTGCCTTTAATAGTGCTTCCCTGACAAGGATCAATCAGGATGGGGAGGACTGTTTTGAGTCTATTGGCTATAGACTTGGTAAGAATCTTGTAAAAAACATTGCACAGGCTGATGGGCCGATAGTCAGAGAAAATTTTGTAGGAAGGAGACTTAGGAATGAGGGCAAGAAAGGTGGAATTGAGTTTCGGGTGGATGGATCTGGAAGCTTGAATAACCCGAATAGCATCGCACACATCCGGACCCACGACCTCCCACATGACTTGGAAGAATCGAGGGGGGAAACCATCGGGGCTAGGGGCCTTATCTAGTTGCATGGAGAACAATGCTTCCTTAATCTCGGATGAGGAAAAAGGTTCCAGAAGCTTAATGCTTACCTCATGGGGGACTTTAGTCAAAAAATTGGCGAGCAGAGATTTTTGGACCTGAAGGTTGTTGTCCGGAGGAGTGCCAAGCAAATCCTAAAAAAGTCAACCGCTTCGCTCCCGATTTCCTCTCTCCCTGGTAATGCGCCCATCCTTACAAGCCACTTCTCTGATCTTGTTGGCCCCTCTGTGCCTCATAGTAGACGCATGGAAAAACCTCATGTTGGTGTCTCCATTCTTCAACCAAAGGTCACGAGATTTCTGGCGCCAGAACGTTTCCTCCCTAGCGAGAATAGAATGAAAGTCCACCAAAAGACTCCGCTCTTCCTCCCTGAGACCCTCAGTGTAACCTTCGAGTTCCATCCTTTCCTCCAAAACCTTCAGGTTCTCAGAGATGGATTTTTTGGACTCAAAAATGTTGTCGAAAACCTCTTTATTCCAAACTTTCAGCTTTTCTTTGACCATTTTGAGCTTTAGAGCCACCCTCTTAGGAGCATTTCCTTCCACCTTCAATTGCCACCACGCTGAAACCAAACCTTTGAAGTCCTTGTGAGAGATCCACATGGATTCAAATCTGAAGGGGGTTTTAAAAATAGGCCCATCATCCGCCTCCAAGAAAATAGGGTTATGGTCAGACCCAATCCTTGGAAGAGCCGAAAGGATAGCCCCGCCAAGGATAGGAATGGCTTCTTGGGACATAAAAATCTGTCGAGCTTGACTTGAATCAAACCGCTCCCAATCCTTCTATTACTCCAAGTGAAGGAAGCCCCTTTGAGTTCGATGTCGAGCAAGCCATTAGTAGAGACAAAATCCCTGAAGTCCTCCAAGCTACGGCTGAAGTGGTCGGATCCTCCTTTTTTTTTCGAAGGATGAAGGGGACAATTGAAGTCACCCCCTAAAACCCAAGGAAAATTACTAAAATTCTCCCTCATCTGAGAGATAGCTTTCCACATTTCTGCTCTCTCTGTGGTAGAATTTGAAGCATAAACGTTGGACATAATCCAAGAAAAATTGGTGGTTTTGGACTGGAACAGTACATTGATGATTCTGTTGGAAGTTGATAGCAGGCTACCCTCAAACCTCGAAGGGTCCCATAGAACCATGAGTCCTCCCGCTGTTCCCACTGTAGGGCTGGACAGACAATTTGCCTTGGCCCAAATGGCCTTCGCAACTTTATCAGAGGAGATAGCATCGACCTTGGTCTCTTGCAAAATAAGGATGGAAGGATTAGTCCTCCTACGGAGATCACCCACTAACCTTCGTTTGGCTTCCACTGCTCAGGTCCTCTCACATTCCATGAGAGGACTTTCATCTGGATAGTTTGAGGTTTTTCTTGCCTCCCCTTCCTTGTTGAGGGGGAGGTTTTGATGCATGCGCTTCGTCCGTCTGAGCGCCACAGTCATCCAGAACCAACAAACGTTGGGTTCCATTTGCAACGTCATTTGTTGTCTCTTTGTCCCGCCTGTCTTTGTTAGGAGGACGGCCCTGCTTCCTCTCACTACCAAAATCCACACTTTGCTTTTGGCTCCTCGTGTTTCGGGGGCTAATGTGACCGGATTGTTCACCCCTCCTTCCTAAGAGGTAATCTTCTAGCATCGTCTACGACTGGCTGAAATCGGGATGACCCATATCTTGGGGCAGAGAAACAGTCTGAGTCACAATTTGGGATGGGGTCCGTTCCTTCTCTTCCTGTGATTCACTTTCCAAGTGGGAGTCTGCTCCTTGCTGATTGTCAGCCTCAAGTTGCTCGGGGTCCGATTGGAGAGTGGGATTCTCTTTAGGCTGAGAGAGTCCGACGCAGACTCTAGAGGGGCCTGGAGATTCATGACCCTTCGCATCTGGAAGATTTGACTGCTTCGCCTGACCTTCCCCATGCTCCAGGGGGTTGTCATTTTCACGCTTCTGCTTACCCAATTTTTGAAGAGGACACTGGGATTGGAGGTGCCCTTGGGACCGACACTAGGGGCAGAAAGCTGGTCTATTTTCATAGACAATAGCTTGTTTATGAAGAAAGGTACCTCCAGATCGAAGAGTGATGAAAGTTGGGAGTTTCGCCTCCAAATCTTCCAGAACGCAAAAACGGGCTTGGACAAACCTTGTTCGAGCTCGGGTGGGTGGGTCAATGGTGACCAACTCCCCAATGGAGCATGCAATACCCCTTATGACATTTTCATGCCAACCAAAGAGGGGAAGATTCGGGAGCCTAACCCATATTGGGGCAATGTTGATGTTCTGGGTATCAGGACTGAAATCCATGTCCCACTTCCTAAGGAATAAACTTCTGCGGCCCAAAAACCATGGCCCGCCAGCCAAAATTTTATAGTAATCCTCCTTATTGTTCAGTCTAATGGCAAAAAAACCTCGGGATAGGGCCGCTAGCTCCATATGACCAGAAGTCCTCCATTTGCTTGCTGCCCACTTTCGGATAGTTTCCATGTCGGGACGACCGCCAATGAATTTGCCTATGAGGGTAAATTTCTCAAACTCCATGAAGCTTGAAAGAACTTCCACCGGGATGTCCAGCTCATCCCCAATCGAAAACAACTCTTTGGTAAAAAACCCGTTTAGGGTTTTTGAGGCCACTGCCTGGGCATAAGACTTTTGAGCCCCACCACCCCCTTTGTCTGGTGGGTCCTTACCCCGACTGACACCGTCAACAACTCGGTCTTCTTCAATGGGTCCGGATGCTTTCGCACCTCCGGATCCCTGGTGCCCTTCGATTGCTCCACTGCGCCCAAGACACGAACCGTAGCCGCTCCCGAGCTCCCCTGCAGATGACTTCCCACCCATCGACATCTCCTCCCTCCCCGCACTTGGAGACTGCTGCTCCACTCTTCGACTGTTGGCGACTACTGGTTTCACCCTTCTGCTACTCTTCTGGTCAAAACCCTAGCTCTACAGCTGCCCTGTGCTCTCCTTCGACCTCTCCACCAAGTTAAACTGTTAATTTCAATAGTTGTTCAATTGAATGAATGTTTTAGTTCATGTTGTTCTTTGTGTTTGTTAATTAATTAAAAAAATAAAATTATGTTAGTAAGTAGTGGCATTCCTCATCCCTTGGTTGGGAATTTGGGGTGTTACATTTGGTATCAGAGCCGTAAGATGTAGGAAAAAATTCTTGCATGAAAGGAACCCTAGGAGATAATGGACTAGAGGTTTCCTTGGAATGTGTTAAGGTTTAGGTATCTTCCAATGAAGGCCTTTGCTTAGTTAAGCTAAAAGTTGGGAAGACCTTGAACCAAACAAGTTGCTTGAAGTCAAGGTATGTAATTATGGGGTTACAAACTTCCCTAGATAAGGATCTAGGTGTGATGGGCTAAAAGCTTCCTTGGATAAGCTAAGGGTTGCTTAAGGATTAGTCCTAGATAAGGAAACTTTATTTTGGAATATTATCTTGCGTTGGGCAAGAGTAACCTTAACATTTCAAAAATGAAAGTAGATAAAATGAGTTAGTATCTATAGATAGAAGAAAATCAATTCCTTGGGGATTAAGGAAAATGGTACCTTGTATCAAGACAAGTGTGACCTAGATTACTACTAGGGAGTTCATATTGGTTGTAACACAGATGATCCCTTATGAGGAATATAAGGATGATGGTGACCATTATTGATCTAGGTTACTACAACCAATCTTTGGAAAGTACCTATGAAAGTAATCTAACTTCTTGATGTGATGATACCAAAATGAGGATGAGAATATGAGTATCCTCTTAAAATAAAAATCTATCTAGACTTGATAAAGCTAAAGCTAGACCCCTAAGGGAAAACTTAGAAGAAATTTCAATAGAGGTAAAGAGCCTCACAATTGTAGTCTAGTTGCTACAGGGACCTAAGAGATTGAGACCTCTTAGGGTGAACATAGGAAGACCTAAGGGATTAAGGCCTTAGGGAGAATGGTGACTAAGTTCAAGGTAAGAATACATCTGAGTTAAGATAGCTCGTCATGGAGATGAGATGGATATCTTAACTCGCGATACACGTAGCATACTTGCACAGATGGTACTTGTGTATGGTATGATGATGCGTGTATATCTTCTAATGGTTGAAGGTAATAAGTTTAGCTCATTAGAAATAATGAGATGGATAAAATTATTCGTAGTACACATAACATACCTATGCATAATGGTTTACGTAGAGTATGTAGATACGTATGTTAACTCGTAGGACACGTAGCATAACTACGCATAATGGTTTACGTAGAGTAAGGAGATGTGTGTGCATCTTATAATGGTTGAAGGTGGTAAGTCTAGCTCATCAAGGATGATGAGAGAGATATGCTTATTTGTGGTATTACATGATACGCCTACATAGATGAACTTGTGTTTGGGCATCTTGTAAGATGTATCTCTTTTAGGAAACTTAAGGGATTTAAATCAATGGGTTTATAATTTTCTTTTGTATTTTTTGTGTGTGTTTTCTATTTATTTATTTTTTGTGTGTAATCTATTTATTTGTTTTTTATGTGTTTTCTGTTTACTTGTTTTCTATTTTTGGGTCATTACAAATTGGGAAATACGCATAATATACTTACATAGATGGTACTTGTGTATAGTATGGTTATAAGCGTATACCTTCGACTGTCTGAAGATGATAAGTTTTAGCACATCAATAATGATGATATGGATAAAGATTATTTGTGGCAAAACACATAGAATACCTACACAGTTGGTACTTGTTTATGGTATTGATAGTTTATCTGCGCACAGTATACCTACATAGATGGTATTTGTGTAAGGTATAGTAATGATTCATGGTAAATATGTGATGGATAAATTTAGTAAATATCACAAGTAAAAGAGAGAAAGACACTTTAAGTTAGCTCATCCTAGGTGAAGCAACTATTCCTAGTTATGTAATTGTACTTAATAAGAAGGAATAGGAAAAAACTGCTATAAAAGAGAATAGATGCGAAGTTATATTATTTAGATTTGAGCTTGCTTACCTGAAATGTACTCTAGGGGGGATTATGGGGTCCTTGCCTTAAGTTGATTAAAGAATAAACTAAAATTTGATATTTGTAAGCTCTACAGGGTATGAAAATCCATCTAGAGAGAGCAAATCTCAAGTTTAGGAAACAAGAAATTCTTTATAGATTCAATCCTTAAAGGAGGCATATAGCAGTTTAAACTTGAAATCCTTTGGATTTAATGGAATAATTCAAGGAAATTCAATCTCTAGGTGAGATATACGATAAATTTCAAGATAAAAATGAAGAAAACTTAGTAGAAATTAAGATTTCAGCACAGATAATGGATTCTTGTGCTTTGTGAATGAGGTATTTCTACTTAGAATTAGTAGCTTGAGGTAATGTGTTATGCCATGTTTCCTTATTTCTCTTATCTTGCAGGAAATTAGGAATAAAATTCTCCTTTCGAATAAATTTGAAGGAGAATTGCTACTAATTTTGTAACTCAATAATCAATATTACATCTCTTATAGAGTAAATATAGCATTTACGAATGTTGATACCTAAGGGTAGCATGGAATATTTTCCTCATGCAGATCCATTGCATAATACTTTTTCTCATGTTTGCACCATTGGGCTAAGATGCCTAGTATTAGTCTCCGTATAGTTGGTTGGCGGTAGTTGAGTCTATCTTAAAAGTCCACCCACTTAGGAATTAAACAATAGTATGAAAAATTGAGAGTGCATTAGATATCTATGTTTCTTGTTTGAGAAAGTGTATTTCCTGGTTATTGATTGTGAAAATACATTGCTTATTCATTGATAAGCAATGCTTATGGAAATATATATTTGTTGTATGCGTCCAATATAAGAAACATCAAGGATGATGTTTAGTTCTAGTGGGGAAGGATGTCATGACCCTCCCTCGTGGGTCTAAGGACATAGTTTTGATGGGTTTCTTAAAGGTATCTTGAATCAAGTTTGATTGCAAGAAAGCAATCGTGTAACAAATTTAAGCAATCCTAAGGACTATTATATAAGTATAATAGTAAAATAAATTAGGTATTATAAATAAAGAAGTTTATTTATAATTAAAACTATTATATATTATAAATAAAAGAAGTTTATTTATAATTATAATAGGAGGACTATATATTATAAATAAGAGGAGTTTATATATGATATATAGAAATATATGCATATATCTATAATATAGGCTATTATAATTGTAATTAAGGAGGTTTAATTATAATTATAATATGAGTAGTATATGTATATATTGAATTAAAAAGATTAATTACTTTTAAAAAGGGGATTAATTAAACTAATTATGATGCAATTAGTGGACTATTATAAACATGAGATATTTATAATAGATGGGTATTATTTTAATCTGGATGGACAGGCTATATGCCCACTCAAAGGAGTACATTATATTTAATTAGGGCACCTAATAAGTGCTTCTACTACTCCCCATAAAGAAGTATTAAAATAACAAATCAGGTGAAAGAGTTTAATAAAGGCACGCATGCCTTGCCGCCCAGGAGTAGGATAGGATTTGAGGGGAATAGTGCAAAGGGTGACGAATAAGGGAAGGAAGGGATGGAAGAGGCCACGTGGGAGGTGGATGAAGGGGAATTGAGGGAGAAGGATGGCGAGAGGTTACACAAGGGCGATGGATAGGGGGGGATACCTTTAGTTCTCTGGGAAGAGGATAGAAAAGAAGGGTAGAGGTAACAAAAGGCATGAGGGGGCAAGAAGAAAAACAAAGTAAGTGGAGCGACGAAGATTAGAGGAAGGAAGGGAGATGACAGGATGAAGGAATCCAAACCCACAAATGAGTTGGAGGATTTTAGAACCTAAAGACCAGATTTCTACCCTAGTTCAACTGTTTGACCTCCGCTCGAGCCATCTAGAACTACCCCTGCTAAGCTACTTAGGAGTCGTATCTGTGAGGTATTGTACTATGAACTGATCAAAATGATACTCGAAGTGATTAATGTTTTAGTTCTATTTTTATCAGAGCTCGGTCTATTTATGAGTACTTTACCTTACTTGGAAATAGTCTAGCAACTAAAATGTCTCCTTGGTTGCTAAACACAACATGGAAGGAATCATTTTGATGCCTGTGTATGCATGTTTCTGGCCTTGTTATCGTTAGGTTCTATTGGGTTCCTAAATATGTGTGGTAATAGATTGATTAATATTATTTTCCTTGACTGGTGGGTCCCATATGAATCATTAAATCACATCCATATATTTTAATGATAGCTAAGGGATGTACGAAAGGTTTGGTTGTTGCTCGAAGAGGTCCACAAGTTTAGTGAGCACCTAAAAAAAATCTCCTTGTGTTGTTCTTCTCTAAATGATATGCCCTCACAAGATGAGAGAAGATTTCGATGGGCATAGAAGCCATGAGATCTGCTTAGGAGAGGTTTTAAAGTGTTTGTGTTATGGATATTGGCTCTCCTTGTATTTACTTTTAAGGTATCTTTGTTGATGGATTCTTATGTTTAATTAAATGAATGTTTTAGTTCATGTTATTTGTGTTTGTTAATTATTTAAAAAAAAATTATGTTAGTAAGTAGAGGCATTCCTCATCCCTTGGTTGGGAATTTGGGGTGTTACACTCACACACTTCACAATCTATTGTAAACATTGACAAGTTGGATTTCATCACCAATCGTCAATCAAGACCAACGATGATGGACTTCATCTCCACCCATTGGCTCGCACCATAGCAACCCTAGTTACTTCTGCAAGTGGATTTCTGGACTTCATCACCAAAAAGTACCCTACTCTTGGGTGCACTCAAAGTAGAATAGGATTAGATACCCCTTAACTAGCTTTTTATTATTAGTGGAATATAGCTATCATTGTTGTCCAAGCATGCTTGAGTGTGAAGTAAAATCCGTACTGAGTAAGTAGTAGGGCTCAAACAATGTGACCTCTTTTGGAGGTAAATTATTTCCTTAGGATACCCATAAGCCATATCCAAAATCCTAGGAAGCCACTTTCTGTTGTTTGTGTTGCATTCCTTGATACAAAGATGTGCGTAAACCACATTTCATAGTTTTCATTTCATTTTACTCTTTTAGCTATCATAAGAATAGGTTTTAGAATCAAAACACACAAAAAACAAAACAAAAATCATAAAATAAAAAATCATAAAAATAAAAAACACATAAATATTGTTTTCTTGCTTGTTTGTTTATTTTCTATTTGCATAGATTAAACAATGGTTATAACATGTAGTCAGGATCAATCAAGAGCTAGTACTACTAATCATCCATAAGGAGACATGGAACATCTCCAGTATAGTGCAAAGGACCTTATCATTCCTAACTAGCACCTTGGCACATGTCGTGCTTGGGATATCTCATTCAAGGGATTTGACCTTCACGAAATCCTTGTTCAAGAAGAACCCATAGGTCATAGGAACAATAAGAAAGCAGACTTTCATGATCTAGATACCTCTACCAAAAAAATAATCCACCCACTAAGGGGACTAGTAGGGAAGTATCGCATATTCATACCTCAAATCATCCTAGGGAACCATTAGAAGCAACACAAGAGTACATCCCATACCAAGATGACTGTTATCAAGAAATCCTAATCGAGAATCTCTATTTACATCAAGAACATGATTATGAGGATGTGCATGTTAACCATCAACCTCGTAAACAACCCATGTTAGCCCTCACATTTGTCATAGATGAGGGTAACCAAAATCATCCCAACATGTTCCAAGAGAGGTCATTTATTCAAGAGCATTGCATTTTTGCATCGCTCGATTATATAGAGCTCACCTTCAAACTTGAATATTAGGTCAATGCGATATTTAGGGATCATGAAAAATATGTTAGAGATCTTACCCAGGGTGGGAGACAAGACAAGCCCATCCATATCTTGTATACAAGGGTAAACAGACCTCATACCTCTAAGTGAATAAATCACACTTATTAGGAACCTAAGCCAAACCTTAACATACAACAAGAAATGAAGCAACTATAATTAGACCTTAAAAAATTGAATCAGTAATGGGTGGATCCATAATGGACACACCTACAAAAGTTGTATCAACAAAGGATACAACAAGAGCAACAAAGGATACAATAAGAGCAATTGCAAAAGGTATTGTAGGAAGCGATGTCTACACCTAGTACCCAAAAATACAACATGTAAGGTGCCCAATACAGTATCAAAACCTTTCCCCTCGGCCATGCTAAAATCACATTCAACATCAAAGACCACTACCTAGTTACCATCAAAAACTTACTCCTCAATAATACTTATATCAATTGGAGGAGTTATATGAAGAGCCCCAATGGGGACATCGAATACAATTTAATACCTATCATGATTATATTTATGATGAGGTACCTAATGATCATACTTATCATCCACATAAACATCAAAATTGACCTTCTCTACCTAATCAAGGGTGATGGCGAGCATATCATATTATTTTGCTAGAGGCATATAAAGTTCTAAGTAATTAGATAAATTCATTAGAGAAATAAGCTCAAGGATAAATTCATTAGAGGAATAACAAAATTGATCTACACAACCTATAACTCCACCCAGTTTTCCCTCTATGCCACAAGTGCTATCACCATCAAATCTAGTCACACCTATTTCATCTCACTCGACATCTCCACAAAATCAAGAATAAGTGTACACACTAAAAAAAATGGGGATAATCAAGATACCATAGCTGAACACTCTGGGTTGGATTAGGAACATGAGATAAATTAGGAACAAGAACATGTGGAACAAAAGCATGAGCTGAATTAGGAACAAGAGCATGTGGACATACTGACTAGATAAAATCATCATTAACCATCCATATTTGATCATATGTTTAGGACTTTTGATTCACATCTGGTTCATTGTCTCTTGCCACCTACACCCAATCCACCTCCACCACTTACCAGTTGCCATAAAACTTCATCAAAAATCCAACTATCACCAAATTTTGAGGCTTGCAGCCAACCTCCTCTCACTTCATAATATGATCAATCAACTCCATTGTGGTTACAACATATCTTAGATTGACTAGCCAACATTGAGCTACAATCAAGTTGTCAACACATTCCAATTTTTTAACAAATCTTAAATTGACTTATGAACATTGAGCTACAATTGAGTCATCTTCAATCTCATCATCCTCCATTTCAAAAATTTCAACATCCATCTTCACAACCCATATCCTAGGTTACACTACATCTACCACAAACTCAAAATCAACCACAATCGAACAACCACACCAAGCATCATATAAGACTCCCTCATGACCACAAACTACCTTCAAAGACTTATTCAACCATATTTCAAAAGCTTTATGATGCACAAGAGATTAAATTACCAAAAATAATACCAAGAAACCCCAACCAACCTAGATACGGGTCATATAGGGAAGATCACTTTTACCCTTATCATTGGCTAGCAGGCCATGACATCAACAATTGCTACACATTTAAAAAGGTGGTCGAAGATCTATAGGATAGGGGGCATACCAATTCCTAGTCCACCTCATCCACCTCATTCAAAACATCAACCCCATACCTATACTCCTCTATCTGAGCCCATGATGACCATATTTTAAAAATTGCAAGTGGAAAAAACAATTGTTTTACCTGATGTGTACCCTCTCAACCTCAACAAATTTAAATCCAAGTTGTATCAAGAAAATAATTATTACCTCTATCATAGGTAAAAGGGTCATGACATAAATGATTGCTTCACATTTAAATATGCGGTCCAAGATCTTATCGATAGGGGTCCTTCCCCATAGCTGATCCACTTACCCCATATAATCAAAACCTCAATACTCACCAAAATAGTGATGAGGATTATCAAGGTTCCAAACCTCCCTTGTCAAACACACCACCAAAAATAGAATAAATTAGGGATTCTTAGGGTATCATACCTTCCCACACTCACCAGTCATGAAATAATTTGGGGATGCTTAAGGTATCACACCTTCTCCACACACACAAAAAAATAATAAAATAACAAAAACAATATAAAATAAAAATTACAAAAACATTACATTGCTTACATCATCATGCATTATACATTACTGTATTTCATTAAGTAATTGCATTAGGCATATTTATTCATTACACTTCCATTAGACTTTTTGTTCTTGCATGCTACACATGGCACCACACTTGTATGACTATCATGAGTCTTAATCACACCATTCCTATCATTATCATTTGCACTTTTTATTATGATATTTTAATTATTAAGGGGTCCTCATAATATAGGGTAGATATTGGATGTCAATTAGCAATGATATTTAGATGACCACTATCTATTTTACGCACACCCCTTAGTTTTCAAAAGTTCACAAGAAAAACCCACACATCCATAGATCATCCACATCCACATTTATCATCCTAGGTGTGTATTTTCCACTCCCCCAATAAGTTCTTATAGGGTGTTCAATAGGGTCTTTTGATATTTCAACAATTCCTAGTTTTCTTTTCAAATTTTGTAGACAACTATCTTGATTTTGAAGTTAGGGTCTTGCTTTGATTGTTCCTTGTATATCTCAAAATCCTAAACACATCTTCACATATTAAAAATAACTTAGCACAAGGAAATATGAAATTATGAAGTAGTCACTACCTCTTAAGTGAAAGGTTTTCTTTGGTATCCTATTATGCACATAGTCCACAATCATAATAAAATAGTGCTTTTCACCACTTAAAATATACATATTTGTAAAATATTACAACAATGATAGATAGAGTAGTAAGGATGAAGGTAACATTCTCATCAGGACTCGGTTCGAGTGGTTGAGAATATGATTCTCCAAAAGCTCTAATTCTTTTCATAAAAACAAAACAATCATGAAATGAGTAGTAAGGATAAGGGCTAAATTCTCATCAGGACTCGAGTCGAGTGGTTGAGAATATGATTCTCCAAAGCTCTAAATAATACATAATAATAATGAGGCTTCAAGTAGTAAGGATAGGGTTTCATTCTCATCAGGACTTAATTTAAGTGGTTGAGAATCTAACTCCCCAAAGCTTGAAGACCCTAGCATTGGACTATGCTCATACATGGCACATAAGGACTCGTTAGCTTTTGAGGTCTTGTATTATAGAGTATTTGAGTCCAACCAAGTACAAAATCAAGGTAATGATGACCATAAAGTGATACCCATTACAATAATAGGCTATAGACGTCATCCTAGCAATGGGGTAGTCTCATGCATCACATTAATGAACATCACTATGCACACACAGGGATATTGAATATTTGGATCTTCATAGAAATTTTTTATCTTTTAAAGTCATGTATAGTCAGTATACAACTTTTTACTGTTCAACTAGGGTGTTTGAGTCTCATGAAAACCTTATTTTTCCCTTGTAACATCTCACTGTTGCACATCCATCATTCATATTTTGACATATCACATTACATTCCATATAGTTCACATTCAAATGTATGAATTTTGTGAAAAGGTTAAAATTTTTATTAATGACTTTTATACATTCAGTGGTGCTTACACTTAGTTTGTCTTTGCATCTTAGATTTATTCATTATGTTTTAACAAAAGTATAAAAATCATATTATGCATCATCATATCATTAGTGCATCACATGCATACATAGTTCCATGAGTACATAATAGATCTATCATATCAAAAATATTTATCTAACATACATGCATCATTATCAACATCCACTTGGGGCAATCAAGGTATCACACCTTCCCCAACAATCACATAAACCACTCAATCCACTTGGGGCAATCAAGGTATCACACCTTCCCCCAAAAATCAATCAAGAAAGCAATCAATCCACTTGGGGGTGTTCAAGGTATCACACCTTCCCCCAATCAATCACATAATCATCAATCAACTTGGGGGTGTTCAAAGGTATCACACCTTCCCCAACAATCAATCAAATCACCAATCTACTTGGGGGTGTTCAAGGTATCACACCTTCTCCCAATCAAACTAACAATTAATCAACTTGGGGAAATCAAGGTAATGCACATTCCCCACTAAAAATTTAAATTACTTTGATAATCAATCAATCACACAATCACCAACCAGCTTGGGGGTGTCCAAGGTATTGCATATTTCCAATATTAGGAGTGTTCAAAGTATCACACATTTCACATCAATGTATAATACCATCAACTAATTCAAGGACAAGAAAGGTATCAAACCTTCCCCATCAATCATATCAAATGAGCTAATAACTTGGGGCAGTCAAGGTATTGTACCTTTTTCCCTCAATCAATCAAATCAACCAATTCAACAAAAGGTTCAATCAATTACTCAATCGAGCACTTTTAACTCACCATCAAGACTTTGGTGTAGTTTTATCAAGGTAGAAAACAATCAACAAATAAGCTAACTTGTCAAAAGCCCTTTACACAGGATTAACCCAACTACACCCAAGTACAATTATCTTGGTTAAGCGACTCACTGTTTTCATCATTTTCCATCTCCTCTATTAACTCGTCACTTGAGGGGGTAGTCATACAAATTATAAAATTCAAATCAAATCAATAATAAAATAGTCAACAATGCAAATTGCGTTTGTTTAAGAATCATTGAAAAAAACTATCATGCATTCTTATTTCTTGAGGTAGATAACAAGCAAAAAAAAATTCAGACAAAACTTTGGTATGCCTAAAGCATGCGCTTGTAGACTCCCAGCTTATCACTTGAGCTAGTCTACCCATGGATGAAACATTTACTAAAACCAAGTTCTTCAACTTATCAAAAGCAATGATTCAAAAATGCATGCTCTTTCCATGATTGGGGCATCTTATGTTGATTGGTTTAATGAATATCATTAACCTTCAAATTGACCCTTTTAGGTGATCTAATTTTGCTCTACATTGTGTTATCACACAAAAAATCACAAAAAGGGGTATCTGTAGACACCTAAAACATGTCATATTGAGGAGACTACCTGAATGGATTCCCTTTAGACCACCTAACCCATATTAGGTAGATTTATAGCTAAAAAAGTGATTCTCACACTTAAATGGATATAGTTTCCCATAAACCATGGCTGTCTCACCCTAAGATGATCGCTAACCATGGCCATATCACCCTAAGATGACTCCCAAATCATGGCTATCTCGACTTGAGATGATTGCAAAAAGCAAGATGAAGTCAAAAATTCTATTTAATCCCATGCATGATCCTGTGAGCAAGCATTAAACACCCTACATGGGCTAAAATAGAAAAATGCATGCAATTATCAAATCACATGAAATTTTAAAGATAGGCATTCACTTTTCTTAATGTGAACTACCTCTTTGCTTTTTCATGTAGGGTGCTTTCACCATTTTTAGCTTCTCTTTGAGAATTCTATAAAATGGTACTCACCCCTCAATTTTAAAATTCTAGAAAATCTTCAAATTTGTGCAACAAAGTTTTGCTAAATTTGACCTCAAATTTGAGCAACAAAGTTCTGCCCCTTTTTGATCCTCCAAGCCATTCTGCAACTAAAAGCCATGCTATCAGATTGTTGAAAAGGATTGGAAGCGATGCTCCTATATTTCATATAACCAAAACCCTTACCTCGATTGTTGATTCAACCCATCAAGTCGCTCTCACAGTGCAACAATCCTATCAAAAAAGGTGTCGGTTGCTGTCGAAAATGCACCCTTATAAGTCTTCTTTCCTTTTTACAAAAAATAGTGTGAAGTAGGAAAATAAATGTTTATCCCCATTAATTGAAAAATATGTGCAACTTAAGAAGCTTGTTAATGCTTTTACAAATATTACCTCCTAGGAATATTTTACACTAGAAAATTCCTCCCTTTTGTTACAAGTACTTCAAACAAAAAGAGTTCTATTTATGAAGCCTAAAAAAGAAAGAGAGGAAATGATGCTTGCTTAGGGTGACAAATTTATTTTCCCTTTACAATACTGTCTTAGCCATGAGCACTTTGTGTGCTCTTTCTGAACCAAAATCAGAATCAGACACTTCACTTAGCAACATGGCTTTTGTGATGTGCCTTTGCCATTTTAGTTTTGCTTGTTTGGAAACCAACACTGAATGGTGTCATGGTTGTCCTCTTTACAATTTGTGCAAAACTTTGCTTCCTAGGCAATTTTATCAAATTTTTTTACCAAATAATCCTTCCTTATTGCAAGTACTTCAAGCATGGTTGCTATTATGAAGCCTAAAAGAAAAGGTATAATTTTGATGACTTCTACTTTTCTAATTGCCTTTACAAGTTTTATCTCTCTCTTGTCAAAATATGTGTTTGAAGGAAAAAAGGAATTATTCCCCCTTAGTGCAAAATATTTCTACTTTCAAGGTTCCTTATTTTACAAAAACTTGTTCTTTCTTTTGATATACCCTCAAAGAGTACCAAAAGATAATTCACTCAAAAAGATAGTTAATGGCACCTGCCTGAAAATCCTCCTTAAGAGGGATAATAAGTTTGAGGAAATTAGGGGTTTTGATTTAGGAGAGAATATCATGAATAATCAACTTTAAACCTGTGTAATGATTTACACAAATTATTGTGAAATTTTGGGGTTTGAGTGTTCTTGATTTTATGACTTATAATTGTAAAAAAGAATGCACTAATCAAACAAGAATACCCACAAAATTATTATCACATAGGTGTCAGATGCAACCGAAAATGCACCTAGTTAGCCAATAAAGGTGTCGAGTAAAATAAAAAAATGCACCTTTTAATTTTTGCAACAAAATTTGAATTTGTGTTGTGCAAAAAATTTGATATTTTGTCTCCTCCTTGTCTTACAATTTTGCAAATAATGTGGCATAAAACAATTGCCTATCCTTTTTGATTTTGCAAAATAAACAAGTTTGATTTGTTTTAAGTGCTCCTCACTTTGTGTTACAAATTTGCAAAGAAATCCAAATTGCTTGTCTTCCCCCCTTTGATTTGTAAATTTAACAAATAACACTCCTTTCAAGACAAGTCAACACATGACCCACATTTGAAAGGCTTCCAGAACCAGTTGATAAATGACTTGGTTTTAGTGGACCCAAGGTCTTTCAATTTCTTCTTAATTTTGCAAAAAATAGAATGTGCAATTTTATGTCTTATATCCCCCTTAGGAGAAAACAATTGCACACTATGCCTTTGAATTTTACAAAATTTTGTCTCTTTGTGTTATAATTTGGAAAAAAAGAATTCAAATTTGATCCTTTATTGTATGCTAAATTAACAAGGTTTTGAGAAGAGTGTAGGGTCCCTAATTTTGCAAAAATAATGATGCTTTTAGATGTCTTATATCCCCTTTTTGAAAGAAAACAAAAACTCAATTTGTTTTGAAAATTGCAAAAATAGGTCCTTTATAATTTATTTTAATTTGCTAAATTTTAAATAAAAATTAATCAAAACATTTTACTTAATAATAAAAATAAAATATTTGTTAAAATAAATCAAGTTTAATAAATAAAATTGATTTAAAAAAAAAATTATATTTAAATTAATAAAAAAATATAAAAAATTTTCATTAAAAATTAAAAAAATAAAAAAAAAAATAATTTAAAAAAAATTACCTTAGAATTTTTTTTAATATTGTTCTACCATTTATCAAAAAGAAGGGGGTGGCCTCGACAGGAGTCAAACTCCTGACCTCCCATCGGGCAACGCCCTAGCACTGGCCCCATCTCCGATCAGGCTGGCTAGCCCGACAAAGATAATGAGGAACAACCTTCATGTTGAAGGATTCCCCTCCCTCGGATCTAGAGCATGCGCACTTGCGCATGCTCTAAAGCCTTTAAAAAGGTTTGGGACATTTAGTCCCACATCCGTCCTATGGATGGATATTGGCTGTTTAAAACAACAATGCCGTCCCCATCATGTTAATTGCCTTCAGGCAATAAGGGTCCAGTCGGACCCCTTTTACTGCTGCCTACATGGCATGGATGGAGGGGTCCATCTATCCGGTGGTACATATGTTTATCCACCATGTGTCCACCACATGTCTAGTCCATATCAGTTCGATGGTACATGTGGCTAGTTCACCATGTGTCCACCACATGTCCTGTCCATGTCAGGTCAAGTGGCATGTGGCTCTTCACCATGTGTCACATCAGTATTTATCCTCATGGTGCGTGGTTTTTTGATACATGTCACCTCTATGGTAGTCAAGTCCAGTGGCTTGTCTGCCATGTATAGGATCTAGTTCATGCTAGGTGTTATATCAAGTTTCATGCTAGTGTTGAGGTGGTCCACCACGGTGGTAGTTCTATCACGTCCATGGCAAAGGATCTCAAGATCCATGATGTCAGTCCACTTTGATGACCTAGTCAGGTTATGTATGCTACGTGCCAGGGCACTTTTGCCTAGACATCTTGGTCATCCTCCCGAGGGCCGTACTGACCTCATGGAGTGGTTGGTCATTCGAGGGCGCACTTGCCCTCATTAGATGGTTGGCCGGTCCTCTACCATCGGAGAGATAGCTTCGATGGTTGGTCTTTCGAGGGCATGCTTACCCTTGTTATACAATCGACCGATCCACCGTTTTCCAGAGAAATATCTCCAGTGGTCGCCCATCTGAGGGCGCACCTACTCTCGTTAGATGGTTGACTGATGATTCACCAGTTGCCAAAGGCGCTTATCTCCAGTGGATGGTTTAAGGAGGGCTCTCCAGACCTCTCTTAGCCGTCCGATTTCCTGCCTTCTCAGAGGCTCTGTGGGCCCGAGATGATTAGGGAAAAAAAATAAACAAGCAACCTTAGGATAGGAAAATTTAATGGAAAAAACCAAATAAATCAAACCCTCTGTTCATGCATGTAACGAGAGAGTTCTTTGCCTTCTCCAATGGAATGAGAAAGTGCTCGCCTTCTCCAGCTTGTAACGAAGATCGTTTCTCCCACCTTGTCTAGCGCCTTGCCATGCTTCCTCCCTCCGTGGCACCGATACCAATGTTAGAAAAGGTAAGTCAAAATATAATGCAAAATCATTAACCTTACTATTCAGTAATCAAGTGCTTAAATAACACTTAGGAAATACTAACAATAGACTTAGGAGATTATCAAAATAATATCCTAAGTTAGCACTAACAAGTAACGCATTAGGGTTGCCCTCCCGTGAAGGTAGCTAACCACTAACCTAGTTACGTAGTCAAGTTGACTACAATGACTAACTTACTAACCTAGGTAAATAGTAAATAGAAATAACCTAGTGGTAAAAAGTAACAAGCTACTTTTTACCATACGGTAAATAAAACTCTACCTAGGTGAATCTTTACAATTAACCAAATGAGGTAATAATCATAGTTACCAACATAGTAACTCTAACAAATCCATCAACAATACATCCAGGACATCTCACACACTACTTGGTATTGGTTTAAGGAAAGTACAGTTCAACAACAATGGTCATATCACCCTGAGATGACCCACATGTAAGGTTTTATGACTCTGAGATGGCCTTTGATAGAGATCTAGTTTTTACTATTTTCTTTTAGCATAGCTTAGATCAACATTTTTATCATTCCTACATTTAGATAGATTTCAAATTTCACATGCTTCAGTCTAGTTTATCTTTTTTTATCGCATTCAATTTCATTTATCATGCATATGCTTTTGATCCATTTCTAGTTTCTTTGTGTGCAGATTATAGGATTTAACATACAAAAAATGAGCATAAGATCAACATCAAAACTCACTGCAACGGTCATGAAAACTTTACCCCAAGATGATTTGTGATTACAAGAAGACTGTTCGGTGCACCTGGATAATTTATTTGTATTCATTGTATCATGGGTAGCATTCCCCCAAAGGGGACTTGATTGTAACACAATGAAAAGAAAATATTTAATACAAAAAGGGCCCCTTATTTTTATTGTATTATCATTGTATTTTCAATTATATATTGCTATCTTTATTTAGTTGTATGATGCATGGTTTTCTTGCTCTCATTATCCTTGACAACGATGCCAAAAATGATGAGTGTTTTTAATATCATCATTTAATTTAAATATTTGTCAAATCTAGGGTATTGTCTAAGGATTTATATGATAGAGAATTTTGGGAGTTCTATAGTTTAGAAATCAAAGCACATGCTTATTCAATGGAATAGAGGTTCATAAGGGTCTTTCAAGGATCACACTATCACTAATTTGCAGAATTGAAACTACTTAAGTTGTAGAATTGAAACTGATCTAAGTTGCAAAATTGAAATATGCTGAAGGAAGAAAGAAACTAGATTACTTTTTCTAAATGGAAATAACATGGAATGTAAATGCTGAATTGAAATCACTAAATTAACAATTGTTGAAAATGAAACTATTGTAAAGAAATTGCTAAAGCAAAAAATGTTGCTGAAAAACTTTAAATAATTGCTATAACTAAAATTATAGAAAATAGAAATGATAACTGCAAAAGTAAACATAGGTCATCTAGATAAAAATACACATTCACACATCACCTTGAAAAATAGGGTAAAAACAGAGCAAAATCTGGATTACAACAAATTAGTAAGAGATTTAACAATAATTTAGCAAAAAAAATGCACAAAACAAAAAACCTATAAAAACCTTCAAAATAGCTCCTTCCACCAACCCCAAGAGTGGGCCCTTACTTCCTGGTCTAGTAGAAGGTCTTACCACATCATAATATAAGTTCTAAACACTCAATCATTAATACAACTTCTAAAAATACTGCACTTTTATTAAATAGTTCTACTATTACAATCTACTACAAATTATAGTCCTCATATTTGTCAACCTATCATCTAGTTTCTAACCACTAATAAATAGGTGAGTGGAATTATTTATACTAATTTCCACATACTTATTCTACGTTATATAAATGCAAAAATAATTGAATTGTTATTAATGCCTGATTTTTTGCTTGGCTGCAATTGACTTAGTCCTGATTTAGGACAAAATTCAATTTGCAACCAATTTTATGCTTATCCTTACTTCTAGTTTAGTGGAAAATAAGCCAACAATAGGTGGGGCATCATTGACCACACCTTTCCACATGCCAACTCGTTCATTCCTCGAGGATTAGGTCAAAGCTTTGATTTTCTATTGATTCTGCCTCTTCTTTCGGAGTAGCTCCAAAATATTAGGCTATACACCTATCATATTCGATTGCTACTAATTCCATCACATGGTTGTGCTTCCAAGTGCATGGGAGATCCCTCCTCATTGATATTGATGTTCCTCAATCAATTTCAACTCCTCCTTTGGCATTGTTATTGTTTTCCTATTATGTTGCAGGTGGCTGCCCAGATCTTTCAAAGCTACTCCTACATATGTTGTTGCTTAGCTATCATGTGCCCTGTTTCAACTGCAACGTGGCTGTTTTGGCACCACATCATCCTAGAAATTATTTTTAGGTGGGAAAACAATTCAAAATAGCTTATCCAATCAAATTTCATAGAACCTTTATTTTCTAGTGATTTTTAGTATGTTGTTTATTGCTAAAATCATGCAAAAACATGATAAAAGCGCAGAATCTAGTTAAAACAATGGCATAATATCTCCTAATCATGCTAACATCAGTAAAATAATGTATTTTAATCAAATATTTGACATATAATTATATTATTTATTGAAATATAATAGTTTTCATATAAAATGATGCATTATTTGGCCTCATCACTTACAACTTTGATGTGATTTATTTCCTATGGGAAAATTAAGATTATCCCAGGACTAACTCTCTCTTTAGACTTTGCTTTGAAATAAATTATCCACTAAAATTCTAGTTTTGATTGGATAGTCAACAGAGGATTTTATTCTCCCATTGTGAAGAGGTAGGTACCCATACCTAAGTTTGAGTACATTATCAAGTTATTTTACAAGTCAAATTTAGTCACCATTTGCATGAATAAGATTCTTTATCAATTCTTATTTGGTTTGCTGCTCCTCTCCATGGTAACCATATGTGCAAAAAATTTATGTTATATATATATATATATATATATATATATATATATTTGTTTAAATTGTGTGCGCATTACCTACCTAATAATCAACCATAGGCATTGGGTATATTGACTACCACTATGTCAATACAATGTTGTATTCAGGTTTTTGAGGTTACTTATATTGGGATATTGGGTAATTCTCTAATTACTTTGACCTGATAACTATCTAATTGAATATTTTTCTTGATATTTTTTGAGGTTTTTGACATAATGATCTGCATGTCGACACAAGCAATACATTCAGAGAACCTCTAGAATCTACTAGACAATTATGTAATATTTACCCATTGATTGTGAATAGAATAAGCAAAGGAGGTATTTCTACTTTGTCTTTCCAAGGATTATTTCCTTCAAATTTGTATTGTCTTACAATATTAGTAGCATGAGGTTTGTTCAAGACTTCTAAGAGAATATCTCTTTGTTCAAAAATGTGTAACAATTCATGCATAGAAATACTTTCTTTTAATTTCTTTAGATTTTCTACAACATTATATTTTGATTTATTTTCTTTTCTAACTGGTCGTTATAGTTAAAGAATCAATGATAGCTGAGAAGTAGGTGGGTGTTGCACCTTTGAATTATGAGGTAGATTATTGTTCGGTGGGGCTTAAGTCATCATATGTTCTTTTCCTTATCTTCTATTTAAAAAGGGTCAAGCTTAGGTTACCTACGTAAGCTTTATCTTTTTCACTCCTTTTAAAATCCTCATCTACATTTCCCATAGGAAATTTTTTCCATAAGACCATGGTAATGTTTGGGTCTTATCAAAGGGGTTCCAAAGGACTTTTCAATTGAGGGTATCTCTAAGGTACATTTACTTTGTCTATAAAGGCAAAAAATTCTCTTAAGACTTTGAACTTGAGTCTTCCCAATGATCAATAGTTTCATGCACATGACAATAATGTATGGATCCTTAGGATATAAATTTTAATGTTTGATCATGTGTATCTTCTATAATAATGATATTTTCCATGAAAGTTTTAATGTTTGAAATATATATATGGTTGTTTCTCATGACTGGGATCTTCTCCTAACCTCCTTTCCATGGATATCATTTGGTTACTAAGTTTTTGGATAACATGTTGCATACTTTATAAATTGGATGATCTTTCTTTAAAATTCCTTGAGTTATACTCTCTCTTGTTCTTAGTTAATCCTTTCATTATCGAGATGATGACTTTGGAAGGAAACTGCTTCAATGACAGGAAGCATTCATGTAGAGACCATTTGATTTTCTATTATGAGTCTCTCTTCATATTTATTAGCAAGGTTATTATCATGTTGTATTCATTTAATTTGAAATGCAATCTCTAGGTCAAGACCTATGAGGTAAAGGTTTATGGATAATTCCTCATGGGGTCTTTTATCTTCTAGGATTTGATGATATAACCTTTGGAAGTGGTAACTAAATTCCTATACTAATTCATATTTTTATTTATGAATTAATGTTAATTGCATCACTATACTTATGAAGATTCTTATGCTACAAAATTATCCTTGAAAACTCATTCAAACTCATTCCAATCATGAATGGTTAAATGGGGAAGCCCATAGAACCATTTTATTACAAAACCTCTAAATGTAAAAGGGAATAATATCATTACTACATATTTGTATTCTACATTCAATAAATTTATGGCTTGGTTGTCAAGTGTTCATCAACACCAACAGTTGCATCATAATTAAAAATTAGTAGGTATTTTTGGCATTTCAAGTTAATTCATGTAGGTCTCCTTATATAACAATGGGGTACTCGTTCTCCATTGTGGGGGCTGGTTATTGACAAGATGAGCAATTATTGTATATGTTTCTTTTACAACCATGCCTAAAGTAATAAATTGAATAAAGGTCAAAGAGTTACTAATAACATCCTTTTGCTCTCTTGTTATTTTATTCTTTTGAGATTCTTTTATCCATATAGGTTTAGGGATATATGGCAATTCTGAGTGAACAAAACCTGTTAGAGTGTTTCTTCTGGTGTGTCTCCTTATTGACTCTAGTTTTTTATCAATGATTTTTTATAGGTATACCTTTTATTTTGCATCTATACCTTTAAATTTGAAGATGTATTTCTCTTAATTGGTCTGTTCTTTGATAAATATTTTCTTCTTCATCCATATGTAATAAAGTTACCACATTCATTCATATATGAATATAACAAAGATTATCTCTTGAACATTGCATGTAAGCATAAATTATTACATCATTATTCAAATGAATACCATTTCAATAACCATCTCATGGAAATGTAAATACAACATCCATACTAAATCTATAAAGCATCAATTGCAAGATCACAAGATAAAGATTCATAACACATCATATATCCTAGGAAAAACCCCGAAGGGAAAAACCCAACCTCAAAATATCTCCTCACATTTCATAAATTCATTTGTTTCAATTTACAATGATATAAAGGAATCCTAAATATCCCTTTCCAAATCATCTATAAATATCATTAATACAATGAATCACATAAGAATCTCCTAATTCTTATGTCCCAATATTATGAAATGATCATTGGATTCATAAAGGGAACCTCATCATTCCCTCAAGAATGAATCTCATATTTCCCCTTCAATATTAGAAGGATATCTATCATCTCATCCAACTTGGAGTGAAAATCTCCTATCATAGGATGAAAATTATAAGAAGATACCCCATAATCCCATCAAGAATGAATTGCACATCAATTCTTTCTAAAAAATTCATTTTTCCACAAAATGAATTCTCTAATGTAACCATCAATGACATTATAAAACAACCATCAATTTAATTTACCAAGCACATTTTAATAGAAAACTCCATTGTTTCCTCTAAAATTTCTCCACAAAATTGTGCAATAATTTCTTAATAACATTTTCACAAGATTACACAAATTTATACTATAGTTATTCAATAATATTTCCACAAAATTATGTTAGAGTTCTTACAAATTTTCCATAAATTTGTACTATAATATTTCCTCAATATTACACTATAGATCCATGCAAATTTTCCACAAATTGTACTATAATCTTGCCACAATATTACACTATAGTTCCTACAAAATTTCCATAAATTTGTACTATAATATTTCCACAAGATTACACTATAGTTCTTACAAATTTTCCATAAATTTGTACTATAATCTTTCCACAAGATTACACTACAAAGTCATGTAAATTTTCCATAAATTTGTACTATAACCTTTCCACAATATTATATTATAATTCCCTATAAATTTTCTAGAAATTTGTGCTATAATTCCTTAATAATATTCCCACAAGATCACACTATGGTTTCCTACAATTTTTTCTCAAATTTGCATTATAGTTCCTTAATAATATTTCCACAAGATCACACTATAGTTTATAACAATTTTTCCATAAATTTGCACTATGGTTCTTTAATAATATTTTCACAAGATCACACTATAGTTACCTACAAATTGTCCATGAATTTGCACTATAGTTCCTTAATAATATTTCCACAAGATCACACTATAGTTTCCTACAAATTTTCCATAAATTTGCACTATAGTTCCTTAATAATATTTCCACAAGATCACACTATAGTTTCCTACAAATTTTCCACAAATTTGCACTATAGTTCCTTAATAATATTTCCACAAGATCATACTATAGTTCCCTACAAATTTTCCATAAATTTACACTATAGTTCCTTAATAATATTTCCACAAGATCACACTATAGTTTCCTATAAATTTGCACTATAGTTCCTTAATAATCTTTCCACAAGATCACACTATAGTTTCCTACAAATTTTCCACAAATTTGCACTATAGTTCTTTAATAATATTTCCACAAGATCACACTATAGTTTCCTACAAATTTCCACAAATTTGTACTATAATTCCTTAATATTCTTTCCACAAGATCGCATTGTAGTTTTCTACAATTTTGCTTATTTATATACCACCTAATTTGTTTTTTCCTTAGTTCCAAGTGTTTACTTCCCATTTTCCTTTTGCTTAGTACTTTAAGTACTATATAACCTTCATGCCAAAGGTTAAACTTGCCAAAGGGTTATTAAATAATCATCAAAACAGTATCTTACTTTCCATTTTTTAGCATAGTACTTCTAAGTACTATATAACCTTCAATTCCAAAGGTTAAAATTACAAGAAAATGATTATTAAATAATTATTAAACTAGTAAAATATTCCTAAATTTTTAATTAGTTAAAAAGGTTGGTTATGAAGGTTGACTATTCCATAATCTAACCCAATCGATTCAGCCAGTCACATTCAACTATATTCAAACCATGGTCAAGTCAACCACCTTAGTGCCTGGCGATATGTGATTTAGTCTATGACTAACATCTATGACTAATATGACTACCACTATGTGGTCATTTTATTAGGGGTTATTTACTCATTATATAAGCTTCTACATGCTCCTACGGGAAGCTTGTGGGACAATAACCACATGACTTCCTAAAAAGCTTTAATCAAAATTGCCTCAAGTAATCAATGCATGAACTAAGGATTCAACTAACAACAAAAAACAAGTGGTATTAGTGGGCTATATAAATTGGTCATCATCGAATGAGATTAAGCATGCCACCAACTGGCACCTGACCTACCACCAGGTGGTTTGGTCCTTGACCACCACCTGTGGTCACTATCTTAGAGGTGTCTTCCCCTCTATATACAACACTAAGCTCCCCATATGCACAATATGGGGTAATTTATCCCATACAAAATAAACAAAAAATGTTAACTTCACCCTTATGAGCACTCATGAATAACATGCATACACATGGTAGGATCAGTATGAGATCAGGTTTGAAGACAACGAAGCTAGGATTTGACACACATCTACATCTAATGCTAGACAACCACTCCTAGGTGGCTTGACATTTTTACTACCATATGTTAGTTTAAAAAATAAGGGAACTAGGCTCCCTTTAAAGTATTTCATCACTTTAGCATGTCCCATGTGGGACAATCCTCATGGAATGTATTTCTTAAAGTCATCCGCCTAAGCACGTTTGAGCGCAAACTAGCGATCAAATATTGCTCAAGAGCATTGTAAAAAATTCCCAAGGTTTGTCCAAAGTCATCCATGGAGTTCTAAGAGCTTATTAATGGTCATCGAGGTCATTCCACATGTCCTGTGATGTGATATCCTGATCTATCACCATTACATCATTGTAGAATATTAAATCTTAACTACAAGTTTTGGTATCACTTACAAACTAAAGCAAGATAGACAAAGGTTAATTATTTTTGCAATGATTATCTTAGTTACTGATTCAAACATCTAAATGTAGATGGATAAATCAATCCTAAAACCTAAATTAATGCATACCATTTGCCAATTATAGAGGATTCCAACAGTGAGATTTATAGCATGTGAGATCATCATTACACCTCCAAACCAAGCATGTAATCACTTTTAATGGATGTCTCAATTTTGGCTTACATAGGCTAGTTTCAAGCTTATTTTTTAGGGATATCAAATATATATCCAAGCCTTAAAATGTACAAGCTTTCAATCAATGAATTGGTTCTACATTGAAACATCGATATTTTAATATTGCAGGTAAACAATCATTAAAGCATGAATGGTTTAGCGACTTTAATAAAGGAACATAACTATATTATTAATAAAAAAATATACCAATTCATTTCATATTGAAATAATAGAAAGTAGGGAGGCTTCATGACCTGAAACTTTGTAGAATGATCTCTTAAACCTTCTTCCCCTCGATCTTTGATTTCTTCCTCCTCTTGCTTGTTCGACAAAGCTTATTTGGCCAAGTATATATAGACCTTTGAAGCGATTCTCTATTCAAGGGTCAAGCTAAGAAAATATAAAAGGAAGGATCTAAGAAGAAATAATTTTTGCCATATGAAGACTAAAATGGCCATGGCTCAATTTTTCTCCTTCTAGAACTCATCTCAATTTTCTACTTCTTCTAGAATTTGGCTACATTTTTCTTCCCCTTCTAGAAGTCTTATTTTCTAATTTTCTTTTATTTCATTTTTATCATTTTGTAACAACAAAATGATTAATTAATTACCATGTAGGTATTAAAGACAATTAGGTAAATTTAAAATAATAATCAATGTCAATTATTGGCATTCTCCTTTTTAATGAATCTTTTGTAGGAATTCATATCTATCAAGCATATCAAATTTGGTGGTTGATTTTTATGCCATTCTTAAAAGTACCTATGATTGTAAATCAATGATACATCAGAAAAATATTGCTCATTACATTAAACACACATAATCCATATCAATTATGAGATCTTCCAAGGGAGGGCTATGACAAAGTTCATTGTTTATCATGGTCATAAGTTTTTTCTTCTTTGGCTTTGATATAGAATAATTATTGATGCCAGTCTCAATCACAACATTTAAGTTTTTTAGTGAAAACTCATATTTAGTTTGTAGCTCATCTATGATATCTTTTACTAGGTCAACATCATCATTGATCATGTTAACACTGTTCTCTTCAAAATTTTCTACATGATAGGCATATGACTTTTATACAAATATTTTCACTTTCCTATCCTTGTAAGGAATTTCCATATGTGAATAGTCCAAGGATAGGTATATTTCAAATTTATCTATGAATTAATAGGAGAGACACATGCTAAAGTAAGGTTCTACATATGCTATAACTGCTTATTCTATTATTATTATCTAAGGTATCCTATGTAGCACCATGGGTATATCCTAGATCACTTCAATAGTCTTTACTAGAGTTGCATCCAACTACAACACTCCAAGACATGAGCATTTGTATTCCATATCCATTACTTTGCATATAGGTTTTGGCATAATTGAAATTTCTACTTTATAATCTACCATACAATTATGTACGACCCACCCTTCCATGCATATGGACATTTAGAATGGGAGTAACCTATTTTTTCCTGCTCTTGACATAGATTTACCTTGTTCTAGATTGAGTTTTGGATGAGACTAGTTTTTGAGCCTAATGGATTTCAATGATGCCCAAAGAAGGTTGATTTATCCTGGAATCATAAAGGCATCATACATGATTTGAATGATGTTTTCTTTAGATCATCCACAATACTAAAACTAGAGAATTTTGGTTGCTTATTTTCTCCTTTTTTTAGTTCATTAAAATTCATCTAGTATTCCTGTGTTGTTTAAATTCTTTGTTGCTTAGCAATGAAAGGATACTAAAGATTATTTCTAGCATGTTCCTAAGTCTTAGATTCTTTTTATTGTACTTTTTTGTGCTATTTTTATTTTTACTACTTTTTAGAATGCTTTGTTGGAAGTTGCTCTATTTTTTCAGTTGTTTAAGGTACTTCCTTTTTTGACTACTTGGTTTGCTAAGATAAAAATTTGAATGGGACCAACTCTTGGGATCTACTTGCAATGGATTTTTCTAGGCTATATCAAGATTTAAATTGAATCATCTTCTTGCACCATCAAATTTTGATTTGCTTCCCATAGTATATTAACTTGGTTATTTTGTGCTCTCTTTGCCTTCTCAACTAATTTTTTTTGCATATGATGCTGGTGAAACATACAGGTGTTCTTTCCATGTGGATCATTATAAGTTAAGAACCAATAATATAATTTTAATGCTAAAGTAGAAGGATAAAATTATTTGTTATTGTATACTACATTAGGCCTCACACCAGTGCCACTAGAAGAGGCTCCTTGATATTTTACGATGTATGGAAATCTCCTAGGATAGAAATTGTTTTTAGCTTCTCTTCTTTTCATGGTAATGATTTCATTGGTTAGATTATTTAATGTCGTTATTATTTAATTCATGTAAAATATTTTTTTAGGTTTATGGGTAGCCAATGCAGGTATGATAGGAGGTTCTAATAATGCTAGTGTTGCTAGGTTCATTGGTAATGTTGAGAACTTAGCTCTAGGAACTAGAGCTATATTTGGTAATTGTGTGATTGTGATTGGTGCTTGTGTTTCTTGTTTGAACTATAGGATTTTGAGGAAAATTGGCATTACATTCATAGAAGTTAGTTTTCATATAGCTATCAATGTATTCTTTGCCATTATAACCACTTGGTAAATCTCTAGAAGTGTCAATACATTAGATTGTCATATCAACAAGCGTAATTTTGAGTGGAAAGCACATAAGTAATAGTATAGCACCTATGGATTTATTGATTTAAACTCTTATGGCACATACGTAATATTATAGCACCTATGGATTGATTGATTTAATATCTTATGTATTATTTCTTCTTGAGGATACCTTTGTATAATGGTGAATTGGATTAGTAGTGAGAATGGATCTGATTATTTATTAAATTCTTGAACTAGTATACTAGCAAGTTGATCCCATGAATGGATACTACCACCCTAAATTTTTTGATACCAATATAGTATTTTACCTTTTAATGATAATATAGTAGCCTTATCATCACATACTCATATTTAATACTATGGATTGCAGCTATGGAGGCCACATATTGACAATAATCATAGGATATTTTTTAAATATCATTATATACTGTCAAAGCCTTCAATTTTACCTAAGGAAAGAGGTTTTGATTTACCAAGTTAAGTGGTCCTATGTTATTGAAGTTGATTTTTTTTTTTGTGGAGGTGGGATTTGGGCAATTTATTCAAGTCTGATTGAGTGAACAGATTAATGAGAAGTAAAATTTGTAGATCCTTTACTTTCTATAACACTTGAAGACTAAAATGATGTAGGAGATGATGATGATGATCTATGTCTTATAAATGTTAATGGAGTTAATTCTAGTTCCTCCAACTTCTTAGTTTCTAATCTTGTGAGTATAAGCTTATAATTTGAATGGAAGGTGAGTTTATTTTATGATTATTTTAGTTTAGTAGAGTCACCAGGTGATTGATATAATATAGTATAATAGCACTATAATTCTACTCAATCACAGAGGTGATACTGGGATCCCACTAAGCATACCAAAAAATATTGGTTTGAAATCTAACTAAGCATATGAGTTACACCCTCAAGATCCTGATAAGGATTGGAAGACCCAAAAATGGGATTTCTGAGTTAGCATTTGAAGTAGGCTTGTTCCTATAATTCTAGCTAAAACAAAAGGAAAAGGGCATTGATAACTAAAGTAAAAAATTTGTAAGGTTATAAGCTAGGATTTAAAGTGGAATGAATTCAAAAAAATCTAGAGACACAAACCATGAGAGTCTTGCACTTTGAATTAAATAAGACTACCTGAAATACCAAATTTCCTTTGATACTAAAAAATATTTATCAATATTAAGCACTAAGTATTACAAAGGAGTCCAAGAACTAATGAATAGAAAATCTGGGTAGAAATCTAGATAATAGAATAACCTTAATAGAATGACCCATCCACATAGCTTTAGTAAAAATGCTTAAATAATTAAATAGACATACATACATGATCTACGATAAATTTGGTAAGAGGCTAAATAGTAATCCAATTTTTATTCAAAGGTACACAATATAATCATCATAAATATGCAATTGTAAATGCTAAAGAGCTAACCATTTGAATGAGCTACATTCAAGTACATATATCTTTATATTTGCATTCAATTATTTTAGCATGATTGCTCTTAGAGTGGACTATATGATTGTTAGGTTTATGTAGCACACATGCATCCCTTTCTAGCTCATTCTATTGTAATTGAATTGGCACCATGATGTTTATGTGGATTGCTTCTACTTCATATAAGAGAGTGGAAGCCAAAATATCATCATCTAATCTACAAGATCATCTAACAAGTTTATTTTGCTTCTTGTTACCCAATGAATGGTCTAGCTATATCAACACATATGTCAATCAAGAAATATTTTGGCTATTGATATTCTTTGACAACAAATTATTATTATGAAGAGAATGCTTGGGAACTTTTCTATCTCATAGGGTTCTTCTTTCTTCAGTTGAAATCAATACATCCTTCTATGATGCAAGCTTCATTATCCACCCAATTATTTTAAGCACTTAATATTTTTTTGGATGCTGAGTTTCTTAGCTTACATTGATGATGTTAGCACCTTTGGAATTCGACCACATTTTTGCTTTACCACACTCTTATGCATAACTATAGATACCAAAATCTAAATAGTTTATCATTGGGCTCTATTCCTTATCAAATCTTCATCTAACACTACATATATCTACTACACTTTTATGTGACTTATGATGACATCAATATTTGAAATATTTGATGCTATTTGATAATTAGTCGATATTTTGTAAAGCATTATATCAAACATCAAAGTATTCACTTTGTATTATCCTCAATGTACTGGGCTCAATGCCTTTGAATATTTTTTTACTTAGACTCTATTCTATTGTGCTAAGCTTTTATGTAATCTATGTTTATGTCAACACCTTAAAAATTGGACCTCTTTTCTACATAGCCAAAATTTTGTTGTACCTAACTGGTTTTCCTATAACATCAAACGTTGAATTATTATCCACACATGCAAAATTAGTTCATAATGAATTAGATGCCAAATATTTATTAATCCTTTGTTGACATCAACATTGTAGATTTGAGATCGATACAAAAAACAAAAAGATAAGATCTTACATGTTGAGTTTTGAGCTTTAGCTATGTTAGATGTTGGATATTTGTATATTTATTGTTGACATCATCATCTCAAAAATCCAATAACTCTCTATACTTAGAGAAATTTAGCGTTGTTGTGTTGCTTAGGCTAGTTGATATTTACCTACCTTCCATTGGTATGGTGGCTATTTTTTATGCTCAAGTGAGTTTTTGAATCTACCTTACACAACAAAATGGTATAATATTTGACAACAAAAATTCTCTCCTTCTAAGGAGATAGATGTGGATGATTTATTCTATCCACATTGCATAACACTTTGACATTATTACTTGCTTTTATTTTTCTAATGATTACATTCAATGGGGATTCCTTGGGATGGGTGACATCATATTGTTTTCTATTATGGATGTTAGAATCACCACATTAGGTGGTGGTTATGATATTTAAATATTTTTTGATATGATAGGTTTGGTAGGTTGAGTTAATTTTGTATCAAAAATAATTTCTAAAGTTTTAGATATTTCTATGTTTATAGCAGGTTCCTTACTAAATAAATAAGGTTTTGAAACTTTCTCAATAATAGTAGGATGAACCATCATTTATACACTTTATTTTATTTAGTCATTTTATTTTTATTCCCTAGAAGGTTGTTTCATTTTGTATTGAGATGCACTATACAAAATTATAAATGTCATACTATGAACCATACTATATCATATTTGGTTGACTACAAATGTATTCTCCATTTAGTCTATATTAGGCAAATAATTAGTTAACTTAAGAGGCAATTTGAGAAGTATTAGGTCTAGGATTTTGATTTTGGGAGTAACTACAATTTTGGTTTTGATAATTTTGACCCCCTCCTTAGTTGCCTTGATTATAATTATATCCTTGATTTTGATAGTTTTTTCAACCACCCTTGACTTTGATTTTGGTGTTGATTAGGAGATTGTTGTTCATGGTTGGTGAATGGGGTGTTATAAATACCTAACATTTTATTGTGAGCATGGCTAGAAATTTTCTAGAGGATCCTTTTCCTTTCATAAAATAAATTGATCTTATCATTATTAACTTGATCGATATTGAACTTAGGACCAAATATTTGCCTAAGAAAAAACTTTCACAAATCAATACAAGTGGAGTTATCATGACCATATATTCTATGGAAAAAGCAAAATTTTTTTAGATCATGCCATAAAGTTGCTTAAAACTTATAAATAATATGATGATTTTTAAGCTTAGGAGGTGGGCATATTTTGAGAATATCTTCATGTGTCCATTGAGGCATTATATTCTCAAGTTTTGGACCACCCCTAAATTTAGTCAACATGTGCATTACACTCTCCACATATTTCTAACTGATGGTGTGGGTAAAATAAATAGATCATGTCCATTTACTCAAAAGAAAACATATTTTTTAATTAAATTTTTTGTCATCCTGCTAAGGTAACCTTAGATGCTTAACTTGTTGTACTTAGTATGGCACTGAGAGGGGGGGTGAATCAGTGTGGCATTCCAAAACATGAATTAACAACTCTAAAAACCACAACAATTAAAACTTATAAACAAATATAATAAGTATAACAAGAGAACATCACACAACATAGATTTTTAATGAGGTTCACCAAAATGGCTACTCCTCAAAAAGAATGGCTGCTTGGACTACCATCCAAATCTAGCCTCTTGCAAAGCACCAACTTTACAATTTGTTTACCAGCACCAACTGGAAGGAGCACCAACCCCTTATTTATCTACATCAACAGAAAGGAGCACCAACCCCTAATTTGCCAAGCACCAACTGGACTTCAATTTTGAATGAAAATGTTTGACAAATACCTTTGTTATTGCAAGACTCTAACTGATCTACTTCACCTTTGCAATCTCTACACACTGCTCTTTCTTGCGCAATCTCTTCACACAATCTACTGCACTACTACAGCCAAAATTTGCAATCAACTTTGCCCTTTGCGCTCTCTGCACATTCTGATTTCTCTGCTCACATGCTTCGCACACTTTGTGTTGTTCCACACTCTACTCTCTGTGTGCATTCACATTATGCACTTCGCTATCATCTCACCGATTCTATGCTATCTACACTTTTACGACCGCATATCGCACTTCAACATTCACCCGATGGATACCTAAATCTCCAAATAGCCCCGCTTATATACTTGAGATTTTGAGATGAAAACCCTAATAGTAGTCGACTGATTATGCAAATGCAAACCCTAATCTTGGTCGACTGCAAACTCTAAACATGGTCGGTTGTATACCCTAAATGTGGTCAATTGCAAACCCTAAAATCTGTCGACTCGCAATGAATGACTTCTGAACCGCTCGTCCACCGCATTATTAGATCTAACCGCTCGAGTTGACAACAATGACAAAACTCTTGCAACACCTTGCTCAACAATCTCCCCCTTTGGAATTGTTGGCAACACCTGTGTACATTCCTCGTAACTCTTCTCCCCCTTTGTCAATAATACCAAAGGGCCGCCGTGGACTCCCCCTGAGTCCATACACACCATTATCAGAACCACATTGAAATAGTTAGCAAAAATCATGGATATGATCAATAAGATGAACAAATGCACAAATGCCCCCCCTTGAGAATTTGATCCCAATGGCTAGTCAAATTTTAGACTATTCTTGGGAATATGTGGCCACTTCAATTCACACTGTCTTCTGAGCCTCAACCCTCTGTTGCTCTGTAATCTCAAACTTGTCCACCGATTTTAGTGAAAGCATACACTGATCGTTTAACTATCCAAATTTTTGCTCTGTAATGCAAACAACATCTGCATATACATCTTGAATATTCTCAATAGACTTGAACCTACTGACAGCTGTTTGTCTTTCTCTGCAGTGAGAATCCAACAGACTACCTCAATTATTTATAAAAGCACCTCAAACATTCATCACAAAGCTAGAAATCATCTGGCTGCACATTATAAACTTTTTCTTCAATCTTCCCATTCAACATGCTGATTTCACTTCTATCAACAGAATTGACAAGTGACTCACATCTGTACCAATTTTTGTCCAAAGACCGCAATTTTACTGCCAACTCTTACTTTCAACTGTGCATGTCGAAAGAAGACATTTTGTCAAACACTTTATGGCCAACCATAGTGCACCTTACTCAGCCTCAAACTTCTTAGCCTTGAATTGGCATTATATTAAAAGTTAAAACAAAACTGTCTGTGAATTAAATATATTCATCAAGGTGTAATGAAAGATCTAATAATATTCACATCAAGCGTCGAACAAAAACACACTACTATTATCGAAACACAAATATGCAGCTGGGGCAAGCATTCTTTCAATAAACAAAAACAATCTAAACTGTTATAATCCATAGCTATAATCAGTGGTAGTAAGAACCATCAACAAAACAATAATGACATAAGCAATACTACCAATGGTGAAGATTCTCAATGCAAACACTACCCTTCACGACACTTCCACACACAACTAAATGAATAGCCAACACACTTGACAATTATACCACAAAAGCCCAACTGCTGGTCTTTCATCCTCAGATACCTAGACAAATATACAGAAGCATTAAAATAAAACCTTTTTCAAAATGCTCCCCCTGAGGATGTGTTACATGGAGTTGCTTAGTGTAATAGAAGAGCAGTCTCCTTTAGTTCAAGGAGACACGATTTCCTCTCTTCTTTCTTTCTCCAGAATTTCTTGACCTCGGGATTGGATTTTTCACCTGCGTCCCTATTTTGCATGAACTTGAATATCTCTCTGGTGTGGTTGTCTCTTATGCATCCATGATGAATGATTATTTTCCTTTCTTCTATGAACCTGATTTATTTCCTTGTCTGTGTTGTGTTCTTTGCGTCTTATGAAATCTACTATTTTGCCTTAGATTTGATACATAAGCGCTTGGAAAAAACCTTGCTATGTGCCCATGACCATTGCATTGAAAACATTGTACAAAGTGTTCACTCAGATATGCAGATGTATTTTGACCAGCATAACTCGTTTGATTTATTATTTAATCCACAATAAGTTGCCTTGTGACCATACCGGTTACATCCGAAACAATAGCCATTAAAAGTGTTAGTATAAAAAAAGTGAGAGTGGTAGAACCTCTTTTGTTGTGGCTGCTTTGCTGTAAATCTCCTTTGATATTTTCTTTCTTTTGAAGATACAGCTTTAACATTTTCTTGCTCGGACCCTTCAACAGTGAACTTCTTCTTCTCTGCAGAATTGGAAGATACAGGTTGTTCAGCTTCATATCCAAGACCATGCTTAATCGTGGAGCTTCTATGATGACTTATCATTTTATCTAGCAATTCTGTGCTCTTCTCGAATTTAAGATTTGTATTGGCCTCTTCTAGTTGTTTCTTCAATGAAACAATCTCTTCTTGTTTGCGGCAAATAATCTCTTTCTCATTGATCTGCGACCTGAGAGTTTCCTCAATCCTTTTAGACTCTTCTACTTGTAGCTTTAGATTACTAACTACTTTGTTAGAATCCTCTTCATGTTTGTTATACACATTGACTTTATCATTCAGCTGTGACTTCAAGTCTTCTTCTATTTTCTTGGCCTGTTGGAATTGTAAGAACAGATTTTCAATCTCATCCCCATATTCTTCCAATTTCTTGGACAGTCTTTTGTTCTTTTTCTTTTCTATACTAAACTCTTCAAGAGCAGAGATCAACTCACCTTCCCAGTCTACTTCAACATTGAGGTTTTTATTATCTGCTTCAGTGTTCACCCCTTCTGCATTTTTTGGTTCAATTTCCTCTACCATAGAAACTAAAACTGGCTGAGATGTCCTTTTGAAGGAGGTTCTATTCTTCTTACTTGGAGCTATAATTTGATCTTCATTCCAATTTGCTTTTGCATTCATTTCTTCTTTATTACATTCCCGTTCTGATTCTATTTCTTCTTCATCTTCACTGCTACTAAACCCATAACACTGACGTTCATTATGCCGAAGTTGATCAAAACATTCCGAACCTTGAGAACTCGCATTATGACCGAGTTGACTCTTGGCCTTTTCTCCATTGTTTGATTCATCTCTTGAATCTACATCAATAATGAATTTATCTTTATTTTCTTTTATGACCCCGTGTGATCTTTTCTTCTTGTGTCTCATGGTTCCATTCTTGCCTTTCTTTGCCATTAGAGTATTAATCCAAGATCAACCCTAGCTGATTTAGCCTTTAAAGGGAACTTGGCTCTGATACCAATTGTTGTACTTAGTATGGCACTGATAGGGGGGGTGAATCAGTGTGGCATTCCAAAACATGAATTAACAGATCTAAAAACCACAGCAATTAAAACTTATAAACAAATATAATAAGTACAGTAAGAGAACATCACACAACATAGATTTTTAATGAGGTTCACCAAAATGGCTACTCCTCAAAAAGAACGGCTACTTGGACTACCATCCAAATCCAGCATCTTGCAAAGCACCAAATTTACAATTTGTTTACCAGCACCAACTGGATGGAGCACCAACCCCTTATTTATCTCGCACCAACGTAAAGGAGCACCAACCCCTAATTTGCCAAGCACCAACTGGACTTCAATTTTGAATGAAAATGTTTGACAAATACCTTTGTTATTGCAAGACTCTAACTGATATACTTCACCTTTGCAATCTATGCACACTCTGCTCTTTCTTGCGCAATCTCTTCACACAATCTATTGCACTGCTACAACCAAACTTTGCAATCAACTTTGCCCTTTTCGCTCTCTGCACATTCTACTTTCTCTGCTCACATGCTTCGCACACTCTGTGTCATTCCACACTCTGCTCTCTGTGTGCATTCACATTATGCACTTCGCTATCATCTCGTCGATTATATGCTATTTGTGCTTTTACGACCGCATCTTGCACTTCAACATTCACCCGATGGATACCTAAATCTCCAAATAGCCCCGCTTATATACTTGAGATTTTGAGATGAAAACCCTAATAGTAGTCGGCTGATTATGCTAACCCTAATATTGGTCGACTGCAAACCCTAAACATGGTCGACTACAAACCCTAAATGTGGTCAATTGCAAACCATAAAATTTGTCAGCCTGCATTGAATGACTTCTGAACTACCTGTCCACTGCATTATTATATCTAACTGCCTGAGTTGACAACAATGACAAAACTCTTGCAACACCTTGCTCAACATAACCAAACATCTAAAATAATTGTTAGATCAAGAGGAATGTAGGTAAATATCAACTATGCTTAAGTATAAATATAATGTTGAAATTTACTAAGTACAAAATATTACCATTTTTTTAAAATTATGATGTTAGAAACAAGCACAAAATACTTGGTATTCGACACAATGAAATCTCAGAATCAAAGGCAAAAAAGTGTCTTTGGTTTTCATGTTGGACTCAAATTCGGACTAAGTATGGAACACAACCAAAAATATAAAATCATGATATCAACGAAGGCTTGTTTAAGGTCTTACATCCAATGCACTATGATATGGAATATGATGCATTATAAGAGTTTTGAGCTAAGTATGAATTTTTCATCCAACATCTAACGTTATACCAAAGCTTTTCGAGTGTAATAAAATTCTAACTATGAAGCAAATAAGGCCAAATTTCTAAATAAACTAATATTAGCATAGATAGAATAAAAACCTAGCACATCAGAAGAGAGCCTAAATAGAAAATATTCTAAGGCATTGAACCCAACACATCGAAGACAATAGAAATTTGATCTATCATCCAAAAAAAATATTGACTTCATTGGCCAAGTCATAAAGAGTATCATAAATTTCAAATGTTAATGTCATCAAGAGGCATATATATGTCCAACAAAGATGGAGTAGTTCCAAAAAATAATTGATAAAGAATAAAGACCAATGAATAAGTGTTCAACTTTTGGCTTCCAAAGTTATGCATAAGGATACGACAAAGCAAAAAAGTTGTTTGGATTCTAGAGGTGTTGCCATCACCAAGATAGGTTAATAAAACCAAAATCTGACAAAGGGTTGAGATAAATATGTAAAAGCATAGAAAAGAGGAATATACAGGTTTCAAATGAATTATATTCGATAAAAGTGCTCAAGCATGCACCTGATAGTCATAATTTCTATCAAAGAATCTAAAAAAAAAAAAGATTTCCTAACTGACACTTGTAATGATACAACTATACCAGTTGTGGGGCAACTAAATGCAAAATAAACTTGTTAGAAGATCTTTTGGGGTATACAAAGACATTCCAATCACCATTCAATCAGATGAAGTGGAAGCAAACCACATCAACATCATGGTATCAATTCAATTACAATAAATAAGTTGGAAAGAGATGCACGTGTGCTACAACCACCTAAAAAACCCATAATCCACTCTTAGAGCAATCACACTAAGCTAATTGAATGCATTATAAAAATTTATATATACCTAAATGTAACTCATTCAAGAGGCTAGCTCTTTAGCATTTATAATTTCAAATTATGTGATAAATGCACTATGCACTTTAAATAAATACCAGGTTTTTGTTTGACCTCTATTAAATTATTGTAGATCATGTATATGTGCCAATTTAGATTTTAAAAATTTATATTAAATTTATATGAATGATTCATTCTATTATAGTTATTTAGATATTTAGACTTCTCCTTTGATTTCTTGTTCATTAGTTTCTAGAATGCTTGATGATGTTTAAATGTTTGATAATATTAGATGCTCTGTAATATGAAAAAAAAGGTTGGTCTACGGGGTAGTATTATTTAGTTTAAAGTGTGAGACTCTCATGCTTTATGTATCTTGATGTCACTAAATTCATTCCACTTTAAATATATCCTCTAACTTTATGCATTTCTTGTTTTGGTCTTCAACCTCATATTTTCCTTTTTATTAGTTAGTGTTGCTAGAACCATAGGAACTAGCCTACTCCAAAGGCTGACTCAAAGAAACCCTAATTTTTGGATCTTCCAATCTTGGTTGAGGTCTTGAGGGCACAAATCATCCACTTAGGTAGATATTAAACCAATATTTTTTAATGCATGATGGGACCCAAATCTCACTTCCTTGATTGAGTAGAACCGTGGTGATATTTTGCTCTAGTAGATCATTACCCAATCACCTAGTAACTATTATAGAATGAAATTATTATAAATAAATATAGCTTCAATTTAATATATAAGCTTATGCTTACAAGAGAAATGACTAAAAACCTACAGGAACCAATACAATTCATAGAACTACCTCCATTACCATTTAAAATATATAGATCATAAATATCTCCTACGTCATATTATTCTTCAAGTCTTATAAAAAGTGAAGGATCTACACATTTAACTTCTCCACCATATTACCACTTAGACTTGAAAAAATGGTTCAATATTACCTCCATATAACTTTCCCAACTAGAATAACATAGAAGCACTTAACCTACAAAATCAGAATCCCATTCCTCGGGTAGCATTAAAGGCTTTTCCAATATATGATGTCACTAGTAAATATCTTATGAACATTGTCAAGATGTAGCTTCCTTATATGCAATCCATAATATTCAATATGAGGATGTTATGATAAGGCCATTGGTATTATCACCCAAAGGTAGGGTACTATACTGGTATCGAACCCTTCAAGATGGTTGCATTATCAATGGGTATAATTAGATGGTAGATTGATCCAATAATTTAATGAAAAAGTAGATCCATTATCACTATTAACCCAATTTTACCCTATACAAAGGCATCCTAAGGAAGCAATAATGGACTTTAACATTAGATTCAATCGAACATGGAAAAGAGTGCCATAAGATATTAAGACAATGAATACCCAAGAATTATTTTATTACTTTCAAGCTTTCAATAGAGACTTAAGCTTACTCATACAATAATCTAATGTATTAACATTCCCTAAAATTTATCAAGTAGCTATAATAACAAAGAATACTTTGAGAGATATAGGCAAACTTCCTCCTAGGAACATAATGCTAATTTTCCCAAAAATTCTGCAACTAGAAACACAAATATTAGTTACAATAATGCATATTCCAAACATAGCCCTAGCTCCTAAAGCTAAATTTCCAAAACTACCACCAAACCCACTATTTTTTCCATTACACAACCCACTCCAATTGGGGACCCAGTTGAAATTTTCAACTTGATTTTAGTTTGCTTACATCAATATTTTAAACCTTGTTTAATTGGAATGTTTTATAATGAATCAAATTTTATTTAATTGTATTGATCTCATTTTTATAGCCTAAAAGAATAAAGGTTCATATTCTATTGGATTATGTCTAAAATAAGCTTTCTAATAAGTATAAACTTATCGTAGTCTATTGTTCTAAATTACCTCTGTTATCACTTGCTAGATCACCAAGTTTAAATCCTTTTGAGCATGAAAAATTTCTCTAGGATAAGATTTAAAGAAGCCAAAAAATAAAAAGGTCATGGCATAACATAATTTTTTGGTGAAAATTTCATTTCACTTTTAACCCATATTTGTAACATAATCCTAGGGGCTAAGTTAGAAAATATCTCTCGCATGCAACTTTATCCAAAGTTTAGTAATAAATAAGTCTAGGTATTCTTTTTTACTCCTTTCTAGAATTAAGGTTTAAAGACTCAAATGCAAAATTAAACTTACCCATTCAAAGGTTATAGTTCACCTAGTTTCTAGTGAAACCTATGGTCCACATAAATTGACATTCCTATTAGCGATTTGTAATTTATATTTCCCAATGCTCATTATGGACCTATGTCTTCATAAGGTCAAAACCCATAGGTTAAACTACTTGTAGCTTCCATTATAATAAATGGTTTATAAAAATCTACAAATAAGATTAAATATAAGATATCCACCTATCCACACACTTTTACTTATTGATACATCAAGGTGTAACCTTAGGTTTTCAATGATCAATCATATTTGCTTATGATTAATGGTATGCCTACACCCAATGATTCTAAAATAAATTGTTAGTTGCCACACATATTTCATTAAGTATTTCTATTAAAGTCCCATTCAAAATTCTAGAATCTTATGAATCAAAGCCATAAATTAATAATACATGTTGCACCATGTAGACATGATCGATGGTCTAAAGAAGATAAAATCATGTGTTCCACATTTTTGTACATGGTTATCGATGAATTCTAGTCATCCATTAATAAAAGATCTTCCTCTTAAGTTAAAATTCTAGCATATTTAACCTAAAATATATAGCACACAATGTTTATATGCTTTGGGTGTGACTCCATCACCCATGTGTCTTAAATATTAATGTTAGATAAACCCTAATGCACCCTAAGTTAAAATTCATGCACCTTCCCTAAAATATGCAACGTAGATAAATATTCCTAAAAATTGATGGTTTGAAGGAAATAAATTTAAAATTTTCTTAATTGTAAGTCATTCACATTTGACTAGGGAAACTAATGGCTCAAAATATTCCCTGCCAAATCTATGGCTTAGAAGCCCCAATGCAATATTGTAATCTAATTGGTTGAAAAGTGAATGACTGATGTTGGTTTGCTCCTTCGAGAACTAATATAGACCATTCATTTTATCGTACTTAGAAATAAGAAAATGATAACAAAGTTAAATTTTGAGCATATATTCTTATCATTAATGATATGCGATGATTGCTCAAAAGATCTATAACTTGGAAGCATTTTCCCAACATATCCATAGTTCACAAAAGCTAAACTTAATTTCCCTTTAACACTAAGTTTCCTGTGGTGGACTATTCAACAAAACTAAATCAATGACTTAAAAAGATTTGCTTGATTATTTATGGCCTAGATGTTTTGAAAGTAAATTAAAGAAGTGACTAAGAGGATTTGAATAACCAAATAGGAGACCATCTTAAAAAGGATGAATTTACAGCCTGAGATATTGCATAAGAGATGAAGTAATGGTGAATATTGGCTTGCTAAAACAAATATTTCTGTCTGTAAAACATGATTTTACCTAGAAAGTCCATGCACAACAAACACAACTTGGAATACAATGTCTTAAAAGGCTATATATCATTACTTTCTAGAAGAAGTAAAAATAGTATGAGCATTGGTGACCTACAATTGTTTTCTGCACTAAAAAAAAAAAACTTATTTTTCAGTTCCCTAAATAATTCCACCCGTAACCTTTTACATAATGATAGAATATAGCATTATATGAGGTAAAAAAATAGTCATATCCCAAGGCATATGAAGAGTAATAAATTTGGAAAATAAGTGGATGTTAGGAGTTAGAAGTCATATCTAGGCAATTTGTAAGTTGAACAAGATTTTTATGATTTTTTCAACATATTTTATTTAAAATTAATTGCCATAACCCACAGAAGAAAAGTTTCATTCTCATCATTTTAAGGCAGAAACAAGAAAATATTCTGATAAGGGTCAGATTTGGCTTCATGTTGTTCTGGGAATTTCCAAGACTATAGTGCAATTTGTGATAAATAAAATAGTCTCAAACATTGGTCTGCTTGTATTGTAACCAATGTATCTCCACCAATTATAAATGAACTAAAATACATTGTAAGTAATTGGATGCATACAAAGATGCATCTCAATCATTTAGCTTTTAAAAAATTTAAAGAAATATTAATACCTAAAATGATATTAAATATATTTAAAGTGTCTACTAATTGACCATTATGATATTTTATAACCAATTCCAATTTAAACTAATTTTCTCTTTATTCCATGATTTACAGGTGATAAAATGAGAAGACAAAGGCCAAGAGGAATTGGAAGGATACAATGACTCTAGACTTGATCTTGATCACTCAAACATGTGATAGCTCAATTACCTAACCTAAAAGGGACATTGCCAAGGTAATTAGAAGAATCCACAATGGAGAATTAAAGATTAAATTCAAGGAAGAAGCACAACATGGCACATCATCAAAGTAGTGATGGCCAAATCATCTATACAATTATAAAGCATTGAAATTTTCAAAATTGTAAGGCTATAAATAATCATGAAGAGCCCATTCCAAAGGGATTCCACTATTATCATTAGAAATTATAGGTATTTATTTTTCATTTTATAGTTGGTGGATGTCTAGACCTTATCATTGTACTTGGATAATTATCCTTATAATCACATGATTGTAGCAAGTCTATAATTGTAATCATTTAATATCTTTATCAATGCAAGATATTATAATTCTTGGTGTAATTTGTGCATGCTGGTGGTGGTTACATTTGAGTCAATTATAGTGTTTTTTATTTTCTCCTTTGAATATGGCACCATCATGGTCTTAGATTATGTGAATGTTAGTCGGACTAAGATCGGTTTGATTTAAAATTGTATGCTTTAATAGATTCAGTATAAGACCTCAAGGATTCAATGGCTTATTTTCTTTCTTTCTCTAAATCTTTTCTTTTGATTTCTTTTTGAAACTTGCTTAGATTAGGAGTAGCTTAGTTGAATTTTGACTTTTAAATATTACTCTACATAAGGACATTGTTGTATTTATCTAAGTTTTAGAATGATCATTGTTATTTGATATAATGACTATGATTAAGCTGCAATGAATGATGTCTATTGATAATATTAAGGAAACAAACCTATAATATTGCTTTCTTTAATTCTTTAACATAATCATTTGATATTAAATATTTATATTTTTGTTATTAAGTAAGCAATTAAGTTTGATTTCTAGTTATTCAAGCCTAGATAGTGAATTGAAACTTGCCCTTGTAATAATTATATGTAACCTTGAATTATCCACCTATTTTACTATTTATACTTTGATTTAAGATTTCACTATTAACTTATACTATCACCCAAAATTTGGGGAGAAGTATTCCATTTCAATAGAGAACAACTTATTATTACAACCATTGGTGTGCATTGACAATTGGTTTAGGTGTATCATTCAAAAGGAAATGGTGCTAGAAGGAGGGCCTAAAATTTTCAATTCATTGTTGCTTTAGGTCAAAATAGCTTAAAAGCCTTGGTCTATAAGATCTGATTTATCTCTACTCTAGGTTTGAAATAGCCCAATGTTTTTGGATTAATTATTACAAATCACTTAAATCTTGAGCCTAATTTTTGACTTTTGGAACCTTGAAATTGCTTAATTCTTACATATGTCATACTAATTAACTATTAAAATTGGAACCTAGGACTATCATCACTAGGTCTAAATATCATAGTCTTTCTCCTCCTAGAAGACCCAAAAATAATAAAGGTCAGTCAAGCACCCTTCCTTCCATTAATACCTCACCTTAACCTATCATACTATTTGTTGATTCATTTGTCATTCCATTAAATTTACCCATGACAACATTTACATTTTGGTTAGGTGGTAGCAGTCCACTAAATATACATAGACCAACTCATGATATTCTAAATTTTTTTGAAAGGTATTTACCTAGGTATAGACATGATGGAACTACAATAGTTGAATATCACATACAAGCTTATAAAGATGCTTTAATTCAATTACAAGTTGAACATGAGGATGTGGCTTATAGAAATTTTCCTCTTGCTTTGGATGAACTAGAATATGATTGGTATATTAGTTTACCATCAAATTCCACCATCTCTTGGATTTATCTTCATTAATTAGCTAGGTTATATTACCCATATACCCTGCTATTATATACCATCAACTTGCCTAAGCCAAAATGGAGCCCAATGAGCCTCTAAGGCTATTCAATACTAGGCAGGGTTTTGCATAGTGGCGATTTTACAATTTAGCACGAATATTCAGATTTTCAAAATGTTAATTTTATGAATTTTGGGACCATAGAGGTCGGCCCATTCGCCTGAAAATTTCAAGATCCAATTTTTTTAAGGGTAAATTCGCCTCATTGTCATAAGGTTTCCTGCCTAATTTTTGCCCTAAATCGATTAAAAATAAAAAATATCTCGCCCAATTCGCCCCTTGTACCCCATTATATATAGTTAACCATAACAACGACTCTCATACAATTACAATATTATAAGGTGACTGGTATAAGGCAACTAGTATAAGGTGACTGGCATAAGGCGAGTGGCAGATGGTGAGTGGCATAAGGTGACTGATAGATAGCGAGTGGTAGAAGGCGAGTGGTAGAAGGCGAGTGGCAGAAGGCGATTGGCATAAAGCGACTAGCAAATGATGAGTGGTACAAGGCAAGTGGCAGAAGGCGAGTGGAAGATGGTGAGTGGCACAAGGTGAGTGTCACATGGCGAGTGGAACAAGGTGAGTGGTAGATGGTGAGTGGCAGGTAGTGACTAGCAGATGGTGACTGATAATTATTTTATAGTTTTAGGCATCAAAATATATCCAAACATAGGCATATTTATACTCATTGGAAAGCTCTTTTCAAGCTCGATCTAATGGTGGTATTTTTATGAAGTTTGAAGATGATTTAATAGGTCAAAATTGGTCCCAAATATGGTGGTGAGGAGGTAATATCATTTTGAGGTATATTTTGACCTACTAAATCATCTCAAAACTTCATAAAAATACCACCATTAGATCGGGATTGAAAAGAGATTTCCAATGAGTACAAATATACCTATGTTTGGATATATTTTTATGCCTAAAAATATAAAATAATTGTCAGTCACCATCTATAAGTTGCCTTCTTCCAATCACCATGTGACGAGTGGCAGAAGGCAAGTGGCATAAGGTGACTAACATATGGCGAGTGGCACAAGGTGAGTGGCAGATGGCAAGTGGTACAAGGTGAGTGGCACAAGGTGAGTGACACATGATGAGTGGCACATGGTGAGTGGTACATGGTGAGTGGCACATGGCGAGTGGCACAAGGTGAGTGGTAGATGGTGAGTGGTAGATGGCGATTGACAAATGGTGACTGACAATTATTTCACAATTTTAGGCATCAAAATATATTCAAACATAGGCATATTTTTACTTGTTGGAAAGCTCTTTTTAAGCATGATCTAATGGTGGTATTTTTATGAAGTTTGAATATGATTTAATAGGTCAAAAGTGGTCCCAAAGATGGTGGTGAGGAGGTAATGTCATTTTGAGGTAGATTTTGACCTACTAAATCATCTCAAAACTTCATAAAAATACCACCATTAGATCGGGCTTAAAAATATATTTTCAATGAGTACAAATATGCCTATGTTTGGATATATTTTGATGCCTAAAACTATGAAATAATTGTAAGTTACCATCTATCAGTCACCTTCTGCCAATCACCATGTGGTGAGTGGCATAAGGCGACTGACAGATGGTGAGTGGCACAAGGCGAGTGGTAGATGGCAAGTGGCATAAGGTGAGTGGCACATGGTGAGTGGCACATGGTGAGTGGCACAAGGTGAGTGGCAGATGGCGAGTGGCAGATGGCGAGTGGTAGATGGTGACTAAAAATTATTTCATAGTTTTAGGCATCAAAATATATCTAAACATAGGCATATTTGTACTCATTAGAAAGATCTTTTTGAGACTGATATAATGGTGGTATTTTTATAAATATTTAGGATGATTTAATAGGTCAAAAGTACCCCAAAATATTTATTTATTAATGTGCAAATATTTTGAAAATTTGCCATATTTTCATTAATTTTCTGTAGAATTTGAAAAATTTGCCCCACAATTTGTACATGTTTCACATTGATTCATCTCAAATTTATAAATAGTTTTTTGGTACTATCCCTTATGCATAACCCTGATACTAGGTTTCATAAGTTATATAATTGGATGAATACACCCTATAAACTTAATGTTGAAGCAACTATACAAATGCATTTTAGAGCTTTAGATCCTTCTACAACCATGAGGTCTTGATAGTAGAACAACAATTGATACCTCAAGGTTTTAGAATTGGACAATTACCTTCCTTAGGATAACCAGGTGTATTTAATCAAGTCCCAATGATCAAAAGAAGGATATGATTGATATTTAGAATAAGAAGTACAAACCTATAGATAAGTTAAGAAATGACATAATTATATGCTTAGAAGCATCGACCATCTCTTCCACTCCATATAATCATAACTTCCATTCCTCTTGATGCAAAAGCTAGTAATAATCACAATCCACCTAAATTTTGTACACAATCTAAGGCTAATGAATTTTGTACACAATCTAAGGCTAATGTCCCCACATAGTCATATAGAATTATAGTATATGATAAAAATACATATATTATTGTAGAATATTTAAATAAAATTAAAGCAAACATATCTCTATTTGAGGTTGCCCAATTAATTAACCAACAAGAACTATTAATTAAAGCATTTAGTGATCAAAATAAGAATGAATCCAAGAAAACCATTGATGCCCAAATTGTGTCACAAAAAGACAAAGGATAAGCCCTTCCTTTCCTCTTGACTATCAAAATTATAGGTAAAAAATTGCATAATTGCCTTGTTGACTCAGGAATCCTAGGTAATGTCATACCACATATTGTTTGTCAAAAGTTAGGTTTGAATCCTACTCCCTCTAATCTAGTAGTGGTAAAACTGGACAAAGCAAAAGTGAATGTAGTTGGAGTACTTAAACATGTTCATATATAGTTAGCATCAGAGACCAAAATTTAGTAATACATAGATATTCAAGTAGTTGACATCTCATATGGATATGGAATGTTACTTAGTAGAGACTAGTCAAGAAATTTGAATGGATATATGGCCATAGATTTTTCTCACATGTGGTTTCCTTGGTGAGGTGTGGTAAACTAAATTAGAATAGATAGAGAACATAGAATTAAATAACTCATAACTGACTATAATAAGACCAACAGAGTCCTCTATAATGAACATGAATTAGGAGTCTACACTCTTGAATATGAATAAGTTAGCAATAGTTTTGAAATTGAGGTGTCACCAAACAAACAACAGAAAGAGGAAAATATGGTCTGGACTCTCAAATTTTATGGATCAAAATCCAGATAAGGAAGTGGTGTAGGTGTTGAAATCATTAGTCTAAAGGGTAAATCTTGTATAGAAACCTATAAATTAGAATTCCCTTAAACCTGTAATACTGCTGAATATGAAGCATTAATCTATGGATTACAACTAGCCATAAAAAAGAATGTTATATGCTTGAAAGTACTAGGGGATTAAAGACTGATGGTTAAAAATAATTGATATCAATATGATTTTCATGATAAAATATTAGTCAATTATAGGAATAGAACAAGAGACCTAATGCATGCATTTGATGCCTTCAATATCAAACTAATTTCAAGGAAGAAGAATCGAGTTGTAGACTTACTAAAAATGGTAGCTACCACATTAAATCCTATGGAACATACCAAAATCAAGAAGTTATCACTAGAATTAGTAGCCTTCCCACTCATTGTAGATAATATACAAAAATTTCAAGTGTTTGAAGATAGACATATACTAGATTTCATTATTAACTTTAGAATTTTTTAAAATCATATGATAGTTGAAGATGATAGAATAAGGGATGAAGAATATGAAGATAATGAGGTAAACGTGAAAAATAATACAATTCCTAAAGGTATGGCTTCTCTAGAAATATTGTTTGATATAGACTATAAGAGTAATAAATGTAGCAAATCTTCATTTCAAGATAATACATATGATATTGTAAAAATAGGGACTACTGAAAAATACCCAAATTATTTTAATAGGAAAAACATGCACTAGTCAAGAGAAAGAAGGAATTATACAATATTTTAAATATTATAGATATACCATAGGTTGAAGCTATGAAGACTTGAAAATTTACAATTATAAAATCATTTCTCATACTATTCTTTTGAAACTGAAAGTGAATTTATTTAGGCAAAAACAAAGACCTGTCAATCTATTATTAGAATCCCTCATTTAGAAAGTAGTTTAAAAACTATTAGATGCATATATTATATTTCCCATTAGGATTTCCCCTTGGGTAGCTAATATAGTACCTATCCAAAAGAAGAATGGATAAATTTACTTATGCTCACTAGTACATCAAGGGATAGTTAAAACATGGTTTGAAAAAAGAGCTAGAATCAAAACCTTTAGGATTGCTAACTTAGTATTACTATGGGATAAAGCACATGAAAAGAAAGGAGATCATGATAAGTTTCATAATATTTGGTTAGACCCCTATCAAATATAAGAAATTCTAGGAGAGAATACCTTTAGGTTGAAGAACTTAAGTGAAGAGGACGTCCATTTACCGGTCAATGGATTGTTCCTTAAATATTATTCTCATACTTCAATCTATTATAGTTTTCTATTTTTATTATAACTTAGATTTTATTTCATTTCTTCTTTTAGGTAAGGTTTTGATTTTGTTCATAGTTAGTTTTGTTTTAGATTTTTTTTAGTTTTTCTATTTATCATTATCATGATTAGTGTTAAATTTTGGTTTTATTGTACTTTTGATTTGTTTTATTTTGTTACACCTTATAGTGAATAATGCTTTAACTTGTTTCATTTGATTTTTTCTATAAGAAGTCATTTGTTTAACCTCCTACCTTCACTTTGGCTTATTCATATTTTCTCCCCTTAATTTTGGTAGTTTATCCAGATGTAATTGAATTTTGGTTCCTCTAAAGGGAAATGTGCTTAATAAATTGAGGATGAAAGAATTATGTTGAAATTAGGTGAAGCTAAATACTAGTGAACTTGATTATTTGGTATCCATTCTTTGATTACAGGGCTAAAATAGATCATACTAGAATTAATGTAATACAACATTGAAGCTTCACATTTATTAACAACGCTTAAGTAATTATTGGATCATAAGAATGAACTCATATTGGTTTGAATATTAGATGAAGTTATACACACTCTAATTTTAGCCTTATAGATCCTAAACCCAAAAAAGTGCATTAAACATATGCAATTGATAAAAATACTTCTCAATCAAGAAGGAAAATATTAACAATGCAATGAACTAAAGTGCTTGGGTGATTTAGAAAACCTTTGCCAATGCTATAAATGCTTGGTTGGTAGTAGAGGAATTTCTAGAGAGGGATAAAGGTCATATCCACTTGATATATAAATGCTTGATTGATACTGGAACAATGCAAAGAAAAATCCTGCTATGAGTGAACAAATTTGACAACCTAACTTCAAACTAAGTGATGAAATTTTGATAGCTCTAAGAATGGAAATGAATTCATTAGCATACACTTTAAGATAATCCAAATGGGGCATTAATTTTAATCAAAGTCGTTTAACCCCATCTTAGAATGTTACCAAAATGATTTACATTTTACTAGTTAAGGTTTCATTTATTTCAAAATAGGTTCTTTAAACAAAATTCTTAGGAATATTTTCCATCTAAGTCACCATTTATTGTTTCCATTATACAACCCACCCAAATTGGGAACCCAATTGAAATTTCAACTTGATATGAGTTTGCTTACATCAAAATTTTAAACCTTGTTTAATTGGAATGTTTTATAAAGGCTCAAATTTTATTTAATTGCATTGATATAATTCTAATAGCCTCAAAGAATAGAGGTTCATAGTCTATTGGATTATATATAAAATAAGCATCATAATAAGTATAAAATTACCTCAATTTACTACTCTAAATTACCTCTTTTATTACTTGCCAGATCACCAAGCTTAAATCCTTTTGGGCATGAAAAATTTCTCTAGGAAAATTTAAAGAAGCCATGAAATAAAAAAGGTGATGACATCACATGAGTTTTTTGTAAAAAGTTCATTTAACCATTAAATAATATTCATTACATAATCCTAGGGCCTAAGTTAGAAAATATATTTTATGCACAACTTTATCCCAAGTTTAGTAATAAATAAGTCTAGACATTCTCGTTACTCCTTTCTAGCATTAAGGTTTAAAGATTCAAATGCACAATTAAACTTGCCCCTTCGAAGGTTATAGTTCACCTAGTTTCTAGTGAAATATTTAGCCTATATCAATTGGAATCCTTATTAGTGGTTCACAATTTGTATTTCTCAATGCTCATTATATGCCTAAGTCTTTATAAGGTTAAAACATGTAGGTTAAACTCCTTGCTGCTTCCATTATAATCAATGGTTCATAAAATTTTACAAATAGGATTAAATTTGAGCTATCCATGTATCCACATACTTTTACATGTTTACCAATCATGGTGTGCCCTTAGGTTTTTAATTATTGATCATATTTGCTTAAGATTAATGGTAGACCTACACTAGAAGATTCTAGAAGAAATTCTTAGCTACCATGTATATTTCATTAATTATTTCTCTTAAAGGCCCATTCAAAAATTAGTGGTCTAGACTTCAAAAATCTTATGAATCAAATCCATAAATCAATTATGCATGTTGCACCACGTAGACATGATCAACAGTCTAAATAAGATAAAATCCTGTGGTCCATATTTTTTGTACCTGATTATCAATGAATCTTGTTCATCTATTAATAAAAGGTCTTCCTCTTGGGTTAAAATTCTACCATATTTAACCTAAAATAAATAACTTGTAGTGCTTAGATGCTTTGGTTACAATCCTTATCACTCGTGTGTATTGAACATTAACACCTTAGATAAAACCTAATGTACCTTAAGTTAAAATTCATGCACCTTCTCTAAAATATTTTGTGTGGAAAAATATTCCAAAAAATAAATGGCCCAGAGAAAATAAATATAAAAATCTCTCAATAGTAAGTCATTCACATTTGACTAGAAGATTAACAACTCAAAAATATTCCCCATTGAATCTATGGCTTGAAAGCCCCAACACAATACTGTAATCTAACTAGTTAAAAAATAAATGATCCATGTTTGTTCTTTCCTTCGAGACCTAATACCAACCATTCATTTATCACACTTAGAAATAAGAAAATGATAATGAAGTTAAATTTTGAGTATATCTTACCCTCATTAATTGGGCGTGATGATTACTCAAAATATTCATAGCTTGAAAGTATTTTCTTGATAGATCCATAGTTCGTAAAAGCTAAACTTAAATGCCCTTTAGCACTAAGTTGCATGTGGTGGACTATTCAATAAAATTAAATCAATCACTTGAAAAAATTCACCCAATTATTTATAACCCAAATTTATTAAAACCAAATTAAAGAAGCGACTAAGAGGATTTTAATAACCAAACCATAGCCCACCTTGAAGAGGATGAATTTATGATCGAAGATATTGCATAAGAGATGAAACAACGGTGAATATTGGCTTGCTAAAATAAATATTTCTATGTTTGCAAAACATGATTTTACCTAGAAGGTCCATGCACAACAAACACAACTTGAAATAAAATGTCTTAAAAGGCTAGTTGTCATTACTTTTCGCAAGAAGTACAAATAGTATAAGAATTGGTGACCTACAATTGTTTCTTGCACTAAAAAAAACCCTCATTTTTAGTTCCCTCAATAATTCCACCCATAAATTTTTACATAATGATAGAACATAGCATTATGAGGTAAATAAAAAAATATACATTAAAAGGTAGCTTAAAACTAAGCTTATTTTATTTACATAGTCCTCTCCTAAGGCATATGAAGAATTGTAAATCTAGAAAATAAGTAGATGTTTGAAGTTAGAAGTCATATCTAGCAATTTGTAAGTTGAACAAGATTTCTCTAAAATTTTTTACATCTTTTATTTAAAATAAATTGCCACAACCCACAAAAAAAAAGTATCATTCCCATTATTTCAAGGTAAAAACAAGAAAATATTATGATAAGGGTCATATTTGGTTTCATGGTCTTTCGACACTTTCTAGGATTATAGTGCAAATTGTTATAAATAAAACAATCTCAAACATTGGTTTGCTTGTATTGTAACCAATGCATCTCCACCAATTATAATTAAATTATAATACATTGTAAGTAATTGGATGCATACATAGATGCATATATCAATCATTTAGTTTTTAAATTTTAATGAAATATTAACAACTAAAAGGATATTAAAGAGATTTAAAGTGTCTACTAATCAACCATTGTGATATTTTTCCTCCAGAGCTAGTTTAAACTAATTTCCTCTTTATTCCATGATTTATAAGCGATAAAATGAGAAGGTGAAGGCTGATAGGAATTGGAAGGATATAGTACATCTAGAATTGATCCTATCACTCAAATGCATGACAACTCAGTTACCTAACTTGAAAGTAACATGACCAAGGCAATTAGAAGAATCCACAATGGAAAATTGAAGATGAAATTCAAGGAAGAAGCACAAAATGACATCATCCAAGAAGTGACAACCAAATCATATGTACAAATATAAAGCACTAATTATTTTTTAAATTGTAAGGCTATAAATAATCATAAAGAGCCCATTCCAAAGGGTCAAAATCCACAGTTACCATTAGATATTCTAGGGATTTCTTTCTCATTTTATAGTTGGTGGACGTCTAGACCTTGTCATTGTACTTGGATAATTATCCTTGTAATCACATGATGTTAGCATGTCTAAAATTATAATCATTAAACATTTTTATCAATGCAATATATTAGAATTCTTGATGTAATATGTGCATGTTGACGGTGGTTACATTGGAATCAATTCTAGTGTTTTGTATTTTCTCTTTTGAATATGGCACCACCTTGGTCTTAGATTGTGTGAATATTGGTTGGACTAAGGGTGTTTTTATTCAAAATTATATGCTTCAACATATTCAGTATAAGACTTCAAGATTCAATGACTTGTTTTCTTTATTTCTCTAGCCCTTTACTTTTATTTTTTTAAATACTTGCTTAGATTAGGAGTAGATTAGTTGAATTTTGACTTCTAAAGCTTACTTTACATAACAACATTGTTGTATTTCTATAAGTTTTAGAATTATCATTTCTATTTGATATAATGATCATGACTAAGATGCAATGAATGATGTATATTGATAATATTAAGGTAGCAAGCTTAGAATCTTGCTTTCTTTAATTCTTTGATGCAATCATTTGATATTAAATGTTTATATTTTGATGATTAACTAAGCAATTAAGTTTTTTTCTAGTTATTCAAGTCTATATAGTGAATTGGAACTCATCCTTGTAACAGTTATATGTAACCCTAAATTATCCACTAATTTTTCCTTTTATACTTTGATTTAAGATTTAATATTGAAATATACTATCACCCAAACCTTGGGGGAGAAGTTTCCCCTTTCAAGAGATAACAACTTATTGTTATAACTGTTGTTGTGCATATACAATTGAATGATTTTTATCACTCAACATGCACTAGTCCCAATATTACTAGTACTTCCTACCATACCCACATTACCACTCCTTGAACCTCAAGAATGGTTGGCATGAAAGAAATAAATAACATTAAAAAGCTAACAAATGAAATCACCACCATGAAATGAAGAGAAGCTACAAGGAATTTTTAGCCTAGGGGATTTTCGTAGATGGTAAACTATTAAGGAGCTTCTTCTTGTAGTGTTGGTGGAAAACCCAATACTGTGTATAATAATAAGGAAGATGATCCTTATACTTTAGCAGTAAATTATTAGTGCTCAACTTGTAATTATCCACATGGTGAAAACACTTGTATGCACTTGATAAGGTAGAGAAAACATAAAAGAACTAGGTTGATATGCTATGGTAAGTGAAAAATATTAATGGTGCAAGAAGATGAGTCAATGGAAGTCTTGACACATCTGAAAAAAATAATTGTAAGTGGATCCTAAAAAGTTGGACCCATTAAAAGTTTTATCTCAACAAATAAAATAGCCAAAAAAAGAAACACCTCAACCTACTGATAAAATGAAGCAACCTCCAGTAGAGTGTCCTAGAGAAGACCATAATTCAATGTAAGCAAAACAAACTAAAATATAGGAACATGCTAGAAAGAAGCTCTGGTATACTTCAGTCAATAAGCAATAAATAATCAAGGGAATCAAAACTAATAAAAATCTGGTCAAGGCCTTCACTGAACCATTGGGAATCATAACTAATAATGAAGCAGAAGCTAGAGCCATTTGGAGAGGGTTGCAAGTATCCCAAGCAATTCAAGGTAACTTAATGATTGAAGGCGATTCTATGAACATCATCAACCTGTTAACCAATGGAAAAAAACCTCCATGGATAATCGAGGGGGTCATCCATGAAGTGAGGATCCTTTTTGTGGCAATACAGAATAGGAGGGCTCGTCACGTGTACCATGAGGCCAACAGGTCAGCTAAAAAATTAGCCAACATAGGTGTTGATGTTGGTAGTTTTGTAACATGGACACAAGGTGTGCCACGTGAAGTGGAAAATATTATTAGTCATGAAAAGAAACCTACCCGTTAAGGAAAAATATGAATGGGTGTTCTTTCCCCATGGAGCTGGTAATAACTATGGGGTTTCCCTCTAAATCATACCAAATTGTAAATGAAGGTAACAGGGTGTAAGCCTTGGAAGATTTTGACAGAGAATAGGAAATGGGCAAGCAACATGTTTCACAAGTGCAAAGTTCCAAACTTCAATTTCCTGTTAATGTAAGTAATGTTTACAGTTATGTTTAGGTATGGGTGTGCCTTGTTAGTAGGGTGTTGTAGGGGATTCAACACAAGTTTTGGTAAGAAAGTTTCAAGGATGACTAGGATCTACAATCTCAGCAGAAGGTTGGATATTGTAATAGGTTTTGGGTTAACCTACAAAACCCGGTAATTAATGAAGACTTTTATTTACCAAAAAAAAATAAGCAATAAAGAATTAAAACAACACAATAATACCAAAGGAGATTTAATGAGCCAAAAAATGGAGAATAGAAGTACCCAAAATTTTTTATTTTTAATGAGTAAAATGGGTTTATGATCTGGCCAGAAATAAGGAGCAATGGATAAGTGAAGAACTCATAGATAATATTAAAGATGATTGAAATAGAACAAGATTAGAGAATGGTGGATTTCACATTGTGAACTTAATAAGTAAAAGAAAGTTTTTCCTAGCACCTTTGACAAGCTATTTGAAAATGAATTTGATGTTGAGTATGAAGAATGGATGAAATATAACCAAGGATAAAGATATCTAGAATTAATTGTACCAATGGATCAAGAGGAAGAGGTATATGAAGAAGAATCAGAAGATGTTCCTCAATAAAATCCCACTCGAGTAGAGTATTTGGTTGGATATGAGGATTTAGAGGAAGATGCAAGATCAGAGGAACTTCCACTACAAAGAAAATAGAAAACCCAAATTGAGAAGGCTACTGTTCCTAAACCCATTTTGACAATTCATATTGCCTCAAAATCTAGTGAAGAAGCACCAACATGGTAGGTTGTAAAAGTTAAAATAGCATAAGTGGTAGAATATACAAATAATATAATTATTGTATCAAACCTAAAAAATGCCAAGTCCTAATCAAAAGCACAACAACATGCTCAACACAAGAAATTTAGTGAAAGAGCAAAGAAAAAAAGTCATTCAAGCAATAGATAGGAAACAACAAGAGTGGCTAAAAGGTGGCAATTGGAGTAGGATATTCTTAGGACTAAAGTGAAAATTAAAATATTGCATGCAATAGTCTAGGAGATAAATTTGAAAGAGGTCTGTCTCACTCCCCTTCTCCTTTTTTTGAAATTTCTTCACCACCTATACAACCTCCATCAGAGAAACTATCCCCACCATATTCCCTTACTGAAGAGGCTTCTCCCCTATGTAATATTGTTGGAGTATATTATATTATTTGGTACATACTTAATGTACTCCCATGGTACCTTCATGATACATTTGTAAATAATACATTAGGGTTTATTCTATAGTTTAGAGTGTGATTTATATTTTCCACTTTATGTAAGTGTGAATGTTCAAGAAATGCACAAGTGGCAAGTAAAGTTGTAATGTGCAGGAAATGCATAAGTTTCATGTGAGACAGAGTGCATGTGTAGGTTAAGTAAATGTGCACAAGTGCCTTGTATTAAAGAGTGTAAATATGTGCACAAGTATCCTAGATTAGAAAGTGCAAGTAGAAGTGTAAGAGTCATGTGTTCATTAAGTATGTAATTGACAAGTAGATAAACCAAGAGTCATGAGACTTGGCATATGAAGAGCAATAGTTAAGTATCCAAATAGTCACAATATAATGGTTATATTATGAAGGCAATGCTCCATAGGGAAACATATATAAAAGATCACATTCATAGATATTATTATCTGATTGTAAGACGTAGAGGAGTAATAAAAATTGTATGTATTTTGAGCAATTAATATTTTAAGTTGTTCTTCATGCATAGTACATTAATGATTTAGGTTATTTACATTAATATTTTAGCATATTATTGAATGTTATTTGAGTTATTATAAGCCTTGATATACATATTAATTTGCTCATATTATTTCTACTCTTATTATTATCTTGATATTTATATATTGTGGCTATTTTATATTGGGTCCTATGAGATATAACCTATGATATTTTATGGTAGTATAAGGATTCAAAATCCATCAAATCTTTCATCGAAACCAAATGGTATTTCCTAAACATATGATGGAGTGGACCCAATTACTGGAGAATGAGTAATGGTTGCTTATCCTAAGATAAAGAAGTTGGTTCCACACATGATGGTGGAGGACTACCACATCAAGATGTAGAAGTATGATATTTATAAGATTCCTAAGATTTATAGACTTAGGAAACTTCATACCAAAGTAGACATGTTGTTCCTCCAAAGAAATTAAACAAATTTAAAGCTAGAAATTGCTAAAAGGAAGATCAAATATTTGGAACACAAACTAAATAAGGAAAAGGTAATAAAAGATAGTCTTAAAATTTATATTCAAGTTTTGAAACATATAATAGATAAGTCTCCCACTAAAGATCAACTATAGCATATGGATAGGAATATCTACAACTTAGACCAAAAATTATAACAAGGTGAAAATAGGATGCAAGCATAGGAGAAAGCAATGTAATAATTGAAGTCAAAGCTTCAAGGCTAGGAAGAAATTTTGGTAGTGGTTCAGTTAGAATTAGAGGAGAGAGAAAATCCTCAAGGTTAGATAACCTCCAAAAATGAGCTAAAGCAATTTAAGCCTCAAAGTTAGATAACCTCTAAAATGAACTAAAGCAATTTAGAGGCCACTATTGGATCAAAATCAAGAGCATTTTGATGAAAGCCTTCCCCTTGGTAAGAAGGATATTGAAATTTGTAAAATTAACCCAAGAAGCAAAAGGAGAATTTAGTAGAGGCAGATATGAGCTAATGACTAAAGTGCAACAAGCAAAATTTGCATTCCATATGATGATAAATAAAGAAAAAAACTCTCAAATAGCAAAGTGATCAAATTAGAGGGAGGAGAAATGATTAGTGCCCTTAAAATTACTGATAAAATAAAGCTGGTAGTCCAAGAGGTCATGACTCTCACCTTCCAAGGATTTTGGGATACAAATGAATATTTTTATTATGAAAAACAACTTAGTCAATGATTCAATCATCAACTCAATAATGGAAGTGATATTGAGGCATTTCATAAGCCTCTAACAATAGAGAAAATCATTGCCTTCTTCCATAGGCTCTCTACACTACTATTAAAATCTAAATAACTAGCACGGATATATAAGGATTCCTCCTATGACCACTACTTTGAGTTGTAGGAAGTCCTCCAAAAATTCAAAGTAATACATATCCCTCCTCAAAAGGCATGGAATAATATGTGTAGATCATTCCAACTGACAACTACTCCTTTAGCAACCCAAGCAACTAGTCAATAGGGTAACACATCTAGAACAAATATGGAAGAAGAGCAAGAACATTCTAGTGGCACAACCAAGACCTCAAATATGGGAAGCATATAGTAGGTTGGTCTCTATGCAGGTAAAATTTAGGTCTATTTTTTATTTTTATTTTATTTTTAACTCCATTGTCCAATAGGATAAGGCTCTATGAGTTCTATGCTTCTATAAACATAAACCCCCTACAAGGTGTCAATAATATGGGTAGAATAACTAGCCTACATCCATTTAATCAATATGAGAAGAATTTTTCTAATTAAAGGTTTTGCCATATTGCTAAGTAAGTCATCCTCGAAATATTAGTCAAACATATAAAATAGTCATCAGATCAAGAGGAAGGCAACTAAATATTAGCTATGCTTAAGCAATAGTATAATGCTAAAATCTGGTAAGTATAGAAATCTGCAAAAAAATTTTAAATGATGATATCAACAACAAGCATAAAAAAACCCAACATATGACATAGTAAAAGCACAAAATCAAAGGTAGAAGAGTCCATTTTTGGTTTTCATGTTAGATTCAAATTTTGACTAAGTATAAAACATGTCCAAAAATATAAAATGATGATGTTAGTAGAGGCTTGTTTAAGGTCCAACACATGTGGCTCTATGAGATAACATCTAGAATATTTTGATCTAAGTATGAATCCAACATCCAACATTATAGCAAATCCTACCAAGTGCAATAAAAGTTTGACTATGAAGTAAAGAAGGCTAGATTTTTGAAGATGTTGATATCAACATAGATAGCATAAAAAATTAATGTAACTTAAGAGAACCTAAAAATTTTCCAACACATTAAACCCAACATATGAAAGATAACATAAAGTTGATCCGACATCTATAAAAATGCTTCACTTCATCAGCCAAGTCCTAAAGAACATCAAAAATTTCAAATATTTGATGTCATCAAGAGGTATTTATAATTACAACAGATATGGAGTAGTGTCAAACAAAGAATTGACGAAGAACAGATCCCGACGAATAAGTGTTTGGATTTTGAATTCCAAAGTCATGCATAAGGACATAGTAAAGCAAAAAAAGGTGGCCAAATTTTGAATGTGCTGATATAATCAAGATAGGTTAATAAGCCCAACATCCAACAAAGGGTTGATATAAATATATGAAAGCACTAAAAAGTGGAAGTTACATGCATAGGATGAATTGTATTCTACATAAGTGCTCAAGCATACAACTAACAATCACAATCTAATATCAAAGAATCTCAATAGTAAAAGGCTTTTGTGATTGATACCTATGCTAATATAGATAAACCCATAATGGTGCAACTAAACATAAAATAAACATGTCAAAGGATCTTGTGAAGTAGATGAAGATTCCATTCACTACTCTCTCAGATGGAGTAGAAGCAAGCCACATTGGCATCATGGTTCCAATTTGGTTACAATAGAATGAGTTGGAAAGAGATACATGTGTGTTGTAGCAACCTAGAAAATATGAAATCTATTCTTAGAGCAATTATGCTAAGCTAACTAAATACATTGTAAAAAACTATAAATAATTGAATATAACTCATTCAAGAGGCCAACTCTTTAGCATTTACAATTACATGTTATGTAATGAATGTATTGTGTGATTTTAAATAAAGATTGAATTTTTTTTGGCTTCTTTCTCAAATTATAGTCAATCATGTATGTATATTAGTTTAATTGTTAAACATTTCTATTAAATCTAAATGAACAATTCATTATGTTATAATTATTCTACTTTTTGGATTTCTTCCTAGATTTGTTGTTCATTAGTTCCTAGAATGTTTGATGATGTTTAAATATTTGATAATATTAGATGCTCTATAATATGATAATAAGGTTGGTATTTGAGATAGTATTGTTTTAAAGTGCAAGAATCTCATGCTTTATGTCTCTTGATGTCATTAAATGCATTCCACTTTAAATCTAGCCTCTAAATTTATGCATTTCTTGCTTTAATCTTCAACCCCACATTTTCATTTTTCATTAGTTAGTTTAGCTGTAACCATAGGAACTTGCCTACTCCAGAGGATGACTTAGAGAAACCCTAATTTTTGGGTCTTCAAATCTTGGTTGATGTCTTGATGGTGTAACTCATACACTTAGGTAGATTTTGGACCAAGATATGGGATTTATATCCTAGACAACTACATTATAAAATCCATCTCTTACAATATTTTTATTAGATTTTTTAGAAATAAAGCCTTTTGCCTTTGTTCTTTTTATAGTATTAAAGGATTCTAAACAATAGATAACATTGTTAAAAAGGGGTAAAACACAAGGATTATGCTTCTAAATATTAGCTTTAAAAGAGGGTCTAAGATTGTTTACAAATATTTTAGTAGGAGCCTATTTAGTTATATTGAAATTTGCATAACATTCATGCCTTTCTTACCAAATGTAAAAGTCTATAACCAGGGCATTAGGGCATTAATTTTTGTTCATAAAAAGATCAATTGATTCCATTATAATCATATAGTCTTCAAAATAGTGATTCACTTTCTTGACAAAAGTATCTAGGATTCAATGAAATGTTTAGAAAGGGATGCAAACTAGTCAAGAGCATTTACTACCAAAGCCCTAGTCATTAATTTAGTAAATATTTCTCATTGTGAAGACAATCCTTGAAATAAGCCTTGAACTTGTCTATAAATATTTAGGATTTATTTATCTCATCATAAAAGAACTTGGGTAAATGTTTACATAGGTCTGTAGCTTCCACATTATGGGCTAGAGATTGAATTGTATAATTTCATAATTTTTTATCAGTTGATGTTGGTAAATCCTTGTAGGGTTATATGGAGGAGGAGGAGAAGGAGGATATTTAGGGTATATAATGGATGGAGGAATAACAGCTTGGACTTTACACTCAAAACTTGAGCAAGATTGGTCATTATTTATTGCATTGGTTTCATTCTTTATCTCCCACAAGCCCCTATTTGGTTTTTGGTATCATGTCTATGACTGTATAACTAGTAGTGAAAATATTTACCTAAGGGTTATGATATACACAAATTTTTTTTCATTGTGAGGATCATAATTAATATTATATTTTAGAAAGATATTTAGCATACGCTATTCATGCATGAACTTATCTTGTCAAGATTACCATATTTTTAGGTGATCTTAATCATGCCATGACAATATCATTAAGGGATAATTTAGGTTCATCATGGTGCTTATGTTTTTGGCCTAATACTAAAATTCCTACACCATTTTTGAATCCTATGATAGATCCATATGGTTTTTAAAATTGATATTAAGATCATTTTCTTCTTCTAAGTAAAAATATCTATCAACCCAATACATTATTTGAAGTTCATCATCATGAGAAATAAAAAATTAATGGTTGATGTAATTTTAAAGGGTAATAGAAGGAGGAAGATCCTCTTCTATTTCTACCAATTCTATAATATGCTTCTTATTAGACCTAGTCAATACCCTTTGAAAAATTCAGGGGGTTCATGATGGTAAGCAAACTATTTACTCAAGAGCAACTAGGGTTTTCACCAAAAATATTCTACCCTTAAGCACTTAAAATACTAAAACCCTTATAGCAAATAAAATCATAATTTTGTAAAATATCTAAGTGAAAGAGGAAGACTATGATAATTTTATTTGGCATGCAACAAAAAGTGATCATTAATACAAAACCTATAGTAGCTAACCTACTAGACCCTAGGGATTGAAAATGGAAAGAAAGACCTTAAAAGGTAGATTTACATTGGGTTCACCAAAATATTTGTAGGAAAAATGATATATCATACAATTATTAAAATTAATACAAGATAAACAAATATGCTTAGACTAAGACAACATAGTAGTAAAAAAATAATAAGTATCTAAAAATTATCTGAATCTAAGCATAAATAAAATGGATTATTCCATAATAAACTACACTACGTTTATAAAAAAAAACAAATGCTAAGGCTAATTCTATTAAAAATATTAATTGATTAAAACCAAGGGTATCAAGGACCAAATGGTCCTCATAACAAGCATAATAAAATTCTCACTGCTACTCTATCTTGCTTGCAATGTTACCACAATAAATAAGAAGAGATCACATATAGGATGTTTGTAGATGATTTTTTCTATCTTAGAATCTAGCCCTTAAATGGAAATAAATGACCTTTTACTATAAATCCTAGTAGAGTGTCCTATCCTCCTTTATGGAAGGCAAAAAATTAATTGTTGATTCCTTTAGTTTTTCAGTAAGGACAAGAGAGAGTAAATATTGCTTGAAATGATACCAATAAAGATAAAGTTTGAAGAACAATGTTAACATAAAATCATTTTATAGATGCTTGGTAATGACTTGGCAACTAAAAGTATATTTTCATGAGAAAATTCTCATAATTTGACAAAGCCAAAGAGCTTCCTGACTAGCCAAAACTACTACCCTATATTCTTCCTCTGTAGAAGATAGGGCTACTGCTTGTTGTTTCTTGCATAACCAAGCTATTGGTGAAGAACAAAGGAAAAAGACATAACCTGATGTGGAACATCTATCTTCTATTGAAATTTCCCAATATGAATCTGTGTAGCCAATGACATCCATGAATTTTCCCTTGTAGAAGAGCTTAAAATGAGTAGTGCCCAACAAGTAACAGAGGATTCTTTTTTTTGCCTGCCAATGACTGAAGTGAGGTTGATGAGAGAATCTGGATATGAGGGAAACAACATATGATATATCTGGGTGAGTATGAGTAAGGTATAGCAAAATTTCTACAAGTTGACGGTATATAGTAGCATCACAAAGAGGGGATGAGCAAGAAGTACTAAGATTAATGCCATATTGAAAGGGGGTAGGAGAAGGTTTGCAATCTATAATTTTGAATCTTTGTAGAAGATCTAGAGTGTACTTTTGTTGGTACAAATATATACCTTCATCTATTTGAATTATTTGGATCCAAAGGAAGTAATGAGCTTTTCCTAGATCAGCCATCTCAAATTTTTTAGAGAGAGATTCTTTTATAGTCTGAATGTGAGTCAGGTTACTACCAGTGAGAAGAATATCATCAACATAAAGAACAAGAATGGTGATGTTTCCTTCATTTATCCAAATGTAAACCGTGTTATCAGACTCACAATGAGAAAAAACTTCTAAAAGAAGGAAGGAGTCCATATTTTCATACCAAGATCTAGGGGTTTTTTTGAGGCCATAGAGAGACTTTTTAAGCCTACAAACTAGAGAGGAGTCTTGAGTAAAACTAAAAGGTTGCTCCATGAATATTTCTTCCTTTAAATCTCCATGTAAGAAAGAACATTTGACATCCATTTGATAGACATGTCACTTTTTGGAAGTAGCTAGAGCAAGAACTAATCTTACAGAATCCATTTTAGCAATAGGAGCAAAGGTTTCTGCATAATCTATGCCTTCAATTTGAGAAAAACCTTTGGCAACTAGATGAGCCTTGTGTTTTTTCTATTTATCCATTAGGCCCATATTTTGTTTTGAATATCCATTTACAATGAACTAATTTCATTCCTTTAGGTAAGGAAACTAAGTCCCAAGTCTCATTTTTGATCAAGGAAGAAAATTCGTTTTCCATGAAATCATCCCATTCTTTAATACCTAAGGCTTATTTGAAGGATTGAGGATCAAAGAAAATAGACTGACATACAAGGTCAGTGCCTATGGGGTTGGATGATCTTGTTGAAGGGAGATTTTGGATGTAAGGAGTAGCTTCTTTAACAATGGTGTGGGCCCATTTTGGCATAGAGGAAGGAGTTGAAGGAGTTGAAAGACATTGAGATGGAGTTACAGGTTCCTCATCCTGATTATCAATAACTAAGTTAACTTCAAGAGTTGGCTCTTCATAATATTGAGGTTATACTATAGGAGAAGGTTAAATGGAGGAAGAGGGCTTTTGAGGATCTTTTTGAGGGAATGTTTCATCAAATTGGACATTCTTATGAAATAAGACCTCATGAGTTGAGGGATCAAGAAGCCTATATTCTTTCAATTCTTCAAAATAACTGATAAAGATGAGTTTTTTGCTTTTCTTATCAAGAGCCTTACTTTTATTCTTTGGGATGTGAGCCCAAGCAGTACACCCAAAAATATTGAAGTAGGAAACATCTGGTTTTAAGCCAGTCCATGCTTCTTCAAGAGTTAAATGATCAAGAGCTTTATGAAGTGTGCGATTTTGAATATAATTTACACAGTTAATAGCTTCTGCCCATAAAACTTTTGGAAGATCTCTTGAATGGAGCATACAATTAGCCATATATTTTAATGTCTAATTTTTCCTTTCTGCAATACCATTTTGTTGAGGATTATGGGAAACACAATGCTGATGAATGATGCCATGATTGGATAAAAAATTTGAGAACTCATTACTGCAGTATTCCTCCCATTATCAGTGAGAATCTTCTTGATTTTGCAAGATGCCCGATATTCAACTAAGGATTTAAAAACTTTAAAGTGGGATTGAACATCACTCTTATATTTCAGGAAGTAGACCCAGGATCTTCTATAGAAATAATCAATAAAGGTTAGATCATACTTTGCTCCTTTGAAATATGGTTTAGGAAAGGTCATTAAGTCACTATGGATTAAATCTAGAGGGGAAGAGGCCTTTAGATAACTACTTGGGTGGAAAGGATCTTGATGTTGCTTTCCAAGAGCACATCTAGGAAAAAATCCATCACTAGAGGAGACTTAGGGTAATCCTATAACCATATCATTGGTGCTCAAATTGTTTAGGTAGTTGTAACTAAGATAACCAAACCTTTCATGCCATATTTTAATTTCAAGATCACTATGAGCCACAAAACATGAGGCTCCTTTTGGATTTTGAAAACCTTTGAAGTGAAAAAGATGAGAGTTGTGATCAATATTACCTTTGGCTATAAGAGATTTTGGATCTTAAAAATATCTTATCTCAACTCCTGTTGGGGAGAAGAGAAAAATTTTCCCTTTCTAGAAGTAAAAATTTGGTACACAGAGAGGAGATTAGTGGCAATGTTTGGAACATGGAGAACATTGTTAATAGAGCCACCATCAATGGTTATATCCCATTTTACTTTGACAAGGATAAAGGAAGAGTCACCTACTTATATGCTACAAGTAGAACTCAAGGAGATAGAAGAAAAAGACTTATCTGAAGCAATCATGTGATGAGTAGCTCTAGAATATAGGACCCAAAAATTAGAGGAAGAATTAGAGGTTTTTCCTTGAACATTAAGGGATTTTCCTATTTTCTTTTTATTTTCTATATTTTGATATTTTATAGCTGCCTCTAGTTGTAATATTTTCTAGCATTTGTTAGCAGAGTGACCATTATTTTTGTAGTGAGTACAGGTTATGGGGGTCTTTTCCTTTTTTATGATTTTTTCTTTAGAAGAAGTGGAGGCTACTAAGGCTGAAGAAGAAGAAGAATAAGAAGAAGAAGATATTTCATATCTAGAAAGCTTAGTTTATTTCCTAGTTAATCTATCACAAAATTCATCTAAATAAGACATTTTAAAGGTCGCACCTAGAGCATATTTGGTAGATATAAAGGTGGTAGCAAATATATGAAAAACACCATTTAGCTTGGAAAGTATTAAACACATGCATTTCTCTTAAGTCTTAGTCTTCCCACTGCCTTTGTATTGAGTGAGGACTTATTTGACTTAGTGAGGAAGTCAACAATACTACTAAAATCTTCAGGAGATAGAGATGTGAGTTTGGCTTCTAATTGCATTGATCTCATCTGATCTACTTTCCCAAATAGAGTCTTCAGTTTCTCCAACTTTCATAAGGAGTTTTACAATCTGTGATATGAAACCACAAAATTTCATGAAAATTAGAGCTTATAATACCCATAGTTTCGTGCATTTTTCCTTTATGAACAAATATTTCATATTCTTTATCAAATTCTAGTTGTTTTTCTTCTAGCAAATGAGTAAGACCTTTTTGAGAGATAAGATTTAAAATTTTAGGTTTCCAAGTGTGAAAGTTATGAGGGGTGAGAGGTTCAATTGAATTCATCATTTTAACACAAGAAAAAGGTTGAAGTTATATTTTACCAATATATCCCCCCTTAGAACTTCAATTAATTGATTAATGCAATTGGAAGAAAGATATGAAAAATTTCATTATTTAGGACATAGAATACCCGCCCTAATGAGAGGGAAACTATAAGTATAATGAGTTTTTTTAATATTGTTTGCTTGATATTGCAAAATCCTTTTTATTCCTCACTATACCTACCCTTACTTGAGGGAAATTGTAAGTAGAGAGAATAATTGGAAGGGTTTTGGCTTGAATGCAGGGAATCAATTTGTTTAATTGGTGTATCTCAATACTCACCCTTACGAGAGGGAAACTATAAGTTAGAGAGATATCCAAAGAAACGGATGATGAAAAATATCTGCTAGACCGTTATACAAAGTGCCTCAAAAACTCGCCCTTACGTGAGGGAAACTATAAGTTTTTAAGGGTAATGATACATGGAATGTAGGCAAAATATATTTTGAGAAAAAAAGATTGTTTTTAAACTTGTAAACCAAATTTAACTATCAACAATTTTTATTTAAAAGGTTTAGATTTAAAATATACTTCTAAAAAAATATTTAATGAAATGCTCTTTCTTTGAAAATAACAAAGGTTTATAAAAAGCAAAGATGAATATAGACAAAAAATATATATATTCTATTTTTTCTTTTTAAAGACGGGCCTTACAAAAAATGAGATTAACGTTAAATTTTTGAATATCTTCTATAAGAAATATTAAATTATATTTAAAGAAAATAACTTTAAGCATTGATTAAGATAGAAAAAAAAGGATAGTAACTTCTAAAGATAACCCCCCCCCCCAATTTTTTTTTTTATTAGAAGAAGGTTACAATTTTATCTCATGAAAGGCTAGGAGACAAATGATGTCCTTCGAAATGAAGGAAAGCAAAATAACCTAATTAAAAATAAAATATAGGAAAAATAAAGAAACTATAAATCCGCGATATAAGAGAACGAATTTAAAAAAACTACATAGACGTTCATTTTGAATTCTTGATAAAAAAATATAATTTCAAAATGGAAGAAAGGGCATCGCCTTTCAACGATCGAAAGAAGAGAAGTCATCAAATGTGAAATGGAGGTTCCAAGAACTCGACTATATGCAATTGGAAGGAGAGAAGCTTCGATGTTTGGATGGAGGTGCGAAGACCCTCTGTGCTAAGAAGAGACCCTTGAGGGCAGATGAAATGCAGGTACTAAGTGGAGGTGAACTTGAGATTTTGTTTCTTGATACTACAAATACGTAAAAGGAAGGGACGATTCTGCAAGACCACATTATGAAAAAAAGTGAACGCTCCTACAAGACCACGTTATGAAGAAAAAACTAGTGAATGCTCTTGCAATACCATGTTATGAGAAAAAATAGTGAACGCTCCTGTAAGACCACTTTAATTAACCAGAGAACACTCCTACAAGACCACGTTAGGAAAAATAACCAGAGATTTGTAAAATCGTATCCTGCAATACCATGTTATGAGAAAGAAATAGTGAACGCACCTGTAAGACCATGGTAAATAACCAGAGAACGCTCTTTCAAGACTATGTTATAAAAAATAACCAGAGAACGTTCCTGCAATACCACGTTATGAGAAAGGCAATTCTGCAAAAAACTTGTTATATATTTAAAACAAAATATATAATAGTTCTAGTTGTAAAATAAGTGAACTTGAAAGGCAGATTTTTCTTTGAAAAAAGAAACATGGAAAGTTTTTTATAAGCACCGGGTTGAAAGAGCACCGAAGAAGAGAAATAAATATTTGGAGATTCGATTAGGATCATCCGAGTGCCAACGTGCCAGGTAGAAGAAATCGTCCAAGATGTCACAAGCGCCAGAAGTGTTGAGTGCCAAGGGACAACTGAAGAGAGGATCTCTACAAAATGCAAGTGCTGGGAGAGCTAACAAGAATAAAACAATCCATGAAATTAAGTCATGAGTTCCAAGCAAGGATTACCCGAATCTTCGAAGATCGAAATCTTCCACGATAATAGAGAAAAGACACCACGTTTTAAGATGAAATGGGTGTTTCTTATTACACAACCCAAATATTTTAAAAGAAACTTTTACATAATAAAATAACTATTACTTTTATGATAAGTAAAATGATTTCCAATATTTAAAAAAAAAGGTGTTGAAAGAATAATTCAAAGAGAGGGAGAAAAATAAAATAATAAGAACCCTCCTTTTAAAATGGTCTAAAATAGCCCATAGAACAGGGTAAACCTATTTTGAAGTAAAGGAAGAGATATTTAATATTTTGAAATCCCTCAAAGACGAATTAGAACAAATATATTAAAAAAATGCATAAAATATATTCAACAATAAAGATTTTGCTGAAAAAAAAAATTATGGATAAAAGAGAAATGACTACTGAAATAATTTCAAGAATATAGCCAAAAAATTATCCAAAGTAAATGTACCATATCCTAGAACCTTCAAGAGAGAATGTTAGCAAAACCTATCTTGCTCTGATACCATGTTAGAATTTCACAATAGATATGCAAAGCACTACAAAAGATGAAGATAAAAGTAAAACTCATTGATTTATTCTAAGGATCAACTTTGTATAAATAGTAGAGTTGATCATTGAGAGTCGTTGGATTACAACTCATCATACCTTATAAAGACACCACTGAGAGTTCTCTTGACACATGGAGGAGTGAAAACTCAAGTGTCTATCCTAGTGGAACTTAAGAGAATATTCTCTTATTCTAACAAGTAGTTGAATTGGTCCCATTGGTTTTTAGGATGTGTGTTTTGAGGAAAATGTGTCAAAACATCCATTAATCATTACTCTATCTCTAATTTTGGATTTTTTTGGAAAGTTAAAAGACCAAAAGATCATGAAATATGGTAGAAAAGTGGTAATTAGATGAAGAAAGAAAACCAAAACCATCATCCAATAGGGTTTATTTTCATCGTACCCAAGGACTAAAAATGTTAGCATGACCTTGTATCATAAATAGGAGAATAAGATTATCCACCACTTACAAAGTCTTTTGTTAGTGCTCTTTTTAAAAATACAAGAATATATGTGAAGTGAAAAACTATTATCAAATATAAATGGTTTAACATAAATAATAAATAGAAAAAATGAGATTTTCATGGTAAACTAAGGCTCTAATCTATGAAATCATATTTATAAAATATTATGAGTTTATTTGATTAAAAATATAGACTTATCACCTAAATTAGGTTCAAATATTCTAATAAAATATATAATTAAGAAAAATTCATATCTATCTTTAATTTATTATAAGTAAAAAAAAAAAAAAAAAAAATATACTATCAAACAAAATTTAATAAATTATAATTTTATGGTTCAAATTGCAGCATGGACGAGTGTGTGAGGGGATGGGTGTGTGGTGGTTGTGTGTTAATTTCCCTATTAATAAACATAGCTCTCAGCTTTTCAAGTAGGTTATAGTTGAAAAGAGACTGCTCAGCTGTATACATTGATTATAGGGGTTTCTCACACTAACCATATATATATATATATAATTTATTTATTTGTGTATAATTTTATAATAACAAATATTGAAACTTAATAAATACAGACAAAACCCTCTAACAATAATATATAATTTTAAAAATTAGAATATTTCTCTTGTTATACAAAAAAATTATTTTGAAACAAACTTATTACAAATGGAGATGATCTCCACATTTTTATATTTATAAAATATAAATTTATTTTGAAAGAAACTTGTTACAAATGGAGATGATCTCCACATTTTTTATATTAAAAAAATTATAAGATATTAAATCCAAACACCTTTTAAATCATAGTTTTCAAAATCTAAAAATATTATTAAAAAAATATACATAATTTTTAAAAATCTAAAATAAAATTATTGTTACTTCAAACCAAATTTTTGCTTTTAAAAAGTTTATTAATTTTTTTTTGGTTACATAAGAAAGTTGGTTACAACTACTATTTTTAGTAATTGACAAGTGTAGGGTTCAAACCTGTAGACACCAAAAACAACACCAATTCGATTATGTGACCGCAAACACTGATCGCATTGACACACACAGCCCCTAAGGCAGCCCCCATAGGTTAAACAATGGTCCTAACCACTCACACAATAGTTTTGGAAGGTCAGAGGTCAATTTGGCACCTTTCAGGCACTCTGCTCTCTACTCGTTCCACCCAAGGATGATTACAAACTGGTATTCATTCCACCCAAGGACGATTAGCAGTATTCGCTCCAGGGTGGGGCGAATAGCAGGTTTGCCGAGAAAAAAGTCAAATCTTGAAAAATGGTAGCTCAGATCCACCACTTAACTCTTCCTTCATTGCATGGGAGTGTGAGTGAGAATTTTTGAGTGCTAGAGGAAGTTACAGGGGTAGTCATGGAGCCCCTAATCAGGGAGGAATCTTCTCCCCCTAGGAAGGCATGATTGCCAAGTGGCACCTATGCATGCTCATCCAAAGAGACCGTCAGGTCTATAAAATGGTGAGTCTTTTCACCTCAAAAAAAGGACAGAGAAGGAGCATTTTGAGCAATGAAGTGCTACCATTTTACATCCTCACACCTTTTGATTTGTGCCTTTCACATCCTTGATCTCTTTTGGAAGGGAGGTCATTGGGTGATTATTGGAAGCACAAATCCAAAACCAAAACCTGACATTTTGCCATAACATCCTACCAAATTCATCGAAAACACCCCAAAAGAGGTTTTGGACCCATCCCAAGTGGATTGGTGTCAAACTGGGCCCCAAATGACGGGCGTCCTGCCCCCAGGCGTCCCCCGCACTGCTATAGTCCTAATCGCCCCACCACAGAGCGATTATATATCTATAGTAGATTTCCTTTATTTTATTTTTGCATCTGATTCTATGTTTCTTATATAGGTTGTCATTCAAATTTCACATCATTTTGAGCTGTTTTGATCATGTTTTTGTCATTTCTCGCTTTTGCTAACATGGAGGTAGCATCATCAAATTCCCGGTGATAGAGGCCGAATTGGCAAAATTCGACCATCTGGGTCATCCCAAAATACCCCATTTTACCTAACCCCAACTTTGCAGGTGATTTGGAGCCTCCCAGATGGGACATTTGAGACAATGCTTTCTGACATTTTGTTGCAGGTCTAATCGTCCCACCCCGGAGAGATTAGAAATCCATGGTCAATTTTTTGACTGTTCCATTTGCAGTGCCCTCCTGGTAATTTCCTCATGCTTCTGTTAAATTTTTAGATCATTCTGATGCTATTTAGTTATCATTTTATTTATTTTTTGCATGCACTAATCGTAGGCTTGGGGATTGCATGTTTCATTTTATCTACAGGTGCTACTGACTATTTTCTATTTCCTTGAATGCAAGATCTCAACATTAGAGGAGCAACAAGGATTCAAGACTCATCAACACAAGTGGTGGCGATGTTTGGTCCGCCCATTCTACATGTGGGCACGCGGAAGAAGGAATACCATCTGTTGATGTGACAAAGACATATTTAATGCTCCTAGCCCCTAAAAAGGGAGGAGATAGATTGTAACTGGTTTCTAAAGCATATTAATAAAAAGGGTTGTACTCCATATTCACTTTTATACCTTGTTTCAATGCGTTTATGTTTCTCTCCTTTCATGCATTTCAGTTCGTAGGATTTAGCATTAAGTTTAGTTTTGTTTACATCGCATCTTGGCATTTCATTTTTGTTTTTGTATCCTCGTGCTTCTAGTGGCGATCACGGTGGGACCTTGTCCTCTATTTTTGAGATCAAAATTTTGATCAAAAATTGCTTGTTTTTGCTTTCAGGTACCAAGTTTTCAAACGTTGGATTGCTGTTCGTTCCAGTCTATGACGAATACAGAGCTAAAATTCGTGCCACCCTAGGGAGAATGGGCATTCATCCCACCTTGTGATGAATATAGCTTTGTTATTCATCCCACCCAGGGATGAATAGCTCTCTATGCAGTTTCAGAACAAAAACTCAGAGGCATCCTATTTGGGTAGAGAAGAGGTAGGGGTCCTAAACACCTTCTGTCATTTTTTATTTTTTGTTTTCTATTTTATGGTTATTTGCTTGCTTAGGGAAAGTTTTTACTGCATGTTTGATCTCTTTTATGCAAAATAAAAAGAACCCCACACATCACATGACAATTTAAACACCAAGGAGCTGGTCGTAAAACCCCAACCCTTGATCAAGACCAACGGTGGATTTCATCACCACCTTGGCTTGAATTTTTGCATCCATAACCCCGATCGCTACTGTTGCTAGACATAAATCCTGATGAAAGCTGACCAAGTGTATCTGGGGTGATTCCCAATGCATGAGGATAAGTCTTCTATGGTAGGTGTCAAAAATAGGGTGATCCCCCTTTCGTACCGCCTATGTTCCACGTACCATTCTGCTCTCACGTACCAATAGTTTCCCTCACGTAAGGGCGGGTATATAGAGAGGTTTGGTATAATGTACTGGCAATGGTATATAGAAGGGGCGACCATTTTTGGGAGTCATAAGAGCCATCATATTGCATTTGCTACAAAATGTTCTTTACAAAACTGTCAAAACAAAAATCAAAACACACTAAACCAGGTTTAGGGCACACTTTTAATCTTTAAAACAAGATAATCATTGCTTTGTGTGTGTGTGATTTTTTTCTGTTTAGTGTAGCATAAAAATCATACAAAGAAATAAAAATCTATGCATCTTGTAGGGAGACACCACCATGGTGTACACCCGTAGCCAAGCCCAATCAAGGGTGGAAGCTACGGAGAGTGTACAAGGGGGCACAAGTCACCTCTGCTATAGCCCCAAGGACTTGGTCATTCCACCTTGGCAGCCTGACCCATGAGATAGTCCACTTTGTGCCTTGATAGAATGAGACTATAGAGGCACCCCTTCGAGGGGCACGCCCACTCAGCATAGACCCTTTCAGGAGGAGTCTCTACATGTGGCACTCAACATATATGGGAAAGCTCCCTTAGACACTCGCTACAAGTGGCCACCATGTAATGAAGTGCTAGGACAACATAGGGTCCATCAGGAGGGGCCACATGATTACATCATCCCTCCTTTACCCCCTCTTATTGTCGAAAACAATAGGACCAATCCAGAGCACAAGGCTCTTCTGGCAGGGTGAGCCAACTCCGCCCGCCCCTTTCACATTTATGAAAGGGAAAATGAGGAAGACCACTACATTCCTCAAGAGCAATATACAATGTGGGAGCAATGCGCCTCCGCACCTACTATTTATTAGGGTCACCCACTGAGGCCAGAACCTCAGGTGAATATCGCTAACCTCGATAGAGGGAAGCGACCTATAGAAATCTCGGATCACCATGACCGAGACAGATGTGTAGGAGAGGCATCTAGGCCTCCTAGACTCAAGACAATAGAGTAGATCGACCTAGCATTTTCCAGACATGCCACCCACCAAGCGCAGATCACGCAGCTTGAGCAAGACCAATAGCAGCTAGAGCATTTATATCGCCTTAGCAAAGAGCGCATTCAGCGCCAAACATATGAGTTGCTCTACAAAATTGTGCCTGAGAGGGTTCCAACCCCTCGAACATAAAGGGCAGAAAGGTATGAGAGGCATAACCCCTTAGTGCAAGATAGGTCTCCAAGACCTTACCAAGTGCTACCTCCGAGACCCCCTAGACCTGAGAGGGAGGCCACTCCCAGGAACAATGATGGGTACCCTTCGTGGGCGCCCACCCATGGTCATGGGTCTCACCCAAGAACTCCTCAAGAAGCTTATGAGGAGTATGAGCAAGAAGAAGAGCGGGCGGAAATGCCCTACCAAGGCAGAGGGGGCGCTATTCGGCCACCCCTCTATAGGCCTCAAGTTCCCCGTAACCCATAATGGGAACAAACTAAGGAGGAAGAGATTAAATCTTTTGATGCATATAAAGTGTTGCTAGAGCGCTTGGAGTCTATGGAGACCAAGACTTTTGGGCCCAAAAAGCCCACTTTAGGCCAACTCTGCAATCATCCTATGCATCCGTCAGTTCCGGCACCCCCTTACCTTGAACACTTTAAACTGCCTCAGTTGGCAATCTTTAGAGGTGAGGAGGATGCCCAAGAGCACGTGACTAGATTCCTGAGCCAATGCTTTGGCATTCAGGACAATGATGCTTTGCTACTAAGAACATTCATCACCACGTTCGTAGGCCCTGCCTCGGATTGGTTCACTCAATTACCAAAGCACAACATTAGTAACTTAGATCAGCTAGTGGATGCATTCCTCGAACGCTTCACCTTTAACACCAAGAAGAAGGCGTCACTAAGTGACCTAGCCAACCTCAGGCAGTATGAGGAAGAAACCATGGTGGCCTATGGGAACCGATGGAGGACTTTGCTTTCAAAGCTGCCCTACCTCCCTCCTATGTTCGACCTCACCCAAATGTTCTCAAAGAGCTGTTTGAGATCGATCTCCATGCTATTGTAGCTGTAGTAATATGCCACTTTAGAGGAAGCTCTGGCGCAAGCCAGAATCATTGAGGAGATCAAGATTCAGGATGGCGAGATAGCCAAGCCAAAGAAGAAAGAATGGTCTAAGAACACCAAAATAGGGACCATGCAATAGAAACCCGCTACGGTCAATCAGGTTGCTATAAACATCCCTAAGCCTGCACAAGCAACACAACCCCAAAAGGCTAACTATCAGGCGGTGCCTCTTAACAGTTATGACAAAGAAAATCAGAGGCAAGAATAAAATTAGCAACATCGCCCTAGGCGACAATTCACACCTTACATAGAGTCCAGAGACTCCCTGTTTGACCGCTTGTCAGTGACAAACTTGATCAACCTGCCCGACAGTCAACCCATAGACCCCAATGCACCAAAACCTAAAGGCTATAGGGAAGACTTGTACTGTAGGTTCCACAGACGGAAGGGACATGACCTTAATGCATGTTGGAAGTTTAAAGGCTTGGTGCAAGACCTAATAGATAACAAGACACTAGTGATGGATAATCCCATGGCACCAAGCAACCAAAAAATGGAGGTCTTTAAGGACCCCTTGCCCACCCATGATGCATAGGCAAAAACCCTACAAGTCAATGAGATAACATAGAACTGCCCCATGCAGGGGTATGTAGGGATGATCAGTATAGTGACTCGAAACAAGAGGTACCCGAGCACAACTGCCCTCGTGATAGCTACAAGAGAGGTGCCAACAATGTCACAACCACAATAGCACCTTACGCAACCTGCTCCGCCTAGACCAGTGGCCACGATTCGAACCAAACTCACCTAGAGTTTGAGGACCACATCGGCTAGGCTCTCCATCTATGAGCTCATACAACAATCATCGCCCCATCGGGAGGCTCTAATGGAGATACTAAAAGCCATCGAGTTGCAGCCCCATGAAGCAAACTCTTTCAACAACTTTGTGGGACATGTCAAAAGATGCACCGAGCCAGTCATCACCTTTAGAGAGGATGAGCTAAAACTGGTGACATGGCGGATCCACCCCTACATGTTATTGCATGGGTCAACGAGATTTCATATAAGAGGGTGTTGGTGGACACTGGCTCATCCAGTAATATCATTACAATAGCGGCATTGAAACATCTAAAGTTGCCAGCATCTCACATAGTGGCCTCCACCTACACTCTGCGAGCATTCAATGATGCGATATGTTTGATAGTTGGCACAATTGTCCTACCCATCCAAGTGGGACAAAAGACTATTCCTACATTGTGCCACATCTTGGAGGGTGAGATGGCTTATAACATTTTGTTGGGCCTACCATGGATCAAGGACATGAAGTGTGTCCCTTCGATAGCTCATCAGTGCTTAAAGTATACATTTGAAGGGCAAGTGCATGTAGTCCCGGCAGACTTGGAGCCCTTCAAGTATTGCAATACGGTGCAACTAATGCCACAATCGACCCTTCCATCAATGCATTTGGATTTTTAGTTGAATCCATCTAAATAGGGTCCAATTCCATAGGCATCCCCATTGACAAGCCCATCAAATCCCCAGTCGGGTCCATCTTCATCACCTGATCCTTCACCAACGAGGCCGCCTACGATGGCCACACCGAAGGACAAAGGGAAGAAACCCCTGGAAGAGGCACCGCCATCAGTCTCAACCATATCTACTGAGGAGATGCCTAGCAGAATGGAATTCGAGGCTCCTAGTTCACCCGACATGGAGTGGACTCAGGAAGAACTTTCGTTCCCTCCCCCTCAACCGCCAACAATCATCGTTGAAATGGCCAATACGGGCCTGGGAGAGTATCTGGTGTGGAACATTGTAGCAACACCCGCACTGGAATCCATGCAAGACATGGGGAGACCTCGCCTCCCCATAGGCACTATTGTTCCTCTAGGCTACCCGCAAAACCAGACGAAATTTGTATATGGGGGCCTTGATAATGGAATTGGACCTTACATGCAAGAAGATGAAGATGAAGAGCCCTTTGCTGAAGATGTCAACTATTTTTCCAACCCAAATTTTGCTTTGAGATATCTTGGCCAATGCAATTGGCATGGATATGGGTTAGGAAGATATGAGCAAGGAGTGCATGTTCTTTGCCAACCAAGATATCAGATGCCATACGACAAGTCAGGAGTAGGGTTCAACCACCCTCTACCCCTGGACATCTTGGTAGAGAACATGCAAGGCCTAGGGATACGCAACAAGGATGGGTTGGCATTAGATCCATATGCCAATCCTAACACAACATATACATTGGGGGATTATCTCCCATTGTTGACAACCAACCTTGTTGACCTTCGCAACCCCTTCCCTTTGATCGAGAAAGGAGAAAGCTCGAGAGCTCACCTACAAGGGGGATATAGACAAGGTCAGGAAGGATCTTTAGAAGATGAGTCAGAATATGAGGTAGCACCATGGGACCCCTTCGAATCGGATAGCAATCACTCATAAGTGACCCCCATGGATGATTATCAAGAAAGCCTCTTGGCAATGTTCCCTTTGGATGCTCCAATCGAGCAAGTGCCACCTCAAGAAAATTAGGTCCCCCCACAGAGAGTGGAACAACCTCGATGGGGCCAGATCAATTTACTCGAGCAAGACGAGCCTCTAATGTCACAAATAGTTGTTGGAACCAATGAAGGCCTTTGGATCTCCGACAGTGATTATGAAGATGAAACTGAGATGGCATATCTCAATCACATGCGGCAGATGCAGCAATAATACCCCTTGGATATTGATGACATATTTGAACAACTAAACATAAGGCCAGGGCATGAGTGGCACCTAAACCCAACGCAGTGGGACCAAGTGTTGAATCTACCACTTTGGGCATATAGAGAGCACCTACCACCCAGAGACCCTATAGAGATATCAGTGTCGAGGGTAGACCCTATCCTCCTCCCTACACATAGGGCCGATCCATTCATACCAATACCTCCAGAGCTAGATCCGGAGCACAAAAATCATTCAGGATTTTTGAGTCACCACACCCGCGGTAATGGAGACCAAAATCATTTCATCAACATGATCTCCATTGACTTAACCGCCCCCATCCACAATCCAGCCGATCCAACAAAGTCATTATACCTAGACATAGATGCCATAGACTGGGATCACGTCAACTCACCACCATCCCCATCAAAGTACTAGCATTTCGATGAGATGCTTCATTTCACCCCAGGACCAACTCAGGATATCTTCCATGCTGAAGAGGAACCCGAGGTTCCCAACTCAGATCTAAACTCAGCAAATGATATCCACTTGATCCCAACTCCACACCAGTTGGAGGACGGATCCCATATGTCAGTCGAGGAGACGACTGATGTAGACATCGGCTCGGATCCAATGAATCCACATATTATCAAGTTGGGGGTAAGCCTATCCCCCGAAGAGCAAGCCGACTACATAACCCTTCTTAAAGAAAAGAAGGAGGTTTTTGCATGGTCCTACAAAGACATGTCGGGGCTAGATCCATAGCTAGTCACGCATAATCTTATGCTTGATCCGACAGTCAAGCCAGTTAAGCAAAAACTACGTAAGATGCACCCAAAAGTGGCCTTAATGGTCAAAGATGAATTACAAAAGTTGTTGGATGCACAGTTTGTCATCTGCGTGGATTACCCACCATGGCTGTCCAACATGGTGCCCATCAAAAATCCCGATGGGAGGATTCGCATATGCACTAATTTTCGAGATCTAAACAAAGCGAGTCCTAAGGATGATTTCCCCTTGCCTAGCATCGACGCATTGGTAGACGCTACAATAGGCCATGAAATGCTATCCCTCATGGATGGTTTCTTGGGATACAATCAAATTCGTATCAATCTCAAGGACCAACTAAAAATGGCGTTCACAATGCCTTGGGGGACATTTTGTTATAAGGTCATGCCCTTTGGCCTTAAAAATGTTGGCGCCACCTACCAACGTGCCATGACATACATCTTCCATGATCACATGCATAAAACTTTGGAAGATTACATGGATGATTTGTTGGCCAAATCTCTTTTGCGCCCAGATCATCTCGATGACTTAAGCAAGATCCTCGATCGCCTCATGGAACATAAAGTCAGACTAAATCCCAAGAAGTGCGTATTTGGCATCACATCTAGAAAACTCTTAGGTTTCATAGTCTCAAAGCGAGGCATCGAGGTGGACCCAAACAAATTCAAGGAAATCCTTGAAATGCTTCCCCCAACTACCATCAAGCAGCTCAGAAGCCTGCAGGGAAAGGTCACGTCAATCAAGCGCTTCATAGCGCAGCTATCTGACAAGTGTTGACCCATGAATAAATTATTGCACAAGGGGATAGCATTTCATTGGGATGACGAGTGCCAGTCAGCCTTCGACGATATTAAACAATACTTGGCTTCATCACCAGTATTGGCACCACCTAGACCAGGAGTGTCATTCTACTTATACATCTCAGCTATTGAGGTGGCACTCGACGCCATGCTCACCCAAAAAAATGAACTACACAAAGAACAGGCTACTTACTATCTTAGCCGCACCCTGGTCAGTTATGAACTTAACTATGCATACGTTGAGAAGCTTTGCTTGGAAGTGGTGTTTGCTACCAAAAAGCTATGCCATTACATGTTGAGCAACATGACGTATGTTGTGTCTAAGGAGAATCCATTGCGGTACATGATGAGTCGTACTTATCATAGTAGCCACATGGTGAAATGGATCATGTTGTTGATGAAGTTTGACATCGAGTTCATTGGATAGAAATCCATCAAAGGTCAAGTCATAGCCGATCAACTAGCAGAGGCTCCTCTCGAAGACGATCAGCCTCTGACCATAGAACTACCCGATGATGGGGTCTTCCATGTCTCAGAATCGCCAGATTTTGATGAGCCTGAGTCACAAGCCGACATAACCCTATTTTTTGATGGTTCTAAATGTGAGCAAGGGGGTGGCATGGGAATTGTATTCTTCACACCGCAAGGGGCTCCAATGCCTCTATCCTTTAAATTAGATTTCTCGTGCACCAACAACAATGTAGAATACGAAGCCTTGCTCATAGGTCTTCAGACAACAATCACCATGAACATCAAACGATTGAACATCTTTGGTGATTCTCTGTTAATTGTCAACCAAGTCAAAGGGGTATTCCAATGTAAATGCCAAATTTTTTAGGCCTACAAAGCCCTTGTGGACAAATTCCTGGCAAATCTTGAATGGTACGACATCGAGGCACTCCCTCGATCATCGAACCATTTTGCGAACACTATGGCCTCCTTGGGGTCACTAATACCGTAAGACATTTTTGGTGATATGACAACCATTCAAGTCAAAACACTATCGCAATCCTCGATGGAGCATGCAAGCTCTGACTTAACGCCAGGAATCCACCTGATCCAGATTGAACCGTCCCCGGACAAGTTCTCTCGAATCCATGATTTCCTAAATCATGCCAACTAGGGGTCCTTGTTCTCCCCTACTCCCCTTAATAGCAACACAACGCTATTCTTACAAGTTCTTTCCCGCTCAGCTTTTGCTAGGGATGAACTTCACGAGGGATTGGATGTTCATACTGTCGAGGTTTCTGATCAACAAGATTGGTATACACCCATACGAGATTACCTCAAGTTAGGTAACCTCCCACTTGGATTGATGCATGCCGTAAAAAGATCATTCAAATAGAAAGCGACAAAACATGTCTTGTTAGGAGACATTTTGTACCATCATAGCTATGAAGGAATCCTCCTTCATTGCTTGGACCAGCAGGAGTCCACTTGGGCGATCACCCAAGCGCACGATGGAACATGTGGTGGCCACTTCAGTGGTATGGCCATCGCAAAGTGCATTCTCTGCATGGGCTATTATTGGCCATCTTTAGAGTGAGATTGTTGCGCATATGTAAGGAAGTGCGTGAAGTGTCAACACCATGCCAATTTGACACACGTACCTTCTCAGGCCTTGCAGCCGATCCAGTCGGCTTGGCCATTCTCACAGTGGGGCTTAGATCTAATCAAAAATATCTCCCCTACATCGTCGGGTCATCACACATTTATCATAACGGCCACAGAGTACTTCACCAAGTGGGTGGAAGCAATTTCGCTTACCTCTATGACTGGACCCCGCATTATGGAGTTCATTTTACATAACATCATATGTCATTTTGGTATTCCATCCAAGATCATCTCGGATAATGGGATGTCATTCAAGAACAAAGACGTGTGTGCTTTGACCACAAAGTACAAAATTCAGCATAGTTTTTTGACACCCTATTATCCGTAGGAAAATGGGCAAGCAGAGGCATAAAACAAAATGCTAGTTGCCATCCTCAAAAAGATAGTCATAGATAGTCATAAGGATTGGCACATTCAAATCCCACTTGCCCTATGGGCTTATCACACTAGCATTCGGATGCCCACTGGGGCAACTCCATTTTCGTTGGTGTATGGCTCCGAGGTAGTCATGCCTCTCGAGTTGGAAATCCCTTCACTATGCATATCAATGCAAGAGTTCATCGATGATGACACTACATGGCAGGCCCGGTTAGATCAACTTACGTTGCTCGACGAATGATGTGTCAATGCTCTCGAGCATTTACGTATCTATCAAGAGCGACTTAAGAAAGCATACAACATGAAAGTTCACCTGAGGGACTTTCAGGTTGGTGATTTGGTCTTAAAAGAGAACCAACAAAATTCTAACTTGCCACCCCATCTAAGGGACAAGTTCACGGTAAACTGGTTAGGTCCTTATGTGATCGATAGTAAAATAGGACCTGGAACATACCGGCTAGCCTCTCTTGACGGAATCAAGGAACTAGAACCCTTGAACATCAGTCATTTGTGGCCATTCCATATTTAAAAGAGCCATAGCCCAAACCAAAAGCTCCAAGGATTCTCGCAATCGCTTGGTCAACCCAAAAGCTCCAAGGATTCCCATAATCGCTTGGTCAACCCCAAAAATGCCCCAAAGGTGCCCATAATCCCTTTGGTCAAACCAAAAGCTCCAAGATTCCTCGTAATCGCTTGGTCAACCCAAAGGCTCCAAGGATCCCCATTATCGCTTGGTCAACCCAAAATGCTCCAAGGATTCCCATAATCACTTGGTCAACCCAAAATACTCCAAGGATTCTCGTAGTCGCTTGGTCAACCCAAAAATGCCCCAAAGGTGCCCATAAACCCTTTGGTCAAACCCAAAAGCTCCAAGGGCTCCCACAATCGCTTGGTCAAAAATAAGAAAATTCAAAAACAATAAAATCATCAAAAATAACAAAAATTTGCATCTCATTTCCATGCATTCTCAAAATCATCACAACAATAAAGAACTCTTTTTGCATCTCATCTTCATACTCACAAAAATCAATCCATCGAAAACACAAAAATAATAGTTGCATTAAGCATCACATCCATATATTGCATATTTGTTGGTCCTACAGGTCAAAGGCACCATAGACTATAATTACTCCGCAAATCCATCATTTTCCACATCTCTCCACTCTATAAATAGTCCATCAAAAATAAATGCCATTTCACCATATCATAGTCAGTTGTCTTCTAATGTATCTAGAGTTTTTGTCATTCAGCTGTCATTAGATTTCTAGCCAAATACCGTACAAAGTCAGACAGATTTTACAAAGGTAGAGTTCTACTTGGATCACACCTTGTTACGTAGCATCCCAACACAAGTTAAAACACATAAAAATTCCCAAGTTGTGTAAACGAAAGATGAAATCTGCAAAGCAATCCAGGATACCATCTAGTGAAAAGGTTATCTTGCTCATCCCCCTGTGCGAATGACCCCAAGAATGCTGAGAGTTGGAAAAAGGACAAGCATCTTCCCTACCCAATTCCCCAAGAATCCCAAGTTCTCAAAAAGTTGCAAAACATTAAAAATTTGCAAAAGTCAATACTACAAAGTTTGACATCAAATCCCACAAAGTGCATACATCAAAAAGCACATACAATAGTGATTCTCATCACTCAATATTCAAATCCCTTGCTCAAAGAAAAAAATAAAAATAAAAAATAAACAGTGATTTTTATCACTATATAAGAGCAAGTAGCCCAATACAATTGAAGAAAAGAAGGGAGTCGAACTTGAATCCCTAGAACTCTCAGCATTCAGAAGGTCATGAGATAAACCTTAGTATCAGTTTGGTGGATAACCTATCGCTCACTGGTGGCAAACCTCCCGCATGACAATATATCTGTCACATTAACTTGTGTGCAGATCAATGTTTGCATGTGGATGAGCTAGCTTATGGTATCCTAGATAGCACCACAGATTAATCTGACTAAATACAACAAAGGAGTTAGTGGAGCTAATTAGGTGATCCTCAGTATAGGTTTGGTTGACAGCCTATTTGGCATTGGTGGTATCCTGACAAATACCACATAAACAAACTCAATTGCACACACAGGGATGTGAAATAACTTGGTCAAAGACAAGTCCGATTCATACCTTGTTCAAAAGTCTTGTAAGATAAAAGTATAGTCTTGGCTAGTTAGTTAAAACATCTGAGTCTCAGAAAACCTTAACTACATTCTAAACCAACTGTGATATCTTTCATCCTTGCATCGCCATCCAAAAATACAAAAAAAATAACACAAAAAGTCATTTACCACAACAATCACCTAGGACAAAAAGCCATAAGTTCTAAACAGTCTATGGTGCCACCGCCAAAAATCACAAATTCAATTCATCCATTCCATTTGCATAATCATATCAATTAGAAATATTAGCATTAATCGCAAAATATCCATACATAATGTAAATTAACATGCATCCATCAAACATCACGCATTGTGCACAAAATCAAATCACAACACGTGTATAAACAAAATAAAGTCATTTGTATATATATATATATATAATCAAAAATGCCCGCAGGCTACAATAAACCGGTCTATGACCTCAAAAAAAGCCAAAAGCTCAAAAACCCCCAAGCCTAGGGCGTCGGCCACCATGATCACATAGGATCGATGCGACGGGAACTACCCCCGTGGTGTGGGTCCTATGGGACCCCTCAGGGTGGCTACTACTAGCCCCTACATCATGCCTACTAGCACCTCCCTCATCCAATCGCCTGCATTGAGAGGATGTTGACTACTTAGTATCGCTCCCTCTCATGCAGCACGATGATCCACCTCCACTAACCATAGGGATCCACCCATCGAGGTGGATAATCTCTACCTCTAGCTCAAACCGATGCCGAATCAAGTCCATCTCCCGTTGATGAACTATCACCAAGTTCTCATCATGCTGTGCCAATGCGCTCTCCCTCTCTGCCAGCTATGTCCATAGGAGATCCATCTCCCATGCAGCATCTGTATCCCCATCCCGTCGATGGTATGCAGCCAATGTGTTCTCCCTCTCCACCAGCTACGTCCATAGGATATCCCTCTCCTGTAGCGCATCCCCAAGCTCCAGTCCCTTCTCTGGAGCAGCCCCTCCAATCGTGCTATCTCAACGTGCAACCCTACCTCCGTATCCTCCGGGACTGCCTGAGGCATCGACATCTCCGGAATGGCAGCCTGCTTTGGCTCCCACTGCTCCGGGACGTCCTGCATCTCTGGCTGCTCTGGAACCCCAAAATCCTCACCCACCTCATCAACCTCCACCATGTCCGCATCATCCAACGGAGCCCCCCAACCCTCTCCTGGTGCCTCTGCACCCTCGCCACCTACTGTTGCCACCTCTGGACCCCCTAGAGGCCCCTCACCTTGCCACCACCACAAAGTCCACCACTGCTCGTACTCAGCAGTAACCCCGATGTCGTCCACGTCCGGGACATCAATCGTTGTATCCGAATCCTCACCCAACGGCTCAATGATAGGCCAATCTAGTGTCCTCTCATCGCCTCGATGTCGATAGATCAAGGGCTCCCTAGGAAATCCCTGGTGCACCCCAAACTGTCGTGTCACCCGGACATACGGGAAATACTCTTGCTCGGTCCCGTGTCGCCCGATCAGCCACCTCCCCCTGCGAACCCACCGAAGCCACTCCCTAGCCTTAGGCCAAGCTGGACAATCTAGGTATGGCCACCAGACAACCTCCCCAGAAGCAAGCCATGAGAAAGCATCAGTGTAGTGCCCCACGGCACCTACCCACCGTCGACTGTGCCCTCGCTCCTCTGATCGGTGCCACAGTGCCCCATACCCGATCTCTCTATCTACCATCTCTGCTCGAGTCATCCACGGCAACCCCACCGACCTCTCCATAGCTATGTGCTGCCAAGCCCAACACTATAACAGGTAACTACATCCAATACCCTTTTTCCTCCAACAGTGGACCTCGTACAGCTCATCGTAGAGCTGTGCCAGTAGTGTCTGACCCCATCTCATAATCAAGGGCTCTGTGGTCGGACACTCCACCAACCTGAAGACCACCTCCAACAAGTTCCATGGGAACCTCACACTTGAAGAGTCGAGCAACAACATGTTGGAAATGAGGCTCATCAATAATGCGTGCCTCACTCCCAACACGCCCCTCTCTAGCCACCATCGTACCAAAATGCTGCCAATCTGGTAGTCGCCCTCTACCCTCTCCACTGGGCTGTCCACACCCAACTCCTCCCCATGCCCGAAGCATCGCGTCAGTACAACTATCCATTGATCACGCGACATCATCCTGATCGGTAGCCCATCTATCAAAATCCACAGAATTCGATAGACATCCTCCAAAGTCACTGTCATCTCCCCTGTTGGGAGATGGAAGGTATTGGTGTGAGGTTCCCATAGGTTGATCAATGCGGTTAGGTATGCCCGATCCCCCACCATCGGCTCTAGTCACGTCACATGCTTGAGCCCAAGGGCATCAAGCCATTCCCAATCCACCAAAGTCAACGCCCCCGAGCGTCAGAGAACACCGTCGGCTGACGGTACCGGCTCTTAATCACCTGAAACACAAAAACAACAAAAACATTAAAAACATGATAAACTGTACAACTAAAAACAAACAAAAAACAAAAACAAATTCAAAATCAAAAAATAGTTTGTCAGTACCTAGGGTTTTTAACTCTACGTTTAAACTGATAAATAAAAACACAAAAACAACAACAAACAATTTGTCAGCACTTAGGTTTTTTTAACTTTAAGTCTACAACAAAAAAAAACAAACAAAAAATTCAAAAAAACAAATAGTTTGTCAATACCTAGGGTTTTTAACTCTACGTTTAAACTGATAAATAAAAACACAAAAAATCAACAAACAGTTTGTCAGTACCTAGGGTTTTTAACTCTACGTTTAAACTGATAAATAAAAACACAAAAACAACAACAAATAGTTTGTCAGCACTTAGTTTTTTTTAACTTTAAGTCTACAACTGACAAATAAAAACAAACAAACAAAAAATTCAAAAAACAAACAGTTTTTCAGTACCTAGGGTTTTTAACTCTACGTTTAAACTGATAAATAAAAACACAAAAAAAAATAAAAAATAGTTTGTCAGTAACTAGGGTTTTTAACTCTACGTTTAAATTGATAACTAAAAACAAAAAATTCAACAACCACAGTTTGTCAGTACCTAGGGTTTTTAACTCTACGTTTAAACTAATAAAAAAAAAAATCAAAATCAAAATAACATTTTTTTGTTAACCTCAGGTTTATAACTGAAGTTCACATACAAAAAATCAGAATAAAAACAATTTTTCTAAAGCTAGGGTTTTTCTCTAAAGTTTAACCTAGGGTTTTAGTTTCAAAACAAAACAACAAAAAGAATGCATTTAAATCTAGGGTTTAAAAAAAAAACAAAAATACAAAAATTGACATTAAAACAATTTTTTTTAAGCTAGGGTTTTGCTCTCAGTTTAACCTAGGGTTTTAGTTTTAAAAAGATAAAAACATCGCATTTAAACCTAGGGTTTCTTGTAACCTTAAAAAAATTACAAACAAAAAATAAACAACATTTCTTTTTAGCCTAGGGTTTTACCTTAGTTTAAACGAAAAAATACATTCAAAATAAATTACGATTTTAAAACTGTAACATAAAACACAAACTAACTAAACGAGAAGGAGCACTTACCGGCCTCGCTTTGGCTCCACCGCTCAATCCGATTCATGAACTCATGGTGTCAAGAAAAATTCAGCAGTGCTTCGCTTCGCAGAATCGACCTCCTCCTCCTCAAAGCTCCAAATCGCCAAAAAAATTGAATGCAAATGAGCCCAAAACCTAGTTTTGGCCCTTAAATAGGCTTTTAGGCCTGTAATCGTTCCACCCTAGGACGAGCGCTCTAGTTAGCACTTGTCCCACCCTGGGATGATTACAAAACTGGTATTCATCCCACCCAGGGATGATTACAGAGCAAAAATTTCAAAAACAACAAAAAATACACCAAAATGCACAAAAACAAGCAATAAAATTGTCCAATAAGAGTGCTTTTGCACTTGACATTTTAGGCATGCAAAACAGACGTCGGGGTCACAAATCCTCACTATCCTACTCCCTAAGAAGGCTACCATAGCTGGACCGCTCCACGGGAAGACGGATTGCCAAGAATTTCATCCCCAAACGACGTCCCAAAAAGGGTCCAAACCCACCCAAAAATAGCAATAACATTGCCGAACAAGGTGCCTTTGTGCCTCTGCTTCTTGGCATGCAAAACCGATGTCGGGGTCACAAATTGTCACTATCCTACTCCCCAAGAAGGCTACCATAGCCGGACCGCTCCACGGGAGGATGGATTTATGACAATTTCAACCCCAAGCAGCGTCACCAAAAGGGTTAACACCCACCAAAAATAGGTCTAAATGTTGGGAACCTGCACACACATTCAAAGATAAACAACTGAAAGGCACCCTTACACAAGTCATCTTGGGTCAAGCGACTCATCACTTTTCTCATGTTGGTCATTCCCTCATCGATTCGTCGCTTGAGGGGGTAGTCACACTTAGTCACCAATCAACAAGTACACACCCAATTAAGGAAATGGCATGCATTCAAAGAATCATTGACAAAGACAATCACGCTCCTGCTTGGGGCAGTAAACAAGCAATAATCACAAGCTGATCAAACACTTGGCATTCATGAATCATGAACTCAAGGTTCCCATAGAAAAAAGGTTGCACCCTTTGCCTATTCATGACTGATCAATGTCCAAGCTCAAGTAACACCTCACCAAAAAAGGTTAACACTTGAATTAAGTTCCTTCGCTCGTTAGAAGCAAGGATTCAAGAATGCATGCCCCTTTCCATACTTGGGGCATCAAAATTTGGTTAGGTTATTGAAAAACCCTAATCATTAGTGCTTTGGTTATCTATTTTTTCTCAGCACTATGCCACACACAGCGCATCCCAAAAAGGGGCATCTGTAGACACCAAAAACAACACCAATCCGATTATGTGATCGCAAACACTGATCGCATTGACACACACAACCCCCAGGGCAGCCCCTCAGAGGTTAAACAGTGGTCCTAACCACTCTCACAACAATTTTGGAAGGTCAGAGGTCAATTTGGCACCTTTTAGGCACTCTGCTCTCTACTCGTTCCACCCAGGGATGATTACAAACTGGTATTCGTTCCACCTAGGGACGATTAGCAGTATTTGCTCTAGGGTGGGGCGAATAGCAGGTTTGACAAGTGAAAAGTCAAATCTTGACAAATGGCAGCTCAAATCCGCCACTTAACTCTTCCTTCATTGCATGGGAGTGTGAGTGAGCATTTTTGAGTGCTAGAGGTAGTTACAGGGGTAGTCATGGAGCCCCTAATCAGGGAGGAATCTTCTCCCCCCTGGGAAGGCATGATTGCCAAGTGGTGCCTCTGCATGCTCATCCAAAGAGACCGTCAGGTCTATAAAATGGTGAGTCTTCTCACCTCAAAAAAGGATAGAGAAGGAGCATTTTGAGCAATGAAGTGCTACCATTTTACATCCTCACACCTTTTGATTTGTGCCTTTCACATCCTTGATCTCTTTTGGAAGGGAGGTCATTGGGTGATTATTGGAAGCACAAATCTAGAACCAAAACCCGACATTTGGCCATAACATCCTACCAAATTTATTGACAACACCCCACAAGAGGTTTTGGACCCATCCCAAGTGGATTGGTGCCAAAATCGGGCCCCAAACGGTGGGCGTCCTGCCCCCGGGTGCCCCCCACACTGTTGTAGTCCTAATCGCCCCACCCCGGAGTGATTAGAAATCTATAGCAGATTTCCTTTTTGTTATTTTTGCATCTGATTCTATGTTGCTTAGATAGGTTGTCATTCAAATTTCACATCATTTTGAGCTGTTTTGATCATGTTTTTGTCATTTCTCGCTTTTGCTAACATGCAGGTAGCATCATCAAATTCCTGGCGATAGAGGCCGAATTGGCAAAATCCGACCATCTGGGTCGTCCCAAAATACCTCGTTTTACCTAACCCCCAACTTTGCAGGTGATTTGGAGCCTCCCGGATGGGACATTTGAGATAGTGCTTTCTGACATTTTGTTGCAGGTCTAATCGTCCCACCCCGGAGCGATTAGAAATCCGTGGTGAATTTTTTGACTGTTCCATTTGCAGTGCCCTCCTGGTAATGTCCTCATGCTTCTATTAAATTTTTAGATCATTTTGATGCTATTTAGTTATCGTTTTATTTATTTTTCGCATGCACTAATCGTAGGCTTGGGGATTGCATGTTTCATTTTATCTACAGGTGCTACTGACTATTTTTTATTTCCTTGAATGTAGGATCTCGACATTAGAGGAGAAGAAAGGAGTCAAGACTCATCAATGCAAGTGGTGGCGATGTTTGGTCCGCCCATTCTACATGTGGGCACGCGAAAGAAGGAATACCATCTGTTGATGTGACAAGAACATATTTAACACTCCTAGCCCATGAAAAGGGAGGAGACAGATTGTAACTGGGTTCTAAAGCATATTAATAAAAAGGGTTGTACTCCATATTCACTTTTATACCTTGTTTCAATGTGTTTATGTTTCTCTCCTTTCATGCATTTCAGTTCGTAGGATTTAGCGTTAAGTTTAGTTTCATTTACATCGCATCTTGGCATTTCCTTTTTGTTTCCGTATCCTCGTGCTTCCAAAACCATAGGGAATGTTTTCAACAAAAATATCTGTCTTGTTTTTGTTGACCTGGAGTGATATGGGGACCACTCGACACTTAGGGTTCATACCATCATCATCGGTATGACACAACAAATTCCAAACAAGTAAATGAATATAGTAAAAATCTAGGATTCAAAATTATCACCATAAACATTCAACATGCTTAAATTAGAAATATGTAGCTATCAACACATTTATACATACTATACAAATGAATCGAAAGGTCAGATAGTCATCTATTTATATTAAGGTGTGATTTTTATCTTTACATATGAATTGTAAATACCTAAGAGCCGACCAGTATTCATTCTACATTCTTGTATATAAAGATATTTTATAATCATATCATTATAAAAATACATCATTATTCTAGAAACATATGTTGTTATGTTAGAGGAGATGCCAGATGATTGGACCATTTGGAGGTATGGTCACCCTGATTGTGTCATCATGGCCTACTAACTTGACTAAAATCTATGATATATCGGGTAGAGCTAAGCTTGTTATTTGTATTTGGTTTGTTGCTTTTCACTGATCATTTTTGGTTGAGCTACCCTATCACATGCATGATGTTATGAGGATAACCACCCTATAGATATTATTCTGACAAATGATCGTATCCTTTAGGGATCCTAATATGGTGATAATCCCCGTGCAAGTGGTCCAAAATTGAATTTGATTAGATCGACTGCCAAGCTTATGCGTTATGAAGTCATAATATCATATATTCGATATTCTATAGGAATTTGAACAAGTAGAGGAGGTTTATTGACATCAAAACTTGTTTCTCTCATTGTTCAACAACCTTTGGTATCAGTCCAAAGATCAGGTATCCATTCAAGCTTTGACTAGTCAAAAATCTTTTGGGCCTCCAAAATTGGATCTTCAACAACAAGTTGGGAAATTGGTATCCTTCTAGGCTTTGACTGGGTAAAAATATTCTAGCCTTCTTTGGATTATGTGTTTATTGACCTCTGATATTTGGTTAGGCAGTTGGCCATATTTTAGGTCTCTCCTGGATGTAATTATTCCATCAACATCCTTCCTTAGTGGACCTGGCCTTTTATGTCTTACCCGATATGATTTTAGCTCTCTCCAACACTTTTGAAACTTGGTCATTTCCTCATATGTATGTGCTAGAACTTTTAGACCACCCAAGGCTCTATCTGGATGCAAAACCTTTGGTCTCTCTTGGATAGACCATACATCTAGGATCTCACTAGGTTTCAATTTAGTGGACTAGACCTTTGGTATCCCTTCGAGCTTTGACTAGGAAAATTTTTTTTGGGCCTCCAAAATTGGATCTTCAACAACATACTAGAAAATTGGTATCCTTTTGGACTTTGACTGGGCAAAAATATTTTGGTCTCCTTTGGATTTCCTTTTTGTTGACCTTCGATCTTTGGGTAGGTAGTTGGCCATATTTTGAGTCTCTCTCAGGTGCAAAACTTCCATCAACATCCTTCATTAGTGGATCGAGCCTTTGGTATCTTACCCGATATGATTCCTCCAACACTTCTGAGACTTGATCATTTACTTTTATGTATGTGCCAAAACTTTCAGACTGCCTCGATCTCTAGTTGGGTGCAAAAATTTTGGTCTCCCCTAGATAGACCAAACATCTAGGATCTCACTAGGCTTCAATTTAGTACATTTTTTTCATCCTCTACAAGGCTCCTAGTCTAACCAAAACTTTGTATCTTCCCAAACCTTGGTGGAGGACAAATTTTTTTGTCATATTTGAACTCCTAGGTTGGGATGGGTCTCTAGGACCAATTTAGGATTTGATCTGTTCTTGGCCATCTCCAGACAGCGAATTCATACTCGTTGCTTGGGCTGAATATCGAGGGTTGTGCCAGTCCTTGTTCAGGTACAAATATTTAACCACATTCAAAATTAGCCAAATTTGCATTAAATGCATAAATATTCCATTTTATGCAATGAATTTATTTTTAGCACAATATTGCCAAAGTGCATGTGGGTAGTGATCCAAAAACACCCACATTCTTGGTATCTCCTAAGGGATTTTTATCTCATAAAAAGTGGAGGATCCAGATAAATGTTGCTTGCAATTGAGGGATTCCATATCGTGTATTTGATGTCACCTATCCTTGTTGCTTCCTTACTGTTCTCTTGGTAGTTGCGTTACATGTGTCATAATTCTATTGGGCTTCAGAGTCATTAATTTTAGAAGTACTATAGACTATAGTTGCACAAACAATATGATACATATGAGGAACTCTCGTTTCATTATTTACTTGATAGTAAGTGCTCCTACGATCCTCCATCTTATTGGGGTTTCCTTTGAGAAGCTACTTTGGATGATTCTCCCTAATGTAAAATAGTCTTGGAAGGAACAATGATCTGAAGTTGTTAACACATATTTTTCCACATCTCTATGGGAGGGTATGGGATTCCTTTGAGTTTAGAGGTAGTTTTCCTTAATCTGTGGAGGTGGCCATAGGGAGGATCACTATGCTTTTCAGTCAAACACTAACCCTTTTCTAATATTTGGGTGAGTTTATAGAATAGTGCAAAGGCTTTGTTTACATTCATTTGTTCCAGTTTTGAATTAATTCACTTTCATCATGGATGCATTCTTCAAAAAATTGATTGAGCACATCTACTTTGGAAAATGTGCCATCTTCATTCCAAAATCTTGGTGCACCCTGAGCCTTGAGGCTATTTGCAAGATCATTCATTTTTGTATATTCCTTCCTTATGATGGCCAAATCTTCTCATATCATGTCCATGATATCAGTCATTCAACAAATTTGGTGGACTAGTAATGTCTAATCTTCAATATCCTTAATAGATTATTTCTTCATCTGTGGGAACTTATTAGGATATCTAAGCATTTTATTGAACTTCTATGCTTCCTAAAATTTGGTTGTTAGAATGTGATTTACCCTTCTCATTTCCCTTTTGGATTCTATAGAGATATCTCCAATGCTTCTCATAGAAATGAGGAAAGGCTACCATAGTTGTTTCTTTTATCTTTCTCCAGTAGTAGGTCTAAATTTCTTTCAACCAATATTTGGAAACTACTAAGGTGAGTGGCCTAGCCTTTTCCTGTTCTAGATCATTTCTTTCCACAAGTCTTTCTCCTCTTGCTTATCCCTTAGCTCATAAATAACTATATTCTAATATTCCTTCTCTTCTTCTAGCTTTTGTATCTTAGCCCTCAGTTGGTTAACTTGCTTGTATTTCAACTGTAGCTATTATTCAAAAGGGGCTTTATCAAGGGTAACCTTTAGAACAAGAATATCATTTTTTAAGGTCTTCTTATCCAAATTCTCTTTAGCAAGATTGGCCTCAAGAGTTTCTACTTTCCTTTTAGAAGTCGCTAGCTCTTTTTCTGTTACTTTAGATTGCAACAGTAATGTGTCTATCTCCATGTGGATGGCTTGGGACATCTCTACTTTTAATATTGTAGAGATACTTCTTTTATATTCCTTTGTAATCCATTTATCTGGACTTATCTGAGAGATGGGATTATTCATTTTTGGTTCAACTATCACTTTGATTTTATCATACTTAAGGGGATCAAGTGTATCGAAGCCCATGATAGTGGCCTCCTCTTCTATGAATTGCAACTATTCATATTTAATCTCCTCCTCTCTCCACATTTGATGATTTTATTCTACCAATTGGATAATGGTAAATATTTCTAAAAGTTCTCACGAGGAAAAAATAGATAGGAAAGGGGTAGCCAAGAAGGTTGGTATTGGAGTGAAAGGGTATGGTGTCACAAATTTGATTGGGAGGGTATATAATGTGGCTCGCTCCTTTTGTGATTCAAGAGGAGTGAAAGATACAAGACATGTGGAGGACTCATGAATAGCAAAATATTTTATGAACTAAGTGGACTCTAGGAATGATGAGATGAAGGGCAGCATAGGAGGGATTTTAGAAATAGGGTGTTGATAAAAGGGGAAAGTGTGTTCTTCTTCCTCAATTTATCTAATTACAGGGATCATTTCTGAGAATGGCTAGGATTTTAGGGGTGATGAGCCTAATATTTATACAAAGGGGAAACTTGCATTAAAATGAGGTTCAAGAAACATACCTATGTCTTACACTTCTCGCTCTAGCTCCTCCTTTTTTAGTAATCCAACTATATTTGATTCTAGTTATTTGGTCACTACTTATTCTGATTCTATCTCTGCTACTTCACATCTCTGTATCTCCTCCTACAACTATTATCTCTTTTTGATTTAGCTCTATTTTTCTTCCTTTAGCCTTATTTCCTAGTGGGCTTTTCAGAGACCTCTAAACATGAATGATGTTTTTGCTTCTTGCTAGACTTGAAATTTTGGTTGAAAGACTCATGCAGTCATTTTGAAGTGACCTTTGCTACATTGGGTCTTCCTAATCCTTTGACATATTGTTTGGGTGGATTTTGGGGTAATGACACCTCTTCCACTTCCTTATATTCCAAGGCTTGAGTCGCTACCTCTTGTTGCATAGATTTTACTTCAGATTCTTGTTATCCTTCATATGCTATATCTTCAACCATTCAAATTCTAATAACTTTAGGGAATAATTCCTTCTCATATTCGCTCATCGACCTACTATAGTTTTTGGATATTTATTCTAATTATTAATACATTAGTGTAATATAAATATTATATCTTAAAGTGTGTGCCATGGATTTTGTGGTATAGGAAAAGTCTTAGAGATTCTTTTGATGTTCCATGATTTTTGGGTTACTTGGAAAGTCATTCCAAGGGTTATGGATAGATAAAACATGTTATTTTTTTATATGGTACATAGAATAAAGTGTAAAAATGTGAGGAGAAGCTGAATAAATACTTTGCAAGTGTTATGGGTTTATTTGAAAGTTTTAACAACTTTGATTCATCTCCTTCTCTCTCAAAAATATGTGTGCAGACCTAGAAAAATCAGTCAAATTTTAGAGAGTGTGGATTTTTATTTACAAATTCAATTAATGTGATTTTTGAACCATTGGATAGGTATGGATGGCTAGAATATACTCATAAAATTTCAGCTCATTTAAAAAAGTTTAAGGTCTCTTTTTTTTTATTGTTGTCAAAAAGGTCAGTTCAGGAAAAAATAGTTTTTGCAACTTTTTAGTTCATAAACTTCACATGGTATCAGAGCTCTAATTTTAAGAAGGGTTTGAGCGAACTTGTTGCACAAGTTTTTTGAAGGAAGAATTTAATTATTCTTGTTTGAGTGTCATGTCCAAATTGAACAACTCACTACCCATTCCAAAATTTAGTGGTCAGGATTATGAATAATGGAGCATTAAAATGAGAACTTTACTGATAGAGAAGGATCTTTGGGAGGTAGTTGAGAATGGTTATGTAGAACCAAATTATTGGAGTACACTACAAGGCAATGATAGGACAACCAAGAAGGAAGCAAAGAATATAAAATCTCTTGCCCTCTATCACATTAAGTCTACACTTGAAAAGAGATTATTTCTAAGAATTTTTGCTGCTACAACAACTAAAGAAGCTTGGAAGTCTCTCAAAGAGGCTTACCAAGGGAGTGACCAAGTGAGAATGGTCAAGATAAAAAACTTGAAAAAGGAGTTTGAGAACATGAATATGAAGGAGATTGAAATTTTTGGAGATTACTACATGAGAGTGAAAGATGTGGTGAATAAAATGACCACTCTTGGTGAAACTTTGGAAACATTGGTAGTTATGAAGGTGTTGAGATATCTTACATCAAAATGGAATCATGTTTCCATTATCATTTAAGAAAGTAAAGACTTGTCAAATATAGATTTTGAATATCTTGTTGGGTCTCTCATGTCACATGAAGAGAGATTCAAAGAAACCACCAAGGAGAGTGAGAAGAATACCTTCAATTCTAAGGCAAACAATTTAAGGAGAGATGAATATGAAGGGAGTTCCAGTAGAGGAAGAGGTAGAAATCAATAAAGAGGAAGAGGTAAAAGAGGAAGAAGAGATTCTAACCAAGAAAGAGGTAGAGGAAGGACTGATCTAAGGAATGTGAAGTGCTACAACTACCACAAGAAGGGTCATCTTTCTAAAAATTGTTGGTCAAAGACTAAAAATGAGGATAAAAGAGCATAATATGTTTGTGAAGATGAAGACACTCAAGGTAATATTTTCTTAACTAGTGATATGGTTGAAAACACTAGCAATGAAGTTTGGTATTTGGATTCTAGTTAAGATAACAAAGCATAATGTCGTAATATCCAACACTTTATTCAATGATAATGCCAACATGGTTTCATTTTGATGTGAGAGATCTCAACACCTTCTTCACAACTACCCGTGTTTCCAAAGTTTCACCAAGAGTGGCCATTTTATTTACCACATATTTCACTCTCACACAATAATCCCCAACACTTTAAGTCTCATTCATATTCAAGTTCTCAAACTCCTTTTTCAAGGTTTGTAGCTTGACCATTATCACTTGGTCACTCCTTTGGTAAGCCTCTTTGAGAGACTTCCAAGCTTCCTTGACTGTTGTAGTAGCATCAAATATTGGAAATAAGCTCTTGTCAAGTGTAGAATGAATGTGATAGAGGGTAAGAGAGTTATTCTTCTTTAATTCCTTCTTGGATTTCCTATAACTACCTTGTAGTGTGCTCCGATTATTTGGTTCTACATAACCATTCTCAACTGCCTCCCAAAGATCCTTCTCTATCAGTAAAGTTCTCATTTTAATGCTCCAATATTCATAATCCTGACCACTAAATTTTGGAATGGGTAGTGAGTTGTTCAAGTTGGCCATGACACTCAAACAAGAATAATTAAATTCTTCCTTCAAAAAACTTGTGCAACCGCTCAAACCCTTCTTAAAATTGGAGCTCTGATACCATGTGAAGTTTATGAGCTAAAAAGTTGAAAAAACTATTTTTTCCTGAACTGATCTTTGTGACAACATTAAAAACATGGAGGCCAAACTTGTGCAAATAAGTTGAAAAGGGAACATTATATCTGTGAATATGAAGACACTTAAGGTAATCTTTTCTTAACTAGTGATATGGTGGAAAATACTAGCAATGAAGTTTGGTATTTGGATTGTGGTTGCTCTAATCATATTATTGGGAAAATTATTTGTTTGTTGATGTCAATGAGAGATTTAAATCAAGAATCATGCTTGAAAACAATAATTCTTTGGAAGTGGTTAGAAAAGGTTCCATGGAGGTTGGAACAAAACAAGGTACACAAAAAATTAATGATATTTTTTATGCTCCAAATTTGAAAAATAATTTGTTAAATGTTGGACAGCTTGAAAAGAATTACAAAGTTGTGTTTGACAATAGTGAATGCATTATTTATGATAAGGGTAATAGGAACCGTGTTGTCACAATTATTCCTGTCTAAAAATAGAATGTTTCCTTTGAAGTTTGGTAATAAGGGAGGTGTGAAATTAGCAAATTTGGCACTTGAATATAAGAATTGGTTATGGCATTTGAGATTTGGGCACTACAATTTTAAGATTTTGAAATTTTTGTCAAATCAAGGCATGGTGAATGGGCTTCCAAGAGTTGAAAAAATGAAGGATGTGTGTGAAGCATGTGTGTTGGGAAAGCATGCAAGGATTAAGTTTCCTAAAGGTGAGGTATGGGGAGCTTCATATCCTCTTAAACTAGTTTATTTCGATATTGGTGGGCCTATGCAAACCCAAAGTTTGGGTAAGTCATCTTATTTCATCACTTTTATTGATGATTACTCAAGGAAATGTTGGGTTTATCATTTGAAGCACAAGGATGATGCATTTGGGGTGTTCAAGACTTTCAAAGCACTTGTTGAGAATGAAAGTGGTCATAAAATTAAATGTTTGAGGACTGATCATGGAGGAGAGTTTTTCAAAATAATTCAATGAATTTTATAATCAAAATAGCATTAAAAGATAACATAAAACAACATATACACCTCAAAAAAATGGGGTGGCTGAAAGAAAGAATAGAACCATAGTTAAAATGGTAAGAATCATGCTCAAGACCAAGGGTTTGAGCAATGGATATTGGTCTTATATGGTTGATACAGCTGTGTACATCTTGAATAGATGTTCAAAAAAAGTCCTACATAAAATGACAGCTCATGAAGCATGATATAGTACCAAACCCACAGTTAGCCATTTGAGAGATTTTGGGTGTCTTACTTTTTCACATGTGAATGATGAAGTTAGAAAGAATATTGATGACAAGAGTATACCATCACACTCTTGTATAAAGAGAGATGCACCACCATTGTAAAAGGTATCATAAATAATATATGATGTATTCTTGGAGAAGTCTTGGCTCGTGGAGTGGCTTCCTTCCAAAAGGAGCATTGTATGGTGTTGCTCTACCTCAAGGGTATAATCAATCTCTATTTTATTGAGCAATTTATTGTGCAATTAATTTATTTGTGGATGCATGTTGAATATTTTGATATATTGTTGAAAGATATATGGAATAGAGGTTCTTACATTTGGTATCACAACAGTGATTTGGGCAAAGTGGGTTTGTTTTTGTAGAGCTAGGGCACATTTTTTTAAAAAAATGTCACATTTTGCGGAGGTCATTTTTTATATTTCAGCAATCATTTTTCGAATATTTTTGCTTTGTTTTGTAGATATTTCAGAGTACTACAAAAAAAATTGTTCATTTATCAAATTCTAATATGTATTGAGAAAGTTATGGCTGTTTGAAGATGCAATATCAGAGGACCTTCCACTACAAAGAAAATAGAAAACCCAAATTGAGAAGGCTACTCTTCCTAAACCCATTTTGACAACTCATATTGCCTCAAAATCTATTGAAGAAGCACCAAAATGGTAGGTTGTAAAAGTTAAAATAACATAAGTGGTAGAATATACAAATAATATAGTTATTGTATCAAACCCAAAAAAGGCCAAGTCCTAGTCAAAAGCACAACAACATGCTCAACACAAGAAATATAGTGAAAGAGCAAAGCAAAAAAGTCATTCAAGCAATAGATAGAAGGAGACAACAAGAGTGGCTAAAAGGTGGCAATTGGAGCAGGATATTCTAAGGACTAAAGTGCAAATTAAAATATTGCATGCAATAGTCTAGGAGCTAACTCTGAAAGAGGTATGTCTCCCTCCCCTTCTCATTTTGTTGAAATTTCTTCACCACCTATACAACCTCCATCAGAGAAACTATCCCCACCATATTCCCTTTTTGAAGAGGCTTATCCCCAATGTAATCTTATTGGAGTATATTATATTATTTGGTACAAGCATAATGTACTCCCATGGTACCTTCATGATACATTTTTAAATAATACATTAGGGTTTATTCTATAGTTTATAGTGTGATTTATATTTTCCACTTTATGTAAGTGTGAATGTGCAATAAATGCACAAGTGTCAAGTAAAGTTGTAATTTGCAGGAAATGAATAATTTACATGTGAGTTAGAGTGTAGGTGTAGGTTGAGTAAATGTGCACAAGTACCTTGTATGCAAGAGTGTAAATATGTAGTATAAAAATGTGCACAAGTATCCTACATTAGAGAGTGCAAATAGAAGTGTAAGAGTCATGTGTTCATTAAGTATGTAAGTGACAAGTAGATAAGTCAAGAGTCATGAGACTTGGCATATGAAGAGCAATACTTAAGTATCCAAATAGTCACAATATAATGGTTATATTATGAAGGCAATTCTCCATAGGGACACATATATAAAAGATAAATTCATAGATATTATTATCTGATTGTAAGACGTAGAGGAGTAATAAAAATTATATACATTTTGAGCAATTAATATTGTAAGTTGTTCTTCATGTATAGTACATGAATGATTTAGGTTATTTACATTCATATTTTAGCATATTATTGAATGTCATTTGATTTATTACAAGCCTTGATTTACATATTGTTTTTCTCCTATTATTTCTACTCTTATTATTATCTTGATATTTATATAGTGTGGCTATTTTATATTGGGTCCTATGAGATATAACCTATGATATTTTGTGGCATTATAAGGATTAAAAATCCATCAAATATATCATAAAAACCAAATGGTATTTCCTAAACATATGATGGAGTGGACCCAATTACTGGAGAATGAGTAATGGTTGCTTATACTAAGATCAAGAAGTTGGTTCCAAACATGATAGTGGAGGACTACCACATCAAGATGTAGAAGTACAATATTTATAATATTCCTAAGATTTATAGACTTAGGACACTTCATACCAAAGTAGACATGTTGTTCCTCCAAAGAAATCAAACAAATATAAATTTAGCAACTGCTAAAAGGAAGATCAAATATTTGGAACACAAACTAAATAAGGAAAAGGTAATAAAATATATTCTTAAAAATTAGATTTAAGTTTTAAAACATATAATAGATAAGTCTTCCACTAAAGATCAACTATAGCATATGGATAGGAATATCTACAACTTAGAAGAAAATTATAACAAGGGGAAAATAGGATGCAAGCATAGGAGAAAGCAATGTAAGAATTGAAGACAAAGCTTCAAGGCTAGGAATAAATTTTGGTAGTGGTTCAATTAGAATTAGAGGAGAGAGAAAATCCTCAAGGTTAGATAACCTCCAAAAATGAGCTAAAGCAATTGAGGCCTCAAGGTTAAATAACCTCTAAAATGAACTAAAGCAATTTAGATGCCACTATTGGATCAAAATCAAGCACATTTTGATGAAATCCTTCACCTTGGTAAGGAGGATATCACACTTTGAAAAATTAATCCAAGAAGCAAAAGGATAATTTAGTAGAGGCAGAGATGAGCTGATGAGTAAAGTGCAACAAGAAAAATTTGCATTTCATATGCTGAGAAATAAAGAAAAAAGCTCTCAACTGACAAAGTGATCAAATTAGAGGGAGGAGAAATGATTAGTACCCTTAAATTACTGATAAAATAAATTTGGTAGTCCAAGAGGTCATGAATCTTACCTTCCCAAGATTTTAGGATACAAATGGATATTTTTATTATGAAAAACAACTTAGTCAATGATTCAATCAACAAATAAAAAATGGAAGTGATATTGAGGCATTTCCTAAGCCTCTAACAATAGAGAAAATCATTGCCTTCTTCCACAGGCTCTCTACACTACTATTAAAATTTAAAGAACTAGCATGAATATATAAGGATCCCTCCTATGACCACTACTTTGAGTTGTAGGAAGTCCTCCAAAAATTCAAAGTAATACATATCCCTCCTCAAAAGTCATGGAATAATATGTGTAGATCATTCCAACTAACAACTACTCCTTTAGCAACCCAAGAAACTAGTCAATAGGGTAAAACATCTAGAACAAATATGGAAGATGAGCAAGAACATTCTAGTGGCACAACCAAGACCTAAAATATGGGAAGCATATAGTAGGTTGGTCTCTATGCAGGTAAAATTTAGGTCTATTTTTTATTTTTATTTTATTTTTAACTCCATTGTCCAATAGGATAAGGCTCTATGAGTTCTATGCTTCTATAAACATAAATCCCCTACAAGGTGTCAATAATATGGGTAGAATAACTAGCCTACATCCATTTAATCAAAATGAGAAATTTTTTTCTAATTAAAGGTTTTGCCATATTGCTAAGTAAGTCAGCCTCAAAATATTAGTCAAACATATAAAACAGTCATCAGATCAAGAGGAAGGCAACTAAATATTAGCTATGCTTAAGCAAAAATATAATGCTAAAATATGGTAAGTATAGAAAGCTACAATAAATTTTAAATGATGATATCAACAAAAAGCTTGAAAACACCCAACATTTGACATAGTTAAAACTCAAAATCAAAGGTAGAAGAGTCCATTTTTGGTTTTCATGTCAGATTCAAATTTTGACTAAGTATAAAACATGTCCAAAAACATAAAATGATGATGTTAGTAGAGGCTTGTTGAAGGTCCAACACATGTGGCACTATGAGATAACATCTAGAATATTTTGATCTAAGTATGAATCCAACATCCAACATTATAGCAAATCCTACAAAGTGCAATAAAAGTTTGACTATGAAGTAAAGAAGGCTAGATTTTTGAAGATATTGATATCAACATAGGTAGCATAAAAACTTAACGTAACATAAGAGAACCTAAAAATATTCTAATACATTAAACCTAACATATCAAAGATAACATAAAGTTGATCCGACATCTATCAAAATTATTCACTTCAACAACCAAGTCTTAAAGAGCATCAAACATTTCAAATATTGATGTCATCAAGAGATATTTATAATTCCAATAGATATGGAGTAGTGTCAAACAGAGAATTGATAAATAACAGATCCCAACAAATAAGTGTTTGGATTTTGACTTGCAAAGTCATGCATAAGGATGTAGTAAAGCAATAAAAGGTGGCCAAATTTTGAATGTGCTGATATCATCAAGATAGGTTAATAAGCCCAACATCCAACAAAGGGTTGATATAAATATGTGAAAGCACTAAAAACTGGAAGCTACATGCATAGGATGAATTGTATTCTACAAAAGTGCTCAAGCATACAACTAACAATCACAATATGCTCTTAAAGAATCTCAATAGTAAAAAGCTTTTGTGATTGATACCTATGCTAATATAGCTAAACCCACAATGGGGCAACTAAACATAAAATAAACCTGTCAAAGGATCTTGTGGAGTAGATGAAGATTCCAGTCACTAATCTCTCAGATGGAGTAGAAGCAAGCCACATTGACATCATGGTTCCAATTTGGTTACAATAGAATGATTTGGAAAGAGACACATGTGTGTTGTAGCAACTTGGAAAATATGCAATCCATTCTTAGAGCAATTATGCTAAGCTAAATAAATACATTGTAAAAAAATATATATACTTGAATATAACTCATTCAAGAGGCCAACTCTTTAGCATTTACAATTACATATTATGTAATGAATGTATTGTGTGATTTTAAATAAAGATTGAATTTTTTTTGGCCTCTTTCTCAAATTATATTCAATCATGTATGTATATTAGTTTAATTGTTAAAAATTTCTATTAAAGCTAAATTAACAATTCATTATGTTATAATTATTCTACTTTTTGGATTTCTTCTTGGATTTGTTGTTCATTTGTTCCTAGAATACTTAATGATGTTTAAATGTTTGATAATATTAGATGATCTATAATATGAAAATAAGGTTGGTATTTGAGATAGTCTTGTCTTAAAGTGCAAGTCTCTCATGCTTTATGTCTCTTGATGTCATTAAATGCATTCCACTTTAAATATAGCCTCTAAATTTATGTATTTCTTGCTTTAATATTCAATCCCACATTTTTATTTTTCATTAGTTAGTTTAGCTGTAACCATAGGAACTTGCCTACTCCAGAGGATGACTTAGAGAAACCCTAATTTTTGGGTCTTCCAATCTTGGTTGATGTCTTGATGGTGTAACTCATACACTTAGGTAGATTTTGGACCAAGATATGGCATTTATATCCTATACAACTACATTATAAACTCCATCCCTTGCAATATTTTTATTAGGATTTTTAGAAATAAATGCCTTTTGCCTTTGTTCTTTTTCTAGTATTCAAGGATTCTAAAAAATAGATAACATTGTTAAAAAAGGGTAAACCACAAGGATTATGCTTCTAAATATTAGCTTTAAAAGAGGGTCTAAGATTATTTACAAATATTTTAGTAGGAGCTTCTTTAGTTATATTGATATTTGCATAACATTCATGCCTTTCTTACCAAATGTAAAAGTCTATAACCAGTGCATTAGAGCATTACTTTTTGTTCATAAAAAGATCAATTGCTTCCATTATAATCATAGTCTTCAAAATAGTGATTCAATTTCTTGAAAAAAGTATCTAGGGATTCAATGAAATGTTTAGAAAGGGATGCAAACTAGTTAAGAGCATTTACTATCAAAGCCCTAGTCATTAATTTAGTAAATATTTCTCATTGTGAAGACAATCCTTGAAATAAGCCTTGAACTTGTCTATAAATATTTTATATCATCATAAAAGAACTTGGGTAAATGTTTACATAGGTCTGTAGCTTCCACATTATGGGTTAGAGATTGAATTTTATAATTTCATAAATTTTTATCAGTTTATGTTGGTAAATCCTTGTAGGGTTATATGGAGGAGGAGGAGAAGGATAATATTTAGGGTTTATAATGGATGGAGGAATAATAGCTTGGACTTTACACTCAAAATTTGAGCAATATTGGTCATTAAATCTTGCATTGGTTTCATTCTTTCTCTCCCATAAGTCTCTATTTGGTTTTTGGTATCATGCCTATGATTGTCTAACTAGTAGTGAAAATATTTACCTAAGGGTTATGATATACACAACCAATTTTTCATTATGAGGATCATAATGAATCTTATATTTTAGAGAGATATTTAGCATACGTTATTCATGCATGAACCTATCTTGTCAAGATTATGATATTTTGAAGTGATCTTAATCATGCCATGACCATATCATTAAGGGATAATTTAGGTTCATCATGGTGGTTATGTTTTTTTCCAAATACTAAAATTGCTACACCATTTTGGAACCCTATGATAGATCCATATGGTTTCTAAAATTGATATTAAGATCATTTTGTTCTTCTAAGTAAAAATATCTATCAACCCAATACATTATTTGAAGTTCATCATCATGAGAAAGAAAAAATTAATGGTTGATGTTATTTTAAAGGATAATAGAAGGAGGAAGATCCTTTTCTATTTCTACTGATTCTATAATATGCTTCTTCTTAGACCTAGTCAATATCCTTTGAAAAATTCAGGGGGTTCATGATGGTAAGCAAAAAATTTACTCAAGAGAAACTAGGGTTTTCACCAAAAATATTCTACCCTTAAGCACTTAAACTACTAATACCCTTATAGCAAATAAAATCATAATTTTGTAAAATATCTAAGTGAAAGAGGAAGACTATGATAATTTTATTTGGCATGCAACAAAAAATGATAATTAATACAAAACCTATAGTAGCTAACCTACTAGACCCTAGGGATTGAAAATAGAAAGAAAGACCTCAAAAGGTAGATTTACATTGGGTTCACCAAAATGTTTGTAGAAAAAATGATATATCATACAATTATTAAAATTAATACAAGATAAACAAATATGCTTAGACTAAGACAATATAGTAGTAAAAAAATAATAAGTATCTAAAAATTATCTCAATCTAAGCATAAATAAAATGGATTATTCCATAATAAACTACACTACGTTTATCCATTAAATACAAATGCCAAGGCTAATTCTATTGAAAATATTAATTGCTTAAAACCTAGGGTATCAAGGACCAAATGGTCCTCATAATAAGCATAATAAAATTCTCATTTCTACTCTATCTTTATTGCAATGTTACCACAATAAATAAGAAGAGATCATATCTAGGATGTTTGTAGATGATTTTTTCTATCTTAGAATCTATCCCTTAAACGGAAATCAATGACCTTTGACTATAAATCCTAGTAGAGAGTCCTATCCTCCTTTATGGAAGGCAAAAAATCAATTTTTGATTCCTTTAATTTTTTAGTAAGGACAAGAGAGTAAATATTGCTTGAAATGATAACAATAAAGATAAAGTTTGAAGAACAATGTTAGCATAAAATCATTTTATAGATGCTTGGTAATGACTTGGCAACTAAAAGTATATTTTCATGAGAAAATGAGGAGGTGAAATTAGTATTTATAGCATATATATATATTTATAGTCAACAATTGATTTCCTCTCTTTTTGAGGTCATAAAATCATAAACATTAGCCCAAAAACTCATTGTTAAAACTTTAGGTGTAAAAAACATGCTAGAATTATGACCATATATCAAAAACATTAAAAATAATTGTATGATGAATCTCCACTATTAAAGTAGTGTTAGAATTTCATAATAGATATGCAAATCATTACAAGAGATGAAGAGAAGAGTAGAATTGATTGATTTATTCCAAGGATCAACTCTGTATAAATAGCAGAGTTGATAATTGAGATTCGTTGGATTACAAATCATCATACCTGATGAAGACACCACTGAGAGTTCTCCTAAAACATGGAGGAGTGAAAACTCAAGTGTCTATCCTAGTGGAACTTAAGATAATATTCTATTATTCTAACACCCCCCTTAAGTGATACTATGGGTGAATCATACAAATGAGTCCGGGCAACAAGGCCTATTGAAGTATTCATATATAGAGACTTATTTTTGAAGAGATGGTAAAACCCAATGGGAAAAAACCATCAATAAAAAGGAAGTTAGAGGCTTGTCTTCGTATGGCGAAGATTGTCCTCCTAATACAATAGATAGTTGGTGAAAAAACCCCTATGGGAAAAAACCAACTATGAGAAGAAGAGAGGCATGTCTTCATATGGTGAAGATTGTCCTCTTTATGCAAGAAATAAAGATGAGTCCCAAAAAATTGGCCTTATTAGGTACTCATTTACATAATATAGTTGGTGTTGTGGGGAAAAACCAACTATGAGAGGTATGTCTTCGTATGGCAAAGATTTTCCTCTTAATACAAGAAAGAAAGATGAGTCCCAACAACTTGGCCTGATTAAGTACTCATTTACATAATATTGTCGATGAAAAAATCCCTGTGGAAAAAACCAACAATTAGAGGCATGTCTTCATATGGGGAAGATTATCCTCTTATTAAAAGAAATAAAGATGAGTCCCGACAACTTTGGCCTGATTAGGTACTCATATACAATAAATAGTTGGTGAAAAAACCCTTGTGGGAAAAAACCAACTATTAGAAGAAGAGAGGCTTGTCTTCGTATGACAAAGATTATCCTCATAAATCCATTCAATGTAGCTAAATAAATCCAAGCTTATATCTCAACTAAAGGTAACATGGAGAAGGAAATGACTTGGTGAAGATATCTGCAATTTGTTCCTCAGTTGGAATATATTCCAAGTGTATGTCCCCATTCTAAATATGTTGTCTTATGAAGTGCATGTGTATCTCAATGTGCTTGGTTTGCTGATGTTCAATTGGATTGCGTGCAATATGAATTGTGTTATGATTGTCACACCAAAGAGTTATAGGATGGTAATGTGTGAAACCAAATTCTCTCATAATTTGACAAAGGCAAAGAGCTTCTTGAATAGAAAAAACTACTACCCTATATTCTTCCTCTGTAGAAGATAGGGATACCGCTTGTTGTTTCTTGCATAACCAAGCTATTGGTGAGGAACCAAGGTAAAAGACATAGCCTGATGTGGAACATCTATCTTCTACTCAACCTGCCCAATCTGAATTTGTGTAGCCAATGACATCCATGGATTTTCCATTGTAGAAGAGCCCAAAATGAGTAGTTCCCTACAAGTAACGTAGGATTATTTTTGTTGCCTTCCAATGACTTAAGTGAGGTTGATGAGAGAATCTGGATATGAGGCCAACAAAAAATGATATATCTAGGTGAGTATGAGTAAGGTATAGCAAAATTTCTAAAAGTTGAAATTATAGAGGAGCATCACAAAGAGGGGATGATAAAGAAGTACTAATATTAATGCCATATTGAAAGGGGGTAGGAGAAGGTTTACAATCTATAATTTTGAATATTTGTAGAAGATCTAGAGTGTATTTTTTTTGGCACAAAGATATACCTTCATCTGTTTGACTTATTTGGATCCCAAGGAAGTAATGAGCTTTTCCTAGATCAACCATTTTAAATTTTTTAGAGAGAGATTCTTTTATAGTATGAATGTGAGTCAGGTTACTACCAGTGAGAAGAAGATCATCAACATAAAGAACAAGAATGGTGATATTTCCTTCATTTCTCCAAGTGTAAACTGTGTTATCAAAATCATAATGAGAAAAACATGCTAAAAGAAAGGAGTCCATATTTTCATACAAAGCTCTAGGGGCTTGTTTGAGGCCATAGAGATACTTTTTAAGCCTACAAACCAGAGAGGAGTCTTGAGTAAAACCAACATGTTGTTCCATGAATATTTATTCCTTTAAATATCCATGTAAGAAAATACATTTGACATCCATTTGATAGACATGCCACTTTTGGAAAGCAGCTAGAGCAATAACCAATCTTACAGAATCCATTTTAGCAATAGGAGCAAAGGTTTCTACAAAATCTACGCCTTAAATTTGAGAAAAACCTTTGGCAACTAGACGAGCATTGTGTTTGTCTATTTCTCCATTAGGCCCATATTTTGCTTTGAAGATCCATTTACAACGAACTAATTTCCTTCCTTTAGGTAAGGAAACTAAGTATCAAGTCTCATTTTGATCAAGGAAGAAAATTTATTTTCCATGGCATCATCCCATTGTTTAATACTTGAGGCTTCTTTGAAGGATTGAGGATCAGAGGAAATAGACTAACATACAAGGCCAGTGCCTATGGGGTTGGATGATCTTGTTGAAGGGAAATTTTGGATGTAAGGAGTAGCTTCTTTAACAATGGTGTGGGCCCATTTTGGCATAGAGGAAGGAGTTGAAGGAGTTTAAAGACATTGATATGGAGTTACAAGTTCCTCATATTTATTATCAATAACCAAGTTAACTTCAAGAGTTGGCTCTTCATAATATTGAGGTTCTACTATAGGAGAAGGCTTAATGGAGGAAGAGGGATTTTGAGGATATTTTTGAGGGAATGTTTCATAAAATTGGAAATTCCTATGAAATAAGACCTCATGAGTTGAGGGATCAAGAAGCCTATATGCTTTCAATTCTTCACAATAATCGACAAAGATGAGTTTTTTGCTTTTCTTATCAAGAGTCTTCCTTTTATTCTTTGGGATGTGAGCCCAAGCAGTACACCCAAAAATATTAAAGTAGGAAACATATAGTTTTAAGCCAGTCCATGCTTCTTCAGGAGTTAAATGGTCAAGAGCTTTATGAGGTATGCGATTTTGAATATAATTTGCACAGTTAATAGCTTCTTCCCATATAACTTTTGGAAGATATCTTGAATGGAGCATACAATTAACCATCTGTTTTAATTTCCAGTTTTTCCTTTTTGCAATACCATTTTTTTGAGGATTATTGGAGAGAAAATGCTAATGAATGATGTCATTATTGGATAAAAAAAGTGGAGAACTCATTACTACAATATTCCCCCCATTATCAGTGAGAATCTTCTTGATTTTACAAGATGCTCGATTTTCAACTAAGGCTTTAAAATTTTTAAAGTGGGATAGAAAATCACTCCTATATTTTAGGAAGTAGACCCAAGATATTCTATAGAAATCATAAATAAAAGTTAGAGCATACTTTGCTTCTTTGAAATATGGTTCAGGAAAGGTCATTAAATCACTATGGATTAAATCTAGAGGTGAAGAGGCCTTTAGAGAACTACTTGGGTGTAAAGGATCTTGATGTTTCTTTCCAAGAGCACATCCAAGACAAACTCCATCACTAGAAGAGACTTGGGGTAATCCTATAACCATATCATTGGTTCTGAAATCCTTTAGGTAGTTGTAACTAAGATGACCAAACATTTCATGTCATATTTTAATTTCAAGATCACTATGAGCCACAAAACATGAGGCTCATTCTGGATTTTGAAAACTTTTGAAGTGAAAAATATGAGAGTTGTGATCAATATTCCCTTTGGATATAAGAGATTTGGGATCTTAAAAATCTCTTATCTCAACTCTTGTTGGAGAGAAGAGAACAATTTTTCCCTTTCCAGAAGTACAAATTTGGTAGATGGAGAGGAGATTAGTGGCAATGTTTGGAACATAGAGAACATTGTTAATAGAGTCACCATCAATGGTTATATCCCATTTTACTTTGACATGGATAAATAAAGAGTCACCTAATTATATTCTATAAGTAGAACTAGAGGAGATAGAAGAAAAAGACTTATCTGAAGCATTCATGTGATGAGTAGCTCCAGAATATAGGACCTAGAAATTAGAGGAAGAATTAGAGGTTTTTCCTTGAACATTAAGGGATTTTCTTAGTTACCTTTTATTTTCTATCTTTGGATCTTTTATAGCTACCTCTAGTTCCTGTAGTCTTTTCCAGCATTTGTTAGCAGAGTGACCATTCTTTTTGCAGTGAGTATATGTTATGGGGGTATTTTCCTTTTTCATTAATTTTTCTTTACAAGAAGTGGAGGCTACTAAGGATTTAGAAGAAGAAGAAGAAGAAGAAGAAGAAGATATTTAATATCTAGAAAGCTTAGTTTATTTCCTAGTTAATGTATCACAAAATTCTTCTAAAGAAGGTATTTTAAAGGTTACACCCAGAGCATATTTGGTAGATATAAAGGTGGTAGCAAATATCTGGAAAACACCATTTAGCTTATAAAGGATTAGATAAATGCATTCCTCTTCAGTATTAGTCTTCCCACTGCCTTTGTATTAAGTGAGGACTTATTTTAACTTAGTGAGGAAGTCAACAATACTACTAAAATCTTCAAGAGATAGAGATGTGAGTTCGGATTCTAATTGCATTGATCTCATCTGATCTACTTTCCCAGATAGAGTCTTCAGTTTCTCAAAATTTCATAAGGAGTTTTACAATTTGTAATATGAAACCATTAACTTTCATGAAAATTCGAGCTTATAATACCCATAGTTTCATGCATTTTTCCTTTATGAACAAAGATTTCATATTCTTTATCAAATTTCAGTTGTTTTTCTTCTAGAAAATGAGTAAGACCTTTTTGAGAGATAAGATTTAAAATTTTAGGTTTCCAAGTATGAAAGTTATGAGGGGTGAGAGGTTCAATTGAATTCATCATTTTAACACAGGAAAAATATTGAAGTTATATTTTACCAATATATCCCCCCTTAGAACTTCAATTAATTGATCAATCCAATTGGAAGAAAGATATGAAGCTTTTAAATATTTAGCACTCAAAATACTCGCCCTAATGAGAGGGAAACTATAAGTATAATGAGTTTTTTAATATTGTTTTCTTGGGATTGCAAAATCCTTTTTATTCCTCACTATACCCACCCTTACTTGAGGGAAAATGTAAGTAGAGAGAATAATTTGAAGGGTTTTGGCTTGATTACAGGGAATCAATATGTTTAATTGGTGTATCTCAATACTTGCCCTTATGATAGGGAAACTATAAGTTAGAGAGATATCCAAAGAAATAGATGATGAAAAATATCTGCCAGACCGTTATACCAAGTGCCTCAAAAAATCGCCCTTACGTGAGGGAAACTATAATTTTTTAAGGATAATGATACATGGAACGTAGGCAAAAGATATTTTGAGAAAAAAAGATTATTGTTGAACTTGTAAAACAAATTTAAGTATCAACAATTTTTATTTAAAAGGTTTAGATTTAAAATATACTTCTTCTAAAAAAATCTTTAATGAAATGCTCTTTCTTTGAAAATAACAAAGGTTTATAAAAAGCAAAGATGAAGATAGACAAAAAATATATATATGCTATTTTTTCTTTTTAAATATGGGCCTTACAAAAAATGAGATTAATATTAAATTTTTGAATATATTCTCTAAGAAATATTAAAGTATATTTAAATAAAATAACTTTAAGCATTGATTAAGATAGACAAAAAAGGATAGTAAATTTTAAAGATAGCTCAGAGACAAAGGATGTCCTTCGAAAAAGGTTACAATTTTGTCTCACGAAAAAGGTTACAATTTTGTCTCACGAAAAAAATTTATTAGAAAAAGGTTACAATTTTGTCTCATGAAAGGCTCAGAGACAAATGATGTCCTTCGAAACAAAGGAAAGCAAAATAACCTAATTAAAAATAAAATATAGGGAAAATAAAGAAATTATACACAAATCGTGAGAGAAGAGAACGAATTTAAAAAAACTACATAGACGTTCATTTTGAAGGCTTGATAAAAAAGTATAATTTTGAAATGGAAGAAGGGGCATCACCTTTCAAAGATCGAAAGGAGAGAAGCTGTCAGATGCAAAATGGAGGTTCTGAGAACTCGAATATCTGCAACCAGAAGGAGAGAATCTTCAACATTCAGATGGATGTGTGAAGACCCTTTGTGCCGAGAAGAGACTCTTAAGGGCAGATGAAACGCAGGTACTAAGTGGAGGTGAACTTGAGATTTTGTTTCTTGATCCTGCAAATACATAAAAGGAAGGGACGATTCTGTAAGACCACATTATGAAAAAATAAGTGAACACTCCTACAAGACCGCATTATGAAGAAAAAACCAGTGAACGCTCCTGCAATACCACGTTATGAGAAAAAATAGTGAACGCTCCTGCAAGACCATGTTAAATAACCAACGAACGCTTCTACAAGACCACATTAGGAAAAATAACCAGATATTTGCAAAATCATATCCTGCAATACCACATTATGAGAAAAAAATAGTGAACGCCCATACAAGACCATGGTAAATAACCAAAGAACGCTCTTGCAAGACTACATTATAAAAAATAACCAGAGAACGTAATGCCACATTATGAGAAAGGTGATTCTATAAAAAACTTGTTATATATTTAAAACAAAATCTATAATAGTTCCAGTTGTAAAATAAGTGAACTTGAAAGGTAGATTTTACTTTGAAAAAAGAAACAGGGAAAGTTGTTTATAAGCACCGGGTTGAAAGAGCGCCGGAGAAGAGAAATCAATATTTGGAGATTCGATTAGGATCATCCGAGCGCCAACGTGCCAGGTAGAAGAAATCATCCAAGTTGTCACAAGCACCAGAAGTGTTGAGCACCAAGGGACTAGAGATAAGATCTCTACAAAATGCAAGTGTTGAGATAGCTAACGGGAATAAAATGATCCATGAAATTAAGCCACGAGTTTCAAGCAAGGATTACCTAAATCTTCGAAGATCGAAATATTCCACGATAATAGAGAAAAGACACCATATTTTAAGATGAAATGGGTGTTTCTTATTATGCAACCCAAATATTTTAAAAGGAACTTTTACATAATAAAAGAAATATTACTTTTATGATAAGTAAAAGGATTTCCAATATTTAAAAAAAAGGTGCTGAAAGAATAATTCGAAGAGGAAGAAAAATAAAATAATAAGAACCCTCATTTTAAAATGGTCTAAAATAGCCCATAGAACAGGGTAAAATTATTTTCAAGCAAAGGAAGAGATTTTTAATATTTTAAAATCCCTCAAAGATGAATTAGAACAAAAATATTAAAAAATTGCATAAAATATATTCAACAATAAAGACTTTGCTGAAAAAACAAATTATGGATAAAAAATAAATGACTATTGAAATAATTTCAAGAATATAGCCAAAAAATTATCCAAAGGAAATGAACCAGATCCTAGAACCTTCAAGAGAGAATGCTAACAAAATCTATATTGCTCTGATACCATGTTAGAATTTCACAATAGATATGCAAAGCATTACAAGAGATGAAGAGAAGAGTAGAACTGATTGATTTATTCTAAGGATCAACTCTATATAAATAATAGAGTTGATCATTGAGAGTCATTGGATTACAACAACTCATCATACCTAATGAAGACACCACTAAGAGTTCTCCTGACACATGGAGGAGTGGAAACTCAAGTGTCTATCCTAGTGGAACTTAAGAGAATATTCTCTTATTCTAACAAGTAGTTGAATTGGTCCCATTGGTTTTTAGGATGTGTGTTTTGAAGGAAATGTGTCAAAACATCCATTAATCATTACTCTATCCCTGCGTACTTAACCTTCTTTGGCTGTATTGCTTTATTAGATGAACTGTTACAACCATGTAACAGTTCCGTTCGTCGGTGTGCTATTCCCGGCAGTGTAAATATTATTTAACAGGCTGCTAAGAATAATAAATAAGTTCTGTATTTGACATGGTATCAGAGCCAGCTACAGGAATTTTCCGCAGGGAGGCGTGAGCAGGAAGTTCGGAGGTGGAAGCGAATTTAAAAAAAAAAAAAAAAAAAAACCGCTGCCCCAGGACCCAGCCTGCGGCGTCCCTGCTTTGGACGCAGACGCAGACGAAGCTGCGTCCAGCCACGCGGGAGCGTCTGCGCAGGCCAGACACAGCGCGCAGGACGTCGAGGCTGGGATGAATGTAGCCGCGTACGCGCAGCCCAGTCCCAGCGCAACCCCAGCCCCATCGTGGGAAACGCGCACAGGCTGCGAGGGCCGAGCGCGCACGTCCCGACGCGCGCCACGTCGGCCACTGTGCAGAGGTGGCCCCCCCTCCCCCCCGCGTGACGCGTGATTTGCGCGCGCGCGCTCCCCGAGCGGGAATTCAAATTCTCGGCCGCACGGGAAATCGGAGGGGGTATAAACCCCTCCCCCCCCGGGCGGCGACTGCGTCGTTTGAGACGCAGCTCCGGGCCTGCGTCAAGCAGACGTAGCTCCCTCCCCGTGCGTAGGTTGCGCCAGGCGGGGAATTTAACTGGCGCTCCCAGGGCGGGAAGAAAAATAAAAATAAAAAAAAATGCACCTTCGCCCCCGTTGAGAGGAGGCCCGGATCGCAGGGAATTTTTTTTTTCCCGTTGAGAGGCCCGGTTCGCAGCAGGGATTTTTTTTTCTAAATTCACTGTGAGGAGGCGGTTTGCAGGACGGGATTTTGTTTTAAATCCACCATCGAGAGGCCGATCTGGGCGCTGAAGCAGCAACCGTGCGACTGGAGGCCACTACAGAGGAGGTGGAGGTAGCAGGCGCTGTAAAAGGAGGAGGCTCTTGATCTCTTTCGGATCAGCCCGCAAGCTCACTTGGCAGTGAGCTGTGCGGTAAGGCTCAGGGAGCCTGTAGGTCGGGGGTTCAAATCCCGCCGACCCCCCCAAGGTATATTTTTTTTCAAAGTTTTTTTATAATTATTAATTTTTAATTAAAATTTTTAATTTTAATTTATTTTTAATAGTTTTAAACTTTATAAATTAAAATTTAATTTTAATTTATTTTTCCTAAAGTTTTAAAACTATATAAATTAAAATTATTTATTTTAATTTTAAATATATAATAGTTATTAAAAATGCTTTGTTAAAAGAATTTTTTTAAGGGGGGATATTTTTTTTCAAAAAATCAAAGGGGGATGTTGAGTAATTTTTTGAAATAGCAATTTGGCATTGTAAAAGGTGCATTTTCGGCTGTGACCGACACCTTGTGGGTTATTCTAGTGGGCATTTTTTTTGTTGTATGTTGCATATTTCATTTTTGCACTATAACATTAAAAATTAAAATCAAACACTCCCTAAGTCCCCGGAATATAAAACCCATCTCGTGCAATTTATTTGCACTTGCAGCGTTCGGTATTTGCGATACCTGCGCCAGCACTTACGAGTAAAGCTGTCGTGATTTGGCTACTGTATCCGCCGCCTAACATAGCTGCTATAACGACGTCTGAGCTTGTTCTCTATAAATCATCGGGGAGGAATAAGTACGCCATTTTTGCATTTTTTACTCCATCCACTACCCTTTATCGCACTTGTGTTTAGGCGTAAATCCTGACAAAGTATTCTTCATAGTGTTTAGGGGAAGTTACGCCCCACGCATGAGAAGAATCTTCTATGGTAGGTGCCATCAACAAGGCGATTCCCTTTCAGTACCGCTTATGTTCCACGTATCGTATGATCTCTAAATTTCACCTATAGTTTCCCTCACGTAAGGGCGGGTATTTTGTACGGTATATTGGCCTAGCAAAAGGTATATAGAAAGGGGGACCAATTTGGTGATATAAGGAACCTTCACTATGGCCGCTGTTGCAAAATTGATGAGCGATCCGCATCGGTTATTGAAAGGTCCAAATTATACACCATGGAAACATAAGATGAAGGCTATTCTCCAAATGGAAGATTTGTGGGATATTATTCTTGGAGTAGCAACAAGGCCTTCACCAACGACGGGATCCACAGGTCCTTCAGCAGATCAGATTACTTTTGACAAGAAAGACAGTAGAGCAAAGGTGCTCATTTTGTTTGCTATTTCAGATGAAGTGCAACCTCATATAGCTGATAAAGCAAGTGGTAAAGAGGCATGGGATGCCCTTAGAACCATCTATGAGGGGAAGAATGAATCCACCATTCTTCATCTTCAACAACAACTTCATAACCTGAGTTTGAGACAGGGTGAAACAGTTGAACTCTTTTACGTGCAGAGTGTCTGAGTTGAAAGAGAAATTGAGTTCTCTAGGAGATACTGTGGACGAAAAGCTTCTCATTTCACTTGTGATGAGAGCTTTACCTTCTTCATTTGATATGTTGATAACCTCCATCCAGGTGTCCCAAAGACAAATTACCTACATCGAGTTGGTCAATCTGCTCCAACAACAGGAGGCACGCCAACTTCACAAGGATGATTCTTCCAATACAGCCCTATACACCAACGAGGCGAGGGTTCTAGGAAGAAAGGTAATGGGCAAAAAGGAGGCAACTTTCAGAAAGGAGGAAATTCTCAACAGGATACGAAAGGAAAAGGCAAGCAACCTCAACAGAAGAAGAGGTGGTGCAAGATATGTGAGAAAGACAACCATGACACCAACAGGTGTTGGCATAAGAACAAGCAAAAAGGCCAAAACAAACCACAAAATAAGAACAAGCAACCCCAGGTGAATGTTGCTGTTGAAGAATCTGACTCGGATTTGAATGGGCACACAAGGTGCTCATGACTACCACAGATTCCACTCAGAGGGATCCTATTTGGTATGTCAATTCTGGAGCTAGTAAACATATGACTGGCGACAGATCGTGGTTTGAATCATTTGTGGCCAAGGAGGGCAAACCTGTCACCATTGTTGATGATAAAACCTACAGGGTTCAGGGAGAGGGTATAGTTTCAGTCACTCTTCCTGATGGCAAGTGTCAGATTGATAAGGTCCTCTATGTTCCGGGATTGGCCAACAATTTGTTGTCAGTGACACAAATCCTGGACAGAAATATGGTTGTCAACTTTCGTGTTGAGAATGGAAAGAAGTGTTGTACAATTACCAGGAAGGGTAAGCAGATTGCAATGGCTTCATATAAGCATGGCTTATTTGCACTAGATGCTATCTCTACTCCACATGTTGCCATGATTGTCTCTACCAAGGAGGCAACTTCCCTATGGCACAAGAGATATGGGCATCTTAGTTCGGCTACTTACTTGAGCTCGGCAAGTATGAGATGGTAAAGGGTCTTCCTTCCCTTTCCGCCACATTGCCGAGTGTGCTCGATCGCTTGGTAGGAAAGCGGCATAGAGTACCATTTGAAAAGAGCTCTACAAGAGCAAGAAAACCTCCGGAGCTAATTCACACCGATCTATGCGGTCCTTTCACACCCAACGGTGTTGGAGGGAAGAGGTACTTTCGGTTATTCGTAGATGACTACTCACGAAAGATGTGGGTTTTCTTTCTCAAACTGAAATCCGAAGCTTTTGCATTCTTCCAGCAGTTCAAGAAATCCGTTGAGAAGGAGTCAGGGGCTTCTATCAAAACCCTCCGCTCAGATCGAGGGGGAGAGTTTACCTCTAATGAATTTTCTGCATTCCTAGATAAGCATGGGATCAAGAGACAGTTAACAACTGCCTATACTCCTCAGCAAAATGGAGTTGCTGAGAGAAGGAACCGTTCTATCATGGAAATGGTTCATTGTATGCTCACAGGAGCTACTCTTGGGCAACAATATTGGGCAGAAGCTGTCACCACTGCAGTGTATCTTTTGAATAGGGCACCCACAAAGGCCCTAAAAGGAATGACTCCACAGGAAGCATGGAGTGGTCGAAAACCCTCCATATCTCATCTACGTATTTTCGGGTATCAAGATTTCATGCACATACCGAAAGAGAAAAGGAAGAAGCTAGATGAGAAAACACTGAGATGTATTTTTCTTGGATATTCTGAGCACTCTAAAGGATATCGGTTGATAGATCCTTTGACCAAGAAAATTCATATCAGCGGAGATGTTGTCTTTGATGAAGCTTTCACATCACAGAGCACATCTACGAGTACACCAGGATATTGTGGAACCAAAGGAAGAGGAGATTCCTTCGTCAACACGAGACAGGAGGTCCTTCTACATCTTCTTCACCACCACCGAAGCGGAATCCTAAATGGTGTACAAATACAATCAGAGATGCAAATTTATCCACTCCTCCCAATTTGAATTTGGATAGACCTCGTACACGCAGTATGGCTCAAAAGGAAAGAGAAGCCAGAGAAACTAGTGAGGTTGATGATCTTTGTCAATCTTTTGAGGAACTTTCTGTGACTCCAAGTAGAGAAGTTGAGGATATGGATATTGATGATGACAGGGCATTCATGTCTACCATAGATAGTCTTGAACCTACATCAGTGCAAGATGCTCTTAGTGAGCCTCAGTGGAAGGCCGCTATGGATATAGAGTATGAGTCTCTGATGAAGAATAAAACTTGGAAGCTTGTTGATCTGCCGAATGGAAAGAAACCTATTGGCTGCAAATGGGTATACAAAGTCAAGTACAAGGCAGATGGAACAATTGATAAGCATAAGGCCCAACTTGTTGCCAAGGGCTATGCTCAAAAGGAAGGCATCGACTATGAGGAAACTTTTGCACCTACTGCTCGGATGACCACAATTCGGGTTATGTGTGCTATGGCAGCACAATATGGGTGGAAAGTTCACCAAATGGATGTCAAAAGTGCCTTTCTTAATGGTGATCTCCAAGAAGAAGTCTATATGACTCGGCCTGAAGGATTTGAAGTGGAAGGCCAACAACAGAAAGTTTGCAAATTGGTCAAATCCTTGTATGGTCTGAAACAAGCTCCTCGAGCTTGGTATATAAAAATGGACAATCACCTAATGCAGCATGGATTTAAGAGATGTCCGTCAGATGCAAACCTCTATTTCAAGAAACAGGGTTTACGAGATAGTGTTGCTTGTACTCTATGTGGATGATCTGCTCATTACAGGGAGTTCAGAAGATATGATCTCTACTGTCAAAAGAAACTTGTGCAAATATTTTGAGATGACAGATCTCGGACTTCTCCATTACTATCTTGGTCTGGAATTCAGCCAGAAGGAGCACACCATCAAAGTGTCTCAGAAAAAGTATGCCAAGACATTGCTCGATAAATATCGCATGACTGACTGCAAGCCAATGGCAACTCCTATGGAGAATGGACTTCAGTTATCACGATATGATGACTCACCTCAGGTAGATGGCACTCTCTATCGACGAGTTGATTTGGAGTCTCATATATCTGACCAATACTAGGCCAGATCTCGTATTTGCTGTAAACTATCTTTCGAGGTTCATGCAAGAGCCTAAGATTACTCATTGGAAAGCAGCAAAACGTGTTCTTCACTATGTCCATGGTACTATAGAATATGGCCTAGAATACAAGAGGAACAACAAATTCTTCTTGCAAGGATACACGGACTCCGACTATGCCGGATCATTTGATGATCGCAAGTCAACTTACGGATACATTTTTCATCTGGGATCCGGTCTTGTCTCTTGGCACAACAAGAAGCAACGGTGGTTGCTATTTCTTCAACAGAGGCGAGAATATCACGCCACACGTGAAGCTGTGTGCGAAGTGATATGGTTACGTCGCATTACGACAAGTATGGGCCATCCATCAAAATCTCCAATACACTTGTTCTGCGACAATCAGGGTGTTCTGAACCTCGTCAAGAATCCAGTCCATCATGAAAAAAACAAAGCACATTGACACACAATGTCATTTCATTCGAGAGGAAGTTCCAAAGCACCGAATTCAGCTTCGACACATTCCCACGGATGCTCAAGTTGCGGACATTTTCACTAAGGCACTTGGACGTGTCAAATTTGAATTGTTTCGCAGCTCACTTTGTATTGCAAAATAATGTAAGGGGATGTTAGTATAGCTATTAGTTATTACATTACCCAAATAATGTAATAAAGGGGGATGTTAGCGTACTTAACCTTCTTTGGCTGTATTGCTTTATTAGATGAACTGTTACAACCATGTAACAGTTCCGTTCGCCGGTGTGCTATTCCCGGCAGTGTAAATGTTATTTAACAGGCTGCTGAGAATAATAAATAAGTTCTGTATTTGACAATTTTGGATTTTTTTGGAAAGTTAAAAGACCAAAAGATAATGAAATATGGTAGAAAAGTGGTAATTAGATGAAGAAATAAAACCAAAACCATCATCCAATAGGGTTTATTATCATCCTACCCAAGGACTAAAAATGTTAACCTGACCTTGTCTCATAAATAGGAGAACAAGATTCTCCACCACTTGCAAAGTCTTTTGTTAGTGCTTTTTTTACAAATACAAGAATATATGTGAAGTGAAAAACTATTATCAAATATAAATGATTTAACATAAAAAATAAATAGAAAAAATGAGTTTTTCATGGTAAACTAAGGCTCTAATCTATGAAATCATATTTATAAAATATCATGAGTTTAATTGATTAAAAGTATAGACTTATCACCTAAAAACTTAGGTTCAAATCTTCTAATAAAATATATAATTAAGAAAAATTCATATCTATTTTTAATTAATTATAAGTAAAAAAAATAAAAAATAAAATATACTATCAATTAAAATTTAATAAATTATAATTTTATGGTTCAAATTGCAACATGGACGAGTGTGTGAGGGGATGGGTGTGTGGTGGTTGTGTGTTAAATTCCAGATTAATAAACATAGCTCTCACCTTTTCAAGTAGGTTATAGTTGAAAAGAGACTGCTGAGCCCTATACATTGATTATAGGGGTTTCTCACACTTACCAGATATATATATATATATAATTTTATAATAACAAACATTGAAACTTAATAAATACAGACAAAACCCTCTAACAATAATATATAATTTTAACAATTAAAATATTTCTTTTGCTATACAATAATTTATTTTGAAACAAACTTATTACAAATGTAAATGATCTCCACATTTTTATATTTTAAAAAATATAAACTTATTTTGAAACAAACTTGTTACAAATGGAGATGATCTTCACATTTTTTTTTTCATATTAAAAAAATATAAGATATTAAGTCCAAATGCCTTTTAAATCATAGTTTTCAAAATTTAAAATATATTATTAAAAAAATATACATAATTTTTAAAAATTTAAAATAAAATTATGGTTACTTTAAACCAAATTTTTGTTTTTAAAAAGTTTATTAATTTTTTTAGTTACATAAGAAAGTTTGTTATAACCACTATTTTTAGTGATTGACAAGTGGAGGGTTCAAACCATAGGGACTACTTTCACAGGGACTGCTTTCAACAAACTATCGGTCTTGTTTTTGTTGACCTGGAGTGAGATGGGGACCATCAGGCGCTTAGGGTTCATACTGTCATCATCCGTCTGACTCGTACTCAAATGATTCATAGCAGAATACCTTTGTAAAGGGTTGGCTTCATTGTTTCTTCTTGGTCAATATCTAACTACACATGCACTTACCAATCCACTTAGATAAAATTTATTAAAAAACTCAAATGATTCATAGCAGAATACCTTTGTAAAGGATTGACTTCATTGTTTCTTCTTGGTCAATATCTAACTACACATGCACTTACCAATCCACTTAGATAAAATTTATTAAAAAGTTAATAAGATGCTTTATTGGGCGGTCTAAATATTTCTATAGTCAGTGCACAACGATATCTCGGTTCCTTCCAGACTTGTAATTGCGAATGAACGTGCGTCAACTGCCAAACGTTTTGGACTCAATTTGCAGAACTCCTGAACTTTAAATAACTTGTAATTAGGACTTCATGTGATATTTGAGGATATGCTTAAGCCCGATGAAGTTTAGAATCCGGTAAATTCGATGGCTTGCCAGGTTACGTTATATGGAATAGTCTATTTTTTAAGTAAACGGGCAGTCTTAGATACGTGTTCATTTAATAATAAATAAATAATTATAATAATTATAAAATTTTATTTAAATTAATTTAATAATTATTAAAAAATCTACTTTCTAACAGCTATATTAATTATAATTTTTTATTTTACCAGAAGAGTTAGAGTTGGAGAGCAAGTGGGCAGTTAAAACTCTTCAGTTGAAATTGTCCAAATTCAAATCCATCCCCTTACATGTTGCTGATATACTATGTAACTTAACCACATAAAAATATTTACCTTTTAAAAAAATATAATTTTTTATTTAAATTAATTTAATAACTATTAAAAAAAATCTACTCTCCAACACCTCTATAACGTTTGGTATATGTTTAACCAACTCCACGTTTATTTGGATGTGCCTCATTTTTGGGATGGATGGGTAAGTTTGTCCTACTATAGACTAGGACTGTTATCCTCAATTTTAGATACACGTCTTTCTCACCACTTTTGATGGTAGATGAAAACAGACTTTTAGTTAAGTTCAACTCGGCTCTCAACAGAAGCATTTGATTTTGTATGAGTCACGATTGTACTAGTTATCACATTTATATAATTTTTAGTAATTATTAAATGTAGAGTTTAAATTAGATGGGTTGTTTCAAATAAACCTATATTATTTTATTATTGTTAATCTAACACAAAAAAATCAAATATAAAATTTAAAATGCTTCCAATAAATCTATATCACATTTCAAATAATTATAAATACTAAAATTAACTAAATTTAACGTATACAACATTTCACGTAACGAACTTTGCCCTCATGGCCAGCTTTGCCACTATTCTCATAAAATCTTATTCTCATTTTCTATTCTCATCACATGCTTTGTCAACTTGGTTTTGGTCGTGAAATCTGTTCATTATCATTAAATTTAGTATTAGATCTTTAACAACTTATATATGTTTTTATTAGGATTTATGTTATAAAAATATTAAGTATGGTATCAAGTTAATTAGATTACATTCAATATATCTTATTATTAGATATAGTTTTCATTTTTTAAGTTATTATGTTTTTGTCATCAACTTTTATATGATTTTAATATAACTTGTCAAACTACCTTCTAATATTTGAATTCACCAAGAGAAAGATAAACACTAAATTAACTAAATTATTTACTAACCTCTTTCCTTATTTACAGTCATAATGAAATTTTAAAGATAAATCCTCCATTAATAGTAGAGTTAATCACATTTGCATGTCCATTTTACATGATCACTTTAATAATAATTCAAGAATGGTTCTCAATCAAAATTTATCTCCATCATTTTCAATGGTAATCTTGATCCTTACAAGGAGTTCATGAGTCTTATTATTAGATAAAATTATCAATTAAAATTTATCTCCGTCATTTTCAATGGTGATCTTGATCCTTCTAGAGTCTTTGCATTATTATTAGATAGAATTACATATGACTATACGTAGATGAAAATAAAATTCATTCAATATTTTATAAAAAATTGTTTACTTTGATATTTACTTGGATTTACTTTGATGACACCATAAAAAAATAATTTAATGAACCTATCTTTTGATGTTTCTATTTTATCATAGATCGACACAAACATTTGTGTTAATTCCATTTTCACATATGAATATTACATGTATATTCAACATTTATAACCAAGAAGGTAGCACCATTTTTCATACATGAGACATCCCATGAGAACTATTCCTTTGAAATTTTATAAATACAAGCAACTAGACATGGATATGGTTATGAGATTTATTTTTAAAATTTACGTTATTCATGTTAAAATCAAAAGAAGAAAGGTGAGACTAATCCTCCACTAGATGCTTGATGATTTAAGGCCTCAACAAAATATTATACCAACAATTTGTGAAATTCTTAATATCAAATTACCATCCAATATGTTTATTGATCACTTAAAAACCTTATGATATGGAATTCCATGTAGAGAAACTCTTAGGTAAGGTTCATTTAGAGAAATTAAAGCATCAACAAAACCAATATATCTTTAAAATAATTTTGTTATACTCAATACTCTTGAACATTAAATATTTAAATCAATACTATGTTTTGGCCTAAATGCCAAGTTCTACAATTTCATGAGCTTGTCCTTAAATTTTTTTTTTTATAAATTCTATCCCACTTACAAAGAGGAAACATAACTTTTTCTCACATTCTTTCCAAGTAGAGTGTCCTATACTCCTTTATGGAAGATAATGAGTAAATGGTTGATTGCTTTGGTTTTGCCAGTAAGGACAAGAGAGAGTAAATATTGCTTGAAATGATAACAATAAAGGCAAATTTCGAAGAAAAATGTTAGTATATAATAATTTTATAAATGCTTGTTAATGATTTGGCAACTAAAAGTATATTTTCACGAGAAAATGAGGAGGTGAAATTGGTATTTATAGGATATGTCTTTATTTATAGTCAACAATTGATTTCCTCCCTCTTTGAGGTCATAAAATCATAAAAATTTGCCTAAAAACTCATCGCTCAAACCCTAACCCTAGGTGTAAAAAACATGCTAGAATTATGACCATATATCAAAAACCATAAAAATAATTGGATGACCAAGTTCCAATATTAAAGTAGTTGTCTCGGTACCATTGGGTTTTAGGATGTGTGTTTTGGAGAAAATGTGTCAAAAACATCCTTTAATCATTACTCTATCCTTAATTTTGGCTTTTGGAAAAGTCAAAATACCAAAAGATCATGAAAGATGTAGAAAAGTGATAATTTGACGAAGAAAGGAAACCAAAACCATTGTCCAATAGGGTTTATTATCATCTACCCAAGGACAAAAAATGTTAGCCTACCTTTAAGTCATAAATAGAAGAACACAACTCTCCACCGCATGCAAAGTCTTTTGTTAGTGCTCCTTTTACAAATACAAGGACATATGTGAAATGAAAAATTATTATCAAATATTTTAATAGAGAAAAAAATGAGTCAATCATGGTAAACTAAGGCTCTAATGTATGAAATCATATTTATAAAATAATATTGAGTTTAATTGATTAGAAGTATAAACTTATATGGTAAAAACATACGATTAAAATCTTCTAATAAAATATATAATAAAAATAAAAAATTACCAATAATAATAGAAAAATTCATGCCTATCTTTAATTTCTTATAAGTTAAAAAAAAAAAATACACTATCAAACTAAATTTAATCAATTATTTGTCATACCTATTTTTAATTTCTTATAAGTTAAAAAAATTAAAAATACACGATCAAATTTGTTAGAATTTTACAATAATAGATATGCAAAGTATTACACAAAAGATGAAGAGAAGAGTGGAACTGATTGATTTATCTCTAGGATCAACTTTGTATAAATAGTAGAGTTGATAATTGAGAGCCATTATATTACAAAAACTTCATAAAACCTGATGAAAACACAACTTGGAGTTCTCCTGACACATGGAGGAGTGGAAACTCAAGTGTGTATCCTAGTGAACTTAAGAGAATATTCACTTATTCTAAAACCCCCCCTTAAGTGATACTAGGGGAGAATCTATAAATGAGTCCCAACAACGAGGCCTGATTAGGTACTCATGTAAAACATAGATAGTTGGTGGAAAAAACCCTAGTGGGGAAAAATCAACTATCACCTCTTTATTTTGAAATAATGGTAAAAACCCAGTGGGAAAAGCCACCAATAAAATCAAAGAAGTATGAAAGAGGCTTATCTTCGTATGGCGAATATTGTCCTCTTTAATGAATAAAAGGTGATTCTTGACAAGAAGACATTTTTAGGTACTCATTTACAATATAGTGAGAGGTGGAAGACCTCTTTTTCAATGTAGTTTTAACACTCCAAGTTTCTCTCGCAACTGAAGGTATTGCAGAGAAGGAAATGACTTGGTGAAGATGTTTGCAAGCTGATTATCTATTGGAATATATTCCAAAAGTATATCCCCATTCTGAATATGTTTCCTAATGAAGTGCATGTGGATCTCAATGTGTATTGCATGAAATATGAATTATGCTTTGATTGTCACACCATAGAGTTATAGGCACTTCTTGGAAAAAACCAAATTCTTTGAGAATTTGATGAAGCCAAAGAACTTCCTGACTTGTTGTAACTGTTGCTCGGTATTCTGCCTCTATAGAAGATAATGCTACTATATATTGCTTCTTGCATAACTAGGCTACTAGAGAAAATCCAAAGCAAAAAACATATCCAGATGTAGAACATCTGTCATCCATTGAACCTACCCAATCTGAATTTGTATAGCCAATGATATCCATGGAGTCTCCTTTATAGATGAGCCCAAAGTTTGTAGTACCCTGCAAATAATGAAGACTTATTTTAGTTGCTTGCATGAGAGAACCTGGATATGAGCCCAACAACATATGAGATATTTGGGCGAGTATGAATGAGGTATAACAAATTGCCTACAAATTGACAATATAGAGTAGCATCACAAGGTGGGGATGAGCAGGAAGTACTGAGATGAATGCCAAATTGAAAGGGGGTAGGAAAAGGTTTGCAATCTATCATTTGAAACTTTTTAAGGAGATCTTAAGTGTGCTTTTGTTCACATAAGGTGATCCCTACTTTATTTTATTTTATTTGAATCCCAAGGAAGAAATGAGCTAGACCTAGATTAGCCATTTCAAATTTTTTAGAGAGGGAATCTTTTATATTTTGAATGTGAGTGAGGTTACTACTAGTGAGAAGGAGGTCATCAACATAAATAACAAGAATGGTGATGTTTCCTTTACTTATCCAAATGTAAACTGTATTATCAGACTCATAATAAGAAAATATTGCTTAAAGAAGGAAGGAGTCCATCTTTTCATACCAAGCTCTAGGGGCTTGTTTGAGGCCATATAGAGATTTTTTAAGCCGACAAACAAGAGAGGAGTCTTGAGTAAAACTAGTGGGCTGTTCCATGAATATTTCTTCTTTTAAATTTCCATTTAAGGAGGCACATTTTACATCCATTTGGTATACTGGCCATTTATGGGAAGTGGCCAGAGTAAGAACCAATCTAACAGAATCCATTTTAGCTACAAGAGCAAATGTTTCTATATAGTCAATACCCTCTATTTGAGAAAAACCTTTGGCTACAAGGCGAGCCTTGTGTTTATCTATTTCCCCATTAGGCCCATATTTTATTTTGAAGATCCACTTACATCGAACTATTTTTCTTCCTTTAGGTAAGGGAACTAAATCCCAAGTATCATTTTTGATCAAGGAAGAGAATTCGTTAACCATGGCATCTTCCCATTATTTTATACCTAAGGCTTCTTTGAAGGATTAAGGATCAGAAGAAATGGATTGACATACAAGACTAGATCCTGTGGGGTTGGATGATCTGTTAGAAGAAATATTATGAATGTAGGGAGTATCTTCTTTAACAATTTTGCGGTCCCATTTTGGCATAGAATAAGGAGTTGAAGGAGTTGAAAGAATTTGAGAAGGAGTTACAAGTTCTTCATCTTGATTATCAATTACCAAATTAACTTCAAGGGTTGGTTTTTCATAATATTGAGGTTCCATTATAGGAGAAGGCTCAATGGAAGAAGAGTCCTTTGGAGGTTCTTTTTGAGGGAATGTTTCATCAAATTGTACATTCCTATGAAATAATACCTCAAGAGTTGAGGGATCAAGAATCTTGTAAGCTTTTAATTCTTCACAATAACTGACAAAGATGAGCTACCTAATTTTATTATTAAGAGCCTTCCTTTTCTTCTTTGGGATGTGAGCCCAAGCAATACATCCAAAAATATTGAAATTGGAAACATCTGGTTTTAAGCTAGACCATGCTTCTTCAGGGGTTATTTGGTCAAGGGCTTTATGAGGTGTGCAATTTTAAATATAATTTGCACAATTAATAGCCTCTGCCAAAAATAATTTTGGAAGATCTCTTGAATGGAGCATACAATTAACCATCTCTTTCAATGTTCGGTTTTTCCTTTCTATAATACCATTTTGTTGAGGATTATGGGAGACAGAATGTTGATGAATTATAACATGATTAGAAATAAATATGGAGAATTCATTACTGCAGTATTCCCCCCATTATGAGTACTAATCTTCTTGATTTTGCAAGAATCCTGATTTTCAACTAAGGCTTTAAATATTTTAAAGTGAGATAACGTATCACTTTTATATTTGAGGAAGTAGACCCAGGACCTCATAGAGAAATCATCAATAAAGGTAAGAGCATACTTTTCTCCTTTAAAGGATGTTTTAGGAAAGGTCATTAAGTCACTATAGATTAATTCTAGAGGAGATGAGGTTTTTAGAGAACTACTCGGGTGGAAAGGATTGTGATGTTGCTTTTTGAGAGCACACCTAGGACAAACCCCATAAGAAGAAGATACTTGGGGTAGTCCTCTAACCATATTATGGGTACACAAATATTTTAGGTAGTTATAATTAATATGACCAAACCTTTCATGCCATTTTTGACTTTTAAGATTACTATGAGCCACAAAATAGGAGGCTCCTTCTGAATTTTGAAAGCCTTCAAAGTAAAAAATATGAGACTTATGATCAATACTCCCTTTTGCTATAAGAGAATGAGGGAATTAAAAATCTCTTATCTCAACTCCTATTGGGGAGAAGAGAACAATTTTCTCATTTCCAGAAGTACAAATTTTATAAATGGATAGGAGATTAGTGACAATGTCTAGGACATAGAGAACATTGTTTATAGAGCCACCATCAATGGTTATATCCCCTTTCCATTTGACAAGAATTAAGGAGGAGTCCCCTACTTCTATGTTGTGAGTAGAGCTAGAGGAGACAGAAGAGAAAGACTTATCTGAAGCAAACATGTGATGAGTTGCTCCAGAATCTAGGACCCAATATTTAGAGGAATATTTGGAGGTTTTTCCTTGAACATCAAGGGCTTTTCTTATTTGCTTATTATTTTCCATCTTTTGATCCTTTACATATGCCTCTAGTTGCTGTAATATTTTCTAGCATTTGTTAGCAGAGTGACTATTATTTTTACAGTGAGTACAGGTAATGGGAGTCTTTTCCTTCTTTTTAATTTTTTCTTTAGAGGAAGTGGAGGCTACTAAGGCTTTTGAAGCAGTGTTTTTATATCTAGAAATTTTGGTTTATTCCCTATTGAATCTATCACAAAAGAGGGCATTTTAAAGGTTACACCAAGAGCATCTTTAATAGATATGAAGGTGGTTGCAAATATTTAAAAAACACCATTTAGTTTAAAAAGGATTAGATAAATGCATTCTTATTCTAACTTAGTCTTCCCACTACCTTTATATTGAGTGAGGATTTCTTTGAACTTAGTGAGGAAATCGATAATACTACTAAAATCTTTAGGAGATAGAGAAGTTAGTTGAGCTTCTAGTTGCATTGATCTCATCTGATCTACCTTTCCAAACAGGGTTTTTAATTTCTCCTAACTTTCATGAGGAGTTTTGAAATCTATAATATGAAACCAAAATCTTTCATGAACATTGGTGCTAATAATACCCATAGTTTTGTGTATTTTTTTTCATTTATGAAAAAATATTTCATATTTTTTATCAAATTCTGGTTGTTCTTCTTCTAATAAATGAATAAGACATTTTTGAGAGATGAGATTTAGAATTTTAGGTTTCCATGTATGAAAATTATGATGGGTGAGAGGTTCAATTGAATTCATTTTTGAGGATTTAAATTTGATTAGAACTTCCCCCTGTAGACACCAAAACAACACCAATTCGATTACGTGACTGCAAACACTGATCGCTTTGACAAACATAGCCCCCAGGGCAGCCCTCAGAGGTCAAACAGTGGTCCTAACCACTTTCATAGCAATTTTGTAAGGTCAAAAGGGCAATTTGGCACATTTAAGCACTTTGCTCAGAATCTATCTCACCCAGAGACAGATTCAAATTTGTCTCACCCAGAGATGAATTCAAAATTAGAATATGTCTCACCCAGAGACGAATTCTGAATTCGTAACTGGTAGGGATGAATTCTGAGTTTAACGGGAAAAAGGAAGAATGGTGCCAAGTGGCAGCCAGGGACAGTCAGTTGATGACTCCTACCTCGCACGCATGTGTGGGTGGACAGATAGGCTATTAGAGGACTGTCACAAGGGCAGTTATGAAAGCCCAAGTCATGGAGGACTCCCCTCCCTCATGGGAAGACATGACTGCCACATGGCACCTATGACCAACACATGGCACCTATGCTTCCCTCTCAAAAGAGACCCCATGGGTCTATAAAAGGTGGGACTTTTCTCACCCAAAAAGACAAGTTGAAGGAGATTTCAAGCAACGAAGTGCTGCCAAGTTGAAGACCCACTTGCATCCCTTTTGGTTCACCTTCTCGCATCCACCAATCTCTTTTGCAAGGGAGGTTGTTGGGTGGCTTTTGGAAGCTTGAACCTGACCCAAATCCAACACATGGACACCTGAACCAACCAATTCGCTGACCCCCCAATCCTAAGAGGTTTTGGGCCCATCCCTAGTGGATTGGCACCGGAATCAAGTGCCAACGGTGGGAGGCCCACTTGGGCACCCCCACACTTTCTAAGTTTTAGAGCATTCTAGATTACTTTTTCAGGTTGCATTTTGTGTTATCATGTTTGGTTAACTCATAGCTGCAATTTCATAACTTTTGATCAGATTCTAGTATGTTTTGTGTTGCTTTGTTGTTTCACTGACTTGCAGGTGGTGAGATCAAATTCCCGAGGGTAGAGGCCAAATTGGGAGAATCCGACCATCTGGGTCGTCCCAAAATGGCCCCAATTACATAACACCCTTGTTTGCAGGCATTTTGCAGGTCTCAGGAATCAACATTGGAGCAGCAGCAGGTCGGCTTCTTCAACACAGAAGAATTCGTCCCACCCGGGGATGAATTGCAGTCAAAATTCGTCCTACCAGGGACGAATTCCGCTTGAAGGTAGATTGGCCAGTTGTCTCGGTGGCAATGGCCTTCTCGGTAACTTTTTCTCGTCTTCGTCAAGATTTCAAGCCATTTGGACTCACTGTATTTACTGTTTCAGGCAAATGTTTACATGCATATTTCGTTAATTCTAGAGAATGAACACTTTCCATTTGCGGTAGGTGCTACTGACATCTTGGTTGTTTCTTTGTTCGCAGGAGAAGCAGCAGAGGTGAAGAACTCATCGACATCAGCGGTGGCATCATCTTGGCCCGTCCATTTCAATCATGGGCACGCGGAAAGAGGAACATTAAGTGATTGTAATCAAATTCTTTTAGCACTCCTAGCCATTGAAAAGGGAGGAGGCGTCATTGTAACAGAGATCAAGAAATTTTAACGAAAGGGCTATGTTTTCTCCATTTGCTTGTGTCTCGTTTTAATGCGTCTCTTTCATTTCATGCAATTTACATTTCTAGGACTTAAGCGCATTTGATTTTGACTGCAATCGTAATTAGTGTTTCCTTTGCCCGGAATCTCGTGCTTTCACCCCCCTTTAAAATATTTAAAAGTGAATAATGAAGCTTGTTCAATAATAGGTAACCCAAATATACCCGCCCTTACAAGAGGGAAACTGTAAGTATAATGGGGCCTATAATTATCTTCTTTAGAGTGCCAAATACTCTAATGGATCACAATACCCACCCTTACTTGAGGGAAAATATAAGTATTATGAGAAATAGAAGGGTTTTGGTTTGGAATGCAAGGGATAACTCATTTAAATGGTTGTCTCAAAACCTACCCTGACTTGAGGGAGACTATAAGTTAAGAGATTTTCCAAAAAAAACTGTTATTAGGAAAATATCTTGTCAGGCCTTTATACCAATTGTCCAAAAACTTGCCCTTACGAGAGGGAGACTATTAGTTTTTATGGACAATTATACATGGAATGTAGACAAAATATTTAGAGGAAAAAAGGAGGAATAAAGAGATATATCCCAGTTTTTATGATTTTTTGATAATTATACTTTGGTTATTAAAATATTTCAATAAAATTAATGTAAAAAACTAATTAATATATAAACCAAATATGAATTAAAAAATTATTTAGATATTCAGATTTAATAATGAAATGAAATTTTTTTGTATAAATAACAAATATTAGACATCTAACATGAAAATAAATACTTTTATAAACAAATATGTGAAATATATGTATATAAAAAATAAAATATTAGATATCTAAAAAAACTAATGAAAGATGTAATGCAAAGTTTTAACACCCCTAATTAATGAAAGAGTAAGGCAAAGTAATAACACCCCTTTATTTACACATAAGAGTGTAAAGACAATCAGAAAGAGCCCCCCCACGAAAGATAAATTTTATTATAAAATTTACAATTGAATCCTCCGTGTTTGTGGAGTTTGATAACAAAAAAAAGGTGTCCACCACAAAACATAGATAAGGATTCGAATCGAAGGGGAAACAGAAAGAAGAAACAAAATAAAATGCACCAATCTCTACAAAGTAGGAAGAGTCAAAAAATAGGTGATTGCCGAAGGCTAAGTCCTCGAGGAAATAAAAATCTTCCCATATGCCTTGCACAACGATCGGTATGCTTTCGTAGGGGCACTGGTGCTTCCAAAGTGCAACAATGGTTGATGGAATATTAGTGTAACACTACAGAAAATACTGAAATGATCCACGAAAAAGTGTGAGAGATTAGAAACAAATATATTGCTAAAAAAAACAACTAATAAACCAGCTTTTGGTATTCGAGAGACTTGCATAAATACTTTGTTAATAAACCAAGAGTTTTATATAAAAAACGATATGAAAATCAAATGTAATTAAATATGCTACCTTTGAAAACATGCAAAGAACTTGTGTTTCCAAAGTGCAACAGCGGTTGATGGAATATTTTTGTAATACTGCAGTAAAAACTTGAAATGATCCATGAAAAAGCGTGAGAGATTAGAAATCAATATATTGCTAAAAAAATAACTAATGAACTAGCTTTCCGTATTCAAGAGACATACAAAAATACTTTGTTAATAAACCAAGAGATTTATATAAAAAATGATATGAAAATTGAATGTAACAAAATATCCTACCTTTGAAAACGTGCAAAGAACTTTAGTTGAAAAATAAAGCTAATATACTGCATAAGAAGTACAAACATAATATAATAATTAAAGACGTTCGACAAACCCAAAATAATTTTTTTCACTTGAAAAATTTAGAAAGACTTATGGCTATGAGTTCTGGAAATTCTCAGAGAAGGTGTTGAAAAAATATTTGAAAAATTTGATAAACTTGACGGATATAAATACCAAGTGCTATAACAAATTCTCGGAGGAGCTTTAGACGTCAATTATTGCGCCAAGGTTGTGCGGCTTCCAAACGCAAGTGTGCCAGTGAACTTGAAGATGTCAATGAGTGCACTAAACCACTTGATATAGACATTGCTCATGCCAAACCGTGAAAGTGGAAGTTAAGTTGCAACATCAAGAAGTGAAGTTGCAACGGGTGGCTTAAAGGAGTGCCAAAGAGTGCACAAATGCCGGTCTTCTGAAATGCTTTCTAGGGACTAATAGAGCCAACAAAAATAGTGCATGAATGATGAGTTTAACTAAAAGAAAAAACTCATAAAAAAATAACACTTGGTGTATTTGGAGATTTCGCTCGGAGAATAGCCGAGGAATTTTTTTTTTACCAAGTGCTAGATATAAATGAAAAACGTTGAGGAATAAATATAAGAAAATTTTAAAAAATATGCTATTTCCTTTGAAGAGAAGGGCACGAAACCAACGCCTTCACATAGGAAAAAAATAGCTATATTTTCTTAAAAGTTTCCTTTAACACAATTTCAATATAGGAAAAAAATATGTTGAACAATGGATAAAAGTAGACTAAAGCAAACTTTTGAAGTTAGATAGCCAAAAAAAAAAATCCAAAGTAACTGAATCATATCCTAGAACCTTCAAGAGATAATACTAGAAAAATCTATCTTGCTCTGGTACCATGTTAGAATTTCACAATAATAAATATGCAAAGTATTACACAAAAGATGAAGAGAAGAGTGGAACTGATTGATTTATCTCTAGGATCAACTCTGTATAAATAGTAGAGTTGATCATTGAGAGCCGTTAGATTACAACAACTTCATCAAACCTGATGAAGACACAACTTGGAGTTCTCCTAACACATGGAGGAGTGGAAACTCAAGTGTGTATCTTAGTGAACTTAAGAGAATATTCACTTATTATAACAAAATTAAATTTAATAAATTATAGTTCAAGGGGACAATGTAAAGTTGGGCTCTTTTTTGGTAGGTTCAAGGTTTAAACCGCCGTTCAAATTTTCTTGAGAGGTCCAAGGTTCAAACCGTGTGAGAGGGGGTGAGTGTGTAGTGGCTGTGTGTTAAATTCCCTATTGATAAGCATAGCTTTCAGCTTTACGAAGGATCATGGTTGGGAGTAGATTGCTTTGTACTTTGGTCATAGAGATTTCTCACACTAATCAAATAAAAAAAATTAATAAATTATAATTTTATAATAATAAACATTCAAACTTAATAAATACATGCAAAATCCTCTCAAACAATAATATATAATGTTACCAATTAAAATATTTCTCTTGTTATACAATAAATTTATTTTGAAACAAACTTGTTACAAATGAAAATTATCTCCACATTTTTATATTTAAATATAAATGATAAGATATTAAATCCAAATACTTTTTAAATCATAGTTTCCAAATCTTAAATATATTATTAAAAAAGTACATAATTTAAAAAATCTAAAATAAAATTATTGTCACTCCTCACCAAAATTTTGCTATTAAAAGTTTATTAATAAAACATTTTTTTATATTGAACATCGTTTACAAATATTTACAGATATCACTTCTCATTCCAGCAAACAAACACAAGAGGAATCAGACCTTACAACCACATGGATGATAATAACTAAGCAACTGCCATTACACCAAATACCATTCGGTTAATAAAGCATCTTTGCTATTAAAAATTTATTAATAAAGCATTTAGGGGTGCAATGTGAAGAGACTAAAAGTTTATTAATAAAGCATCTTTGCTATTAAAAGTTTATTAATAAAGTATTCAGGGGTGCAATGTGAAGAGACTAAAAGTTTATTAATAAAGCATTTAGGGTTAATAAAGCATTTAGAGGTGTAATGTGAAGAGACTACTGTTCAACTCTATACATTCGTTATAAAATTTCTCACAATAACCAAATAATTTTTTTTTATTAATTTATTAATAACATAATTAGTTTATTAATAAATTAATAGCATGATTAATTTATTAATAAATTAATAGGATGCTTTATTGGGTTGTGTAATGCGATTATTTCTATAGTCCCCTACGAATAGAATATATGTTAGAAATGAACATAGTTTGCTTCCCTGTGAAAATAGTTTATTAACATGTAGCTATGGTGTGACTAGGTATGTGGTGGTGTAAATACCTGTATGGCTCAAACTACGATGAGTCCTTATAAGAAACCGTAAACAGCTCAAATTCAAAGCATGGTAAATGTGGGAGAATCTGTTAAAAAAGAACACCAAATATATGAGGTGGACCCCACATCACATATTTAAGGCGTAGTCATTACGTTTGTTCACGTTTATTCTAAAGTGGTGTTATATCGTTTACAGTTTCTCCTCGTATTTAAGGCGTAGTCATTACGTTTGTTCACGTTTATTCTAAAGTGGTGTTATATCGTTTACAGTTTCTCCTCGTATTTAAGGCGTAGTCATTACGTTTGTTCATGTTTATTCTAAAGTGATGTTATATTGTTTACAGTTCCTTCTGAAAAAAAGTGATGTTATATTGTTTACAGTTCCTTCTGAAAAAAAAGGTAAGCTTATTTATTCAATTCATTAACAAGACAGTTTTCGATTGTGCTTCGTGCCCTAACTCGTTTTGCAGCTTCCGAGGTTACGTTCGGATTGGTGCCGACGACGTAACCCGTGAGACCCATGCAGGAAATGACATACATGGCCATCACATAATTGACCGAATTGTTAGGGATTGAAGGGAGGATTCAGGCGGAATCCCACCTGCTCGTCAAACAACTTTACCCACTTTTCCACTGCTAATCGTAGCAACTGTCGCGAATGGCGTCTTTCAACTGTTTCTCGATTTATTCTACACCAAAAAAAAAAAATTGATAAATCATAGGAGGCAAGAAAAGCCTATTTATTCTAATAACATATTTCTATGTTGAATTTTGTTTCACATTAATATCTCTTCTAGAAAAGCTTATTTATTCTAATAACATATTTCTATGTTGAATTTTGTTCCACAAAAACCTATTTATTCTAATAACATATTTCTATGTTGAATTTTGTTCCACATTAATACCTCTTCTATTTACTTGTGTGTTATAATAATTACACATTGACCAGGTTGTGGGACCTGAGTGGTTTATGAGCCTCAACAATTGTCAAACTTTTTGCCAATGAAGTAGCAGGCTTAAAGGTGGTTATGTGGGTTTCCTCACCCCTATTAACATCTAGTAGCAGCATGTGTGGGGTTGTTGACCCTCTTGCTTTCTAACGGGTTCATTCATGTGATATTGTTCCTTTATAAACTATTATTTCAAGTGGCATATTCTTATTATTATTATTATGTTGATATTATTTCTTTTACAAGCTATTTATTTCTAATAACATATTCTACGTTTAAATTTTCTTTTACTTGCATGTCTTCTAGAAGCCATACTGCACAACGATATCTCGGTTCCTTCCAGACATGTAATTGCGAATGAAGGTGCGTCAACTGCCAAACGTTTTGGACTCTATTTGCAGAACTCCTGAACTTTGAATAACTTGTAATTACGACTTCATGTGATATTTGAGGATATGCTTAAGCCCGATGAAGTTTAGAATCCGGTAAATTCGGTGGCTTGCCATGTTACGTTGTCCATTTTTTTAAAGTAAATGGGCAGTCTTGGATACATGTTCATTTCAATAATAAATAAATAATTATAATAATTTTAAATATAATTTTAAAATTTTATTTAAATTAATTTAATTACTATCAAACAATCTACTCTGCAACACCTATATAACGTTTGGTATATGTTTAACCAACTCCACGTTTATTTGAATGTGTCTCATTTTTGGGATGGATGGGTAAGTTTGTCCTACCATAGACTAGGACTGTTATCCTCAATTTTAGATACACGTCTTTCTCACCACTTTTGATGATAGATGAAAACAGACTTTTGGTTAAGTTAAAATAGCAACGTCAGTCTCGGCTCTCAACAAAGGTATTTGATTTTGTATGAGTCACGATCGGGCCGCTCACCAACCATAGGAATTTTTAGTTGTTATATGGATGATTATATTTATATAAATTTTATTTTAAATGTGGGTTTAAATTATATGAGCTATTGTCAACAAGTTTATATTATCATTCAGCATAAGGAAAACCAAATACAAAATTTAAACGATACAAACTATTCCCAACAAACCTATACCATTTTTCAAATCATTATAAATATTAAAATTAACCAACTTTATCCTCGTGACAAGCTTTGCCACTATTCCCATAAAATCTTATTCTCATTTTCTGTTCTCATCACATGCTTTGTCAACTTGGTTTTGTTCCTGAAATCTGTTCATTATCATTAAATTTAGTATTAGATTTTTAACAACTTATATATGTTTTTATTAGGATTTAAATTTGTAAAATATTAGGCATGGTATTAAGTTAATTAGATCACATTTAATATATTTTATTATTAGAAATAGTTTTAATTTTTTAAGTTATTATTCTTTTGTCATCAATTTTTATATGATTTTAATTTAAGGATAGAATTTACCTTGTCAAACTACCTTCTAATATTTGAATTTACTAAGAGAAAGATAAGCATTATGATTAACTAAATTATTTACTAACTTATTTCCTTCTTTATAGTCACATTGACATTTCTAAGATAGATCCTCCATTAATAATCGAGTTAATGAAATTTACATGTCTATTTTACATGACCACATTAATAATAATTCATGAATGGTTTTCAATTAAAATTTATCTCCATCATTTTCAATGGTGATTTTGATCCTTACAAGGAGTTCATGAATATTTGCATTATTATTAGTTAAAATTATCAATTAAAATTATTATTAGATAAAATTATTAATTAAAATTTATCTCCATCATTTTCAATGGTGATCTTGATCCTTACAATGAGTCTTTGCATTATTATTAGATAAAATTACATATGGTTATACGTAGATGAAAATAAAATTCATTCAATATTTTATAAAACATTGTTTAATTTAACATTTACTTTGATGGTACCATAAAAAGAATAATTTAATGAACCTATCTTTTGATGTTTCTATTTTACCATAGATCGACACAAACATTTGTGTTAATTCCATTTTCACATATGAATATTGCATGTATATTCAACATTTATAACCAAGAGGGTAGCACCATTTTTCATACATACGACATCCCACGAGAACTATTCCTTTGAAATTTTCTAAAGACAATCAACTAGACATGGATATGGTTATGAGATTTATTTTTAAAAGTTATGTTATTCATGTTAAAATCTAAATAAGAAATGTGGGACTAATCCTCCACTAGATGCTTGATGATTTAAGGCCTCAATAAAATATTATACCAACAATTTGTAAAATTCTTAATATCAAATTACCATCGAATATATTTATTGATCACTTGAAAACCTTATGATTTGGAATTCCATGTTGAGAAACTCTTAGGTAAGGTTCATTTAGAGCTTAAAAAAGTAAAGCATCAACATAACCAATATATCTTTAAAATAATTTTTATACTCAATACTCTTGAACATTAAATATTTAAATCAATACTATGTTTTGGCCCAAATGCCAAGTTCTACAATTTTATGAGTTTGTCCCTCAAATTTTCTTTTGTTTATAAATTCTATCTCACTTACTGTTAGAATTCTCAAGAGTAGAACTACAAAGCATTACAAGAGTTTGAAGAAACAAAATAGAACTGATTGATTATTCCATGGATCAACTTTGTATAAATAACAAAGTTGATAATTGAGAGCCGTTGGATTACAACAACTAATAAAATCTAATCTAGATTATAACTGAGAGTTTACCTGACTCATGAAGGAGTGGAAACTCAAGTAAGTCTATCCTATTAGAACTTAAGAGAATAATTACTTATTCTAACACCCCCTTAAGTGATACTAGGGGTGTATTATACAAATGAGTCCCGACAACATGGCCTAATGAGGTACTCATTTATAATATTTTATTTTCTAGAGAGATGGTAAAAACCCATGGGAAAAACCATAAATCAAAAAATAAATAGGGAAGAGGCTTATCTTCGGATGGCGAAGATTGTCCTCTTAATAAAAAAAATATGAGTCCCGACAACATGGCCTAATGAGGTACTCATGTGCAATGTTTTATTTTTTGGAGAGATGGTAAAAACCCCATGGGAAAAACCATCAATCAAAAAAATAAATAGGGAAGAGGATTGCCTTTAGATGGTGAAGATTGTCCTCTTAATACAAAAAAAGGGATGAGTCCCAACAACATGCCCTGATAAGGTACTCATTTACAATATATAGGTGGTGGAAAAACCCCTTGGAGAAAAACCATCTGTCACAAGAAAATATCCAAGTTAGAGTCAAGGATCAGAGAAAACAATTTTTTCAAAAAACATTCAAGTTGCATATAAAGAGCAGTGAATACTATGAAAGAAAATTTTGAAATTTTGCATCAATGGTAAAAAAAAATTTAGATAAACTGAGAAGGTATTACCATAAGCAAATATCTCCAAAAAAAATTGCATATAAGATCAATATACAATATGTAAAAACCTCTTTCCTTTTAAAATAACAAAAAATAAGATATTAAGAACCAATTCTTGAAACCTCCTTCAAGAGAGAATGCTAGAAGAATCTATCCTGCTTTAGTACCATGTTAGAATTCTCAAGAGTAGAACTACAAAGCATTACAAGAGTTTGAAGAAACAAAATAGAACTGATTGATTATTCCATGGATCAACTTTGTGGGATTAATTAATCTAAATAGAATTTTTTAATCTCATATAACCATATATAACGCTTTCACACCAACCTTAATCATTTTTTTTAATATAAAAAATTCAAATAAAACTTATCATGTACTTTAGTCATATCTAATTATATAGGAATATCTAGTTTTTAGTATAAAATGAAGAAAATATATTGTTTTTTTGCAATGAACACAATCAATATTTTCTTATTATAAAAAAAACAACTTGTTTGCCTAAGATAATATATTTTTTTATTATTTTTGTTCATAATTTTTCATAATTTTTAATCTTAAAGATCTTGTTACAATTTAAGACTATTAAAAAAGTTTATCTTACACTTCTTGGGAATCAACAAAAAAAGTGTGGCTTCAATATTAGTTCTTATAAAGTTTGTGATTTATCATGTTCAATCAATTCCAACGTATTATTATTCAAAAATTCCTTTTAAAAAAAATCATAATTAAAATTCATCAAAACTAGATGCTTTTTCTAGATAGAAAAATAAAATTGACTTCCATAGCTCCTCTATAGAAACGTTTCTCATCATGTTTATATTTTGAATTTGTATAATAATTAATTGAATGTTTTACAAGGGCTTATCTTGAACCCTCTTATATTGTCATACTTCTAATTTAAAAAAAAAAAAAATTGATAAATCATAAGAGGCCAGAAAAAAATAATTGATAAATCATAAGAGGCCAGAAAAGCCTATTTATCCTAATAACATATTTCTATGTTGAATTTTGTTCCACATTGATACTTTTTCTAGAAAAGCCTATTTATTCTAATAACATATTTCTATGTTGAATTTTGTTCCACATTAATACCTCTTCTACTTACTTGTGTGCGTGTGTTAATAATTTCACATTGACCAGGTTGTGGGACCTGAGTGGTTTATGAACCTCAACGATGAATTTTTTTTTGCCAATGAGGTAGCAGGCTTAAAGGTGGTTATGTGGGTTTCCTCACCCCTATTAACATCTAGTAGCAGCATTTGTGGGGTTGTTGACCCTCTTGCTTTCTAACGGGTTCATTCATGGGATATTGTTCCTTTATAAACTATTATTTCAAGTGGCATATTCTTATTATTATTATTATGTTGATATTATTTTTTTTACAAGTTATTTATTTCTAATAACATATTCCTATGTTGAAGTTGAAATTTCTTTTATTTATGTCTTCTAGAAGCCATACTGCACAACGATAGCTCGGTTCCTTCCAGACATGTAATTGCGAATGAAGGTGCGTCAACTGCCAAACGTTTTGGACTCTATTTGCAGAACTCCTGAACTTTGAATAACTTGTAATTACGACTTCATGTGATATTTGAGGATATGCTTAAGCCCGATGAAGTTTAGAATCCGGTAAATTCGGTGGCTTGCCATGTTACGTTATATGGAATAGTCCATTTTTTTAAGTAAATGGGCAGTCTTGGATACGTGTTCATTTCAATAATAAATAAATAATTATAATAATTTTAAATATAATTTTAAAATTTTATTTAAATTAATTTAATTACTATTAAACAATCTACTCTGCAACACCTATATAACGTTTGGTATATGTTTAACCAACTCCACGTTTATTTGAATGTGTCTCATTTTTGGGATGGATGGGTAAGTTTGTCCTACCATAGACTAGGACTGTTATCCTCAATTTTAGATACACGTCTTTTTCACCACTTTTGATGATAGATGAAAACAGACTTTTGGTTAAGTTAAAATAGCAACGTCAGTCTCGGCTCTCAACAAAGGTATTTGATTTTGTATGAGTCACGATCGGGCCGCTCACCAACCATAGGAATTTTTAGTTGTTATATGGATGGTTATATTTATATAATTTTTAGTTTAAATGTAGGTTTAAATTATATGAGCTATTCTCAACAAGTTTATATTATCAAAGGAAAACCAAGTACAAAATTTAAACTATACAAACTATTCCCAACAAAACTATATCACTTTTCAAATCATTATAAATACTAAAATTAACCAACTTTGTCCTCATGACAAGCTTTGCCACTATTCCCATAAAATCTTATTCTCATTTTCTGTTCTCATCACATGCTTTGTCAACTTGGTTTTGTTCGTGAAATCTGTTCATTATCATTAAATTTAGTATTAGATTTTTAACAACTTATATATGTTTTTATTAGGATTTAAATTTGTAAAATATTAGGTATGGTATTAAGTTAATTAGATCACATTTAATATATTTTATTATTAGAAATAGTTTTAATTTTTTAAGTTATTATTCTTTTGTCATCAATTTTTATATGATTTTAATTTAAGGATAGAATTTACCTTGTCAAACTACCTTCCAATATTTGAATTTACTAAGAGAAAGATAAACACTAATGATTAACTAAATTATTTACTAACTTATTTCCTTCTTTATAGTCACATTGACATTTCTAAGATAGATCCTCCATTAATAGTCGAGTTAATCAAATTTACATGTCTATTTTACATGACCACATTAATAATAATTCATGAATGGTTCTCAATCAAAATTTATCTCCATCATTTTCAATGGTGATCTTGATCCTTACAAGGAGTTCATGAATCTTTGCATTACTATTAGTTAAAATTATCAATTAAAATTATTATTAGATAAAATTATTAATTAAAATTTATCTCCATCATTTTCAATGGTGATCTTGATCCTTACAATGAGTCTTTGCATTATTATTAGATAAAATTACATATGGTTATACGTAGATGAAAATAAAATTCATTCAATATTTTATAAAACCTTATTTAATTTAACATTTACTTTGATGGTACCATAAAAAGAATAATTTAATGAACCTATCTTTTGATGTTTCTATTTTACCATAGATCGACACAAACATTTGTGTTAATTCCATTTTCACATATGAATATTGCATGTATATTCAACATTTATAACCAAGAGGGTAGCATCATTTTCATACATACGACATCCCACGAGAACTATTCCTTTAAAATTTTCTAAAGACAAGCAACTAGACATGGATATGGTTATGAGATTTATTTTTAAAAGTATGTTATTCATGTTAAAATCTAAAGAAGAAAGGTGGGACTAATCCTCCACTAGATGCTTGATGATTTAAGGCCTCAATAAAATATTATACCAACAATTTGTAAAATTCTTAATATCAAATTACCATCGAATATATTTATTGATCACTTGAAAACCTTATGATTTGGAATTCCATGTTGAGAAACTCTTAGGTAAGGTTCATTTAGAGAATAAAAAATTAAAGCATCAACATAACCAATATATCTTTAAAATAATTTTTATACTCAATACTCTTGAACATTAAATATTTAAATCAATACCATGTTTTGGTCCCAATGCCAAGTTCTACAATTTTATGAGTTTTTCCTTCAAATTTTCTTTTGTTTATAAATTCTATCCCACTTACTGTTAGAATTCCCAAGAGTAGAACTACAAAGCATTACAAGAGTTTGAAAAAACAAAATAGAACTAATTTATTATTCCATGGATCAACTTTGTATAAATAACAAAGTTGATAATTGAGAGCCGTTGGATTACAACTAATAAAATCTGATCTAGATTATAACTGAGAGTTTACTTGAATCATGAAGGAGTGGAAACTCAAGTAAGTCTATCCTATTAGAACTTAAGAGAATAATTACTTATTCTAACACCCCCCTTAAGTGATACTAGGGGTGTATTATACAAATGAGTCCTGACAACATGGCCTAATGAGGTACTCATTTATAATATTTTATTTTCTAGAGAGATGGTAAAAATCCATGGGAAAAACCATAAATAAAAAAAGAAATAAGGAAGAGGCTTATCTTCGGATGGTGAATATTGTCCTCTTAATAAAAAAATATGAGTCCCGACAACATGGCCTGATGAGGTACTCATGTACAATGTTTTATTTTTTGGAGAGATGGTAAAAACCCCATGGGAAAAACCATCAATCAAAAAAATAAATAGGGAAGAGGCTTGTCTTTAGATGGCAAAGATTGTCCTCTTAATACAAAAAAAAGGATGAGTACCGACAACATGCCCTGATGAGGTACTCATTTACAATATATAGATGGTGGAAAAACCCCTTGGAGAAAAACCATATTTCACAAGAAAATATCCAAGTTAGAGTCAAGGATCAGAGAAAACAATTTTTTTAGAAAATATTCAAGTTGCATATAAAGAGCAGTGAATACCATGAAAGAAAATTTTGAAATTTTGCATCAATGGTAAAATTTTTTTTAGATAAACTGAGAAGCTATTACCATAAGGAAATATCTCCAAAAAATATTGCATATAAGATCAATATACAATATGTAAAAACCTTTTTCCTTTTAAAATAACAAAAAATAAGATATAAAGAACCTATTCTTGAAACCTCCTTCAAGAGAGAATGCTAGAAGAATTTATCCTGCTCTAGTACCATGTTAGAATTCTCAAGAGTAGAACTACAAAGCATTACAAGAGTTTGAAGAAACAAAATAGAACTGATTGATTATTCCATGGATCAACTTTGTATAACTAACAATGTTGATCATTGAGAGCCGTTGGATTACAAATCATTAAATCTGATCTAGGCTATAACTGAGAGTTTACCTGACTCATGAAGGAGTGGAAACTCAAGTAATTCTATCCTAGTAGAACTTAAGGGAATAACTACTTATTCTAACACTTACAAAGATAAAACATAACTTTTTTCTCACATTCTTTACAAATAAAATATCTTTAAATTTTATCAAACTCATATTGCATACATACAAAGAATATTTAAATCGACATATTTATAAATAAATAAATTGTAATGTACTCTTTATAAGTAATAGCCTTTTAGTCATAGTTAAGTACTTATATTCTAAATTATTAGATATTATTTTGTTATGTATAAAATTGATCTTGAAATATCATTCTTCTTTTCTTTTTTAAACATACATATACTTTTTTTTTTTAAACATACAAATAATTTGATAAATTAATTGTAATATTCCATCTTCAAACACTAAAAATGCAAGCTAATCTATTGTTATTCTAGGTTAGGGTTAACAAAAAAAGATCTAGATCCTAGATCTTGTCAAATTATATGATATATAACAACATACACATATCATGATATTACCCATTTAAAATCTATGGCCTATCTAGTTGAGTGATGAGCCAAAGTAAAAGTGTGATGAAAAAATTGAGGATGAGATTCAAAGTTACCATATGTTGCAACATCAATAATTTTGATTTTATCTATTAGAAAATCATATTTAATGCCTTATCAAGAATAATAAAGGTATAAGGATGTAATGGTTCACCCAAGCTTATTCAATGGAATGATTTTAAGTATCCAGTGTAGGATTAATTAATCTAAATAGAATTTTTTAATCTCATATAACCATATATAACCATTTCACACAAACCTTAATCATTTTTTTAAATATAAAAATTTCAAATAAAACTTATCATGTACTTTAGTCATATCTAATTATATAGGAATATCCAGTTTTTAGTATAAAATGAAGAAAATATATTGTTTTTTTTGCAATGAACACAATCAATATTTTCTTATCATAAAAAAAACAACTTGTTTGCCTAAGATAATATATTTTTTATTATTTTTGTATATGTTTTTCATAATTTTTAAAATTATCTTAAATATCTTGTTACAAATGAACACTATTAAAAAAGTTTATCTTACACTTCTTGGGAATCAATGAAAAAAGTGTGGCTTCAATCTTAGTTCTTATAAAGTTTGTGACTTATCATCTTCAATCAATTCCAACATATTATTATTCAAAAATTCCTTTTAAAAAATAATAATAATAAAAATCCATCAAAACTAGATGCTTTTTATAGATAGAAAAATAAAATTGACTCCTATAGCTCCTCTATAGAAATGTTTCTCATCATGTTTATATTTTGAATTTGTATAGTAATTAATTGAATGTTTTTGAAGGGCTTATCTTGAACCTTCTTGTATTGTCATACTTCTAATTTTTTTTGGTCGGTTAAATATATGAGGTATATATTAAAATAGGGTTTTGACAGGGACCCTTGCCCTGAGTACAAGAGGAAGCAGGATACCAGCCACAGAAGAAGGTGGAGAAGAAGAAAAAACTAGAACAGAGGTTGAACTTTGAGAGGACACTAAGAAGCTAAATAGAAAGGGAAGAAGGAAGTCCTGGGAGAGGATAGAAGAAAAGGAACACCGCTACGAAACAAAGACCATAGCCCAAAGAGACAAAAGAAGAGCCACACAAATTTAGACTTTTCTCCATGCAAGACTTGCCAATATTAGTGAAAAACTTAGCTTTAGTCCCAACAGTAGGGGAGTCCTTAGGAAGAATACGGATACCATTGACCACCGTCTCCAGGTCATCGTTGAAGAGGAAATCACACTTCATCAAGATTGGAGCTAACACGGGTGGCATTAATGGAACTTGATTGGCCCCCAAAGGAAATTTTATCAGCAGTAATCAGTTGCTCGAACATCGAAGGTAGGGTAGAATTCCATGTGGATAGCTCGTCAATAGAAACAACATGATTTTCAAGAGCATCAACAAGCTTATTGTTATCCCAAAAGGTGTGTTGAAAAATGATTTATTGAAAATTGCGGGACAGGAGTTTGGATTCGTCGATACAATTCTTGACCTTCCAAGAGGGAGTCTTATTATTCTTAAAATAATTGATGGTGGTTAAGGAGTCTCCTTCCACCAAAATATTTGAATCGGAAAACCTTTGAGCAACGGTAAGTCCCCGCCAAAGAGCCCTAGCTTCTGCCACTTGGTTGGAGTGAAGACCAAGTGGTTCGACAAAGGCACAGAGGACATTACCATGGAAATATTTGAGAATACCTCCAACACCAGAAATACCAGGGTTACCTTTAGCTGTCCCATCCACATTAAGTTTGACCCAGCCTTTGGGGGGGATCCGATTAGATAAGAGCCTAGGTTGGGGTTTTGAGGGCATTGATGTGATAATGGAAAAGTCTAAGGATTCAGCTAAACTAACTTTAGCCACAGGACAAGACTTGGATTGCAATGGAACCAGGCTAGCATTCTCTTTTGCAGCATTGAGGATTTTAGAACTTAGAAAATCAGTGCTCCGAGACAAGTTTTTGAAGATACGCCTATTTCTTTCAAGCCAGATATGCCACATAAAATGATGGAGACAGAAACTCAAAAAGTTTTGAGGTGGAGGTTGATGAAGGGGTTCGGCCACTATATGAAAATATTGGCAAGGGTCTGGGGGGAAGCCCATACAATATTAAACCAGTCAAACAGTTTGTGAAGGATTGGTGTAGTGAACGGGCAATCTAGAAAAATATGTTGTGGGAATTCCCAATTGCAATAGCAGAGATGACATCTATTGGGGATAAGCATACCTCTTTTCAAAAGGTTGTCATTGGTCAGAATTTTCCCCTAGATGGCAACCCACACAAAGGAAGCAACTTTAGGAATTAGGTGTTTGGACCACACGAGCTTGAAAGGCAAATCAATAGGTTCAATTGGCAGAAGAATATTGAAGGTAGTCTTGACCGAGAACACCCCTGAATCAGAACCCTACCAAAAAATTGATCAATGTGAGCATGCGGTCAAATGAGCTGGGTGGACTCATTTGGCATCTCATTGATATTGATCTGATTCCACCTTCTCTGCCCATTATGATTTTCAATAAATTCAGACACCAAGGGACCAAACCTATTATCTATGAATGTTTTGAGATTAGCCAGTAGTGGGTTTTGAATCAGAGGAGTTTCCAGCACCCAAATGCCCCTCCAAAAATCAATCTGACTACCGGTGCTAATCCTCCATCGAAGGCCCTAAGGGATGAGGGGTCGAGTAGTAAGAATGGATTTCCAAAAGCAGGAACCATGAGGATGGGTCTCAATCATGAATAAGGTATATTACTAAAGGTATTTTTGATGAATGATATTAATCCATTCCACTTCCTCTCTAGAAATTAACCACCAAGCCTGCTTGGCCAGAAGAGCTCTGTTAAACAACTGTAGTCTTCTAAGGCCCAGCCCTCCATAAAGTTTAGGTTTACAAACCTTGTTCCATTCAACCAAATGAAATCTACTCTTGTTCTCAGCCCCAGTCCACAAGAAATTCCTTTGGATCTGTTCTAGTTTCTGACTCACCTTGACTGGAATTTTAAACATGGACATGAAGTAAATTGGGATATTTTGAAGGGAAGTTTGAGTCAAAGTAATTTTCCCAACTTGTGACAGTAATTTTTCTTTCCAACCTGCAAGTTTCCTCTGCAATATTTCCACCACCCCATTCCACATGGTAGGTTTGGATTGACCAAAGAACAGAGGAATTCCTAAATATGAAGCAGGGAGGTGGGAAATTGGGCAATTCAAGATTTCAAAATTTTTTTGTTGCCTGCGATCTGGAGTATTTAAGAGGAAAATTTTGCTTTTATGAAAGTTTATTTATTTTTGGGCAGCCTCTTCATACCACTAAAGGATGAACTTAATCACTTTCGCCTCAAAACAGGAAGCTTTGGTAGTGACCAAGGTATCGTCAACAAACTGTTGATGGGATACAAGTCTAGTGTGAGAAGCAACTCTTAGTCTAGAAATGAGCTGAATGTTACTGGCTGCTTTAAGGGATCATCCTAAAGCTTCAGTGACCAGAATGAAAAGTAAGGGGGATATAGGATCCCCTTGTATGATGCCACGCGAGCTACAAAAATAACCAGTGGTGGAGCCATTAATCAAGACAGAAAACCATGGGGTAGAAATGTAACCTAAAATTAATGCAACCCAGTCCGGATGGAAGCCAAAATTGGTGAGGATGACCTCAAGGAACTTTTGGCTAGGCCTATCATAGGCTTTGTTCATGTCCAATTTCAGGAGGAAAACTGGCTGCTTGGAAAAATGTGCTGAATGAAGGGCCTCATGGACAGAAATTACCCCGTCTAGAATAGACCTTCCTTGAACAGAGCTCCCTTGGGGGGTTTCAAAAATGAAAGGGAGGACCTCACGTATTCTATTGGTCATGGATTTCATCAGAATTTTATAAATGACATTGTACAGGCTGATTGGATGAAAATTAGACATGGAATTGGCATTTGGAAATTTAGGAATGAGGGCTATAAGAGTAGAATTGAAGCCACGAGGGATGGACTTAGAATTCTAAAATTCTCTAATAGCTTCAAAAACATCAGTCTCGAGAAGGTCCCAAAATTTTTGGAAAAAATGGGGCGGGAAACCATCAGGGCCAGGTGCCTTATCAGGTTGCATGACAAACAAGGCATCATGAATATTTGTGTTAGAGAAAGGCTATAGAAGCTGGGAATTTACCTCATTAGACACCAAATTAGGAATATGGTGAAGCATTTATTGGAAGGCAAGGTTGGAGGAATCTCTGTCCTTAGAAAGAAGCTCAGAGAAGTAAGAAACAACCTCCTTCCTTATTTCGTGAAAATCTGAAACCATACGTCCATTCCAACACTTCAGTTCCTTGACCCTGTTGAAGCTCCTATTTCTCAATGTTGAGGCATGAAATAATTTTGTGTTAAGATCTCCTTCTTTGAGCAAAAGAGCACGTGATTTCTAATTCCAAAAGACATCTTCCTGGGCCAAGAGGTTATGGTAGTCAGCAAGAATTGTTCTTTCTTCAGCTCTGTCCTGTTCAGTACAAACCCCAGATTGGATTTTGTTTTCGATGACCTGCAGTCTATCTTTTAAGGTCTGCTTAACCTCAAAAATATTTCCAAAGACTTCTTTATTCCAAATTTTGAGATTGACTTTAACATGTTTTAGTTTTTGAGCAAGCCTGAAGGAGGGTGAACCTTGATCAACCTGCTGCCACCATTCATAAATTCTACCCTTTAAATCAGGATGATGAACCCACATGGATTCGAATCTAAAGGGCCTCCGAAAAGGGGTATTTTGGGTGATGTCGAGCAACAATGGGCTATGATCAGAACCTATTTTGGCCTGAGCCAAGAGATCAACATCCCCAAAAAGGTTGATAGCTTCCTTGGACATGAAGAAATGATAAATCTTGACCTAGATTAGCTGATTCCCCGTCCTTCTATTACTTCATGTATACTCTACATTTTTGAGTTTAATTTCCATAAAATTATTGAAGTTGACGAACTCAAGAAAACCTTCCATACCTTTGTCAATTTTCGTGGAGCCTCCAAATTTTTTAGAAGGGAAAATATGGGTATTAAATTCACCCACAATAATCCAAGGTTCGCTATCAAATGTTTTTCTCAACGAGCTTAGGCTGGACCAAAAATCATCTCTGTCGGTAGAGTTGTTTGGTGCGTAAACATTGGATAGGACCCAAGAAATGTTGGAATTGAATTCTTGAAATCGCATACTTACAGATCTGCCATCCATATGTATTAGGTCCCTTTGAATTTTTTTCCATCCCACATGGTCACGAGACCTCTAGCGGTGCCTTGGGTAGGGCGGTAAACGAAATCACCAATGTTCCATATTTTCTTGGCAACAAAAGCAATTGAACCTAATTGTAGTTTAGTTTCTTGGAGAATAAAAATGGAAGGTTGAACTTATTTTTTCAATGAGTTAACCAGACGATGCTTTGGTAACCCATTCAATACCTTCACATTCCATGAGAGGATTCTCATTTGGAATTTATGGAGGATATTTTGCCCCCCTTACTAGAAGGATGGGGAGGTTTAGTACTGACACCATCATATTTACACTAAAATTCGTACAAGGGAAACAACATTTTTTGAATGCCGTTGTCAATATCGTATCTGAATTTGCGGTTGAACTGCTCAAAATTTGAAGGTCGCCCTCACTTCTTATCACTGCCCACATCGAGGGGGGATTTCTTGGAGCTACGGGTTATTTTGGGGCTGAACTTGTGCTAGGAGATTTGCTGTACCACAGAACTTGAGGCTAAGAGGATGTTGGCTAGCTTCGAGGGTGTGAAGGTCTTCGATTTAGGGTTAGACGACCTAGATTTAGATGGTGAGTTCTAGGCATCGAGAGATACCATTTTTTTGGCATCAACTCCCAAAATAATATTCTTAGAGGCATCATTGGTTATATCAAGTAACACCGAGACTTTGTTTGGACTATCATTAATATGACCACTTTCATCACTTGAGTCAGGAGAAGGAGAAGGAGTGGTAGCCAGTTGCTTACCTCTTCCAGCATGTTCAGGGGTCGGATGAGCAGGCCGAGCTTGGGCATTCTCGCTTATGACTATTCCTATGGTACCAGAAGGTAGACCTCTATTTCGTCGAGCACCTTTTCTAGGACCAGTGACTTTCTACCCCTGGTCTACTGACTGTATCTACTTCGCTTCATTTCTTGTTGAATTCTTCTCGTGAACGGGAGGAATTTGCACTTCGCTGTTGGTCTGAGCAAATTTGGCTCTTAGCGAAGGACATTGGCTCCTCAAATGTCCTTGGGTGTTGCATTCCACATAGTAGCCTAGTTTATTGTCATACTTCTAATAAATAACTTTGAAATAACTATTTTTTTATTAATAATATTGTAGACACCAAAATGACACCAATCCGATTATGTGACTGCAAACACTGATTGCTTTGACACACATAGCCCCCAGGGTAGCCCTCAGAGGTCAAACAGTGGTCCTAACCACTTTTACAACAATTTTGGAAGGTTAGAAAGCAATTTGGCACCTTCACACACCCTGCTACAAATTCATCCCACCCTGGGATGAATTCAAATTGGGATCCATCTCACCCAGGGACAAATTCTGAATTCGTCTTTGGTCAGGACGAATTCCAAGTTCAATGGTCAAAAAGAAGATTTGTGCCAAATGGTAGCCGAAGATAGTCAATTAATGACTCTTGCCTTGCATGTGCGTGTAGGTGGGTAGATTGGCCGTTAGAGGGCTATCACAAGGGTAGTCATGGAAGCCCAAGTCAAGGAGGACTTTCCTTCCTCATGGGAAGGCATGAATGCCACATGGCGCTTATGCATGCCCCTCCAAAGAGACCCCTTGGGTCTATAAAATGGTGAAATTTCTCACCCAAAAAGAGACAAGTTGGAGGCATTTTCAAGCAACGAAGTGCTGCCAAAATTGAATACCACCTTTTACCCCTTTGATTCACCTCTTCCACATCCTTGATCTCTTTCACAAGAGAGGTTATTGGGTGGCTATTGGAAGTGTGAATCCGGTCCCAAAACTCGACATTTGACCCCATTTATCTACCAATTCATCGACAACCCATCACAAGATATTTTGGGCCCATCCCAAGTGGATTGGTGCCGAAATCAAGTTCTAACGGTGGGCGGCCCGCCCGGGCGCCCCGCACTTCTTAGTTTTATTTTCATTTGTTCTTTTGTCACTTGTTTATCTTGAATTCCATTTTATGCTATTTAGATAGTTTGTAATTCCAATTTCACAAGGCTTTGATCATATTTTACCATGTTTTGTCGCTTTTGTTGTCCTCACTAACTTGCAGGTAGCGACATCAAATTCTCGATGATGGAGGTCAAATTGGGAGAATCCGACCATCTGGGTTGTCCCAAAATGCCCCCAATTAGCTAACCCCCATGTTTGCAGGTGTTTTGGAGCTCCTGAGACATGACATTTGGGCAGCTTCACTTCGGCACTTTATCACAGGCGAATTCATCCTACCTGGGGATGAATAACAGTAGAATTCATCCTGACTAGGGACAAATTATAGTTGAATGCAAATTGGCAGAGTTTTCTTGACTGTTCGGATGGCAGTGGCCCTCTGGTAATGTTCCATCGTCTCTATCAAATTTGCAGGTTATTCAAAATCATTGTATTTATCGATTTAGCTAATCTTATGCATGCATCTTCCATTGGTTTTAGGATCAAATGCCTCATATTTTGTCATAGGTGCTACTAACGACTTGTGTCTTTGAACGTAGGAAGAGCAACAAGAATCAAGGATTCATCAACGCAAGCGGCGGTAACACTTTGGCCCGCCCATTTCAAATGTGGGCATGCGAAAGGAGGAAGACTAAGTCATGATTGTAACCAAAATTCATTTAACACTCCTAGCCCCTGAAAAGGGAGGAGGCATCTTTGTAACCGAGATTAAGAGAGTTAAATAAAAAGGGCTGTGCTTTCTTTAATTTCTTATCTCTGTTTGATTCGCTTCTTTCATTTCATGCTTTTCACATTTTAGGACTTAGGCGTTTGTTTGATTTTGAATGCATCGCAAATAGTTTTCCTTTCAAATCTTTCGAAATCTCATGCTTTCAAATATCTTTTGCTTCGTTAGCATTTTTAATCTAAAGTTCAAATATTTTTAATTCAACAAAGAAATAAATTTATTTTAGTAGTGTGAAACCTTAGTTTTCTATCAAATTTACTAAGACACTCTCCGTATAATTCATGGCTAAATATGACTCTTCATTTATAATACATTTTGGTAATTTAACACTATTTAATTTTTAGATATAAATATATTGGTCCATTTTATTAATTTTATGATTATTCCTTTAACGAATTTACTCATTTTTTTAATTTATTACGATATTTTGATAGAATCTTCTAGATCTTTTTTAAAAAATCTATTCATACACATCCCCGTGAGCGTGGTCTACTGGTAAGGATGCCACTTGACCCAAGTTCAATCCCCATGGTGGATATGTATAAGAAATATTACTAAAAAAATACATACATATCCATTTACAAGTTATTTCATACAATACTTCATACAAGATAATATAATCATTTATAATAAATAATGATCTTAAAGCCAAATATATTAAAATAAATATAATAAAAATAAAATAATTTTGAATAAACATTATTAAGTAGACCACATCTCAAGATTAAAAATTTATAATATAGTTTTAAGTAACATTAGTGTTTAAAGAGATTATTATCTTATGGGTATGATGTACTAGATAATAAAAAACTATCCAATATGCTTCCTAAATAAGTTTGTAAAATATAATTATTATTCCATCTATATTTCAAAATCTTGCAAGAATAACATTTCAAAAATACTTTGCATTGAAAAAGTAATCAAAATCCTTCTCTAAATTAGACTATTCTAGTATAAATTTAATATAATTGATATATTTTTTAAATTATAAAATTAAAAATACTAATTTATATAAATAATATTATACTTTTCAATATCATTTATGAAAACCTTAAACTACACTCTTTATTCTTTCTGGTTCCTAAATTAGTTCTTATTAATCCTCGTAAATTTAAATTTTTTTATTTTTGTTTATTCTATCTCTCAAATATTTTATCTTACAAGCCCTAAATTCTTTACATCATTTTGTACCTCAAATGAGATGTTTAAAAGGATGGTTATCAAATAAAAAAGGGCGTATTTCAATTCTCTTAATAGATTAAAATAATTTATATTAAATAAATACGACTTATTAAATTTATATATTACACAAAGAAATATACATTATACATATATCACTTTATGATCAACAAGCATATTAAATGGTCATATGAGAAACACATAAATATTAACTTACACTAAAGTTTTTGTCATCCTCATAATGGAATTGGAATGCATGGCTCACATCCATCCTTAATCCTAGCTTACTCTAGCAATTCTTAAATTGTCATATGAGAAACACATAAATGTAGGAAGTACAAGTACACATTAACTTGCACTAAAGTTTTTACCATCCTTATAATGTAATTGGAATGCATAAAGTTTTTACCCTCATAATAGAATTGGAATGCATAAAGTTTTTGCCATCCTTATAATGGAATTGGAATGCATGGCTCACATCCATCTTTGGAGAATCATAGCTTATTCTAGCAATTCTAAAATCTAGAGATCACATCTATTTTTGGAGAAGCCTTACTCCATCTACATCCATTTCTAGGGATCTCATCCGGCATTACATCAATTCCAATATTTATAATAATTTGAAAGGTCCAATAAAGATTGTGGAAGATGCCCGTGGGCCTGCATGACAAAACTTGTCAGAATGAGAAAAATCCTTCGGTTGTTGGGCGGCCACATCGTCACTGGTTAAAAACAAATATATATATTTTTTAAAGTCGACGCTGACGTCGTGGCTATCTAAATCGATGAGAAGTTGGTGTAGAATAGACAAACTTTGCTATCTATCGTGAAAACTAAAACTGCTATCTAAAAGAAGAAATACCCATCCGATGACAAAAATGGTACGCAGCCATATCACGCAGCATGGCAAGCATATCCTTAAACAGCACATGATTCTAAAAGTCCACCAAGGAATCGTCCTTACCAGCTATTCAAACTAGAAACATTCTCATCTTCTCTTCTAAATCCAGAAGGAACCTAAGGAACCGAAATAATATAACACCCTCATCTTCTCTTCAAAATCTTGAAAGCTTCGCAAAAATGTGGAGTAAAAAAAAAAAAAAATAGCAATAATAGTAAAGATGCAAGTATTTTTTTTTGTGTTTTTGTGGTGCGTTTAATGGTATAAAAGGTTTAAAATGATTGTAACATGGTAGTTATAGAACAGCATCTGAGATGGCGGACTGCTCTAAAAACTGTTTGACAACATCCGTGACGGACAGTGCATAAAGCCGAACAACCTACCCGAATTTGTAAAGGCTACCGAATCCACATATTTAAAAACAGTTAAAGACGCAAAGAACAACATGAAAGAGATGGTGGGGACGCGGCTGGTCCTGTTGTTCGCTGACGTAACAGATGGCGGCACCACAGTGGGTCTGCAGTACGCATTCCTTCGTTACACGTTTGAAAACACGTCTACGGCTGTGTTCGGAAGGAGCTTCGGATGCTTGTACCAAGGGCTATTGGAGGTCCTCTTGGTTAGTTATCCAAAATACACATTTTTACACTCTTACGATACCTCCCTCTATTTTTCTTGAATTCTCTTGTTTTAACTATTTAACCTAATAAGACTTCCAATGGCATTTTCATTCATTCAAATTCTATTTGCTTTTACTCTAGCAAGAGACTCTACAAAATCATTCTTGAATAAGACCTAGATAATCAAAATTGATATTGACAGTTTTTTTCATATATATATATATATATATATATATATATATATATATATATATATATATATATATTTTGGTATTATTAAGAAAGAGGGTTTTGAAAGGGTTCCTAAAACCTTTTACAACATGAAGCTAAACCAAACATAAGAAACAGTACAGACAGTACAGTCAAAGAAGGCACGAGGCGCAAAAACACAAAAACAATCCAGACCACTACGCACCAACCAACCAAAATAGACGAACAACCAAAACCGATAGATCAAGAAGGCAAAGGAAGAACCGAGGTAGTTCTAAAGTACACCTTTAGACTGAACAATGATATCACCAGCCATCTATGCCACCTCCTCCGCATAATCCAAAGCCATCCTCATAGAGCTCCAAGTAACCCACATTTAACAAGCTATTCGGGTGTCTCTACATATAACAACACTAATATATCTCCACAATATAGATTTCAAACCACCACACCTTTTTGAAAGAAAATCTTAGTTTCAAAATACTAGGAAAAGTCTTACAAACACTAATTCCTTGTTAAAGACAATCTCTTATGATTCAATTCATTTATTAATCAAATTTTATGATGCTTGGGTATTTAGAGAACTTGTAATTTGGAAAATCCTAAAATACTACTTAAGTAAAATTAACCTTACTTATTATCTACATTCTTTTTCCCTTCTAGAATGCACTTTCTTTTAAAAATCAATTAATAAATAGAGCACGTTTTACTTTGTAGATACCTATAAATTATGGGATTCTCATTGATCTAGGCCTATGAAATTTCTAGGGCATGACTTTATGTCAAAAAATATCTAAAAACTTATTTTTATACATTTATAGTCAAAATGAATTCTAGTGATGTTGACACATCGATGGAGGACAAAAACTTTGAGTAATGAATTCAATGTTATAGTCTCACATCTCTTCTGAGATATTGTTTACATTGTACTACTCTACTTATATGTACTACTTTGCTTATATTTACAAGATTTATGATTTATCATATCTCTATATTTTGCATTCTATTATGTTTGGATTACAATATTTCTTGATATTAATTTAAAATAATGTATTTTGTATCACCCATACATGTATGTGGGATTTTATTTTTTCAAAACTCATTTGCATGAAAAAATAAGTGGTCTCTAATTCATAACATAAGAAATATTTTAAATTTTTTCCATGCACAATTTAGTAAGATGCAAGGCTATAGTGTCAAATGATATAGGGTAGGTTCTTTATTGAATTATCTTGTATCTTCCATTTTTACTAGCTTTTTTCCAATACTTTTCCTTGTAATTTGATGATGTTGATAAAAATGTAAGGCAAAATAAAATCCTTTCTCAATACCCATGTTATGATATATAAATAATATAGGGTTTTATTTACAATAATAAAATATCCTATTAATATTCCTCATCTGATATTGGACCTTGTGATCAAAGTAAAGTTTATTAGCAACCTATTTAAAAACATTCTATTTTAGCATTAGGAGTAAATGAATTCAAAACATGTATCTCATGATAATTACAATTAAAGTTTATATATATATATATATAAAAGGGGTGTGGGAGGAGTAAATGTATCGATAAATATTTTGTATCTTTCAAATGGATACTTTTTCTACCAATAATGATACTTATTGTATCTCTCTGTAATCCTTTTATTGTGAATAGAAGAAAAGTGCTAATTTTATTCGGTTGATGTTCATGTTGTTGTTTACTATTCTTAATAAATTCTATGACTACTAGAGGTTAAATTTTAATATATAAGATTTAAGACATGATACATTATCTATACCTATAGCAAAATTTAAATGTAGATTATGCCTACGTTTTTATGTTTCTATATTAAAATCAATAAATTGGTTATTTATAAGGAAATTATATATATATATATTTCAAACCTCACTTTTGAAATTTATTTATAAAAAATAAAATAAAAAACTTGCATGATTAAAAATTTGAATTGAGGACTACATGTAATTTGATGGTAGAATTTTTTACATTAGTACGTTGTTGATGCATTTTGGAATAGTAAACTTAAAGTATGCTCTCCCTTGTATAGGAGTATTATGAAGTGAGAGTATTTTTTACCTTTATTCAAATGCATTGGTCCAAGGTGAATTGAAAATACACCTAGTAAAGTTTAGATATTTAGGAACAAGGTAGAGTGGAAGTCCATTCAATTATATTTGTTGCCATTTTAGAACCTAGAATGGAGTTAAGGTCACATTTATGGAGAAGAATTTTTTCTAAGCATGAGTACATATCTTCTCACTTATCATGTTTACAATTATAATTGATTTTATTAGATTTTATTACACAAAGTGAACAATTACAAAGCATACAAGGATTGGAAAAATCAAATCTAAACCATTAGATATGATTTTATTGACATAATATTCGATTGAGTTCTTATCACCCTAATAAAATTGTAAGTCTTCTCCATTGTCATTTAGATTTAGTAGGGTTTCACCAAATATGCCATGTTAAAAGAGCCAAGATCACTCCAACATTAGCCATATTATCTTTTTTCCTATTATATTTTGTAAACACATGATGTAATTTTATCTTGGAGAATTGTTTCAATAGAATCTTGACCATATTTATCACATAAAAGATGTTGATGGACTTATAATGACCAAATTTTATGGTATTTATAATGAATTTTGAATCACCAAAGATTTGAATTACATCACATACCTTTTATTTTACTAAAATCAATGCCAATTTCAGAGTACTAGTATCAACTCTATTATTTGAAGAGAGGCCAAGTACAACAACAAACTTCACACTAATTTTACCATTGAGAAATAAGATACCTCTACCTCTAGTAGCTCCTAGGTTTCCTTTTGAGGCCCCATCAAAGAAGAGGGAGTAACCAATAGAGATCAAGGGTGCAAGATCATAATTTATTATTTTCTTCTTGAAATTAATTATTGGTGCAATCTCATACAAAAGGGTAATAATATTTGAGGCTATAGCCCATTGAGGAGAGAATTGGTTCTTGAATATGACATAAATTATTGCTTTCTAAACACTCTAAAAAAGGTATCTAGGCATCATTTGCTTTACGTGTATGGGCCAAAGAGTAAAATTAGTCAAACCCAAAATAAGAGAGTACCTATTCATAGCTTCTTCAAAGGAATTAGGTGTAAGAATAGCCAAAGTAGTATTAGAGAGAATTAATCTCTAGACTTCCTTGACATAGGAACAATGCACAAGAAGATGATCTCTGCTTTCTTCATCTACATGGCATAAATAAAGTGGACCCTACAATTTTTTTTTTTGAATGCTATCTTAGGTTAATTTCTTATTCAAAGACAAGAGCCAAAGAAAAAAATTAATTTTAGGAATAAAGCCTTTATGCCAATTGTGTCTCCATTTGGGCATAGAAGGGGAAGAACCTCAAATCAGTTTATAACCTTTGTTGATAGAATAAATACCCAAACCTTTCATACTCCCCCAAATTAACTTATCTTCAGCCAAAGTATTGAGAGGAGTTCTACCCTCTATTGAAGTAATAAAACAATTCCAGTCCTTAGTTAAATTTTGAGGTATTCTAAGATCATGGCAAGACTTGATTCTTGGAGGGGCAAAAAAATTCACCACTTAAGAAAGAAATTGCAAGTTAGAAGAATTTAGCCAATCTTGTAATCTGTCCAAAATGGCAGGTCCATAATTTCCCATGATTTTGTCTTCAACACTTTTTATCTTTTCCACATTTTAGGTACCCAAGAAAAATGCTTATAGATAATTTCCATGGCTATTTCAATATTTCTCAAAATTAGAGATTTTTTCTGTGTAAATGCAGAGAATTTTACCATTTTGGATTTTATAGTTATACTTATAAATCAAAATATTGGACCACCGATAATCTTTGGTAGTAACCATATTCCAAACAAGTTTTTTTGCTAGAGAATTTTGATGATCAAAAATACGTATAAGACCAAGTCCCTCTTCCTTCTTACTTTTGATAATACATTCCCACTTTGCTAAATGATACTTGCTTTTACTATCATATTTGCCACACTCCCACGTGAATTTTATGAAAAGTTCTTTCATTTTTTCATGATGCCAAAAGGAGCACATAGAATAATTATTTGGTAAATAGTAATGGCATCCAACATAGAGTTTATAAGAAGAATCCTTATCATAGGGGTTAACCAATAATTTTCCCAATCATTGAGTCTAATTTTCATTTAAAAAAAAAATTCATATCATCAAACTAGGTTTGGTGAAAGAAATTGGAATACCCGAATAGGTAAAAGTGGAGTCCATACTCACTTTGAAGCCAAGAAATATAGAAATCTCAACAATGCCCTTTTGAAAGTGGTTGGAGAGATAGATAATTGGCTTAGAGTTATTAATTTTGTTGTGAGGGGCCTCTAAGAAAAACCTAAGAGATTTTGTAAATCTGTGAGCAATTTGAGGAGATGCATGCCCAAGTGACAATCTATCATCTATAAATTGAGAATGGTTGAGCTATTTACAACCATTATAAGTGGGGATACCTAACAAAAATATTTGCACTCTTAGTTATTCAAGATTTATAACTAGAAGTTCAGTAGTTAAAATATATAGAATGGGGGGAATAGGGTAGCCTTACCTTAGGCCACAAGAAATCTTGAAGAAAGATGTGGAGCTTCCATTTACAAGAAATTCAATCCATGGGTTACTTATGCAATATTTGATCCATTCAACCATGCCCTCATTGAATCTCATTTTGTACAAAGTTTCAAAGATTGCCCAGTGACTAAGTCTGTCAAATACATTTGCCATATCTAGTTTTACTACCATTATATTTTTAATTCCTTGCTTACAAGAGTGGATGGCTTCTTGTGTGAGTATTATTACTTCATATATATGAAGATTAGGAACAAAGCCCATTTTTTCTTGTGAGATCAAAAGTGGGATATTTTTCTTATTCTCCTTGCTGTTAGCTTTGTAATAATTTTGTAAGAAGTATTACAAAGTGAAATTGGCCTAAATATTTATAATGTTTAAGCTTGAGCTTCCTTAGGAACTAAAGCCAAGAAGGAAGAATTGATACCACCATGATCATAATTATTACATGAAGCTAGTTCATTTGACATATTTAAAACATATCTTTCAAAATATATTATTTAAAAGTAATAATAATTTTTCAAAATTCAAAGACAAAAGTTCATGTAATCAAATGCTAAATTAATTCATTTAATGACTACAATAGTAAGCCGATTACAAGATATAATAGTTTATGAGCAACAAATAAAAAAATATTATAAACTATGTCTACTCAATTTTCATATATCTAAAAATTCATATTTAATTCAAAAATAGAGTGTGCAAAACCAAATAGAAGAATAAGGAAAATTAACTATAACTAACTAATTCTAATAAATAAGAATTATAACCTTAGCATCTAATTGTATAGTAATTATTTTAATTTTACTTTTAATGTATATTTAACTATTAAAAATTTATTAAATAGAAATAAATAATACAATTATTTGAATTAATTGCTTACAATTAAAGGAAGTTAAATTATATTATATGGGTTTTTATATATTCTAAGATGTCTATTTTACATGGGTTTGAGGATTGCCACACACAAAGCCTAACCAAAAAGTATGGAATTGAGTTCCTTGTCTTCCTAAGTGCTTTGTACTTACCAATCAATAATCAACATAGGCATGTTGCATTATTCATCTATTAAATGAATTATGAGTTCTCTTATAATCATGGTAAATAGTAGGCTTGAAATAATTATGTTAAATACTATTTTACAAATTGAAAATCCATGTTATAATTTAATTCAAACACAACATAATTTTTTTTAGTGAAAATACCATAAATACAATCAACCCTTTTGGCTTGAGTATAGACCCATATACTAACAAAAAAATGATCTAGAATTATATTTTAATATATAATTTTATATTAATATTCTATAGTAAATATATGTTTATATGTAAAATTAATAATAACAAATAAAATCACTATGAAAAATTATGTTTAATTAAAAGGGATTAAAACAAAATAATATATTTATTTAATTATATGTTTTCATATAATATCATTTTTTTATACTATTAAGAGAAGAGGGTTTTGAAAGGGATCCCACAACCTTTTACAAAAGCTCCAAGAAAGTTGGAGAAAATCCAGAAGAAAACCTAAACCAATTAGAAAATACCCCCCACCAATGGAGAGGGTCCAAAGACAACATAAAAAATAGAAAAGAAATCCAGTAGAAAGAAACGAAGAATAGGAAGAAATAAGGAGAGAATCAAGGAATTTTTAAACTAGCAAATCAACTTCTAGAACTACATCACTCGCCAACCTGGATACTTCCTCTGAGTAGTCAACTGCTATCTTTAGAGAGCTCTATATTGCACACTGTTTAATCTCCATCAACTTCAGATTATGGATCCCAACATTCTGGAAAACAAAAATTTTAAGTAAATCATGAATGAAGGAGATGAAAAACCACACCAAATTCCTCACGCAAAGATCCCTCTACACAAAGAAAATAAGGCAAATAGGCAAAGACTATTATGAACACATCCATGATGTAGTAATTTTTCATATAATAGCATTAAATTGTAATCTTAGAAGTATTATGTAGTAACTAGTCCCTTGGTTCATACAGTTAGAAATTTGAGGTGTAGTAAAGAAATAATTGTGTTGTGAGAAGAGCTATTATAACTAAAGAAATAATTTTATTACTAAACCACTTATTGTGATAAAAAACAATGTTAATTTCTTAGTAATTAGCAACACAATTTATCAAAAATGTAAAGAAAAATTTAATTGAATAGTAATAGAAAGTATATTTTTAACATCCATGATGACAAAGGCCATATGGAAATATGCATTTCAATTCATATTACTATCACTAAAGCATAGTGTAAAACCATAGTCCATTTTAGATTTAAACCCTAGATTTCCTATTTGGAGTTCCAAATTCTTCACCAATTAAAAATTTCAAGGATATGTACGCTTTATACCATCAGAGGTGATATCATAACAATTTTATGTTGTTTTCATATTATCAAATTTATTTGGATTAAACCTTTATGCCAAACCATGAGGTATAGTAGTTGATAAACCTTTAGAAATATCACACTTATTGTAGAAGTGTCTATTATGTAGTAAGAGTATCTAAAAACGCAATTACAATCAATGTTAACCTTTTGGCCATATTTGCCCTCTAGACAACAAGATTGTCTAAAAAATATATTGTAACAAAAAATAGCTCTATGGCTACATTTCTTACTACTAAGACCATTGATATTAAAGGTTACCTTGTGTATCAACAAAAATGTATACTTTTTTAGGCCAAGTGGATCCCTCCTTTGGATGGGTGGATTAAATTAAACTTTTATGGAGCCTCAAAAGGAAATTTAGGTCTGAGAGGATAAGGAGGAATTATTAGAAAAAATAAAAGTGAGAAGGAGGTAGTATGATAGGAAGGTAATACATGATGGGGAAAAGAACACCCATACCTTTATAAAATATGGTGTTAAGGTTGTTTTATTACCTTTTAAAGAGGAAGGACATGATGAGAGTTTTTTGGCCACTAAAGAGTTTAGGGCAAAAATAGAGGAAATAAGGTTTTGTTATGTCTTGATAGTGAAGAAGGTGATAGATGACGTTACAACAGATCTAGAAGAAGAAATTTTTAGAGAAGAAGAAATTATTGTGGAAGAATTTATTGCACAAAATATTCTTCTTGTGAAAGAAATTTCTATAACATAAATGATGACAAAAGAATTTGTTGAAGAAGAAATTTTTGAAGAAAAATTGGAAGCAGTTTCTAGAATCGAACCAAGATCTATGGGCGTGGAGCCCATCGTATTTCTCTTAGATCATATTGTTGCTGTTTAAGCAATGGAAAATTTTGAAGAATTTGAAGATTCGAAAGAAGAAAATATAGATGTAATACTTGTATTCCCTATGTTTGAGGTTATATTTTTTGGTGATATTGATGTTGCAGCCATGGAGGAACTAGATCTGGTTATAGTTTTCTTTGTTGCATATCTAGCAAAAGCAAATCTTGTAGCAATTCTTGATGGCATTATAGTTTTACCTGACACAAATCTGAAAGAAAAAGACCTAATCTATTTTCCTTTTGTAGTTAATATTATTGTTGATGATGATGTTTTAGTTATTATACCTATAGAAATTCTTGTTATCATTGTAGTTTCTTCTACTATTACATATGTTTTTGGATATGCAAAAAAATTGATGTTAGTTTTTCATAGTTGGCAGATCTATAATTGATCTGCATCATATTTTGGCTACCTCCTTCTCCACAACCACTACCCTCATTGGTTAGTAGTTGCAGGAGTTTGAATAAATGAACTTGCAAGAGCTACATTCCTTTCAACTAGAGGAGAATGATGTAATAAAAAATATTTAGTGTTATCCAGAGGTATTAAATTATTTACATTTTTAATGTTTTCCACATGAATTTAATGTTTTCCATAGGCATTAAACTATCTAGGTGTTTAATATTTTCCACAGGAATTTAATGTCTTTGTAAAAACCTAAGTTCTACCCACTTGGTTGTCCAACATCAGAGTTTACTATAAGAGAAAATTTTTCTTTAATTCCAATTTATTTTTGTTTTTTTTCTAGTTTGAGTATGTTAGGTTCATCTTCATGAGTGCCATCCCACTGTAGTCGAAATACTCATGAGATAAAGATTGACTAGATCCCATATAGTTTTCCATTTTAAACTTCACTCTCCTCCTGAGATCCTAGGTTCAGGTAGGGGGTTTATTTTCCTCTGGGGCCTATAACACCTAGAGGTGTGATGTATACTTTTCCTATGTCTTGACCTGAAATAAAATACATATTCCATGTAAGACATAGTGCATACATGCTTGAGATAGACAATATTTCATTTCCCATGGAACATTGTCTAGGGTCTTACCAATACCCTGGTAACCACCTAGTATTTTGTGATGATTAACCAACATGATATCCTATACCATCTGTAGACACCAAAATAGCACCAATCCGATTATGTGATTACAGACACTGATCACATTGACACACACAGCTTTCAGGGCAGCCCTCAGAGGTCAAACAGTGGTCCTAGCCACTTACACAGCAGTTTAGAAGGTCAAAAAATGAGTAGAGCAAAGTTGGTCGTTTTAACAAGACTTTAATCAAAAGCAAACTTCAAAAGCAAAATTCAAGCCTTTAATCAAAAGCAAACTTCAAAAGCAAACTTCAAAACTTTAAGCAAGCAAGCCTTAAGCAAAGGGGAACCTTGGCCTTAGGTGTCGCGAAATCGCGACACCTAAGGCCCAAAGGGGAACTTTGGCCTTAGGTGTCGTGAAATCGCGACGTCGCGATTTCACGACGTCGCGAAATCGTGACACCTAAGGCCCGAAGGGGAGCTTCGGTCGAGGGTGTCACAATTTCACGACGTCATGAAATCGTGACACCTAAGGCCCGAAAGGGGAGCTTCGGTCGAGGGTGTCACGATTTCACGACGTCGTGAAATCGTGACACCTAAGGCCCCAAAGGGAGCTTTGGCCGAGGGTGTCACAATTTCGTGACGTCGTGAAATCACGACACCTAAGGCCCAAAGGGGAGCCTTGCCCGAAGTGTCACGATATCGTGACACTTCGGTGCCCAAGGCAGAGCCTTGGCTAAAGTGTCGTGATATCACGACACTTCGACGCCCAAGGCAGGGCCTTGGCCGAAGTGTCACGATATCGCGACACTTCGGTGCCCAAGGCAGGGCCTTGGTCGAAGTGTCATGATATCGTGACGTCGCGATATTGTGACGTCGTGATATCACGACACTTCGGCGCTCAAGGCGACACTTCAGCATTCAAAGGTGACACTTCAGTTCAAAAGCAGACATTCAACTAGTCAATTAATCAGAGGCGACAGTCAATCAATTAGGGGCAGATTTTAAGCATTCAAAGGTAGAATCCAACCCGTTAAAAGCAGATGTTAAACAATTCAAAAATGTCGTTAAAGCCATCAAAGCGGACATTGATCAACTGGCAGTGACACCACAGTCAGTTGCGTGGGCCGTTGAAGGACTGTCACAGTGGCATTCATCGAAGCTCGAGTCGTGGAGGACTTTCCTCTCTCGTGGAGACACGACCGCCACATGGCACCTTTGACCAACATGTGGCGCTTATGCACGCCATTCAAAGAGACCCCCTGGGTCTATAAAATGGTGGATTTTTCCACCCAAACAAGAAGGGAGGAAGCATTTTGAAATGAACGAAGCGCTGTCAAACTAAAGACCCGATTGCACTCCTTTTCGAATTCATTCTTCTGCATCTGTAATCTCTTTCGCAAGGGAGGTTATTGGTGGTTGTTTGAAGGTGAATCAGAACCTTCAGATCCGACATTGGATATAGTAAACCCATCCATTCGACGACACCATTTTCAAATATTTTGGGCCCATCCCTAGTGGATTTGCGCCAAAGTCAAGCTTTTACGGGGCGGCCCGCTTGGGCACCCCACACACGTTCGTAGTTTCAGTTTAATTTATGCACATTAAATAGTTTACGTTTTCTGTTTAAATATATCCTGCATTACGTTTCACGACTAATCTAGATATTGGAATATTTTATCGAATGTATGGTGCTTTTGTGGCTTCTGCTATCCCATTAACGTACAGGTAACAGCGATCGGAGTTATCGATGGTTTTGCTGGCGGCAACGTCTTGGTGAAGTTTTTGGTTTTCTATCAAATACGCAGATCGTTTAAAAGCAGTCTATTTAAATTTAATGTATGCTGTTTAAATAGTTTACGCATAGTTATCGAATATATCCTGCAGTTCATCGTATGTTCGAACATATCTTGCATCACGCTTTACATCTGAAGCTGCTTATCGAATATTGTCATGTCTTTGTCGATCTTTGCTTCTTTACTAACTTGCAGGCAACAACAAGCAGATTCATCGACTGTTTTGCTGACAGCAGCCTTTTGGTGATGATTTAATCAATATTTTGCATACATATCTCATTGCTTTCTAAAGACAAACATTTTGTCCTCTTGTTGCAGGTGCTACTAACACTTTCATTGTTTCTCTGACTGCAGGAGAAGCAGCAGCAAGCAAGGATTAATCATCGTAAGCGACGGCAACACTGGCCCACCCGTTTCAAATGTGGGCATGCGAAAAAGAAGATCACTATTCATGATTGTAACTGAAAATATGTAACTGAGGAGATGTATTGTAACCGAGTTGGAATCAAATTAATAAAAAGGGCTGTGCTCCTACTTTTGATTTGATTATATCCGTGTTATTTCATGCATCATGCTGTTTAGTTTACATTGCAGTTAGTGTTTCTTTTAGATTTTAGAATCTCATGCTTTCAGTAGCGATCATGGTGGGACCGTTCCCTGATTTTTAAAATTACAGAAACTAATCAAATTTTTGTGTTTTGTGCTTAACAGGTACCATTTTTTTTAAAAGCAGACTATTATTCGTCTTTGCCTGGACGAATTTTTGCCTGTAAATTTTAGAGCCGAAGATCAGAAACAGCAAGTCTAGGCAGAAAAGAGGTAACGGTTTCTAACTATCCCTGTCATTTTTTGCTGTTATATTTCTGTCTTCTATCATGTTTGCCTTCTTAGGAAAAGTTTTAATCCATTAAAAATTTCAAAAAAAAAAAAAAAAAAAAAAATCATTTTATTTGTTTATTTTTAATTTCATGTTCTTTAATTGTTAAAGAAGGGTAGAGAAAGTTGTAGTCAATTTTCATGCTTTATTTATTTAATTGTTAAAAAAAAAAAAAAAAAAAAATTCCAATTTCTATTTACTGTTTTCAGGTTTGTAGTGTTTGCATGGCTTAGGGAAAGTTTCTTTTTTTGCTGCCTGTTTCATTTTTATTAAATAAAATGAAGCCCACACACATCACGTGGTAAATTAAACCAAGGAGCTAGTCATAAAACCCCAGCCCTTGAGCAAGACCAACGGTAGGTTCATCACCACCTTGGCTTAGCTTTGCATCCATTTCCCCCGATTGTCACTGTTGTTAGGCGTAAATCCTGACGAAAGCTGACCGAGTGTTGCTGGGGTGATTCCCATGCGCACGAGGATAAGTATTCTATGATAGGTGTCATTAACAGGACAATCCCCCCTTATGTACCGCCTATGTTCCACATACCATCTGCTCTCACGTACCTATAGTTTCCCTCTCGTAAGGGCGGGTATATAGAGAGGTTGGTATATCGGTCCGACAATGGTATATTGAAGGGGCGACCATTTATGGGAGTCATATGAGCCAACATTATGCATTTAAACATTCTTCAAAACTTACAAAAACAAAACAAAACATCAAAATACACTAAACCAGTTTAGGACACACTATTTAATCCTTAAAAGAGATAATCACGGTTTGTGTATGTGTGTGTTCATTTCTGCTTAGTGTAAACAAAAAAAAAAGAAAAATCATCATAAACAAGATAAAAATCTGTTTAGATAGTAGAGAAGCACCACAATGGTGTACACCCGTAGCCAAGCCCAATCAAGGGCAGAAGCTCCGGAAGGTACACAAGAAGCAGGCACAAGTCGCATTCGCTTTAGTCCTGAAGACTTGGTCATACCGCTTTGGCGGTCTGGGCCACAAGAGAATCCACATCATTCCATGTCTAAAAGGAATTATTGGGACCCCCCTCTGTGGGGTATGCCCATTCAACACAGCCCCTTTCGGGAAGAAGCTTTACATGTAGATCTCAATGTAAATAGGCAACTACCTCTTAAGGCTAGATCTGAGTGGCCACAGTGCGATGAAGCGCTAGAGAGGCATAGTGTCCATGAGGAGAGACAACGTGAGTATGATACCTCTTCTTTGCCTCCCATTAGAACAAAAAGACAAAATCCAGAGCGCAGGGCTCTTTACACAGGGCGAGCTAACTCCGCCCGCCCCTTTCAAACCCATGAAAGGGAGTACGAGGAAAGCCATCGCATTCCTCAAGGACAACAAACAATGCGGGAACCTTGCGTTTTCGCACCTGCTAGGTATCATGATCACACATCGAGGCCAGAGCCTCAAGTAAATGTCGCCTACCTGGATAGAGGGAAGCAACCCATTGAAATTTTAGATCATCAAGATCGAGGCAAAAACATAGGAAAAACATTTAAGCCTCCTGAGCAAAAGAGGGCAGACCAAGTTGACCCGGCAGTCGCCAGACATGTCGCTCGCCAAGCCCGAATCATGCAACTTGAGCAAGGTCATCAGGAGTTAGAGTACTTATACCGCCTGAATAAAGAGCGCATGCAACGCGAAGCGGATGAGTTGCGATATAAACTACCTGAGAGGGTGTCAACCCCTCGCACCCAAAGAGCCAAAAAATATGAGAGGCACAATCCTTTGGTGCAGGACAGGTCTTCGTGACCTCGTCAAGCTTTGCCTCTGAGACCTTATAGACCCGAGAGGGAGGCCACTCCCCAAAACAATGATGGGTACCCTCAGCAGGGACTCAATCAGGGCCATAGGTCTCGCCCAGAGACTCCTCAAGAAGTTTATGAGGAGTATGAACCAGAAATAGAACGGGCCGAAATGCCCCATCAAGGTGGGAGGGCTGCCACTCGGCCACCCACCCATAGGCCTCCAGTCTCCCATAACTCACAACGGGAGCAAACAAAAGAGGAAGAAATAAAATCTTTCGATGCATACAAAGCGCTATTAGAGCGTTTGGAGTCTATGGAGACAAAAGCTTCTGGGCATCAAAAACCCACATTACGCCAACTCCACAGTCATCCAGTGCACCCCTCAGTACCCACACCTCTTTACGCCGAACATTTCAAGTTGCCTCAATTAGCAGTCTTTAAAGGTGAAGAGGATGCACAAGAACATGTCACGAGATTCCTAAGTCAATGTTTCGGCATCCAAGATAATGACGCATTGTTGCTTAGGAAATTCATAACCACATTCGCAGGCCCTGCCTCGGATTGGTTCACACAATTACCCAAACATAGCATAAACAACCTAGATCAATTAGTAGATGCGTTTCTTGAATGCTTTGCCTTCAACACAAGGAAGAAAGCATCACTGAGTGATCTGGCCAGCCTCAGGCAATATGAGAAAGAAATAATGGTAGCATACGGGAATCGATGGAGGGCTTTGCTTTCTAAGATACCTTACCATCCCCCTATGTATGATCTCACACAGATGTTTGCATGGAGTTGCTTAAAATCAATCTCTGGGCTATTGCTACTGCAGTAATACGACAGTTTAGAAGAAGCTTTGGCGCAAGCCATAGTTATAGAAGAGATCAAAATAGGTGAGGGCACAATCGCCAAGCCTAAAAAGAAAGAGTGGAATAAGACCACTAAGAATAGGAATACACAATCACAACCCACTGCGGTTAATCAAGTTGCAATAAATGTCCCCAAGCCTGTGCAAGAAATGCAGCCCCAAAAGGCTAATTACCAGGCAGTGCCTCCTAGTTATGAAAGAGAAAATACAAGATAGGAGCAGAATCAGCAGCGTCACCCTAGGCGATAATTCACCCCTTATACGGAGTCCAGGGACTCCCTATTTGACCGCTTGTCAGCGACAAATTTAGTCACCCTGCCAGAAATCCAAACTGTAGACCCTAACGCTCCCAAGCCTAAAGGATACAGAGAGGAATTGTATTGTAGATCCCATAGGCACAGGGGACATGACTTAAATGGATGCTAGAAATTCAAAGGATTAATCCAAGATTTGATCGACAATAAAACATTGGCCGTGGACAACCCCATAGCACCAAATAATCAACAAATGGGGGTATTCAAGGACCCTTTGCCTGCTCACAAGGCACAGGAAAAACCTCTCTAGATTAATGAGGTGCGACAGAATCTTCCCATGCATGAATTTGTGGGAATGATCAGCATAGTGACCAGGAACAAAAGGTACCCAGCAGTTGCCACCGAGGTAGCTATAAGGGAAGTTCCAACAACATCGCAGCCTCAACAATGCCCTGTACAGTTGCCTTCGCCTAGACCCGAGGTCACGATACGGACCAAACTCACACAGAGTTTGCGGACCACATCGGCTAGGCTTTCCATTTACGAGCTTATTCAACAGTCAACACCACATAGGGAAGCTCTTATGGAAATTTTAAAAGCCATCGAATTACAACCTCACGAAGCAAATTCTTTCAACAACTTCGTGGGACATGTGAAACAATGTATAGAGCCGGTCATTACCTTCAGAGAAGATGAAGTCAAAACAATATCGAATGACATGGTAGATCCACCCCTGCACGTTATCGCGCGGGTCAACGAGATCCCGTACAAGAGAGTGTTGGTAGATACTGGCTCATATAGTAACATCATTACCACTGCAGCCTTAAAACATTTGAAGCTACCAGCCTCTCATATCACAGCCTCCACGTACACACTATGAGATTTCAATGATGCAATATGCTCGACAGTCGACACAGTTGTTCTGCCTGTCCAGGTAGGACAAAAGACAATACCTACATTGTGCCATGTGTTGGAAGGTGAGATGGCTTACAATATACTTGCTAGGGCGGCCTTGGATCAGGGACATGAAGTGTGTCCCTTCGATCGCTCACCAGTGCTTAAAGTATGCATTTGAAGGGGAAATACATGTAGTCTCGATGGACCTAGAACCCTTCAAGTATTGCAATGTGGTACAATTAATGCCTCAATCGACCCTCCCTTCAACGCATTTGGATTTCCAGTTAAATCCATCTAAATAGGGTCCAATACCGTAGGCACCATTGGTGACCAAATCATCAAAATCCTAGCCAGGTGAGTCTTCATCATCTGCTCCTTCACTACCAACACCACCTGTCATGGCTAAACAGAAGGACAAGGGAAAATAGATCATGGAAGAGGCTCAACCCCTAGAAGAGGGGTTGCCAACAATTTCAACGGTATCAACAGAGGAAACACCTAGCACAACGGAAGCTGAGACTCCTAAACCACCAAACATGGAATGGACTCAGGAAGGACTACCGTTCCCTCCCTCCCAAACAACAACAATCACTGTTGAAATGGCCAGTATGGTCCTGGGGGAGTATTTAGTGCAGAATGTTGTGGAAATGCCCAAATTGGAATCAGTACAGGACATGGGGAGACCTCGCCTTCCCATAGGAACAGTTGTTCCTCTAGGTTACCCTCCAAACCAGACAAATTTTGTGTATGGGGGCCTTGATCATGGTCTTGAACCATGCAAGCAAAAGGACGAAGACGAAGAGCCTTTTGCTGAAAATATCAATTATTTGTCAAACCCAGATTTTGCTCTCAGATATCTCGGCCAATGCAATTGGCATTGATATGGACTAGGCAGATATGAGCAAGGGATGCGTGTCCTTTGCCAACCAAGATATCAGATGCCATATGATAAGTCAGGAGTAGGGTTCAACCACCCCATGCCCTTAGACATCTTGGTAGAAAATATGCAAGGCCTAGAAATAGGCAACAAGGGGGGATTGGCACCAGATCTTTATGCCAACCCAAATATAGAATATACATTGGGAGATTACCTCCCATGGTCAACAAACACCCTTGGCAACAACAGTAATCCCTCTCCTTTGCTAGAGAGAGGTGAAAGTTCAGACATTAATCCCCAAAGAGAACATCAACGGTGTTCGGACATCTTTTTGAAGTTGTTCCCCTTAGAGGTTCCAGTTGAGTCAATATAGTGTCAAGAGAATCAGGCCCCTCCACCAAGAGTGGAACAACTGAAATGGGACCAGATTAACTTGCTGGAACAAGGGGAACCATCAATGTCACAAGTAACAATTGTTGAAGAGAATGAACATTTTTGGATCTCCAAAAGTGATTCAGAATATGAGACTGAGATGATCTATCTCAGACATGCACGATGGAATAATTGCCCTTTAACTCATGAAGATCTAATGGGACAGATGGGCATAAGGTTAGGGCATGAATGGTGGGTAGACCTAGTAAGGTGGGACCAAGTGTTGGATCCATGGCTCCAAATTCAAGATGAACACCGTCCACCACGAGACCCTATCATGACATCAGTACCGAGGGAAGACCTCGTCTTCCTACCAACACATAGGGCCGATCCGTTCATACCCGTACCTATAGAACTAGATCTAGAGAATAGGGAGCATCCAGAATGTTCGACTTATAACACTCGTGGTAATGGAGACCAAATTCATTTCATCCACATGATCTCCATTGACTTGATCGTGCCCATTCGCAATCCAGCCGATCCAGCAAGGTCATTGCATCTAGAAATAGACGCAATCGATTGGGATCGCATCAATTCACTGCTCTCCCCATCAGAGTATTGGCATTTTGGTGAAATGCCCCATTTTACCCCAAGGACAACTCAGGATATTTTTCAAGCTGAAGAGGAACCCGAGGTTCCCAATGTAGATCTAAATTTAGCTAATGATATCCATTTGATCTCGACTCCACATCAGTTGGAAGACGGATCCCACATGTCAGTCGAGGAGACGACTGACGTAGATATCGGCACAGATCCAATGAATCCACAGATTCTCAAGTTGGGGGTAAGTCTTTCCCCCGAAGAGCAAGCCGACTACATTTCCCTTCTCAAAGAGAAGAAGGAGGTTTTTGCATGGTCATACAAAGATATGCCAGGACTAGACCCGTAGCTAGTCACGCATAATTTAACGCTTGATTCGACAATCAAGCCCGTAAAGCAAAAACTATGTAAGATGCACCCAACAGTGGCCTTGATGGTCAAAGATGAATTGCAAAAGCTATTGGATGCACAGTTTGTCATTTGCGTGGATTATCCGCCATGGTTGTCCAACATGGTTCCCGTCAAAAAGCCCGACGGGAGGATTCGCATATGCACTGATTTTTGAGATCTAAACAAAGCGAGTCCTAAGGATGATTTCCCATTGCCAAGCATCGACGCATTGGTAGATGCTACAACAGGTCACGAAATGCTATCCCTCATGGATGGTTTCTCGGGATACAATCAGATTCGTATCAATCCCGAGGACCAACTCAAAATGGCGTTCACAACGCCTTGGGGGACATTTTGTTATAAGGTCATGCCTTTTGGCCTTAAAAATGCTGGCACCACCTACCAACGTGCCATGACATACATCTTCCACGATTACATGCATAAAACTTTGGAAGATTACATGGATGATTTGTTAGCCAAGTCTCTTTTGTGCTCAGATCATCTCGGTGACTTAAGCAAGATCCTCGATTGCCTCATAGAGCATAAGGTTAGACTAAATCCCAAGAAGTGCATATTTGGCATCACATCTGGAAAACTCTTGGGTTTCATAGTCTCAAAATGAGGAATCGAGGTGGACCCACAGAAAGTCAAGGCAATCCTTGAAATGGTTCCCCCAACTACCATCAAGCAGCTCAGAAGTCTGCAAGGAAAGGTCTCGTCGATTAAACACTTCATAGCATAATTATATGACAAGTGCCGACCCATGAACAAATTATTGCACAAGGGGGTTACATTTCACTGGGATGACGAGTGCCAGTTAGCCTTTGACGAAATCAAACAATACCTGGATTCGCCACCAGTATTGGCACCACCTAGACCAGGAGTGCCGTTCTACTTATACATCTCAGCTATCGAGGTGGCACTGGGCGCCATGTTAGCCCAAAAGAATGAACTTCACAAGGAACAGGCTACTTACTATCTTAGCCGCACCCCGGTCAGTTATGAACTTAACTATGCATACGTTGAGAAACTGCGCTTGGCAGTGGTGTTTGCTACCAAAAAGCTATGCCACTACATGCTGAGCAACACTACATATGTTGTGTCTAAGGAGAATCCATTGTGATACATGATGAGTCGTACTTATCATAGTAGTCGCATGGCGAAATGGATCATGTTGTTGACAAAATTTGACATTGAATTTATTGGATAAAAATCTATCAAAGGACAAGTCATAGCCGATCAACTAGCAGAGGCTCCTCTTGAAGATGATCAACCTCTAGTCATAGAACTACTCGATGATGGGGTCTTCCATGTCTCAGAATCGCCAGATTCTGATGAGCCTGAGTCACAGGTCGACATAACACTATTCTTTGATGGTTCTAAATGTGAGCAAGGTGGTGGCATGGGAATTGTATTCTTCACATCGTAGGGTGCTCCAATTCCCTTGTCATTTAAATTAAACTTCTAGTGCACCAACAATAATGCAGAATATGAAGCCTTGCTCCTAGGTCTTCAGACAAAAATTGCCATGAAAATCAAATGACTGAACATCTTTGGTGATTCGCTGTTAATAGTCAATCAAGTCAAAGGGGTATATAAATGCAAAAGCCCAATTTTACAGGATTATAAAGCCCTTGTGGAAAAATTCCTAGAAAAACTTGAGTGGTATAACATCGAGGCACTCCCTCGATCATCGAATCATTTTGCGGACACAATGGCCTCTTTGGGGTCATTAATTCCGCAAGACATTTCTGGTGATATGACAACCATTCAAGTCAAAACCTTATCACAATCCACGATGGAGCGTGCAAGCTCTGACTTGATGTCAGGAATCCACATGATCCAGGTTGAACCATCCACGGATAAGTTCTCTCAAATCCATGATCGTCTGAAACATGCCAACTGGGGGTCCTTATTCTCCCCTACTCCCATCAATAGCAACACAACGCTATTCTTACAAGTTCTATCATGCTCAGCATTTGTTAGGGAGGTACTTCAAAAGGGATTGGCTATTCATACTGTCGAGGTTTCCGATCAACAGGACTGGTATTTACCCATTAGAGACTACCTCAAGTTAGGTAATATTCCCCTTGGATTGACGCAAGCCGTAAAACGAACATTCAAGCAGAAAGCGGCTAAGTATGTCTTGATAGGAGACATTTTGTATCATCGCAGCTATGAAGGAATCCTTCTTCGTTGCTTGGACTAACAAGAGTCCACTTGGGCAATAGCCCAAGTGCACGATGGTACATGTGGTGGCCACTTTAGTGGTATGGCCATTGCAAAGCGCATTCTTTGCATGGGATATTGTTGGCCATATTTAGAGCGAGATTGTTGCACATATGTCAAGAAGTGCGTGAAGTGTCAACATCATGCCAACTTGATGCACGTACCTTCTCAGGCCTTGTAGACAGTCCAGTCTGCATGGCCATTTTTGTAGTGGGGCTTTGATCTAATTGGAAAGATCTCCCCTCCATCGTCAGGCCGTCACACGTTTATCATAACGGCCACAAAGTATTTTACCAAATGGGTGGAAGCAATTTCGCTGACCTCTACGACAGGACCCCGCATTGTGGAGTTCATTTTGCATAACATCATATGTCATTTTGGTATTCCATCCAAAATAATCTTAGATAATGGGCCATCATTCAAGAACAAAGACGTGCATGCTTTGACTACAAAGTATAAAATCCAGAACAGTTTTTTGACACCCTATTATCCGCAGGAAAATGGGCAAGCAGAGGCATCAAACAAAACACTAGTTGCAATCCTAAAAAAGACGATTGCAGACAGTCATAAGGATTGGCACATCCAAATCCCACTTGCCCTTTGGGCTTATCGCACCAGCATTCAGACGCCAACTAGGGCCATTCAGTTTTCGCTCGTGTATGGCTCAAAGGCAGTAATGCCTCTAGAGTTGGAAATTCCTTCCCTCCGCATATGAATGTAGGAGTTCATCGATGATGACACTGCGCGACAGGCCCGGTTAGACCAACTTACGTTGCTTGACTAACGACGCGTTAATGCTCTCGAGCACTTACGTATCTATCAAGAGCGGCTTAAGAAAGCTTACAACATGAAATTTCACCTAAGGGACATTCGAGTTGGTGATTTGGTTTTGAAGGAAAACCAACAAAACTCTAATTTGCCGTCCCACCTAAGGGACAAGTTCGTAGCAAATTGGTTAGGTCCATATGTCATTGATAGCAAAATAGGACCCGGGACATACTGGCTAGCTTCTCTTGATGAAATCAAGGAAATAGAACCCTTGAATATCAGTCATTTGCGACCATTCTATATCTAAGAGAGCCATATCCCAAAAATGCTCCAAGGATTCCTGAAATCGCTTGGTCAATCCCAAAAATGCTCCAAGGATTTTATAATCGCTTGGTCAATCCCCAAAAATGCTCCAAGGATTCTATAATCGCTTGGTCAATCCCAAAAATGCTCCAAGGATTCCTGAAATCACTTGGTCAATCCCAAAAATGCTCCAAGGATTCTATAATCGCTTGGTCAATTCCCAAAAATGCTCCAAGGATTCTATAATTGCTTGGTCAATCCCCAAAATTCTCCAAGGATTCTATAATCACTTGGTCACCCCAAATGCTCCAAGGATCCTTAAAATCGCTTGGTCAATCCCAAAATGCTCCAAGGATTTCCACAATCGCTTGGTCAAAAATCAAGAAAATTCAAAAACAACAAAAAATCATCAAAAACAACAAAAACTTTTGCATCTCATTTCTAGGCATACTAAAATTCATCAATAGAAAGCTCTTCTCGCACCTCATCTTCATATTCACCAAAATCAATCCATCAAAAATACAAAAATACATAGCTGCATTAAAGCATTGCATCCATACATTGCACATTTGTGGTCTACGAGTCAAAGGCACCATAGGCTGTAATTGCTCTGCTATTCCATCTTGTTCCACACTGTTCCATTTTAAAAAAACAACAAAAACACCAAGTATTGCTTTTACCACACTAGAGTCAGTGGTCTTCTAATGTATCAAGAGTTTTCGTGATTTAGTCATCATTTTGCTCTTTAGCTACATAATGTACTGAGTCGGACAGATTTTACGAAGGTAGAGTTACACTTGAAATACACCTTGTTACGTAACATCCCAACACAAATTAAAACACATAAAAATTCCCAAGTTGTGTGAACGAAAGATGAAACCTGCGCGAGTAGTCCGGGTCACCATAAGTGAAACGGTTATCTTGCTCATCCCCCGTGCGAATGGTCCCAGAATGCCGAGAATTGACAAAAGGACAAGCTCTTTCCTATCCATTCACCTCCACATACAGTGGTTTTCACCACTACCAAATTCAAATCATAGTTGGTTCCCAAAATCGTAAGGATTTGTACTACACGCCCCTAACAAGGATGGGTAGTCATCCCCAAGACCTAAAAGGATCAACACCATTCACAAACAAAATTCCAACAAATCATCATCCTAAAACGTTCCATTCACCTTTGGTATCCAAGTTGTAAGGATTCGTACTATCCACCCCTAACCAGGATGGGTAGTCATCCCCAAGGCCTAAAATATCAATGCCCTTGCTCCATAATCTCCATCACCCCCTTGGTTCCCAACATCGTAAGGATTCGTACTACACGTCCCTGCAAAGGATGCATAGTCGTCCCCAAGTCAAAAAGGATCAAGGCCACTCACCAAGCCCAAACTCACAATACTCAAAATACAAAATCAAATAACAGTGGTTATCACCACTATCCAAAATCCTTGCTCAAAAAGAATTATAAGAAAATAAACAGTGATCTTCATCACTATATACACGAGCAACTTTCTAAATCATTCAGCCAACAAATATCCTGAACTTGAATCCCTGGAATTCTCAGCATTCAAAAACCATCTAGGTGATCCTCATTACAGGTTTGGTTGATAGCCTATCTGGCAATGGTGGTATCCTACCCGCATGATGATATGTCTGTCACATTCGCTTTGCATATGTGCAGACCAATGTTTGCATAAGGATGAGCTAGCTTATGGTATCCTGGATAACACCGCAGATTAATCTAACTAAATACAACAAAGGAGTTAGTGGAGCTAATTAGGTGATCCTCAGTACAGGTTCGGTTGAAATCCCATCTGGCACTGGCGGTATCCTGACAAATACCACATAAATGAACTCAATTGCACACACAGGGATGTGAAATAGCTTGGTAAAAAACAAGTCCGATTCATACCTTGTTCAAAAGTCTTGTAAGATAAAGTACAATCGTGGCTAGTAAGTTAAAACCGTCCGAGTCTCGGAAAACCTTAGCTACATTTCTAAACCAATTGCACTACTTTTCATCCTTACAATACCATCAGAAAATACAAAAAAAGAAAAACCACATGTATACATACAAAGTCATCCACTACAGCAATCGCCTAAAAGACAAGATAACAAACTCATAAACAGTCTATGGTGCCTAGCCAAACATCACAAATTCTATTCAACCATTTCATTTCTGCATATCACATATAAATTAAAAACATTTGTATTCATCATGCATCCATCAAAATAAATCAACATACAACAATCACATTTATCATACCATATGCATACATCAATATAAAGTAGCATGCATCCATCAACATCAATCATTATGCATAACATAATATCATGACATATACACAAAGAAAGAAACAACAAAAACATCCCAAAAATGCAACACAAAAACATAAGAAATAAGCATTGCTGGACACAAGTGCTCTTGCACTTAACCTCTTGGCATATAAAAATAAATGTCGGGGCTCAAATTGTCATTCTCCTACTTCCCCAAGAAGGCTACCATAGCCGGACCGCTCCATGGGAAGATGGGTTTTCAACAATTTCACCCCATTATGGCATCAACAAAAGGGTTAACACCCACCAAAAATAGGTCCAAATGTCGGGAAATTGCACATGCTTAAACGGTAAAACATCTAAAGGCACCCTTGCACAAGTCATCTTGCATCAAGCGACTCGTCATTTTTCTCATGAAGGTCATTCCCTCATCGATTCGTCGCTTGAGGGGGTAGTCACACTTAGTCACCAATCAACAAGCACACACCCAATCAAGGCAATGACACGCATTCAAAGAATCATTGACAAAGACAATCATGCTCCTGCTTGGGGCAGTAAACAAGCAATCATCAAATTGATCAAACACTTGGTATTCCCGAAGCATGAACACAAGGTTCCCCTATGGACAAAAGGTTATGCCCTTTGCCTAATCATGACTGATCAATGTCCAAGCTCAAGTCACACCTCACCAAAATAGGTTAACACTTGAAATCAAATTCCTTAGCTCGTCAGAAGCAAGGATTCAAGAATGCATGCCCTTTCCATACTTGGGGCATCAAAAGTTGGTTAGGTTACCAAGAAACCCTAATCATTAGTGCTTTGGTTATCTATTTTTGCTCAACACTGCATCACTCGTAGCGCTTCCCAAAAAGGGGCATCTATAGACACCAAAACATCACCAATCCGATTATGTGATTACAAAAACTGATCGCATTGACACACACAACTTTCAGGGCAGCCCTCAGAGGTCAAACAATGGTCCTAGCCACTTACACAGCATTTTAGAAGGTTGAAAAATGAGCAGAGCAAAGTTGGTCATTTTAACAAGCCTTTAATCAAAAGCAAACTTCAAAAGCAAACTTCAAGCCTTTAATCAAAAGCAAACTTCAAAAGCAAACTTCAAAACTTTAAGCAAGCAAGCCTTAAGCAAAGGGGAACCTTGGCCTTAGGTGTCGCGAAATCGTGACACCTAAGGCCCAAAGGGGAACTTTGGCCTTAGGTGTCGCGAAATCGTGACACCTAAGGCCCGAAGGGGAGCTTCGACCGAGGGTGTCGTGATTTTGCGATGTCGCGAAATCGTGACACCTAAGGCCTGAAAGGGGAGCTTCGGCCGAGGGTGTCGCGATTTCGCGACATCGTGAAATCGTGACACCTAAGGCCCCAAAGGGAGCTTCGGTCGAGGGTGTCGCGATTTTGCGATGTCACGAAATCACGACACCTAAGGCCCGAAGGGGAGCCTTTCCCGAAGTGTCACGATATCGCGACACTTCGATGCCCAAGGCAGGGCCTTGGCTGAAGTGTCACGATATCGTGACGTTGCGATATCGTGACGTTTCGACGCCCAAGGCAGGGCCTTGGCCTAAGTGTCGCGATATCGCGACGTCGCGATATCATGACACTTCGGCGCACAAGGCAAGGCCTTGGCCGAAGTGTCGCGATATCACGACGTCGCGATATCGCAACACTTCAGCGCTCAAGGCGACATTTTAGCATTCAAAGGCGACACTTCAGTTCAAAAGCAGACATTCAACCAGTCAATTAATCAGAGGCAACAGTCAATCAATCAGGGGCAGATTTTAAGCATTCAAAGGTAGAATCCAACCCGTTAAAAGCAGACGTTAAATAATTCAAAAATGTCGTTAAAGCCATCAAAGTGGACATTGATCAAGCGACTCGTCACTTTTCTCATGAAGGTCATTCCCTCATCGATTCGTCGCTTGAGGGGGTAGTCACACTTAGTCACCAATCAACAAGCACACACCCAATCAAGGTAATGGCACGCATTCAAAGAATCATTGACAAAGACAATCAGGCTCTCGCTTGGGGCAGTAAACAAGCAATCATCAAATTGATCAAACACTTGGTATTCCCGAAGCATGAACACAAGGTTCCCCTATGGACAAAAGGTTACGCCCTTTGCCTAATCATGACTGATCAATGTCCAAGCTCAAGTCACACCTCACCAAAATAGGTTAACACTTGAAATCAAATTCATTAGCTCGTCAGAAGCAAGGATTCAAGAATGCATGCCCTTTCCATACTTGGGGCATCAAAAGTTGGTTAGGTTACCAAGAAACCCTAATCATTAGTGCTTTGGTTATCTATTTTTGCTCAGCACTGCATCACCTACAACGCTTCCCAAAAAGGGGCATCTGTAGACACCAAAAAAACACCAATCTGATTATGTGATTACAAAAACTGATCGCATTGACACACACAGCTTTCAGGGTAGCCCTCAGAGGTCAAAAAGTGGTCCTAGCCACTTACACAGCAGTTTAGAAGGTCGAAAAATGAGCAGAGCAAAGTTGGTCGTTTTAACAAGCCTTTAATCAAAAGAAAACTTCAAAAGCAAACTTCAAGCCTTTAATCAAAAGCAAACTTCAAAACTTTAAGCAAGCAAGCCTTAAGCAAAGGGGAACCTTGGCCTTAGGTGTTGCGAAATCGTGACGTCGCAATTTCACGACGTCACAAAATCGCGATGTCACGATTTTGCGACGTCGCGAAATCGCGACACCTAAGGCCCAAAGGGGAACTTTGGCCTTAGGTGTCGTGAAATCGCGACGTCGTGAAATTGCGACACCTAAGGCCCGAAGGGGAGCTTCGGCCGAGGGTGTCACGATTTCGCGATGTCACGAAATCGCGACACCTAAGGCCCGAAAGGGGAGCTTCGGCCGAGGGTGTCACGATTTCGCGACGTCGTGAAATCGTGACACTTAAGGCCCCAAAGGAAGTTTCGGCCGAGGGTGTCATGATTTCGTGACATCGCGAAATCGTGACACCTAAGGCTCGAAGGGGAGCCTTTCCTAAAGTGTCGTGATATCGTGAAACTTCGACACCCAAGGCAAAGCCTTGGTCGAAGTGTCGCGATATCGCGACACTCGGCGCCCAAGGCAGGGCCTTGGCCGAAGTGTCGCGATATCGCGACATCGTGATATCACGACACTTCGGCGCTCAAGGCGACACTTCAGCATTCAAAGGCGACACTTCAGTTCAAAAGCAGACATTCAACCAGTCAATTAATCATAGGCGACAGTCAATCAATAAGGGGCAGATTTTAAGCATTCAAAGGCAGAACCAAACCCATTAAAAGCAGACGTTAAACAATTAAAAAATGTCGTTAAATCCATCAAAGCAGACATTGATCAACTGGCAGTGACACCACAGTCAGTTGCGTGGGCCGTTGAAGGACTGTCACAGTGGCATTCATCGAAGCTCGAGTTGTGGACTTTCCTCTCTCGTGGAGACACGACCGCCACATGGCACCTTTGACCAACATGTGGCACTTATGCACGCCATTCAAAGAGACCCCCTGGGTCTATAAAATGGTGGATTTTTCCACCCAAACGAGAAGGGAGGAAGCATTTTGAAATGAACGAAGCGCTGTCGAACTAAAGACCTGATTGCACTCCTTTTCGAATTCATTCTTCTGCATCTGTAATCTCTTTCGCAAGGGAGGTTATTGGTGGCTGTTTGAAGGTGAATCAGAACCTTCAGATCCGACATTGGATATAGTAAACCCATCCATTCAACGACACCATTTTTAGAGATTTTGGGCCCATCCCTAGTGGATTGGCGTCGAAGTCGAGCTTTTATGGGGCGGCCCGCTTGGGCACCCCACACACGTTCGTAGTTTTAGTTTAATTTATGCACATTAAATAGTTTACATTTTCTGTTTAAATATATCCTGCATTATGTTTCACGACTAATCTGGATATTGGAAGATTTTATCGAATGTATGGTGCTTTTGCGGCTTCTGCTATCCCATTAACGTACAGGTAATAGCGATCGGAGTTATCGACGGTTTTGCTGGCGACAACGTCTTGGTGAAGTTTTCAGTTTTCTGTCAAATACGTAGATCGTTTAAAAGCAGTCTGTTTAAATTTAATGTATGCTGTTTAAATAGTTTACGCACAGTTATCGAATATATCCTGTAGTTCACCGTATGTTCGAACGTATCTTGCATCACGCTTTACATCTGAAGCTGCTTATCGAATATTGTCATGTCTTTGTCGATCTTTGCTTCTTTACTAACTTGCAGGCAACAACAAGCAGATTCACCAACTGTTTTACTGACAACAGCCTTTCGGTGATGATTTAATCAATCTTTTACATGCATATCTCATTGCTTTCTAAAGACAAACGTTTCGTCCTCTTGTTGCAGGTGCTACTAACACTTTCATTGTTTCTCTGACTGTAGGAGAAGCAGCAGCAAGCAAGGATTAATCATCGTAAGCGACGACAACACTGGCCCACCCGTTTCAAATGTGGGCATGCGGAAAAGAAGATCACTATTCATGATTGTAACTAAAAATATGTAACTGAGGAGATGTATTGTAACCGAGTTGGAATCAAATTAATAAAAAGGGTTGTGCTCCTACTTTTGATTTGATTATATCCGTGTTATTTCATGCATCATGCTGTTTAGTTTACATTGCAGTTAGTGTTTCTTTTAGATTTCGAAATCTCATGCTTTCACCATCATGTTGTTAGATTTACCCAGTCAAGCACAATTCACCACTCATCACTAGCAGGGATAACCTAGAAGAGATACCCATACAACCCTTTTTTACCTCTTGTTCTGACCTTTTTCCATCATAAGTATAGGTAGAGCCCTGGTTTATGCTGATTTCCTACCCGTAAGAGCCAATATCAGTTAATATACAAGATTGCCTCACCCACAATATTGAAATAAAATTAAGGATATGATGGTTTCCTACCCGCAAGCACCATTAGTAGTTAATATAAAATATTGTATCACCCATAATATTGAGATAGGTTTAAGGTTGTCCTATCCACAACCTTGGGTTGTGAAATAAGATTGTCCCTTCTGCAATCCTAAAATTTCATAATTTAAAATTTACCTAAGTTGGTTCAAAGGTATTCTAATGTATATAGTTTCAATATAGTTCAAAGATTTACTAACTTTTAAAAGAACATCAACTTTTCATTTGCCTACTCGAATGTTAAGATGGTTAAAAAAATATAAGATAAAAAGGCTAATTTAAGCATCACATTCAAAACTAAAGATTTCCACAATTACTAAAATAAATTTAATTAGTTTCCCTTTATAATGGCTATTCCTTTGAATTAAAGGCTACACTAACATATGCATCCACAAATCACTTTTCCTTCAATACTCTATAATTTTTTTATTATAAATAAAACCATGAACTAAGCTAACCATTCAATCAAGTTAACATAAAATTGCAATCATCATTTCGATAAAAGTTTGATATCTAATACAAATGAACTTAAAGGAGTGTTGTTTATCACTATTAAACTAAGCAATGACATTCAAAAAGTCAACTACAATGTTCCTCACTCCACCTTATGCAATCTACCATACGGGTGGATTTAAATATTCTCATTACCATAACCTTTTAGGAGCTTGACTACACTCAAAACATATTTTTCTTATATTTATTTTAATTCATCCGTGAGGTTATAACAGTAATAGAACTTCTAAAGTTTCTAATTTATGATTTGAATTTTTCTATACACTCTCAAATTCATCCACTTTTAAGTTCATCACATCCTTGTTCGATTTCAAATAACTCCTAAGAGTTTCCATAGTCTTCAACACCACATTCAAACCTAGGTCCGATTTGATGATTTGCATAACCTAAACTATAATTTTAATTGAAATATGTTTTCTTAATCATATCATGGCAAATATTCCTTTAAGCCTTTGTGAGAACTCTCTAGCACATAAACTATTTTAAACACATTCATTTAGATACCATACTGTTTAGTTCAGGCTAGTCTTTTCCAAGACATAAAATTTTGAGGTTCCCCACTTAATAACTCAAAGAAAATATCTATACTTGCAATTATAGATTCAAGAACAAATTTCAGGTTACCGTATTCATTGTTCCCCATTCACCTTAGCATACACAACAGAAGAAAATTATTGAACCCTAGACCAAGATCAATCCTTGTTTCCAAACAATGCCTCATTCGAATAGCTTACAAAAAAATAAATACAAGCTTTATTTTTTTTAAAGCGAAAAATCCCTTACGGGGCTGCCTTGGTCTGAGAGAACATGAACAAGGGGTTCTACACCGTCAAATTCACCTGGGAGTCGTACCCAGCCCTGCCCGCACCAACATTATCAATTGGATTTTTGGTACCCAATTCAAATTTTTGGTAGGGTGGAGATTCGAACCGGGACCTCCCTTGGAGGATTGCCCTCTCCTCTCCAACTCACCTACAACACCTGGGTAATACAAGATTTAATTGAATGCATATTGATTCTTCATTATTTCAAAAGGTAAGACTGCACTATTTTTTTTCTTTCAAAATATTGTAAGACTATCACGTATATTATCTCAATTCCTATACTGTTTAAAATTTTTACTTTAAATACAAATTCAATATTGGACTTGCACCAATAGAATCTAGAGTTTTTCTCTTCTCTAAGAAGTAAGAGAATTCATAAACATTTATAGTGGCTTAGCACTTTGGACATTAATAATCATCCCTCAATGTCAGGTCATACGATATATTCCAATAGTAAAATTTAAAGTTATGGCTTGACTCAACCAAGCTCTAAATTTTAGATGCAGGTTTTCGATGACAATTCAAGGGTAAGAGCAGCCAAACTAAAATGAAATGTAGCTACTCCTAGCATGCAAGCAATTTTTCCATATCCTTCCATGTAACAAACAAGATTCCAAGTAAAAACCTCCCATCTCACCATGGGTTTTCAACACAAAATACAAGTAACGCATTTAATTCTTTTAAATAACAACATGCAAAAGAGATAATAACAAATATCATCATAAGCTAATAATTTAGCTCCAAAACATAGTCAAATTATGCTTTCCTTTTTCCATAAGCATTTAAACTCATGCGTCTCAAAATCTCCCATGCATGCATTAAGGTTTTTCAAATTTTCTATTTTTTATAGAGCATGGAGAGAATTATAATCAAAATCAAGTAATATGTTCTAAATATTGCCACACAAGCACACAAAATTACTTCTTTTCTTTTCAGTCCCATTGCCAAAAAATGTTATACCGAAAACACTCAAAATGCAGTCATAATTTTGAAACATATATTATAAGTCTTGCCACACAGGAACATAGAGTTATTTCTTCTCTTTTCACTATCATTACCAGTAAACATCATAAAAATTTGAACGTAGAGCAAAACACATAAAATAATAAGCATTACACCAAATTTTGCTAGTTCACTTACTAGATTTTGTAATCCGTTCCCTTCCTCTACCATGTCCTTTGCTCGTCATCACTTCCTCATGCCGAAGACACCAAACCTTCTCTCCTCTCTCTCATTTTTCCATTTTTATTAAACATCTCCTTCTTCCTCCGAGCATGCTACCGTTCATTGATATTCTTCTTCTAAAACATGCTAATTGCCAAGTGTTCCCCACTTTCTCACGTCCAACTGAACTTGATAATCATTCCTTTATTTACCGACTAAATTTATATATATCATATATTTTATAAAGCCAAATAAAAACTCAATTACCTTTAATTTAATTAACTCCTTTCTATATTTTAAGAACTCCTTCACCTATATTCTATTTCCTTTAGAATATAATTGATTATAACATTGGTGTTACTTGATTTTTAAGGAAAAAAAACCATAAAAAATATTTATTGCTATTGTGATCAGATTATATTTTTTTGTTCCCATTGTAGTATATATATGAATATGTTATATATTATTTCCTTTAAATAAATAAATTATTCAAAACATATAAAGTCATAAATATATGATTACCAATTATTTTACTTTTCCTCCTTTACATATTTTCTCTTTCAGATCATAACACAAAAATAATCATATCACTATTCTATTTTATTATTAATTTTTTTATTTCTTATTCACAACTATGGATCCCATGCATTTTGGCATCTTCATCACCAATAAAACATCACAATTTGACAAGCATCAAACATCCCTAAAAATGCAACTACATGTTATGCATCTACATGAACCGTTGATGAATGCATTGCCTATAGGGTTCTTTGTCCCTATCAACTAACGAATACACCACCACTCATCATTTCCCTAACTTACCTTGCACTAAACAATCCTATAGTCCATTGAGAAGACATCCTTATTTTGCATAGTCCTTGGTAGTACAATACCTGTCCTCTGCATCCACAAATACATTAGCAGTATCTCATCCTTACAGATAAATTAGGCATATAATAGAGTAGATTTTTGGAGGGTTATTACATACTCCCTCCCTAAGATTAAAAATAGTCTATGTTTATATTTCCCATTGATGTATTAAAAAAATTATAATATGGACATGAATAATAAAAAATCGATAAAGTGCATCAATGTATTTATATTTTTTCAAAACTGAATCATCATGTAGCATTAATATCAAACATACACATCATCAAATATAATTATCATACTGCACAAACCAAGATATGATAATATCAGTGTTCAGACAAGATAGAACTATGCTATGGAGATAACACTAGTTAAAAACTACTCAAACAAAAATGGAAACTGTCTTTTCATGATGGCCACATCTTCCTACGTGGCACTATTTTTAGAAAATTGGTCCTATTGGACCTTGTATTGCTCAATATTTCACTTTCTTAGTTGTTTAGTTTGATATCCAAGGATCTTAATAGTTCGCACTTCAATGCATAGGGGATTGTCCATCTGCAAATGTTCAATATTCCAAACATGCAAGGGGTTAGGCACATATTTATTTAGAAGGGACACATAGAATGTATCATGAATTTTTGATAAATTGGGTGGCAAGTCTAATTTATAGGTGACTAGGTTTAATTTATCAACAATTTCAAAAGGCTCTACAAATCATGGTCTAATCTCAGAGGATTTAATAGAACTTTTGGTAGGTTTAAATCTTTTTTTTTTAATTTGTGGAAAACATCCCAAAAGGGATGCCACTTTCGAGTAAGACCCAAGGAGGCAGGGGTATCCATTCCGTAAAAAATGCCCAGGACTCGGACCTGGCCTACCACCTTTGACACACTCAAGGAGCAAAAAAACACACAAACCCAATTAAAAATAAGCAGATAACAACAAAAATAATAAAATAAAATAAAAAACATGCTCCTTGAGTGTGTCAAAAACAAAAGCACAACCAAACACACAAAATAAGATAAAAGAAACCACAACACAAACCACATAGAAAAACACAAGAAACGCATAACAAAACACAAACAAGACAAAAACAACATAACACTACAAAGACATAACCCAAAAAAAAAAAAGAAAAATAAACACAACCAAAACCTAAAAAATTAAAAAATAAAACAAAAATAAAAATAAAAAACAACCAACAACAGACAATAAAAAAAACAAAAAATATAGAAAAAACTCACCCATAAAAACATGAAATAACACAAACAAAGAGAAACCCAAGAACAAGAACGAAGAAAAACACAATAACAATAACAAAAAACATAAATAAAAAACAAAACGACAAAAACACAAGAACAACAAAAAATAACACAAAGAACACAAAAACAAAACAAAATAAAAAAACCCACCCACCTTAAAAAACTAAACAAAAAAAACAAGAAGGAAAAAAGAAACAAAAAAAGAACAAAACAAAGACCTATCTAGACCAGAAGACTATTAAGGCAAGAATCAATAGAGGAAACAAAATAAAGAATATAATGAGCTAGGGAAGTAAAAATAAACTGAATGAACCAAAGAGAAGCAAAAAAAAAAAAACAAGAAGAAACTAGGTACCTTCGAAACTGGAGCCATCCAAAGAAATGATAGAAATAAGAGCTTCCCTAATTTGAGAAGCCCACCATATAGGAGGGTGGCCATAACAAGTAAGATCACCTTTGTCCAAAGCCCAATTAGCTAAAGCATCAACACTCTTGTTTTGATCTCTGACCACATGATTGTAATCAACTTTCAAAAATCCCATCCGGATTAACTGAATCTTCTCAATAATTCTTTTTATTATCCAATCCACCTTATGATTCTTAGAAGGATTCTTCAAGAGATTAATCATAAGTTGAGAGTCAGACTCAACTATCACCTTTTCCCATCCAACATTAGTAGCCTCATGAAGACCTCTGAGGATACCATGCCCCTCAGCAAGGTTATTGGAAAGAATACCCAAATTCTCGGCAAAAGTAAAAACCAGGGAGCCATCTGAAAGTCTACCAATTCCTCCCACACTGGATTTTCCAGGGTTCCCTCTAGAGGCTCCATCAATATTGACTTTTCCAAAATCCTTAGGATGAGGTTGCCAATTTCTATTCCTATCCAATTTACAAATACTCACATTCTCCTTAAGATGGTTGCCCTTAGAAGGTTTAATATTCAATATTTGCATCACTTGATCCCATATTTGGTGGGAGTTTTGGGGGTGATTAAGGAGATGATGGACTGATTCAACTAAGTTGGCTATGGTCTTTTGCCAAATATAGTGAATATCCTTACTATCTTGATTAAAAATTTGGTTGTTCCTTTCATTCCAAATATTCCAAAGAAGAATGGTAGAGCCCATCCAAACTAAGCGCCTAATAAAATGATCAACACCCTCTTGATTAGGCCAATCCCTCCAAAGTTGTTCAAAAGTAAAAAAAATGGACCATTGTAAGCCAAGTAAAGTGGCCATTCTCCTCCACAGCTCAGAGGCTAAAGTACACTCAATAAAAATATGGTTGATATTTTCTACATTCTCTTCACACATTTCACATCTAAAAGACCGATGAAAACCATGCTTCATAAGTTGCTCACCAGTAAGCACCCTACGATGCAATAAAAGCCAATTAAAGAACCTCACTTTAGGCCAAAGATTTTGAGCCCACAATTGACAAAATATGTCAGAAGACAGGTTGGGATTATTATGGCATAAGGTCAAATAACCTTGAGAAACTGAATACTCACCCTTAGTAGTGTTGTTCCATCCAAAACAATATTTTTCATGGGACCAAGAGAGGTATCTCATATGAAGGATGCCTTGGATATCTTGTCTTTGCATTTCTAGGTTTTGAATATGCTAGTCCTCAATAGGGATCCAATATCTACCAACCTTTGAATTATCAGTATGGTAGCGACAATAATTAGCCACCTTTATCCAATTAGCTCGGTGAAGCTCCTCCATCCAAGGCCTCCAATCGAGAAATTGAGTTATCAAAGGCTTGTGACCATCCCAAGAATCTGTCCAAAAATTTGCATGTTGACCATTATGAATGATCCAAAATAATTTTTTCTTTATCAAATCCTCACCGAGTCTTAAAAGCTGCTAAAATGGGAGAACCTTTGGTAGGAAGTTGATAGCGAACAAGGTCTTCAAGACTTTTGTTCTCAGCATATTTAGCATGGATATTATTGGCCCAAAGAGCATTGGGGTTATGCAACATCCTCCAATATAATTTAGCAGCTAAAGCTTTGTTGTTATTAATTGAAGATCGTAAACCTAACCCCCCTTCACTCTTAGGAAGACATAAAGTATCCCATTTCACTAAGGCCCATTTTATTTTCTCCTTAGTACCAATCCAAAGGAAACGATGACTGATTTGATCCAATTCTCGAAGAACAACCTTTGGAATATTCAAAATGGAAGAAACATAAATAGGAATAGATTGAAAGACTGATTTTACCAAGGTGATTCTACCCCCATAAGAAAGCCACTTGTTGGTCCACTTTCCAATTTTCTTCTTGAATTTGTCCAACAACCAATTCCAATCTTTATTTTTTTGCCTTTGAATATTTATGGGAATACCTAAATAAGTGATTGTAAGAGAGGTCTTCTTATATATTAGCTTATCCAAGACCATGGATTCCTATCTAGCAGAGCAGTGAAAGAAAATAACTTTATATTTGTCTTCATTGATCAACTGCCCAGTAGCCTTAGAAAAATAGCTAATGATTTGCTTAATATTAGAAGCTTCCTTAACTGTAGCTTTACCTAAAATAGTAGAGTTATCCAAAAATTGAAGATGAGAGATAGGTCTAGCTCCATGAGCAATGGTAAATCCATCAAGGGTTTTGTTTTCTCTCTTTTTGGTTATAGTCCTACCCAAGCATTCAGCAAGAATGATGAATAAATAATGGGATAGCGGGTCACCTTGCATAATACCTTTAGAAGTTGGGAAATACTGAGAAGGCCTGCCATTGATAAGAACTAAGTAGGAAACTAGAGAGATACATCCCATAATCCAATCCATCCAATCCTTAGAGAAACCAAATTGCCTCAAAACTTTGATAAGGAAGTGCCAATCCACTCTATCATAAGTTTTGGATAAGTCTAACCGAATGAACATGGAAGGAGAATTTTGCATATCCATGGAATGGATGGCTTCCTGAGCAAGAACTATCTCATCTACTATTTGACGTCCTTCCACATAACTCCCTTGCTCTGGGGAAATAATCTTATGCAAAAGATACTTCAACCTTTTTGCCATGATTTTAGTAATGATTTTGAGAAGAACATTACATAAAGCAATAGGTCTAAAATCTAAGATATGATCAACCTCTTGAGATTTTGAAACAAGAGTAATATAAGTTTTATTGATAACCTTCAAAATTTCTTTGGATTTCCTGGCTTCTTCCACCACCTCTAATAAATCAACATGAAGGATGTCCCAAAACTCTTGGTAGAACTCAATAGGAAAACCATCAGGACCTGGGGTTTTCCCTTTTTGCATTTTAAAAACTACTTGTTGAAGCTCATTGATAGTAACAGGAGTAGTTAAAATAGAGTTCTCCTCAGAAGTGATAAGATAAGGGATTGCTTGAAGAACATTATATTGTGAAGCTAAGTCAAGGGGAGTAGCAACAAAAATATTGGAAAAGTAATCAACAACAATAGAGTTCATGCCATCCCAAGTATAAACAACATCTCCAGAATCTGATTTTAAGGAAGAAATAAAGTTGTGAGATCTTCGAGCTAGAAGAGATTTGTGGAGAAAATTTGTGTTTCGATCTCCTTCTTTGAGCCATTGAATTCTAGATTTTTGCTTCCATAAGATTTCTTCTATTTTTTCCCATTCCTCTAACTGAGTTGTGAGTTTAATTTCATCTGCACTTCTCTTCTCTATGAGGCTAAACAGATTTTATTATTCAAATTTTCAATATGAGCAATAACTTCATGTTTTTTTTATGAACATCCCCAAACTCTTTCCAGTTCCAAGTCTTGATTTTGGATTTAATGTATTGCAATATTTTGACAAAACAGAACATCTTAGTCCCATGCCTAGGATTACCTTCCTTCCACCATTGTTGCACAAGAGGTCTGAAGGAAATGTCTCTAAGCCACATTAATTGAAAATGAAAAGGAGAGAAACTCATTGGTTTTCCACATTTCCACCATGACTGGCCAATGATCCGAACCAACATTATTAAGAGTCTTCACTTTAGGAATGTGACCATGGATTAAGAAATTTTTAGAGAGCAAAAACCTATCCAATCTCTCCATTATATAAGCTAAGCCTTGTGAAAGCACGAGATTTCGGGCAAAGGAAACACTAATTATGCAATGTAAGACAAAATGTAACGCTTTAACCTTATGCACAAAACAGAGAAAAGAGACAATTTGGAAAGGAAAGAAAATATGTAAAGAAACCACAGCCCTCTTTATTCAAATATCTTATCCTCGGTTACATAGACGTCTCCTCCCTTTTTAGGGGCTAGGAGCGTTAAATTTGTCTTTGTTACAATGTGTGACTTAGTCTTCCTCATTCCGCGTGCCCATGATTGCAATGGGTGGGCCAAGATGATGCCATCGCTGATGTCGATGAGTTCTTAAACTCCGCTGCTTCTCCTGTGAACAAAGAAACAACCAAGATGTCAGTAGCATCGCATCGCAAATGAAAAGTGTTTGTTCTCTAAAACTAATGAAATATGCATGTAAACATTTGCCTAAAACAGTAATTACAGTGAGTCCAAATAGCTTCAAAACTTGACAGAAGATAGGAAAAGTTACCAGAAGGCCACTGCCACTAAGACAGCTAGCCAATCTACCTTCAACTGGAATTCGTCCCTGGGCAGGACGAATTCTGACTGCAATTCGTCCCTGGGTGGGACGAATTCTTTTGTGTTGAAGAAACCGACCTGCTATTGCTCCAATGTCGAATCTCGAGGCCTGCAAAACGCCTGCAAATAGGGGGGTTATGTAATTGGGGCCATTTTGGGACGACCCAGATGGTCGGATTCTCCCAATTTGGCCTCTACCCTCGAGAATTTGATCTCGCCACCTGCAAGTCAGCGAAACAACAAAGCGACACAAAACATACTAGAATTTGACCAAAAGTTACAAAATTGCAGCTATGGGTTAATCAAACCTAATAACACAAAATGCAACCTAAAAAAGTAATCTAAAATGCTCTAAAAATTAAAATAGGACTTGGGAAGTGCGGGGGTGCCCAAGTGGGCCTCCCACCGTTGGCACTTGATTTTGGAGCCAATCCACTAGGGATGGGCCCAAAACCTCTTAGGATTGGGGGGTCGGCGAATTGGTTGGTTCGGGTGTCCATGTGTTGGATTTGGATCAGGTTCGAGCTTCCAAAGGCCACCCAACAACCTCCCTTGCAAAAGAGATTGGTGGATGTGGGAGGGTGAACCAAAAGGGATGCAAGTGGGTCTTCAACTCGGCAGCACTTCGTTGCTTGAAAACTCCTTCAACTTTGTATATTTTGGGTGAGAAAAGTCCCACCTTTTATAGACCCATGGGGTCTCTTTTGGGAGGGAAGCACAAATGCCATGTGTTGGTCATAGGCGCCATGTGGCGGTCTTGTCTTCCCATGAGGGAGGGGAGTCCTCCGTTGACTTGGGCTTTGATAAATGCCTTTTGTGACGGTCTTCTAACGGCCCCTCTGTCCACCTACACACACGTGCAAGGCAGGAGTCATTAACTGACTGTTCTGGGCTGCCACTTGGCACCATTTGTATTTTTTCCCGTTAAGCTTAGAATTCGTCCCACCCAGGGACGGATTCAAAATTCGTCCTGGGGTGGGACGGATTCTATTTTGAATTCGTCCCTAGGTGAGACGAATACTGGGCAAAGTGTCCAAGTGTGCCAAATTGCTTCTTGACCTTACAAAATTGCTATGAAAGTGGTTAAGACCATCTGTTTAACCTCCGAGGGCTGCCACTGGGGGCTGTGTTTGTTAAAGCGATCGGTGTTTGCGGTCACATAATCGGATTGGTGCTGTTTTGGTGTCTACGAGATGCCCCTTTTTGGGAAGCGCTGCGGGTGATGCAGTGCTGAGCAAAAATAGATAACCAAAGCACTAATGATTAGGGTTTCTTGGTAACATAACCAAATTTTGATGCCCCAAGTATGGAAAGGGCATGCATTATTGAATCCTTGCTTCTAACGAGCTAAGGAATTTGATTTCAAGTATTAACCTATTTTGTTGAGGTGTGACTTGAACTTAGACATTGATCAGTCATGAACAGGCAAAGGGCGTTTTTATCCTCAGGGGGAACCTTGTGTTCATGATTCACAAAATGCCAAGTGTTTGATTGATTTGATTGTTGTTTGTTTACTACCCCAAGCAGGAGCGTGATTGTCTTTGTCAATGATTCTTTGAATGCATGTCATTTTCCTTAATTGGGTGTGTGATTGTTGATTGGTGACTAAGTGTGACTACCCCCTCAAGCGACGAATCGATGAGGGAATGTCCTTCATGAGAGAAGCGACGAATCGCTTGACCCAAGATGAATTGTGCAAGGGTGACTTTAAAGGGTTTACCGTTAAGCGTGTGCAATTTTTCCAACATTTGGACCTATTTTTGGTGGGTGTTAACCCTTTTGGTGATGCCGTAATGAGGTGAAATCATCGAAAATCTAACTTCCCGTGGAGCGGTCCGGCTATTGTAGCCTTCTTGGGGAAGTAGGAGAGCGATAATTTGGACCTCGACATCGATTTTATTTTCCTAGAGGTTAAGTGCAAGAGCACTTATGTCCGGCAATGTTTTTTCTGTGTTTTTGTTGAATTTTGTCTTGTTTTTGAGTGGGCTTTGACCCTTTTGTGATGTCGTTTGGGGATGAAATTGTCTAAAATCCGTCTTCCCGTGGAGCGGTACAGCTATGGTAGCCTTCTTAGGGAGTATGATAGTGACAATTTGTGACTCCAATGTTGATTTTGTATGCCCTTGTTGTCAGGTGCAGTAGCAATCCTGTCGGGCAATTTTATTGTCTGTTTTTAGTGCATTTTTAGTCATTTTTTGATTTTTTTTTTGTGCTGGCCTGAATTCGTCCTTGGGTGGGACGAATTCTAGCTGGAGAATTCGTCCCTAGGTGGGATGAGTGCTAATCAGAGTGCTCGTCCCACTCAAGGACAAATTCCAGTGCAAAAGGCCTATTTAATGGCCAAAACTTGATTTTGGGCTCATTTGTGTCATTTTTTTCTTGCGATTTTGGAGCTCCGGGAGGAGGAGGTAATTCTGTGAAGCGAAGCGCTGCTGGAATTCTCTATGCCATCATGAGTGCACAAACTGGTTCGAGCGGAGGAGCCGAGGCGAGACCTGTAAGTGTTCCTAGAGTTTATTTTGCTTTTATTTAATGCATTATTTTTGTGTCGACGCTTTTCAAAATTTTAAGATTTTTTTTTTTTTTGTGATGTTTTTGTTTAACAGTTAAGGTTGAAAACCCTAGAACTAAAAATTTGATCTGTTATATTTTTTTTTTGCTTTGCAGGTTGTTAGGAGCCGGTACCGTGTACCCGCTGCATTTACTGAGGCGCGGTTGGCATTGACCGATGATGACTGGGAATGGCTTGATGCCCTTGGGCTCAAGCAGGTGGCTCGACTGGAGCCTGTGGTTTCGGATCAGGCCTATCTGATGGCCCTAATCAAGCTTTGGGATCCATGGACCAATACTTTCCATCTCCCGAAAAGGGAGATGACTGTGACTCTTGAGGACGTCTATCGGTTGCTTCGGATTTCGATAGATGGTCTACCTATTAGGACATTGCCGTTTGATCAGCGGACTGCTATACTTTCGAGATGTTTTGGGCATGGGGGGCAGGTGGGTGTAGCAAACCCGGTGGAGACGACCAAGGTGGATTGCCAAGCTGGCGGGATTTTGGTTAGCTGGTGGCAGGAGAGGGGGTTGTTAGGAGTGAGGCACGCATTCTTGATGGGCCTCATTTCTAACATTCTTCTCCCGGATTCGTCAGGCGCGAGGTTACCTTGGAACCTGCTGGATTTGGTGTGGCGGTTGGCGAGTGCCCGATAGAGGCACCGTTGATTCCGAGATGGGGACAGACTTTGTTGGCACGGCTCTACGGGGAGGCTGTACGGGGTCCGTCGTCGGCGACGGAAGGGTGTCGATTGCGGTTTTTTGTTGCGAGTCTTGGGGTTGGCGAGCACATAGGCGTTGAGAGGCCTCTCGGGTTACCGTGGACGACTCGGGCGGTGATGGAGGATGAGGAGATTGGTTATGCAATTTTGTGGTGACGGTCTACGGAGCAGGGGCAGAGTCGACGATGGGCAGGTGCCGTTGAGCACTACACTGATGCCTTTTCTTGGCTCACTCCAGGGGAGGTGTTTTGGCGTCCCTATCGGGACTGTCCAGCCTGGCCTGAGGCTGGAGAGTGGCTCCGACGGGTACGGAGGGAGTGATGGTTGATTGGGCGGCATGGGACGGAGCATGAGTTATTTCCGTACCACCGGGTTACACGATAGTTTGGGGTGCGACAGGGGTTGCCTGGTGAGCCCGTAGTCTATCGGCGTCGGGGAGACGAGAGGGATTTGGAGCCATCGGTCACCGTGCCATTGGGCGAGGAGTCGGATGCGGTGATTGAGGTCCCGGATGTGGATGACATCGGTACTACCACTGAGTATGACTCATGGTGGGTATTGCGGCGCTGGAGAGGAGAGGGGCCACTGGGAGGCACGAAGGCGGCAGTGGAGGATGCTGAGGCAGCAGGGGGTGATTGGGGGGGTATTTGGATGATGTAGACATGGTGGATGTGGGAGATGAGGATGTGGACTTGGGTGTTCCAGAGCAGTCGGACATGCAGGATGTGGAGGAGCAGTTGGAGCCTGAGCAGGCTACTGTCCCCATGAGTCCTATGCGTCCGGTAGATATAGAGGAGGTGGGGTCAGATGTAGGTGTTGAGATTGCTCGACTGACAGAGCTGCTACGGATGCGGGATCTAGAGTTGGGGGATGCGCGATAGGAGAGGGATCTTCTGCGGGCTCAGTTGGCAGAGTGGGATAGAGTTTTGGCGCAGCGCGATGATGCATTGTCTATCTATCATCGGTGAGAGGCAGAATGGTGTATGTATCGGATAGACTTGGAGAGGGAGGTCATCCGCCTTGGCGGGCGGCTACCTGAGCCTTCGATCAGTAGATATTCTTGATGGACGAGGGATAGTTTGACTGAGCAGTCAGCATCATCTCGTCGCGAGCGGTTAGATGATGGGGGTGGTAGCAGGGCATGATGCGGGGGCTAGTAGTAGCCGCCCTGCAGGGTCCCGTAGGACCCACACCACGGGGGGTAGTTCCCGTCGCACCGATCCTACGTGATCATGGTGGTCGACGCCTTAGGTTGGGTTCTTGGATATGATTTCGGGGTCTGAGGACCGGTTTTGTAGCCTACGGGCATCTTTTTGACGATATATATATATATATACCGGTTTTATTTTTGGTTTTGTACATGTGATGATGTGATTTTTTTTATGCATGTTTATTCATTTTGATGAATGCACATTTTATGAATGCAAATGTTTTAGATGTCTATGTGATATGCGAAGTGAAATGGATGAATGATATTTGTGGTGATTGCACTGTAGGCTGTTTAAGCTCTTTATTTACATGGTTTTTTTGTTTTTGTATTTTTTGATGGTATCATAAGGATGATAAGTAGCGCAGATGGTTTTGGAATGAATGTAAGGTTTTCTAAGATTCAGTCAGTTTTAACTCACCATCCATGACTGTACTTTATCTTACAAGACTTTTGAACAAGGTATGAATCGGACCTATTTTTGACCAAGTTATTTAACATCCCTGTGTGTGCAATTGAGTTCATTTAGTGGTATTTGTTAGGATACCGCCAGTGCCGAATGGGCTTTCAACCGAACTCGTCTCGAGGATCACCTAATTAGCTCCACGAATTCCTTTGTTGTATGTACTAAGATTAATCTGCGATGTAATCCAGGATGCCATAAGCTAGCTCATCCACATGCAAACATTGATCTGTATGCAAGTTAATGTGACAGATATATCATCATGTGGGAGGTTTACTTCTGTTACTAATAGGCTATCAACCAAATTGGTACTGAAGCTTGCCTTATGACCTATAGAATGCTGAGAGTTCCAGGGATTCAAGGTCAACTCCCTTCTTTTCTTCAATTGTATTAGGATACTTGCTCATTGTAGTGATAAGATCACTGTTTATTTTGATTTGTTTTTCTTTCGAGCAAGGGATTGGGGATATGGAGTGATGAAAATCACTGTTGTTTGTGCCTTTTGATGTGTGCACTATATTTTGTCAAATTTGGAGTTTTGACATTTTGCTTTTGTGTTTTGCAACTGTTGAGAAATTTAGGGATTCTTAGGGAATTGGGTAGGGAGGATGCTTGTCCTTTTGCCAACTCTCAGCATTCTAGGGGTCATTCACACAAGGGGATGAGCAAGATAACCATTTCACTTGTGGTGACCTAGATTATTTTGCAGGTTTCGTCTTTCGTTCACACAATTTGGGAATTTTAGTGTTTTGATTTGTGTTGGGATGTTACGTAACAAGGTGTATTTCAAGTATGACTCTACCTTCGTAAAATCTGTTCGACTTGATACACTACATGGCTAAAGAGGAAAATGATGACTGAATTACTGAAACTCTTGGTACATTCCCAGACCACTGACTGTAGTGTGGTAAAAGTTATGCATGGTGTTTTTGTTGTTTTTGTAAAATGGAACAATGCGAAACAAGATGGACTATCAGAGCTATTGCAGCTTATGGTGCCTTTGACCTATATGACTACAAATATGCAATGTATGGATGCAATGCTTAATGCAGCTATGTATTTTTGTAATTTTGATGGATTGTTTTTGGTGAAGGTGAAGATGAGGTGCGAGAATATGATTTTTTTGATGAATTTGAGTATGCCTAGAATTGAGATGCAAATGTTTGTTGTTTTTGATGATTTCTGTTTTTTTGAATTTCTTGATTTTTTTGACCAAGAGACTGCGATAATCCTTGGAGCTTTTTGTATTGACCAAGAGATTGCGATAATCCTTGGAGCTTTTTGTATTGAACAAGAGATTGCGATAATCCTTGGAGCTTTTTGGGTGACCAAGAGATTGCGATAATCCTTGGAGCTTTTTGGGTGACCAGGAGATTGCGATAATCCTTGGAGCTTTTTGGTGACCAAGAGTTTGCTATAATCCTTGGAGCTTTTTGGATTGACCAAGAGATTGCGATAATCCTTGGAGCTTTTTGGGTTGACCAAGAGATTGCGATAATCCTTGGAGCTTTTTGTATTGACCAAGAGATTGCGATAATCCTTGGAGCTTTTTGGGTGACCAAGAGATTGCGATAATCCTTGGAGCTTTTTGGTGACCAAGAGTTTGCGATAATCCTTGGAGCTTTTTGGGTTGACCAAGAGATTGCAATAATCCTTGGAGCTTTTTGTATTTGACCAAGAGATTGTGATAATCCTTGGAGCTTTTTGGGTGACCAAGAGATTGCGATAATCCTTGGAGTTTTTTTTTTTTTTTTTTTTTTTGTATATGGCTTTCTTAGATATGAAATGGTCGCAAATGACTGATATTCAAGGGTTCTGTTTCCTTGATACCGTCAAGAGAAGCTAGCCTGTACGTTCCCGGTCCTATTTTGCTATCAATGACATAAGGACCTAACCAATTTTCCGTGAATTTGTCCCTCATATGGGATGGCAAATTAGAGTTTTGTTGGTTTTCCTTCAGAACCAAATCACCAACCCGAAAGTCTCTTAGGTGAACTTTCATGTTGTAAGCTTTCTTAAGCCGCTCTTGATAGATACGTAAGTGCTCGAGAGCATTAACGCATCGTTCGTCAAGCAACGTAAGTTGGTATAATCGGGCCTACCGCGCAGTGTTATCATCGATGAACTCCTGCATTGATATGCGCAGGGAAGGAATTTCCAACTCGAGAGGCATTACTACCTCTGAGCCATACACCAGTGAAAACGGAGTTGCCCCAGTGGGCGTCCGAATGCTAGTGCGATAAGCCCAAAGGGAAAGTGGGATTTGTATGTGCCAATCCTTATGACTGTCCGCGACGGTATTTTTAAGGATGGCGACTAGCGTTTTGTTTGACGCCTCTGCTTGACCATTTGCTTGCGGATAATAGGGTGTTGAAAAGCTGTGCTGAATTTTGTACTTTGTGGTTAAAGCACACACATTTTTGTTCTTGAATGATGGTCCATTATCCGAGATTATTTTGGATGGAATACCAAACCGACATATGATGTAATGCAAAATGAACTTCGCAATGCGGGGTCCTGTCGTAGAGGTTAATGGAATTGCTTCCACCCATTTGGTAAAATATTCTATGGCCGTTATGATGAACGTGTGACAGCCTGACGATGCAGGGGAGATATTTCTGATTAGATCGAGGCCCCACTGCGAAAATGGCCAAGCAGACTGGACTGTCTGTAGGGCCTGGGAAGGTGCGTGCATTAAATTGGCATGATGTTGAAATTTCACGCACCTCTTGACATACGCGCAACAATCTCGCTCTAATGATGGCCAATAATAGCCCATGCGAAGAATGCACTTTGCAATGGCCATACCACTAAAGTGGCCACCACATGTACCGTCATGCGCTTGGGCGACAGCCCAAGTGGACTCTTGCTGGTCCAAGCAACGAAGAAGAATTTTGTCATAGCTGTGACGATACAAAATGTCTCCTATCAAGACATATTTTTCCGCTTTCTGTTTGAATGTTCGTTTTGCGGTGTGCGTCAATCCAAAGGGTAGATTACCCAACTTGAGGTAGTCTCTTATGGGTAGATACCAGTCCTGTTGATCAGATACCTCGACAGGTTTGAACAGCTAATCCCTTTTGGAGTTCTTCCCTAACAAATGTTGATTGGGATAGAACTTGTAAGAATAGCGTTGTGTTGCTATTAATGGGAGTGGGGGAAAACAAAGACCCCTAGTTGGCACATTTCAAACAGTCTCGGATTCGAAAGAACTTATCCGAAGATGGTTCGATCTGGATCATGTGGACTCTTGGCGTCAAGTCTGAGCTTACGCACTCCATCATGGGTTGCGATAAGGTTTTGACCTGAATGGTTGTTATATCACCGGAAAGGTCTTGTGGGATTAGTGACCCCAAGGAGGCCATTGTGTCCGCAAAATGATTCGATGATCGAGGGAGTGCCTCGATGTCATACCACTCAAGTTTTGCCAAGAATTTGTCCACGAGGGCTTTATAGGCCTTTAGAACTGGGCATTTGCATTGATATACCCCTTTGACTTGATTGACGATTAACAGCGAATCGCCAAAGATGTTCAATCTTTTGATGTTCATGGCGGTTGCTGTCTGAAGACCTAGGAGCAAGGTTTCATATTCTACATTGTTGTTGGTGCACTGGAAGTTTAATTTAAATTATAGGGGCATTGGAGCGCCCTGCGATGTGAAGAATACAATTCCTGTGCCACCACCTTGCTCGCATTTAGAACCATCAAAAAATAAGGTTATGTCGACCTGAGACTCAGGCTCTTCAGAATCTGGCGATTCTGAGACATGGAAGACCCCATCATCGGGTAGTTCTATGACTAGAGGCTGATCATATTCAAGAGGAGCCTCTGCTAGTTGATCGGCTATGACTTGTCTTTTTATAGATTTTTGCCCAATAAACTCAATGTCAAATTTCGTCAACAACATGATCCATTTCGCCGTGCGACTACTATGATAAGTACGACTCATCATGTATCGCAATGGATTCTCCTTAGACACAACATACGTAGTGTTTCTTAGCATGTAGTGGTGTAGCCTTTTGGTAGCAAACACCACTGCCAAGTAGAGTTTTTCAACGTATGCATAGTTAAGTTCATAACTGACCAGGGTGCGGCTAAGATAGTAAGTAGCCTGTTCTTTGTGAAGTTCATTCTTCTAGGCTAGCATTGCGCCCAGTGCCACCTCAGTAGGCTGAGATGTATAAGTAGAACAGCACACCTGGTGTAGGTGGTGCCAATACTGGCGGAGAAGCCAAGTACTGTTTGATTTCGTCAAAGGCTGACTGGCACTCATCATCCCAATGAAATGTGACCCCCTTGTGCAATAATTTGTTCATGGGTCGGAATTTGTTAGATAATTGCGCTATGAAGCGTTTAATCGACGCGACCTTTCCTTGCAGACTTTTGAGCTACTTAATAGTGGTTGGGGGAGCCATTTCATGGATTGCCTTGAATTTTTTTGGGTCCACTTCGATGCCTCTCTTTGAGACTATAAAACCCAAGAGTTTTCCAGATGTGACACCGAACACGCACTTCTTGGGATTCAGTCTGACCTTATGCTCTATGAGGCGATCGAGAATCTTGCTTAAGTCACCGAGATGATCTGAGCATAAGAGAGACTTCGCTAACAAATCATCCATGTAATCTTCCAAAGTTTTGTGCATGTAATCGTGGAAGATATAAGTCATAGCACGTTGGTATGTAGCGCCAGCATTTTTAAGGCCAAAAGGCATGAACTTATAGCAAAATGTACCCCAAGGCGTTGTGAATTCCGTTTTGAGTTGGTCTTCAGGATTGATAAAAATTTTATTGTATCCTGAGAAACCGTCCATTAGGGAGAGCATTTCGTGACCTGTTGTAGCGTCTACCAATGCGTCGATGCTTGGCAAGGGGAAATCATCCTTAGGACTCGCTTTGTTTAGGTCTCGAAAGTCGGTGCATATGCGAATCCTCCCATCGGGATTCTTGACGGGAACCATGTTGGACAACCATGGCGGATAATCCACGCAGATGACAAATTGTGCATCCAACAGCTTTTGCAATTTGTATTTGACCATCAAGGCCACTGTTGGGTGCATATTTCTTAGTTTTTGCTTTACGAGCTTGATTTTCGGATCAAGCGTTAAATTGTGCATGACTAGCTGCGGGTCTAGTCCTGGCATATCTTTGTACGACCATGCAAAAACTTCCTTCTTCTCTTTGAGAAGGGCAATATATTCGGCTTGTTCTTTGGGGGAAAGGCTTACCCCCAGCTTGAGAATTCGTGGATTCATTGGATCTGTGCCGATGTCTACGTCAGTCATCTCATCGACTGACATGTGGGATCCGTCCTCCAACTGATGTGGAGTTGGGATTAAATGGATATCATCAGCTGAGTTAAGATCTACGTTTGGAACCTTGGGTCCCTCTTCAGCTTGAAAAATATCTTGAGTTGTCCTTGGGGTAAAATGAAGCATTTCACCGAAAGGCCAGTACTCTGATGGTGACAATGGTGAATTGATGCGATCCCAGTCGATGGCATCCATGTATAGATGCAATGACTGTGATGGATCGGTCGGATTGCGGATGGGTGCGGTCAAATCAATGGAGATCATGTGGATGGAATGAATTTGGTCTCTAGAACAACGAGTGTGATGACTTGATTCTTTTAGATGTTCCTTATACTCTGGATCTGGCTCTACGAGAACGAGCACGAATGGATCCTCTCTAGGTGCAAATTCATCTCTATGTGTGAAAAGGAAGGCGGGGTCTTCCCTCGGCACTACTGTCATGATGGGATCTCGAGGTGGACGATGCTCATCTTGAATTTGGAGCCATAGGTCTAACACTTGGTCCCACCTTGCTGGGTCTACGTGCCATTCATGTCCTAACAGTATACCCATCTGTCCCATTAGATCTTCATGAGTTAGAGCGCGGTGATGTCGTCGTGCATGTCTAAGATAGTCCATTTCAGTTTCATCTTCTGAATCGCTTTCATAGATCCAAATTTGTTCATCCTCTTCAACATCTGTTGCTTGCGACATTGAGGACTCTTCCTGTTCCAGTGAATTAATCTAGTCCCATTGTGGTTGTTCCACTCTTAGTGGAGGGACCTGATTCTCTTGAGACTGTGTTATTTCATCTGGAACCTCTAAGGGGAACAGTTTCAAAAAGATGTCTAGCAGCCGTTGATGTTCTCTTTGAGGATTAATCTCTGAACTTTCGCCTCTCTCTAGCAAAGAAGAGGGATTACTGTTGCTCGCTAGGGGTGTTTGTTGACCATGGGAGGTAGTCTCCCAATGTGTATTCTGTATTCGAATTGGCATAAGGATCCAATGAAAATCCCCCCTTGTTGCCTATTTCTAGGCCTTGCATATTTTCAACCAAGATGTCCGATGGCAGGGGATGGTTGAACCCTACCCCTGACTTGTCATATGGCATCTGATATCTTGGTTGGCAAAGGATCCGCATCCCTTGCTCATATCTACCGAGCCCGTATCCATGCCAATTGCATTGGCCAAGATATTTTAGGGCAAATTCTGGGTTTGACAGATAATTGATATTTACAACAAAAGGCTCTTCGTCTGTTTCCTTTTGTTGGCATGGTTCAAGACCATGATCAAAGCCCCCATACACAAAATTTGTCTGGTTCGGTGGGTAGCCTAGAGGGACGATTGTTCCAATGGGAAGGCGAGTCTTCCCATGTCTTGTACTGACTCCAGTGTGGGGGTTGCCACAACATTTTACACTAAGTATTCCCCCAGGCCTGTACTGGACATTTCAACAGTGATCGTTGATGATTGGGTGGGAGGAAATGATAGTCCTTCCTGAGTCCATTCCATGTTTGGTGGTTCAGGAATCTTGGTTTCCGTTGCGTTGGGCGCTTCCTCTGTTGTTATTGTTGAAATTGTGGGCAACTTTTCTTCTAAGGGCTTAACCTCTTCCATGATTTGTTTTCCCTTGTCCTTCTATTGGGCCATGATAAGTGGCGTTGATGATGAAGGAGCCGATGATGAAGTCTCACCTGGCTGGGATTTTGTCTTGTTGGCCACCAGTGGTGCCTGCGGTATTGGACCCTATTTAGATGGATTTAATTGGAAATCCAAGTGCGTTGAAGGGAGGGTCGATTGAGGTATGAATTGTACCACATTGCAATACTTGAAGGGCTCTAAGTCCATTGGGACTACATGTATTTCTCCTTCATGAGCATACTTCAAGCACTGGTGGGCGATCGAAGGGACACATTTCATATCCCTGATCCAAGGCCACCCTAGCGAGATATTATAATCCATTTCACCTTCTAGCACATGGCACAGTTTAGGTATTGACTTTTGTCCTACCTCGGATCGGCGGAACGACCGTGCCGATTGTCGAGAATATTGCATCATTAAAAGCTCGCAGTGTGTACGTGGAGGCTGTGATGTGAGAGGTTGGCAGCTTCAAATGCTTCAAGGCTATAGTAGTTATGATGTTACTGGACGAGCCAATATCTATTGGCACTCTCTTATATGGAATCCCGTTGACCCGTGCGATTATGTGCAGGGGTGGATCTGCCATGTCATTTGATATCGTCTTGACCTCATCTTCTCTGAATGTGATGACCGGCTCCGTACATTGTTTCACATGTCCCACGAAGGCGTTGAAAGAATTTGCCTTGTGGGGTTGTAATTCAATGGATTTTAAAATGTCCATAAGAGCTTCTCTATGGGGAGATGATTGTTGAATAATATCATAGATGGACAGCCTAGTCGACGTGGTCTGCAAACTCTACATGAGTTTGGTTCGTATCGTGACCTCAGGTCTAGGCGGAGGTAACTGCGTTAGGCGTTGTTGAGGATGCGATGTTTCCGGAACTTCCCTCGTAGCTACCTCAGGGGCAGCTGTCGGGTACCTTCTATTCCTTGTTACTATGCTAATCATTCCCACAAATCCCTGTGTGGGAAGATCTTGTCGCACCTCGTTAATCTAGAGTGGTTTTTTTTGTGCCTCGTGGGTTGGAAAGGGGTCCTTGAATACCCCCATTTGTTGGTTGTTTGGTGTGATGGGGTTGTCCACAACCAATGTTCTATTGTCGATCAAATCCTGGACTAGGTCTTTGAATTTCCAGCACCCATTCAAGTCATGTCCTCTGCGCCTATGGAATCTGCAATACAATTCCTCTCTGTACCCCCTAGGCTTGGGAATGTTAGGGTCTATAATTTGGATTTCCGACAGAGTGACTAAATTTGCCGCTGACAAGCGGTCAAATAAGGAGTCCCTAGACTCCGCATATGGGGTGAAATTTTGCCTAGGGTGACGCGGGTAATTTTGCTCCTGTCTTCTATTATCTCTTTCATAAGCAGGAGGCACTGCCTGGTAGTTAGCCTTTTGAGGCTGCGTTTCTTGCATAGGCGCGGGAACATTTATCGCAACTTGGTTGACTGCAGTGTGTTGTGGTTGCATTGTCCCAGTTTTAGTGGTTTTATTCCACTCTTTCTTCTTAGGCTTGGCAATTGTGCCTTCGCCTATCTTAATCTCTTCTATGACTCTGGCTTGCGCCAAAGCTTCTTCTAAGCTATCGTATTGTCGCAGCAAGAATAGACCAGATATTTATTTTAAGCAACTTTTTGCGAACATCTGCATGAGATCAGACATAGGAGGACGGTAGGGTAACCTAGAAAGCAAATCTCTCCATCAATTCCCGTACACTGCCATTATTTCCTCTTCAAATTGCTTGAGGCTCGCTAAATCACTTAATGATGCCTTCTTCCTTGTGTTGAAGGCAAAGCGTTCAAGAAACGCGTCTACTAATTGATCTAAATTGCTTATGTCGTGTTTGGGCAGTTGTGTGAACCAATCCGAGGCGGGGCCTCGCGAATGTGGTTATGAATGTTCTAAGCAACAATGCGTCATTATCTTGGATGCCGAAGCATTGGCTTAGAAATCGTGTAACATGTTCCTGTGCGTCCTCTTCACCTTTAAAAACTGCCAATTGAGGCAACTTGAAGTGTTCGGGGTAAAGAGGTGTAGGCACTGAGGGATGCACCAGATTACTGCAGAGTAGACGTAATGTGGGTTTTTGATGCCCAGTAGCTTTTGTCTCCACAGACTCCAAATGCTCCAATAGCGCTTGGTATGCATCGAAAGATTTTATTTCTTCCTCTCTTGTTCGCTCTTGTTGCAAGTTACGGTAAACTGGAGGCCTATGGAGGGGTGGCCGAATGGCATCCTTCCTGCCTTGATGAGGAGTTTCAACATATTCCTCTTCTGGTTCATACTCCTCGTAAAATTCTTGAGGAGTCTCTCGGGCGAAACCTATGACCCTGATCAAGCTCTTGTCGAAGGTACCCATCATTGTTTCGGGGGGTTGCCTCCCTCTCGAATCTATTAGGTCTTGGAGGCGAGAGCTTGACGAGGTCGTGGAGACCTGTCCTGCACCAACGGATTACGCCTCTCATACTGTTTAGCTCTTTGGATGCGAGGGGTTGGCCCCTTCTCAGGTATTTCATAGCATAACTCATCCACTTCACGTTGCATGCGCTCTCTATCCAAGCGGTGTCGAAACTCTATCTCCTGATGACTTTGTTTAAGCTGCATGATTTGGGCTTGACGGGCGGTATATCTGGTGACAGCTGGGTCAATTTGGTCTACCCTATTTTTCTCAGGAGGTTCGAATGTTTCTTCTATGTGCTTACCTCGAGTTTGCTGGTCTAAGGTTTCAATGGGTCGCTTCCCTCTGTCGAGGTAAGCGGTATGTGCTCGAGGTTCTGGCCTCAAGGGGTGATCATGATATCCTACTGGTGCAGAAATGCAAGGTTCCCACATTGTTTGTTGCCCTCGAGTAATGCGATGGCTTTCCTTGTACTCCCTTTCATGGGTGTAAAGGGGGTGGGCGGAATTAGGTCATCCTATGTAAGGAGCCCTGCACTCTGGATTTGGTCTCTCTGTTCTGATGATAGGTAAAGAAGGGACGCCATATCCATGTTGCCCCTCCAAATGGACGGTGTGCTTGTCTAGCACTTCATCGCGCGGTGGCCACTCATGCCTAACTTCAAGAGGTGATTCTCTATTTATGTCAAGGTCTACATGTAAGGCATCTTCCCGAAAGGGGCTGCTTTGAATAGGCATACCCCATCGAGGATTCCGAATTGGATTCTTTTGTAGGTTAGACCTATAAGGCGGTATGACCAAATCCTCGGGACTCGAAGTGAAGGCGACTTGTGCTCGCTTTTTGTGTACCTTCCAGAGCTTCTGCCCTTTATTGGGCTTGACTGCGGGTGTACACCATTGCGGTGCTTCTATGCTATCTAAATAAGTTTTTATCTCGTTTATGATTTTATTTTATTTTGTCTACACTAAGCAGAATTAAGCACACACATTCAAAAAACCATGATTATCTCTTTTAAGGATTAAATGGTGTGTCCTAAACTGGTTTAGTGCATTTTGATGTTTTGTTTTGTTTTTGTAGGTTTTGAAGATCGTTTAAATGCATTATGACGGCTCATATAACTCCCAAAACGGTAGCCCCTTCAATATACCAACCAGGCCGATATACCAACCTCTTTATATACCCGCCCTTATGAGAGGGAGACTATAGGTACAAGAGAGCAGAAGGTACGTGGTACGTAGGCGGTACGGAAGGGGTATTGTCCTATTAATGGCACCTACCATAGAAAACTTATCCTCGCGCGCATGGGAATCACCCCAGCGACACTCGGTCTGTCTTCGTCAGGATTTACGCCTAACAACAATTGAAAATCGGGAAATGGATGCAAATCAAGCCAAGGTGGTGATGAAATCCACCAATGGTCTTGATCAAGGGTCGGGGTCTTACGACCAGCTCCTTGGTTTAAAATTGTTTCCTGATGTGTGTGGGATTCGTTTTATTCACCAAAAATGAAACAAGCATACATGAATTTTCTTATGCAACGTAGGACAAGATGAAAACAATCAAAGGAACAGAAACAGAAACAAAAAATATAATAGAGATCATGAAAATCCCTACCTCTTCTCTGCCTGCTCCTGTTGTCTCCGAATTTTTGCTCTGAAAATCTGCAGATAGGAATTCGTCCCTCTGGGAGACGAATTGTAGAACGAATTCGTCCCTCCTAGAGATGAATTTGAATTCGTCCCAGGGTCGGACGAATTGCAGAATAGAATTCGTCCCCGCAGAGACGAATAGTAGTCTGCAACAAAAAATGTACTTGTCAAGCACAAAACACAAAAATTTAATCAGTTTCTGTGATTTTAAACACCAGGGAACAGGGTCCCACCGTGATCGCCACTGAAAGCACGAGATTCTGGGCAAAGGAAACACTAATTATGCAATGTAAGACAAAATGTAACGCTTTAACCTTATGCACAAAATAGAGAAAAGAGACAATTTGGAAAGGAAAGAAAAGATGTAAAGAAACCACAGCCCTCTTTATTAAAATATCTTATCCTCAGTTACATAGATGTCTCCTCCCTTTTTAGGGGCCAGGAGCGTTAAATTTGTCTTTGTTACAATGTGTGACTTAGTCTTCCTCCTTTCGTGTGCCCACGATTGCAATGGGCGGGCCAAGATGATGCTGCCGCTGATGTCGATGAGTTCTTAACCTCCGCTGCTTCTCCTACGAACAAAGAAACAACCAATATGTCAGTAGCATCTGCCGCAAATGAAAAGTGTTTGTTCTCTAAAACTAACGAAATATGCATGTAAACATTTGCCTGAAACAGTAAATACAGTGAGTCCAAATGGCTTCAAAACTTGACGAAAGATAGGAAAAGTTACCGGAAGGCCACCGCCACTAAGACAGCTGGCCAATCTACCTTCAACTGGAATTCGTCCCTGGGCAGGACGAATTCTGACTGCAATTCATCCTTGGGTGGGATGAATTCTTCTGTGTTGAAGAAACCGACCTGCTACTGCTCCAATGTCGAATCCCGAGGCCTACAAAATGCCTACAAATAGGGGGGTTATGTAATTGGGGCCATTTTGGGACGACCCAGATGGTCAGATTCTCCCAATTTGGCCTCTACCCTCAAGAATTTGGTCTCGCCACCTGCAAGTCAGCGAAATAACAAAGCAACACAAAACATACTAGAATCTGACCAAAAGTTACAAAATTGTAGCTATGGGTTAATCAAACCTAATAACACAAAATGCAACCTAAAAAAGTAATCTAAAATGCTCTAAAACTTAAAATAGGACTTGGGAAGTGTGGGGTGCCCAAGTGGGCCTCCCACCGTTGGCACTTGATTTTGGAGCCAATCCACTAGGGATGGGCCCAAAACCTCTTAGGATTGGGGGGTCAGCGAATTGGTTGGTTCAGGTGTCCATGTGTTGGATTTGGATAAGGTTCGAGCTTCCAAAGGCCACCCAACAACCTCCCTTGCAAAAGAGATTGGTGGATGTGGGAGGGTGAACCAAAAGGGATGCAAGTGGGTCTTCAACTCGGCAGCACTTCGTTGCTTGAAAACTCCTTCAACCTGTATATTTTGGGTGAGAAAAGTCCCACCTTTTATAGACCCATGGGGTCTCTTTTGGGATGGAAGCACAAATGCCATGTGTTGGTCATAGGCGCCATGTGGCAGTCTTGTCTTCCCATGAGGGAGGGGAGTCCTCCGTTGACTTGGGCTTTGATAAATGCCTTTTGTGACGCTCTTCTAACGACCCCTCTCGTCCACCTACACACGCGTGCAAGGCGAGAGTCATTAATCGACTGTTTCGGGTTGCCACTTGGCGCCATTTGTCTTTTTGCCCGTTAAGCTTAGAATTCGTCCCACCCAGGGACGAATTCAGAATTCGTCCTGGGGTGGGACAGATTCTATTTTGAATTCGTCCTTGGGTGAGATGAATACTGGGCAAAGTGTCCAAGTGTGCCAAATTGCTTCTTGACCTTACAAAATTGCTATGAAAGTGGTTAAGACCACTGTTTAACCTCTGAGGGCTGCCCTGGGGGCTATGTTTGTTAAAGCGATCAGTGTTTGCAGTCACATAATCGGATTGGTGCTGTTTTGGTGTCTACACATTGACTTCTCTTAGAACAAGTCATAAGGTCATTATCTGGTTGGATTTCCACAAGATGGAGGTTTGCAATGTATTCGCTCATGAGGTCAGTGCTTTTGTCCAAATTTTTGTTTCCCCCCATTTTCTCATCTAGAGAGAGGATGGTATTGAAATATCCTCCGATCAAGATCCAAGCTTTAGGAAAATGAGAGATAATATGAGTAATATCCTTCCACTATCTTCTTTTTTCCTCCAAAGAAGTCGGAGCATAAACAGTAATGCAGAGCATAATCTGGTTGGAATGTCTACTTTGAATAGCTATAGCCAACAAACCCCAACTACCAACCACATGGTGAATAACTACTTCTTTTGGATCTCAAAGAAAACCAATGCCACCCGAATTCCCTTGGGAACTGAGGGAAACCACTTTTCTAGCTGGCCAAATTTTACTGGCAATTAAGTCCATATCCTCCATTGACATCTTAGTTTCTTGAAGGAAAACAAGATGTGGATGATTTACCTGAATCATTCTTCTAATTTCATTTTGTTTTGAAAGACTCCCTTTGAGTCCTCTAATATTCCAAGTGATGATCTTCATTAATACCAGGGCTAAAAAAGTTGGGAAGGACATTAATCTTACCTTCCTCTACAAGCTTTTCACCTTCTTTTACCATATGATATTGATTGGTCTTGCGACCTACTTTTTGATTAGAATCCATCTTCAATTTTTTTTCCCCTATTTCTTGACTTATTCCAATTGAATTTGAGATGGCTTCTAACCTTGAAGAATGCTCGTACACAACCAAAATTTTACTAGATGGTTCAATAGAGTCTATATTGGGACCTGCATTATTTGAAGTTTTGACATTTGAAATATTGTTTTTCTTGTGTAAATTTTCTCCTTTTTTTTTTGTTGAAAACCTTTGATTTGTTGGTTTGTCTTTGAGTTCTTCCCTTCATATTTAAATTGTGTTTCTAAGATTTCAGTTTCCATTATTTCCTCTTCCTCACTTGGGACATCATTTGTGGAAAGGATTTCAAACATATTAGTAGATGACTTTGATTGATCCTTCATAACTAGTTTTTTCTGAGTGTTCTTCTTCTTAGGTATTTGGAAACCTACTAAGTTTATATCTTCTTTCTTTTGATCAAGAATTTTATTTGGGCAAGCACTGGCCAAATGACCATATTCATGGCAAATTCTACAATGAAAAGGAATGTTCTCATAGTCCACTACTTGGTCCCAAGTGTCTTCCCCAAATTGTAATGTGATCTTTTTAGGTAGGGGTTTGTCAAAATCCATTAAAACATAAATTAGAGCATAAATAATATGTTCAAAATTTTGAGTACAATCAGCAGTCATCATAAAAGTTCCTAAAGAGTTTCCAATTGAAGAAAAAATAGGAGGATTCCAAAATTCAATAGGGAGACCAAAGAGTCTAACCCACACGGGAGCAATATAAGGCATATATTCTTCGGCTTTAAATTTAGTATGCTAGGGCTTCATGAAAAGCCCTGCCCTTCCAAAAACCAAGGACCCCCTTGAAAAGTTTTCTCTCTATCTTCATTATTAGCAAATAAAACAAGAAAATAACCATTTGGATAAATAGAGATTTGTAACTCACCTTTAGTTTTCTAGATTTTTGCAGCCCAGACTTTGAAAGCAGATAGACTTGGATGAAAACCCACGAATCGACAAATTAGTCCTTTTTTTTTCAACTCTTCAATGCTAGTCTGAATGTTATCCATATCAAGCTTAACAATAGGAGTTCCATCAGCTGCTTTAAGACATCCTGACTCTGTTTTCCTGGGATCAATCTTAGGCATTCTTAGAGGTTTATGGGAAGCCCTAATTTTGATATTAGCATTGGGCTGAGGGTGTCCACCATGAAGGGCATCTCTAAAATTCATTTTTGGGACTGGGTCTTAAAAATTCTTACCCTTGATAGGGGTTTTCACAATAGAATTATTTTGTGGGTGCACCTTAGCACCATATTCACTTGAGATATGAGCCATTTTTTGATCAACTACTTGAAACTTGTTTCGTGATCTCTTTAATCCTTGCCCTAGACGTCATGGAAAGGTATGGTTTTAACTTTTATTTTATGCAGCAAATTGGAAGTCGTTGTCACTCAAGTTCACAGTATGATCTATTGAAAGACAAATTTCTAACCCATATTGTATCCCTTGCAACATTTCCTACTAAAATATTGAGAATAAACCACAAAAATATTGTCAGCTAGGGCCCGAAGGCCCTAAAAACCAACCTCTGGAGCTGCTTGCACTCAACCCAGATGAAACCCTCGCATAGCTACTTGCCAAATATTTTGTTCACACATAGGGATACGCTAGGATCTGTGTTGATCCAAATGATATGAAAATTGGTGGAGACGTTCTAGGGTTTTTCAGGCATCTACCCTCAAAATTTTAGCTCAATCCAAGTCCGGATGAGTGAGATATGACCGAAATGAGTTCAGAAGTTTAGGCAGTCCTGCGAAAAACGTCTCCCTTCCAAAATCCTTGAAAATCTTGACATTCAAAAACCTCTACTTCTGGTAGGTTTAACTCTTAGGAATACTTTATCTCCACAATTAATTCCCTAGGTGTTCTCTTAAGATCCAAATAACTCTTTTGTGTATCTGAGGCTTCTTTGAGCCTTTGATGAATTTCATTGAGGTGGTCTTCCATTTCTCTGACCATATCCGGACTGATCATCACCTGATCCTCCGGATTACTCCATGTTAGTGGTGTTCTGCACCTCCTCCCTTAAAAAGCCTCAAATGGATCCATACCTAAAGAGGTATGGTAATTATTATTGTAAGCAAATTATACTAGAAAAATGTAATCTTCCCAATTCGTTTGATGATCCATACAATACATGCGGAGCATATTCTCTAAGACTTGATTCACCCTTTCTATTTGTCCATCTGTCTCAGGATGATAAGCAATACTAATTTTGAGCTTTATTCCCCATGCTTGATGCAATGTTTGCCAAAATTTGGATGCGAATCAGGAATCTCTGTTTGATATAATTATTTCAAGAAAGTCGTTTAGTCGTACCACTTCCCTGGAAAATTTCTAGGCTACAGTGGGAGCTTCATATTTAATATTTTCAGGCAGAAAATGTGCCACTTTGATCAATTTATCCACTACCACCAAGATGGCATCATGCTGAAAGCAATTTTTAGGCAATCCCACAATAAAATCCATAGTCACAACTTGCCACTTATGTTGTGGAATGTCATGCAAAAATAAATGTCTAGCTGGATGTAGATGTTCAACTTTTACTTTTTGACATTCTAAGCATCTAGCCATAAATCCAGCGATGTCCCTTTTCATTCTTGGCCAATAATATATATATATATTTTAAATTCTCATACATCTCTACATATCCTAGATGAGCGGAATAAGGAGCACTATGCACCTCTTGTAGTATCATATTCCTCAGATCCTGATAATTAAGTACTACCACTCTATTTTTAAACAATAATCTATATTTCCAAATTATAAATTCTCTTGCTTTATCAGAATCTTGGTGAACCATTTAAACAATAATCTATATTTCCTTAAACATCACATGATTGTAACAATCCACCAAAGAATCGTCCTTACCAACTATTCAAACTAGAAACATTCTGCAAACACAGTCCAAAACGTTTGAGAGTTTGCACACACTTTTTCTCAATTACAAGTCCAGAAGGAACCGAGATAATATAACACCCTCATCTTCTCTTCAAAATCTTTTTGAGGATTGAAAGCTTCCTAAAAATGAAAAATATATATATATATATATATAGCAATAATAGTTTTGTTTTTTAATGTTTTTCTTGTGTTTTTATTGACGTAAAAGGTTTAAAATGATTACGGCATGGTAGTTATAGGGGCCAACTGCAAGAAGTGTATGGCAGCATACAGTAATACTGTGGCGACCATAAAAACCGAATAGCATGCCTAAATTTGTGGCGGCTAGTGATTCCATAAACAAACAGTTAAAAAGCAAAGAACAACATGAAAAAGATGGTGGGGACGCGGCTGGTCCTGTTGTTCGCTCACGTTAAAAATGGCGGCACCACAGTGGATCTGCAGTAAGTATTCCTTCGTTACACGGTTGACAACACGTCGACGACTGTATTCGGAAGGAGCTTCGGATGTTTGTACCATGGGCCACTGGAGGTCATCTTGGCTAGTTATCTAAAATACACATTTTTACACTCTTACGATATCTGCCCCTATTTTTCTTGAATTCTCTTGTTTTCACTATTTGACTTAATAGTTCTTCCAACGGCATTTTCATTCATTCAAATTTTATTTGCTTTCTCTCTAGCAAGAGACTCTACAAAATCATTCTTGAATAAGACCTAGATAATCAAAATTGATATTGACAGTTTGCTTTTAATACATTCTTATATATTTTATGATAGGTTGAACTTCGATATTTTTTTAATGAGAATCCCGAACCATAGTATTCCACCAGAATTAAATAAGACCCAGAATTAAATAAGACCTAGATAACGAAAACTGATATTCACAATTCGTTATAAGGTTCCATCCTTCCTTTTAAGTTTCTAAATACGCTAAAAGAATCTATTTCATCAATTTTTATTTTATTAAGAATATTGTTTGACAATAGATTAAAGGCTTCTTAATGTTCTACATATTATAATGTAAGGTACATCTCAATCGGTCATTGAATCCGTTTGTTGCTCTCATATTATCATTACTTATCTCAAGGCAGGCTGTCAAACCTCTATTTCATGGGACGGGGTACGTTGAAAATGATTCTTTTCAACCTATGCAACTATCATTTTTTATTCTTGTTAAGATAATCAATGAAACCTAGCAATGTTTTTTTTCCGTTGTCTTTAATGCAAACATTAAAATTTCGGCTTTCCAGTTCCGGAGAGTTTTTTAATAATCCAAAAAATTTAAAAATAAATTAAAAAAATAAATTTTTGAAAAATATATTTAAACTAAAAATTGGAGAGATTTATAAAATAAGTTGAATTATAATTTTAGATCATCTAACCAATAAAATATAAGATACCAGATATCTTATTTTATTTAATTTTTTAATATTTTTATATGAGAGGGTTTTCCATCACTAATTTCAACTACAAGTATGATCAATGGAGTTTTAAATTTAGTTGATAAAAGAACATATGCCCAATGCTCGTGAAGATTTTTTTTTGTTGTTACGAGGTTCCTTTATCTTGAAAGGGATTCCTCTCTAAGTTATATGCTCTACCAAAAGGATCCTTTTCGTCCTTGAAAAAAATTCAAGAGTAATACTTTTATTTAGCATATGAATTTTTATATTTCTATTTCATATGGTACATCATATTTAATAATAATTTTTTCTTTTTCTTATTATTTATTTATTTTTTTAATTTGTGGAAAATATTTCAAAAGGGATGCCACTTTTGGGTAAGACCCAAGGAGGTAGGGATATCCATTCCGCCAAAAACGTCCAGGAGTCGGACCTAGCCTACCACCTTTGACACACTCAAGGAGCAAATAAACACACAAACCCAATTGAAAATAAGCATATAACCACAAAAATAATAAAATAAAATAAAAAACATGCTCCTTGAGTGTGTGAAAAACAAAAGCACAACCAAACACACACAATAAGATAAAATAAACAACATAAACCACATGGAAAAACACAAGAAACACATAACAAAACACAAACAAGACAAAAACAACAGAACACTACAAAGACATAACCCAAAAAAAAACAAGAAAAATAAACACAACCAAAACCTAAAAAATTAAAAAATAAAAATAAAAAACAACCAACAATAGACAATAAAAAAAAAACAAAAAATATAGAAAACACTCACCCATAAAAACACGAAATAACACAAACAAAGAGAAACCCAAGAACAAGAACGAAAAAAAACACAAGAACAATAACAAAAAACATAAAAAAAAACAAAACAACAAAAACACAAGAACAACAAAAAACAACACAAAGAACACAAAAATAAAACAAAATAAAAAAACCCACCCACCTTAAAAAACTAAAAAAACAAAAAACAAAAAGGAAATAATAAATAAAAAAAAGAACAAAAAAAAGACCTATCTAGACCAGAAGACTATTAAGGCAAGAATCAATAGAGGAAACAAAATAAAGAATAGAATGAGCTAGAGAAGTAAAAAAAAACTGAATGAACCAAAGAGAAGCAAAAAAAAAAAACAAGAAGAAACTAGAAGAAACTAAGTACCTTTAGAACTGGAGCCATCCAAAGAAATGATATAAAGAAGAGCTTCCCTAATTTGAGAAGCCCACCATATAGGAGGGTGGCCATAACAAGTAAGATCACCTTTGTCCAAAGCCCAATTAGCTAAAGCATCATCACTCTTGTTTTGATCTCTGACCACATGATTGTAATCAACTTTCAAAAATCCCATCTGGATTAACTGAATCTTCTCAATAATTCTTTTTATTCTCCAATTCACCTTATGATTCTTAGAAGGATTTTTCAAGAGATTAATCATAAGTTGAGAGTCAGAATCAACTATCACCTTTTCCCATCCAACCTTAGTAGCCTCCTGAAGACCTCTGAGGATACCATACCCCTCAGCAAGGTTATTGGAAAGAATACCCAAATTCTCAGCAAAAGTAAAAACCAGGGAGCCATCTGAAAGTCTACCAATTCCTCCCACATTGGATTTTCCAGGGTTCCCTCTAGAGGCTCCATCAGTATTGACTTTTCCAAAATCCTTAGGAGGAGGTTGCCAATTTCTATTCTTATCCAATTTACTAATACTCACATTCCCTTTAATATGGTTGCCCTTTGAAGGTTTAATATTCAATATTTGCATCACTTGATCCCATATTTGGTGGGAGTTTTGGGGGTGATTAAGGAGATGATGGACTGATTCATCTAAGTTGGCTATGGTCTTTTTCCAAATATAGTGAATATACTTACTATCTTGATTAAAAATTTGGTTGTTCCTTTCATTCCAAATATTCCAAAGAAGAATGGTAGAACCCATCCAAACTAACTTCCTAATAAAATGATCAACACCCTCTTGATTAGGCCAATCCCTCCAAAGTTGTTCAAAAGTAAAAAAATTGGAACATCTGTAAGCCAAGTAAAGTGGCCATTCTCCTCCACAACTCAGAGGCTAAAGTACACTCAATAAAAAGATGGTTGATATTTTCTACATTCTCTTCACACATTTCAAATCTAAAAGGGCCATGAAAACCACGCTTCATAAGTTGCTCACTAGTAAGAACCCTACGATGCAATAAAAGCCAATTAAAGAACCTCACCTTAGGCCAGAGCTTTTGAGCCCACAATTTAGAAAAATATCAGAATAATGGTTGGGATTATTATGGCATAAGGTCAAATAACCTTGAGCAACTGAATACTCACCCTTAGTAGTGTTGTTCCATCCAAAACAATCTTTTTCATGGGACCAAGAGAGGGATCTCATATGAAGGATTCCTTGGATATCTTGTCTTTGCATTTCTAGGATTTGAATAGGCCATTCCCCAATAGGGATCCAATATATACCAACCTTTGAATTACCAGTATGGTAGCGACAATAATTAGCCACCTTTATCCAATTAGCTCGGTGAAGCTCCTCCATCCAAGGCCTCCAATTGGGAAATTGAGTTATCAAAGGCTTGTGACCATCCCAATAATCTGTCCAAAAATTTGCATGTTGACCATTATGAATGATCCAAAATAATTTTTTCTTTATCAAATCCTCACCAGTCTTAAGAACTGCTAAAATGGGAGAACCTTTGGTAGGAAGTTGATAGCGAACAAGGTCTTCAGGACTTTTGTTCTCAGCATATTTGGCACAGAGATTATTGGCCCAAAGAGCGTTGGGGTTATGCAACATCCTCCAATATAATTTAGCAGCTAAAGCTTTGTTGTTATTAATTGAAGACCGTAAACCTAACCCCCTTCACTCTTAGGAAGACATAAAGTATCCCATTTCACCAAGGCCCATTTTCTTTTCTCCTTAGTACCACTCCAAAGGAAACGATGACTGATTTGATCTAATTCTCGAAGAAAAACCTTTGGAATATTCAAAACGGAAGAAACATAAATAGAAATAGCTTGAAGGACCGATTTTACCAAGGTAATTCTACCCCGTAAGAAAGCCACTTGTTGGTCCACTTTCCAATTTTCTTCTTGACTTTGTCCAACAACCAATTCCAATATTTATTTTACATGAATTTCTATATGAATTTTATTTAGCATATGAATTTTTATATGAATTTCTATATTTCTATTTCATATGGTACATCATATTTAATAATTATTTTTTCTTTTTTCTATTATCTAATTATACATTGTATTTAACAAGCTATTCCAGTGTCTCTACATATAGCAACACTAATATATCTCCACAACATGAACTTCAAACCACCACACCTTTTTGAAAGGAAATCTTAGTTTCAAAATACTATGAAAAGTCTTACAAACACTAATTCCTTGTCAAAGATAATCTCTCATGGTTCAATTCATTTATTACTCAAATTTTGTGAAGCTTAGGTATTTAGAGAACTTGTAATTAGGAAAATTTTAAAATATTACTTAAGTAAAATTAAATTTACTTATTATCTACATAATTTTTCTCTTCTAGAATGAATATTATTTTAAAAATCAATTAATAAATAAAGCACAAGTTTTAATTTGACCTATAAATTATGGTATTATCATTAATCTAGGCCTATGAACTTTTTAGGGCATGTATGTTTGTCCTAAAATACCTAAAACTTATGTTTATACATTTATAGTCAAAATGAATTCCAGTAACATTGACACATCGATGGAGGATAAAAACTTTGAGTAATGAATTAAATGTTAGTCTCACATTTTACATTTTATTCGTACTAGGTACCTTACTGGAAAGTTCCCTCAATCCTCGAAAGGAGGTCCTTGGTTCAAGCTTGGCGGCCTACGCTGGATACAAAAAAAACCCAAATAGTTAATTAAACATTTTAGGTCCGAGGTGTAGACCAATTGGTTCATCCAAACCCCATAATGGGGGTGAAGATCTAAGGTTCAAATCTCGGGCCTCGTCGGACTAAACACTTGTCCCTTTTTGATGCTTTCAGTGGCATAAAATGTTTAAAATGATTGTGGCATGGTGGTTACAGAGATGAACTACGCAAAAATCTATGTGGCGGCTTCGAGGAAGGACAACGTAGAATACTATGACGGTCATAAAAGCTAGACAACCTGCTCAGATTCGTGACGACTACTGATTCCACCATGTAAAAAAAAAAAATAGTCTCATGTCTCTTCTTAGATATTGTTTACATTGTACTACTCTACTTATATATACTACTTTACTTATATTTACATATATTTATCATATCTCTATAGTCTGCATTCTATTATTTTTGGATTACAATATTTCTTGATCTTAATTTAAAATAATGTATTTTGTATCACCCATACATGTATGTGGGATTTTATTTTTTCAAAACTCATTTGCATGAAAAAATAAATGTAGTCTCTAATTCATAACATAAGAAATATTTTAAATCTGCTTATGTAGAGGAGTTGAAGAGCAAGCGGGTAGTTAAAAATATCTAGTTGAAATCAAGAGGCCCAAATTCACATGTTGCAAATATGCTATGTAACGATTATATCTTGACCACATAATAAATATTTACCCCTTTCAAAAAAAAAAAAAAAAATATTTTAAATGTTTTCCATGCACAATTTAGTAAGATTCAAGGCTACAGTGTCAAATGAGATAGGGTAGGTCCTTAATTGAATTATCTTGTATCTCTTTTCCAATATTTTTCCTTGTAACTTGATGATGTTAATAAAAATATATGGTAAAATAAAATCCTTTCTCACTATCCATGTTAAAATATATAAATAATATAGGGTTTTATTTAAAATTATAAAATATTCTATTAATATTTCTCATCTAATATTGGACCTTGCGATGAAATTAAATTTTATTAGCAATCCATTTAAAAACATTCTATTTTAGCATTAGGAGTAAAGGAATTCAAAACATGTATCTCATGATAATTACAATTAAAGTTTATATATATATATATATATATATATATATATATATATATATATATATATATATATATTTTAAGGGGATGCGGGAGGAGTAAATATATAAATACATGTTTTTAAAAATTAAAGGATTATATGTATCTTTCAAATGGATACTTTTTCTACCAATAATGATACTTATTATATCCCTCTACAATCCTTTTATTTATTTTGAATAGAAGAAAAGTGCTAATTTTACTCATTTAATGTTCATGTTATTTTTTACTATTCTTAATAAATTCTATGACTACTAGAGGTTAAATGTTAAAATATAAGATTTAAAACATGATGTATTATCTATACCTATAGCAAAATTTAAATGTAGTTTATGCTTATGTTTTTTATGTTTCTATATTAAAATCAATAAATTGGTTATTTATAAGGAAATTATATATATATATATATTTCAAATCTCATTTTTGAGATTTTTTCATCAAAAATAAAATAAAAAACTTGCATGATTAAAAATTTGAATTGAGGACTACATGTAATTTGATGGTAGATTTTTTTTTTACATTAGTACGTTGTTGATGCATTTTGGAATGGTAAATTTAAAGCATGCTCTTCATTTAAAAACATTCTATTTTAGCATTAGGAGTAAAGGAATTCAAAACATGTATCTCATGATAATTACAATTAACGTTTATATATATATATATATATATATATATATATATATATATATATATAAATATAAATAAAGGGGGTGTGGGAGGAGTAAATATATAGATAAATATTTTGAAAAAAATAAAGGATTATATGTATCTTTCAAATGTATACTTCTTCTACCAATAATGGTACTTATTGTTTTCCTCTGCAATCCTTTTATTTTGAATAGAAGGAAAGTGTTAATTTTATTCATTTAATGTTCATGTTATTTTTTACTATTCTTAATAAATACCATGACTACTAGAGGTTAAATGTTAAAATATAATATTTAAAACATGATGTATTATCTATACCTATAGAAAAATTTAAATGTAGTTTATACCTATGTTTTTTATGTTTCTATATTAAAATCAATAAATTAGTTATTTATAAGGAAATTATATATATATATATATATATATATATATATATATATATATATATATATATATATATATATATATATATATATATATATATAACCTCACTTTTGACATTTATTCATCAAAAATAAACTAAAAAACTTGCATGATTAAAAATTTGAATTGAGGACTACATGTAATTTGATGGTAGATTTTTTTTTTTTATATTAGTACATTGTTGATGCATTTTGGAATAGTAAATTTAATGCATGCTCTCCCTTGTATAGGACTATTATGACCTTCAAAGAAGTGGGAGTATTTTTTACCTTTATTCAAATGCATTGGTCCAAGGTGAATCACAAATACACCTAACAAAGTTTAGATATTTAGGAATAAGGTAGAGTGGAAATCCTTTCAATTATATTTATTACCATTTTAGAACCTAGAATGGAGCTAAGGTAACCTTTATGAAGAAGAATTTTATCTAAGTATGAGTACATATCTTCTCACTTATCATGTTTACGATTGTAATTGTTTTTTAATAGATTTTATTACACAAAGTGAACAATTACAAAGCATACAAGGAATGGAAAAATCAAATCTAAGCCAACAGATATGATTTTATTACCATAATATTTGATTGAGTTCTTGTCACCCTATTAAAACTGTAGGTCTTCTCCATTTTCATTTAGGTTTAGTAGGGTTTCACCAAATATGCCATGTTACAAGATTCAAGTTCACTCAAACATTAACCATCTTATATGGTTCCCTATAATATTTTATACACACATGATGTAATTCTATCTTGGAGAATTTTTTCAATAGATTCTTGACCATATTTATCACATACAAGATGTTGATGGACTTATAATAATTAAATTTTATGGTACTTATAATGAATTTTGAATCATCAAAGATTTGAATTAAGTCAGATCCCTTTCCTTTTACTAAAATCAATCCTAATTTTAGAGCATTAACATCAACTCTATTGTTTCTAGAGAGGCCAACTACAACAACAAACTTCACACTAATTTTACCATTGATAAATAAGATACCTCTACCTCTAGTAGCTTCTAGGTTACCTTTTGAGGACCCTTAAAATAAGAGGAAGTAACAAATAGAGATCACGGGTACAGGATCATAATTTATTATTTTCTTCTTGACGCTAATTCTTGGTGCAGTCTCATACAAAAGGGTAATAATATTTGAGGCTATAGCCCATGGAGGGGAGAATTATTTCTTAAATATGGCATCAGTTCTAGCTTTCCAAAAACTCTAGAAAAGGTATCTAGGCATCATTTGCTTCACCTCTATGGGCTAAAGAGTAAAATTAGTCAAACCTAAAATAAGTGACTACCTATTCATAGCTTCCTCAAAGCAATTAGGTGTAAGAATAGTTGAAGTAGTTTTAGAGAGAATTAATCTCTAGATTTCCTTGACATAGAAACAATGCAGAAGAAGATGATCTCTGCTTTCTTCATCTACATAACATAAAGAAAATTGAATTGGACCCTAAAAAATTATTTTTTGAATGTTTTCCTAGGTTAGCTACTTATTCAAAGACAACAGCCAAAGAAAAATTGATTTTAGGAATAGAGTCTTTATGCCAAATGTGTCTCCATTTGGGCATAGAAGGGGAAGAACCTCGAATCACTTTATAAACTTTATTGATAGAATACATACCCAAACCTTTCATACCCCCCCAATTTAACTTATCTCTAGCCAAAGGATCAAGAGGAGTTCTACCCTCCGTTGAAGTAATAAAACAATTCTAGTCCTCAATTAAGTTTTGAGGTATTCTAAGATCATGACAAGACTTGATTCTTGGAGGGACAACAATCTTGTAATCTGTCTAAAATGACAAGTCCAAAATTTCCCATGATTTTTTCTTCAACACTTTTTATCTTTTCCATATTTTAGGTACCCAAGAAAAATACTTACAGATAATTTCCATGGCTCTTTCAATATTTCTCCAAATTAGAGATTTTTCTTAGTGTAAATGCTGAGAATTTTACCCTTTTGGATTTTATAGTTATACTTATAAATCAAAATATTGGACCACCAAAAATATTTGGTAATAATCATATTCTAAACAAGTTTTGTTGCTAGACAATTTTGATGATAAAAAATGCATCTAAGACCAAGTCCCTCTTTCTTCTTACTTTTGATAATACATTCCCACTTGGCTAAGTGATGCTTTCTTTTACTATTATGTTTGACACCCTCCCACATGAATTTTTTGAAAAGTTGTTTCATTTTTTTATGATACCAATAGGAGCACATATAATACTTATTTGGTAAATAGTAATGGTTTCCAACATAGAGTTTATAATAAGAATCCTTATCAGAGGGGTTAACCAATAATTTACCCAATCATTGAGCCTTATTTTTATTTTAAATTATTTTTTTCCATATCATCAAACTAGGTTTGGTGAAAGAAATTGGAATACCCATATAGGTAAAAGTGGAGTCCATACTCACTTTGAAGCCAATAATTCTATAAATCTCAGCAATGCCCTTTTGAGAGTGGTTGGAGAGATAGATAATTGACTTAGAGTTATTAATTTTTTTGTGAGTGGCCTCTAAGAAAACACTGAGAGATTTTGTAAATATGTGAGCAATTTGAGGAGAGGTATTCCCAAGTGATAATATATCATCTAAAAATTGATAATGGTTGAGATCTTTACCGCCATTATAAGTGGGGATACCTGAAAATAATCTTTGAACTCTTAGTTGTTCAATATTTATGCCTATAAGTTTAGCATTTAAAATATATAGAAAGTGAGGAATAGGGCAGCCCTACCTTAGCCCACGAGAAAGCTTGAAGAAAAATGTGGAGCTTCCATTTACAAGCAATTTAATCCATGGGTTACTTATGTAATATTTGATCCATTCAACCATGCCCTCCTTGAATCCCATTTTGTACAAAGTTTCAAATATTGCCTAGTTATTAAGTCTATCAAATGCATTTGCCATATCTAGTTTTACTGCCATTAGATCTTTATTTCCTTGCTTACAAGAGTGGATGGTTTCTTGTGTGAGGATTATTCCTTCATATATATGAAGATTAGGAACAAAGCCCATTTTTTTTGGTACTATTAAGAGAAAAGAGGATTTTGAAAGGGACCCCACAACCTTTTACAAAGCATGCAAAAAAAAAGAAAATAGAACAAACATAGTAGAATAAACCCAGAGAAAAAGGAGCCCACAAAACCCCAGGGGAAACCAAACAAATTGACCAATGAGTGAACCGAGATAGTTCTACATCATTGAGCCAAATTCCTTAACAATGTTACTAGAAATATGGGCAGCCTCCTCAAGATTATCTAAAGCCATCTTAACAGAGCTCCAAACCACATGTTGCTGAATTTCCATCAGACACAGGCTATGCAGAATAACACTTTTCTTCACCGTAGCTTGTCCCGAAGAATAAACATCAGCCACCAATTTATCTTTGACTAAGGGTCCATTTTTTCTTGTGAGATCAAAGCCCATTTTTTCTTGTGATATCAAAAGTGGGATATTTTTTTCTCGTGAAATTGGTCGAAATATTTCTAATCTTTAAACTTGAGATTCTGTAGGAACTAAATTCAAGAAGGAAGAATTGATACTACCATGATCATAATTGTTACATGCAATTTTTTCATTTGACATATTTAAAACATATATTTTAAAATATATTATTTAAAAGCAAATAATAATTTTTCAAAATTCAAAGACAAAAGTTAATGTAATCAAATCCTAAATTATAATTTATTTCATGAGTAAAACATTAAGTTGATTATAGGATAAAATAGTTTATGAGCAACAAATAAAAGAATATTATAAACTATGTATACTCAATTTGCATATATCTAAAAATTCATATTTAATTAAAAAATAGAGTGTGTAAAACCAAATAGAAGAATAACGAAAATTAACTATAACTAACTAATTCTAATAAAGAAGAATTATAACCTCAGCATCTAATTGTATAGTAATTATTTTAATTTTACTTTTAATGTATATTTAACTATAAAAAAATTGTTAAATAGAAATAAATAATACATTTATTTGAATTAATTGGTTACAATTAAAGGAAGTTAAATTATATTATATGGGTTTTTATATATTCTAAGATGTCTATTTTACATGAGTTTGAGGATCCCCACACACAAAGCCTAACCAAAAAGTATAGAATTGAGTTCCTTGTATTCTCAAGTTCTTTGTGCTTACCAATCAATAATCAACATAGGCATGTTGTATTATTCATCTATTAAATGAATGATTAGTTCTCTTATAATCATGGTAAATCATAGGCTTGAAATTATTAGAGTAAGTAATTATTTTCTTAAGTTCTACTAGGATAGACTTACTTGAGTTTCCACTCCTTCATGAGTCAGGTGAACTCTCAGTTATAGTCTAGATCAGATTTGATGAGTTGTTGTAATCCAAAGACTCTCAATGATCAACTTTGTTATTTATACAAAGTTGATCCATGGAATAATCAATCAGTTCTATTTTTTTTCTTTAAATATTGTAATTTTTTGTAGTTCTACTCTTAGAAAATTCTAACATGGTACCAGATCAGGATAGATTCTTCTAGGCATTCTCTCTTGAAGGAAGTTTCACGAATTGGTTCATTATCTCTTTCCAATATTTTTTTAAGGGAAAGAAGTTTTATTGTAGATTACTCATTTTATATCTACAATTTTTTAGAGCATTTTGTTAATGGTAACTATCTAAATAGGTTTCTATATTTATTTTACCATATTATGCAAAATTCTCTTCAATTTTTTTTTCAAATTTATATTGCTTCTCAGTCTCTGCATATATTAATTTGAATTTATTTTCCATTTTTTATTTTTCTCCTCGTATGCCTACCTAATCCCTCTTAATGAACGCAAGCTTCCTTGGATACATTTCGTTCATTAAGAGCTAAAATTTAGGCATATCGTATTTGGTGAAATATAAAATATTGGAATTTTTTTTGACTTCATGTAACTTTAACTTTAGAACCATTTTAGTGTGCTGTAACTGCACATTTGGCTAATACAACAAAATTCCATTTTAAGTAAAATAATACGTGGAATTTTAGCCAAGATTTTTATGGCGTGCAACTAGAGACTAACGTCTCCTAATGGGTATTTTCAAGTTAAAGTTATCGAAGCAATTTGATTTTAAAACTTTAAGTAAACTCATAGCTTCTCCTCCTCTTTCATTCTACGGTGCTACTAAAAAGCATTGAATTTTTTTATATATTTATCAAATACATGCACCTCTACCAATACATGATTTACATCCTTTTTTAACAGTGTTTACATTGTGTAAGAGCAGTAGGTTTGATAGATATTTTGAGGTGCATTCACTATCGACATTCACAACATTCACCGCATTTCGATAAATATCTACACAGTGCATTTTAGACATCTCTTCCAAGAAGCTTTGAGTTTTTTTATTATTTTTATCAAAACCAGAGACACTCAATATTAATTTTTATTTGTGTTTCAATATAAGCAAAGTTGATATATATTTTATGGTGCTATCACTAACATCTTTCTCAGCTTTTGTGCTCTTTGCATCAGGATTTATTAGATATTTAGAGGTGCATTCACTATCATCATCACAATATTTACCGCGATTCGATGACTCTTTGTGCAATGCCATCTCGGGAGTATCTTCGTAAAAACTTTGAGTTTTTTTTTTTCTCAAAGTAAAACTCCTCTGAGACACTTGATTTTTATTTGTGTTGCAATATAAATATTGATAAATATTTTAGGGTGATTTCACTAACGTCTCTCTCATATTTCCAAGGGCACCTTCTGTCATCTTCGACAGGCTTCAGAGAGCCTCTCAATCGATGCATTCGGGAACTCTGCTTAGCAAAGCAAAAAATATGGTGGGCCCATAACAAGATTTGAAAGCATCGTTCCTCCATCCAAGGTCGATGCTCTTCTTACCACTGTCCCTTCGTGTGCTCAAGAGACACCGCTTTGCAAGCTAGTTTTAGGTATTTTGAAAAGAAGGTATAAATTTAATAATATTTATTCCCTAGTTTTTTGCTAACTCTTCTCTGTTCAGTGCAATCATAGCCGATAGAAACATTTCAATATTCCCTCCCTGCGCCTTGAGGACTATTGTTATGTCTATCTCTTTTCATTGACAGACATAGCATTAACTTACCTTTTCTCTTTTCTCCAAAATATTGTAAACCTCTAATTATTTTCCTTTTCCTTCATGCCTATATGTTGGCCACTTCAAGAAAAGGATAATATTGTAATCTCAATTAAAATTTCTTTTTGGGGGGGTTTAGGTGTGAATTAAACACCTATTCTAAAAAGCTTCATTAGGGGGGGTTGTTGGATTTTTTATCTCTTTTATTTTTACCTCATTACCTTTGTTATAAGTCATTTGTTTTTATATCTTGGTAATATAAGTGGAAATAATGGATTTCAAATTACATTAATTAAATAAAAAATTAAAAATATTAAATAACTATATTTTATTCTTTCTTTAATTCCTTCTTAAATCAAATCTCTATATTTAACAACTTACTTTGTTCTAATTAATTTTCTTTCCAAAGTTCTTTAATATTATAAACATTTTTTAGTGGATGAAAGTGAAGAAATATAAAATATATTTCAATATTTTATTTCTTGCAATAGGTCTCTATATTATTGAACTTATTTTAATTAATTTTTTACAATCTTAATTTATAATTTTTTTTTTTTGATAAAGGAATCTAAGTGAGGATATCTCTTTAATAAACCCTTGTTAATATTTTTTCTCCTCCATACATTATTCCTTTCTTAAAAATTTCTAAAGATCAAATTATTTAAATCACCTATGCACCTATATTGGAAATACTAAATAAATTATAGTTCCCCTTACGTAAGGGTGGGTTATCAAGTTAACCAATATAGGAGTTTGGATGATTAAAATCCAATGTTCCAAGTATCAAATCTACTCAATACTTATAGTTTCCCTATCGTAAGGGCGGGTATTTGAGGATAAAATATATATAGGTCTGGCATATTTGTTCTCATTAGCCTAAAATTAATATTAAATCTCCTCAATAATACTTATAGTTTCCCTGTCGTTAAGGCAGGTAATTTGAGATATTTGGTGTTTCTTAAAAGCTTCTATTCAAAATTAAAGTTAAAGGGGGAAAGTTTGGGTTCACTTAAATTTTATTTGGCAAAATGAATTCAATGAATACTATTGATCCTCTTAATCCTCATAACTACCATATATGGAAACCCATAATATTAAATATCATTTCTCAAAAAGGGCTCACTCACCTATTAGAATAAGAGCAACCTGACTTTGAAAAAGAATATGAAAAATTTGTTCATAAAGGGAAGTTGTATGAAACAATGGGTATTATAAGAACTAATGTAAATTAAAGCTTATGGCTTCACATTAAGGATTGTAAAACTCCTTATGAAAGTTGGAAGAAACTAAAGAACTTATTTAGAAAATTAGATCAAATGAGGTCAGTGCAACTTGAGGCAGAATTAACAGCTTTATCTCCTGACAACTTCAACAATATTTTTGACTTTCTCACAAAATTCAAAGAAGTCCTTACTCAATTTAAAGGCAGTAACAAGGATAAAAAATATGAAGAATACATCTACCTAATTATTTCTAAATTAAATGATGTATTTCAAATATTCACAACCACCTTTCTATCTACAAAATATGCTCCTAGTGCAAGTTTCAAAATGCCCTCCTTAGAAGAATTCTGTGAGAGACTAACTAGAGAAAAAAAAAAGTTTTCAAAGTATGATATCTCTTCCTTTCCCTCTAAAGCCTTAGTAGCATCCACATTCATTAAAGAAAAATTTAAAAAGAAAGAAATAAGTCCCATAACTTGTACCCACTGCAAAAAGAATGGTCATTCTACAAATAAATCCTAGAAAAGATTACAACAACTAGAGGCAGCTATAAAGGATAAAAATATAGTAAAAATCAAATAGTAAAAGCCCTAAATGTCCAAGGGAAGACCATCAATACTTCATCTAATTACTGGGTCCTAGATTCTGGAGCAACTCATCACATGACTACTTCAGATGAGTCATTCTCTTCTATCTACTCAATTTCAACCTGTAGCATAGAAGTTGGTGACTCATCCTTTATCCCAGTCAAAGGAAATGGTGACATATCCATTGATGGTGGCTCTATCAATAATTTTCTCTATGTTCCAAACATTGCAACAAATATTCTCTCCATCTATCAGATTTGTATTTTTGGAAAGGGGAAAACTATTCTCTTCTCTCCAATAGGAGTTGATATAAGAGACTTGAAAGCACGAGGATATGGAAGTGAAAAGGGAAAGCTAACATGTGATATGCAAACAAAGAAACCGAACTTAGCACTAAATCCTAAAAACTTGAAAGTGCATGAAAAGAAGGAAAAGCATGATCGAATCAAACTGGAACAAATGGGAATTAAAGAAGACAACCCTTTTTATTGATATGTTCCAATCTCGGTTACAATGCACATCCTCCCATTCCAAGGGCTAGGAGCGTTTAAGCATTCGTTCTCGTTACATCCATGGGCGCATTTCCTTCTTTCGCATGCCCACATGTAAAATGGGCGGACCAAACATCGCCGTCACTTGCATTGATGAGTCTAGACTCCTCGCTGCTCCTCCGACATCCAAAACCTATGTTCAAAAGAACAAGAAATGATCAGTAGCACCTACGGATGAAACAAAGCATGCAATCCCCAAGCCTACGATAAGTGAATGAGAAAAATGAATTAAACTATGACTAAAACAAGTCCAAATGCTATGAAAATTTAATAGGTATATAAAGACATCACCAGGAAGGCTTTGCAAAAAGAACAGTTGGAAAATTCCTCACCGATTTGAATTCATTTTGGGGTGGGACGAATTCACCTACAACAAAATTCCGAATAGGTACTGTCCCAATGTTCTACCTCGAAAGCTCCAAAAGACCTAAAAACTTGGGGTTGGATAATTGGGGGAATTTTGAGAAGACCTAGATGGTCGGATTTTCCCAATTTATCCTCCATCAATAGTAATTTGATGATGCTACCTGTAGGTTAGTAAAAGCGAGCAAAGATAGAAATATGGTCAAAATTGTTTAAAACGAGACGAAATTCAAATAACAACCTATCTAAACATCATAGAATTGAATGCACAAATTAAGGAAAGCAAATCTACCATGGAATTCCCTTCACTCTGAAAGGGGGCGATTAGGACTGTGGTAGTGTGGGGAGGGAACGCCCATGGGGCAGGCCGCCCACCATTGGAGGCTTGATTTCAGCACCAATCCACTTGGGATGGGTCCAAAACTTCTTGTGTGGTATTGTAATAAAATTTGGTGGGATATCATTACCAAATGTCAGGTTTTGGGATCAATATTTGTCCTCCCAATAGTCACCCAATTACCTCCCTTATAAAGGAGATCAAGGATGTGAAAGGTGCAAATCCAAAAGGTGTGAGGTGTGTAAATAAAATGATAGCACTTAATTGCTCTAAAATTCTACTTCTCCTCTCTATTTTAGGGTGAGGAAACTCACCAATTTATAGACCTATAGGTCTCTTGAAATGGGCATGCAGAGGTGCCACATGGCAATCATGCCTTCCTAGGGGGAAGGAGATTCCTCCCTGAATTGGGACTTCATGACTGACCTTGCAGATGCCTCTAATGCTTGAAAACACTCACCCATACTCCCATGTGATGAAGTAAGCGTTGGGTGGTGGATCTGAGCTACCATTTGTCAAGATTTGACTTTTTGCCCATCAAACCTGCAATTTGCCCCACCCTAGAGCAAATTCAGAATTCGTCCCTGGGTGGGGTAAATCCCAGTTTGAATTCATCCTGGGGTGGGACGGATACTAAGCAAAGTTCTTGAAGGTGCCAAATTGATCTTTGACCTTCCAAAAATACTGTGATAGTGGTTAGGACCACTGTTTGACCTCTGGGGGCTGCCCTTGGGGCTATGTGTGTCAATGCAATTAGTGTTTGCAGTCATATAATTGGATTGGTGTTGTTTTGGTGTCTACAATACTTACAAGACCCCCACTCTCATGTAGTCAAAGGATATATTGATCACAACACTCACCTATTTCACTTCAAAGGATTCAAAAATCTAGAAGGGACCTCCTATTTTATGGCTTATGGAGATCTTGAAAGTAAAATTTGGCATGAAAGCTATGGTCATCTCAATTATAACTACCTAAAGGAATTGAGCACCCATGAAATGGTAACAGGTTTACCTTAAGTCACTTCTATTTATGGAGTATGTCCTGGATGTGCCCTTGGAAAGCAACATCAATATCCTTTCCCATCAAGTGGTTCTCTAAAAGACTCATCCCTTCTAGAGTTAATCCATAGTGACTTGATGTTTTCTCCAGAATCTTCTTTCAAAGGAGCAAAATATGCTCTAACCTTCATTTATTAATTTTCTATAAGAACTTGGGTCTACTTCCTAAAATATAAAAGTGATGTTCTGTCCCACTTCAAAGTATTTAAAGCTTTAGTTCAAAATCAAGCCTCTTGCAACATCAAGCAAATTTGCACAAGTAATGGGGGGAGTACTATAGTAATGAGTTCTCCATATTTTTATCAAGTCATGACATCATTCATCAACATTCTGTCTCCCATAATCCATATCAAAATGGTATTTCAAAAAGGAAAAACTAAACATTGAAGAAAATGGTAAACTGCATGCTCCATTCAAGATATCTTCTAAATTTTTTTTTGGTAGAAGCTATAACTATACAAACTATATTCAAAATTGCACACCTCATAAAGCTCTTGACCATTTAACTCCTGAATAAGCATGGACTGGATAAAAACCAAATGTCTCCTTCTTCAAGATTTTTGGGTGTACTACTTGGATGTACATACCAAAGAAGAAAAGAAAGACTCTAGATAAGAAAAGAAAAAAGCTCATCTTTGTTGGTTATTGTGAGGAAATGAAAGCATACATGCTCCTTGATCCCACAAATCATGAGGTCTTTTTTCATAAGAATGTCCAATTTGATGAAACATTCTCTCAGAAAGATTCTCAAGCATCTTCTTCCTCTATTGAGCCTTCTCCTATAGTAGAACCTTAATATAATGAAGAACTAACTTTAGAGATTAATTTAGAGATTTATGATCAATATGAGGAACCTATAACTCTAACTCAAATTATTTCCACTCCTTCTACTCCTTCCACTATGCCAAAATGGGCCCACACCATTGTTAAAGAAGCTACTCCTTACATCTAATATCTTCCATCATCCAGATTAACCAAATCCATAGGCACTGGTCTTGTTTGTCAGTCTATTTCCTCTGATCCTCAATATTTCAAAGAAGCCACTGGTATTAAAGAATGGGATGATACCATGGAAAATAAATTCTCTTCCTTAATAAAAAATAAAACTTGGGATTTAGTTCCCCTATCTGAAGGAAGGAAATTAGTTCATTGTAAATGGATTTATAGAATAAAATATGGATCTAATGGAGAAATTGAAAAACACAAAGCTCGCCTAGTAGCCAAAGGTTTCTCTCAAATTGAAGAAATTGATTATGCTGAAACCTTTGCACTAGTTGCCAAAATGGATTCTATTAGACTGGTTCTTGCTCTGGCTGCTATCCAAAAGTGGTTTGTATTTCAAATGGATGTAAAAAGTGCTTTATTACATGGGGAATTAAAGGAAGATATATTCATGGAACAACCTACTAGTTTCACTCAAGACTCCTCTCTTGTTTGTAGGCTAAATAAGTCTCTCTATGGCCTCAAAAAAGCTCCTAGAGATTGGTATGAAAAAATGAACTCCTTCCTTCTTTCCTCAGGTTTTTCTCATTGTGAGTTTGATAATACAGTCTATATTTGGAGAGATGAAGGAAAAATAACCATACTTGTTCTATATGTTGATGATCTGCTACTCACTAGTAGTGACTTTGCTCACATTCAGACTATAAAAAACTTCCTCTCTAAAAAATTTAATATGGCTGATTTGGGTCTAGCACATTACTTCCTTAGGATCCAAATAAATCAAACAAATGCAAGAATTTCATTGTGTCAATAAAAATACACTCTAGATCTTCTTCAAAGGGCAAAAACTATAGATTGCAAACTGTTTCCTACACCTTTCTATTCTAGAGTCAATCTAAGTACTTATTACACATCCCCTCTATGTGATGCAACTCTATACCATTATCTTGTAGGGAGTCTATTATACCTTACTCATACTCAGCTAGATATCTCATATACTGTTGGCTTAATATCCAGATTCTCACATCAACCTCATTTTAGTCACTAGCAAGCAACAAAAAAGATCCTCAGCTACTTGCAAGGAACTACTCACTTTGGGATATTATATGAGGGAAAATATATGGATATCATTGGCTACACAAATTTAGATTGGACATATTTAGTAGAAGATAGATGTTCAACTTATGGCTATGTTTTTTATCTTGGTTCTTCGCCAATTGCTTGGTTATGCAAAAAACAACAAGAAATGGCCTTATCATCTATAGAGGCAGAATACAAGGCAAAAATTTTAGAAAGTCAAGAATCTCTTTGGCTTGGTCATATTCTAAAAGAACTTGGATTTTCCAATGAAAAACCTATTACTATTTGGTGTGACAATCAGAGCACAATTCATATTTCATGTAATCCAGTTGAACATTAGTGCACCAAGCACATTGAGATACACATGTACTTCATTCAACAACATATTCAGAATAGGGACATATACTTGAACTATATTCGAACTAAAAATTAGGTTGTAGATATCTTCACCAAGTCATTTCATTTTTCGTGTTACATATAATTGTGATAAAAACTTGGAGTATTACAACTACATTGAGACAAATGTCTTTACACCTCTCCTTTTATTATTGTATTCTTTGGAGAATGGTATTTTCCCATGTGGTTTTTTTTATCATCTCTCCATTACATATTGTAAATGAGTACCTCATCAGGCCATGTTGCCGGGACTCAATATTTTTTTGTGTTATTAAGGACAATCTTCGACATTCGAAGATATGCTTATTTATTTCATAGCAGATGGTTTTTCCCATGTGGTTTTTTCACCATCTCTCATATATATTGTAAATGAGTACCTCATCAGGTCATGTTGCTGGGATTCATCCTTTTTTTATATTAAGAGGATAATCTTCACAAACTGAAGACATGCCTCTTCCTTCTTTTCCTTTTGATAGATGGTTTTTCCCATTGGGGTTTTACCATCTACTCAAAATGAAACCATTTTACATGAGTACCTCATCGGGCTCTATTTCCTGGACTCATTTGTACAATACACCCCTAATATCACTTAAGGGGGGTGTCATAATAAGTAATTATTATCTTAAGTTTTCCTAGGATAGACTTACTTGAGTTTCGACCCCTTCATGAGTTAGGTGAACTCTCAGTTATAGTCTAGATCAGATTTGATGAGTTTTTGTAATCCAACGACTCTCAATGATCAACTTTGTTATTTATACAATGTTGATCCATCGAATAATCAATCAATTCTATTTTGTTTCTTCAAATATTGTAATGCTTTTTAGTTCTACTCTTGGGAAATTCTAACAAAAATAATTATGTTAAATACCATTTTACAAATTGAACATCCATGTTTTAATTTAATTCAAACACAACATAACTTTTTTTAATGAAAATACCATAAATACAATCAACCCTTTTGTCTTGAGTATAGATCCATATACTAACAAAAAATAATAATCTAGAATTATATTTTAATATATAATTTTATATTAATCATCTTATAGTAAATATATATTTATATGTAAAATTAATAATAACAAATAAAATCACAATGAAAAAATTATGTTTAATTAAAAGGGATTAAAATGAAATAATATATTTTCATATAATAGCATTTTTATACTATTAAGAGAAGAGGGTTTTGAAAGGGACCCCACAACCTTTTATAGAACCTCCAAGAAAGCTGGAGTAAAACTAGAAGTAAACCTAAACCAACTAGAAACTACCCCCCACCAACGAAGAGGGTCTAAAGATAACATCAAAAATAGAAAAGCAAACCAGAAGAAAGAAATGAAGAACAAGAAGAAATAAGGAGAGAACAGAGGAAGTTCTAAACTAGAAAATCAACTTCTAGAACTACATCACCTGCGAATCCGGATACTTCCTCTGAGTAGTCAATTGCTATCTTTAGCAAGCTCCATATTGCACATTGTTTAATCTCTATTAACTTCAGATTATGGATCTCGACCTTATGAAAAACCAAAATTTGAAGTAACTCGTGAATGAAGGAGATGAAAAACCACGCTAAATTCCTCACGCAAAGCTCCCTCCACACAAAGAAAATAAGGTAACTAGGTAGACTATTATGATCACATCCATGATGTAGCAAGTTTTCATATAATAGTATTAAATTGTAAGCTTAGAAGAAGTATTATGTGGCAATTAGTACCTTGGTTCGCATGGTTGAAAAGTTGAGGTGCAATAATGAAATAATTATGTTGTGAGAAGAGCTATTATAACTAAAGAAATAATTTTAGTACTAAAACATTTATTGTGATCAAGAAAAAATATTAATTTCATAGTAATTAACAACATAATTTAGCGAAAATGTAAAGAAAAATTTAATTGAATAGTAAAGGAAAGTATATTTTTAACATCCATTATGACAAAGGTCATATGGAAATATGCATTTCAATTCATATTCCTATCACTAAAGCATAGTGTAAAACCATAGGCCATTTTAGATTTAAACCCTATATTTCCTATTTGGAGTTCCAAATTCTTCACCAATTAAAAATTTCAAGGATATGTACACTTTATACCATTGGAGGCGATATCATAATAATTTTATGTTATTTTCATATTATCAAATTTGTTTGGATTGAACCTTATACCAAACCATGAGGTATAGTAGTTGATAAACCTTTAGAAATATCACACTTATTGTAAAAGTATTTATTAGGTAGCAAGAGTGTCTAAAAAAGCAATTACAGTCAATGTTAACCTTTTGGCCATATGCACCCTCTAGAAAACAAGATTGTCTAAAAAATCTATTGTAACAAAAACTAGCTCTATGGCTACATTCCCTACTACTAAGACCATTGATATTAAAGGTTACCTTGCATATGAACAAAAAGGTATACTTTTTTAGGCCAAGTGGATCCCTCCTCTGGATGGATGGATTAAATTAAACTTTAATGGATCCTCAAGAAGAAATTTAGGTCTAGGAGGATAAGGAGGAATTATTAGAAACAATAAAAATGATAAGGAGGTAGTATGATAGAAAGGTAATATATTATGGAGGAAAGAACACCTATACCTTTATAAAATATGGTGTTAAGGTTGTTTTATTACCTTTTAAAGAGGAAGGACATGATGAGAGTTTGTTGGCCACCAACGTGTTTAGGGCATAAATGGAGGAAACAAGGTTTTGTTATTACTTGAAAATTAAGAAGGTAATAGACGAAGTTACTACATATCTAGAAGAAGAAATTCCTAGAGAAGAAGAAATTCTTGTGGAAGAATTTATTGCACAAAATATTCTTCCTGTGAAAGAAATTTCTAAAAAAGAAATAAAAGCAAAATAATTTGTTGAAGAAGAAATTCTTCTTGTGGAAGAAGAAATTTTTGAAGAAAAATTGGAAGCAGTACCTAGAATCGAACCAGGATCTATGGGCATGGAGCCCATCATCCTTCCCTTGGACCATATTGTTGTTGTTGAAGAAATAATTTTTTTGAAGAGAAGATTTTAAAGAAGAAAATATAGATGTAATATATGTATTCCTTACATTTGAGGTTCTTATATCTATTGGTGATATTGTTGTTGCAGCCATAGAGGAACTAGATCTGGTTGCAATTTTATTTATTGCAGTTCTTGATGGTATTGTAGTTTTGCCTAACATAGATTCAAAAGAAAAAAACTTGATCTATTTTCCTTTTGTAGTATGTTTTTCTAATGATGATGTTTTAGTTATTCTACCTATAACAAATCTTGTTACTATTGTAGTTTCTTTTACTATTACATATGTTTTTGGAGATGCAAAAAAATAATGTTAGTTTGTCATAGTTGGTAGGTAGATCTATAATTGATTTGCATCATAGTTTGGCCACCTCCTTCTCCACCACCACTACCATCATTGGTCAACAGTTGTAGGAGTTTGAACAACCAAAATTTTAAGAGTTGCATTCCTTTCAACTAGAGGAGAATGATGTAATAAAAAATATTTAATGTTTTCTAGAGGCATTAAATTATTTAGGTGTTTAATATTTTTCACAGGAATTTAATGTTTTCCATAGGCATTAAACTATTTAGGTGTTTAATATTTTCCATAGGTATTTAATGTTTTTGCTCGATAGGTGTGGAAATGACTTGACTTTGGGTGCAGGCATAGATTTAAGTTGGAAAAACTATTCATTTCGCTCAAAGTATTAAAGGGTTGTTTTTACTGTTAATAAAGGATTTGGTAGTATTTTTGGATGGTGACTGTCTATGGATTTACATCAAATATATGTTTAAAATTAGCATAGTTTGCTTTCTTGTGATAATATATTTACATGAAATATATGTTCAAAATTAACATAGTTTGCTTTCTTGTGATAATATTTTATAATATTAGCATAGGTAGTTTTGGGAACAGCCTAAAGGTTTATATATATATATATATATATATATATATATATATATATATACATATTTTTGGAGGTTTAAGGTTCAAACCTCGGTATGTGTGGTTGTATAGAAAATTACCTGATTATAAGCTCAACTCTCCCCTTATAAGAGGTCATGGTGGAATGAAGATACCTAACCCTAAAAATCGTTTGTAAAAACTTCTCACACTAACCAAATCTTTAAAAAAATAGTGTATGGTCTTAAACTTTCATTCTGAAAACTCAATTTCAAACTACCACCATAAATATAAGTATTTAGTCCTTGTGACATCACATATTTAAGGCGTAGCCATTACGTTTGTTCACGTTTATTCAAAAGTGATGTTATATCGTTTACAGTTTCTCCTCATATTTAAGGCATAGTCATTACGTTTGTTCACGCTTATTCTAAAGTGATGTTATATCGTTTACAGTTTCACCTCTTAAGGCGTAGTCATTACGTTTGTTCACGCTTATTCTTAAGTGATGTTATATCGTTTACAGTTTCTCCTCATATTTAAGGCGTAGTCATTACGTTTGTTCACGTTTATTCTCAAGTGATGTTATATCGTTTACGGTTTCGTTTGAAAAAGGATTAGCCATTGTAAGTTTACTTATTTATAAAAATTAATTAATAGGACTGTTTCGTGCCTAAACTCCTTGTGCAGCTTCCGAGGTTTACATAGCAATTGGTCCCGACGACGTAAGCCGTGAGACCCACGTAGGAAATGACATACATGGCCATCACATAATTGACTGTATTGTTAGGGTTTGAAGGGAGGATTCAGGCGGAACCCCATCGCCTCATCAAACAACTTCACCCAATTTTCACCGGCTCGTCAAACAACTTCACCCAATTTTCCACTCCTAATGCCAGCAGCTGTCGCTCAGAGTAGCCTGGGCTATGAGGAGGGGAATCGCTGCACCTCCATTCGCTATGCTCTGGCTGCAGAAGCTTCATTATCAATATTCACATTATTATTGCTAGTCTTTTTCCCATTTTGGGTGAACGTTTTGGACTCTACTTGCAGAACGCCTGAACTCACTTTGAATAACTAGTGATTACAACTCCGTGTTAGTCAGTGCACTGTTAGAATCATGTGATATTTGAGGATATGCTCAAGCCCAAGGAAGTTTAGAATCCGTAAATTCGGTGGCTTGCCACGTTACGTTATATGGAGTAGGTAAATGAGTAGGTAATTGAATAAGAATTTATTTCCTTTTAAAATATATAATTATAATTATAATTATTAAAGGATATAATAAAAACTATTCTTGGGAAGGTTCAAGGTTCAAACTGCGGCGTGGGCGAGTGTGTGAGGGGGCAAGTGTGTGAGGGGTGAGTATGGGGTGGCTTTGATAAGTACAGCTCTCAGCTTTACAACGGGTCATAGTTGGAAGGAGACTGCTCAGCCTTATGCGTGGGTTTCTCACAATAATCAAATAAAAAATATATAATAAAAACTATAATTTAAATAATTATAATAAAAAATGATTTCAAATTCATTTTAATAGCTATAGGGAAAAAAACCTAAATGATTTCAAATTCATTTTAATAGCTATAGGGAAAAAAACCTACTCTTCGTGTATGTTTAACTAATTCCACGTTTATAAGGCTACGTCCCATTTTTCGGATGGATGCATAGGCTAATCCTCAATTTTAGATAGACGTCTTCCTCATATCTGTCCAGGAAACTCAACAAACGTATTTGTTTTTCAATGAGTGACGATGGGGCTGCTCACCAACCCTAGGATTTCTCGTTGCCAGCTTGTTAAGATTTATAATTTTGGGGAATCTTCCAAATTTATTATTGGACCTTTCAAATCATTATACATATTGGATTTTACGTATACAACATGTCACGATCTTGCAAAAATGCACGTAACCAACTTGGTTCTCATCACAAGCTTTGCCACTATTCCCAGAAAATCTTAATCTCATTTTCTGTTCTCATCACGTGCTTTGCCAAATTGGTTTTGGAAACGAGCTTGGATATTTGAACTTGGTTCATTTCATTCAATGTAGTATTAGTTTTTTGTTTAATATTTATTAAGGTTTATATTATCAAAATATTATGTGTGGTATTAAGTTAATAGCAAATCATATTTATTATATTTTATTATAAAATATATTTTTTATTTTTAAAAAAATTAATTATGTATTTGCTATTAAACCTTACATTATTTTGATTCAGAGATGAAATTTACTTTGGAAAATAAACACCATGATTAACTAAATTATCTACTAACCTCTTTCATTTTTTATAGTCATGTTGATATTTTTAAGATGAGTCATCAGTTAATAATTGATGGGCATCAAATATGATGATACACTTGATCAAATTTGCATGTCCATTTTACATGATGACATTACTACTAATTTAGGAATTCCTATCAGTTAAATTTATCTTCATCACTTTTCAATGGTGAACTTAATCCTTACAAGGATTTTCTTGGTATTTGCATGATTTTTAGTTAAAACTACACATAATTATATGTAAGTTAAAAAAATAAATTCTTTCATTATTTTATAAATCATTGGTTTCTTTGACATTACTTAGATATACTTTCATACCATCATAAAAAAATTAATTTTAATGAAATCGGCCTTTTAATGTTTTTATTTTATCATAGATCAACACAAACCTTTGTGTTAAGTCCATTTACATATATGAACATTGTATATATATTCAAAATTTATAGCCAAGAGGCTAGCATATTTTTTCATGCATGAAATATCCCATGATGATAATTATTCCTTTGGAATTTTCTCAAGACAAGCAACTAGACATGGATATGATTATGGTATTTATTTAAAAAATTTATGTTATTCCTATTTATGTTAAAAAAATAATGTGGGACTAATACTCCACTAGATGTCTAATGATTTAAAGATTCAACCAAACATTATACCAACAATTTATGAAATTTATAATATCAAGTTACCACCTAATATATTTATTGATCACTTGCAAACCCTATGATATGAACTTACATGTTGAGGAACTCCTAGGTAAGGTTCATTTAGATCATTGAAACTTATAACATCACCATAACCAATATATCTTTGAAATAATTTTTTATACTCAATGCTCTTCTTGATCATTAAATATTTAACTATGTTATGGCCTAAATGTCAATTTCTAAAATTTTATGAGCCTGCCCCTCAGATTTTCCTTTTTTTATAGACTCTATTCTACTTACAAAGAGGAAATATACCTTTTTTCTCATATTCTTTCCAAAATAAATACCTTTCAATTTTCTAAATTCACATTATATACATACAAAGAATATTAAAATATACATCATTTATAAATATATAAATTGTAATATAGTATTTATAAGTAATAGATTTTAGTCATAGTTAGACATGATTTCATTCCATATAAAATTGAGTCTCAAATATCCTTCTTCTTTCTTTTTTAAATATACAAGTACTTAGATAATTTGACCATAATATTCCATCGTCAAACACTAAAAATCCATAGTAATCTAATATCAATCTAGGGTAGTACTAACAAAAAATATTGTAGATCTTGTCTCAATAACATGATATAATAACATATTCATATCATGATATTACTTATTTAAAATCTATGGCTTATCTAGTTAAGTGATAACCCACAAGAAAAATATCATGAACAAATTGAGGATGAGATTCAAAGTTACCATTTGTTACAACATGAATACTTTTTATTTTGTATTTAAAAAAATTGTTCTTAATGCCTTGTCAAGAATAATGAATATATAAGGATGTAATGGTTCACCCGTGTTTATTCAATAGGATTATTTATTCAATGGATGATTAACTAATCTAAGTATAGTTTTTTAATCAGCTATAACAATATCTAATGCTTTCAAACCAATATTAATCAAATTTATTCAAATAATCCTTATCAATGTCTAATGCTTTCACACCAATATTAATCAAATTTATTCAAATAATCCTTATCATATGCTTTAGTCATATATAATTATATAAGAACCAAATTTAATAATTTTCTATTAGATATTAAAAATTTAAATAAACCTAATCATATACTTTAGTCATATCTAATTATATAGGAATATCTAGTTAAAATGAAAAAGAAATATTGCTTCTTTTGCAATAAATACAACCAAAGTTTTCTTGCCTTAATTTTTTTTTTTTTTACCTAAGATAACATATTTTTTATATTTTTCATAAATTTTTATAATTAGCTTATTTATCTTGTTACAAACAAAAAATATCAAAGATGTTTATCTTACATTTCTTGGGAATCGATACAAAAAGAATGTGTCTTCAATCTTACATTTTATAGCCTTTTTCACCTATCCTCTTCAATAAATTCCAAAATATTATTCTTCAAAAAAGGCCAAATTTTTTTAGAGTAAAATTATGGAAATCCATCAAAGCTAGGTGCTTTTTGTAGATGGAAGAAAATAAAATTTCCTCTTATAGCTCTTCCATAGAAATTTTTCTTATCAAGCTTATATTTTGATTAAATGTTTTACAAAGGCTTATCTTGAACCTTATAATATTTTCATACTTCTAATAAATAGATTTGATATAATTATTTTTTAAAACAATATATTCTTCATTAGCATTTCTTTGATCTAAAGTTTAAAAAAATTTAACTCAACAAAGAGATAAACTTATTTTAGTAGAACAAAAATATAGTGTTTCTATTTGCACTTTTTGTATAATATTTAAGTGAATAGATTAATTCTATTAATTTTCTAGAAACTACTATGATTTATAGTATGGTATCAAAGTGATTATGGAGTTATGTAGAAATATTTTTTTGAGCTTCTAATATTTCTTTCCATTCCTAGGTTGGAAAAGTAAAAAGAGAACTTATCCTTCCTTCTTTCATCTATTTCAAGATCATTAATGAAGAGAACCATTTTTTTTCAAAAGGGATTTTAGAAATGACGATTTTTTAGTATTGATTGTGAAGACAAACCATTCAAGAAAGTTACAATTTAAATTTTTAATAAAGGAAATTGGCACCAAAGTTTGAGTTTAAAATTAGCTTCATTTGCATGCTCTAGTTTTGGCTTGGTGTCTTCATGATCTAGATGACCCAAAAATCCTCTTCATTGAGAAGCTACATTCCCCCACTAAACATGAGAGAATACCATTGTGGCTAAGGATATGTAATATAACTATGGTTAGATGCAACTGACCAAGTTTCAAATCTAGATGCATATAGATTTGGATTGAAATTATAGCATATTATGTGAAATTCATTCCTTCATCACAACTAGAAATATGACATGGTGGTATGCATTATGCTTTAAAAATAGATATTCATGACACTTTTTTTTTTCTAGGGAAGAATTGTATCTTCTACATAGAGATAGGTTTCTAAAACTCCATCATGCATGATGGTAGAATGGTTGGTAGGAAGTTTTTATAAAATGAAGATTGAATTTTTGAATCATAGTCTCATTGTTTACTTGACTACTATGGATGAGGATATGTCCAATTGGAGGAGATATGATTTTTTCTCAAATATTTTTGGTTTATAAGTTGGTTATCACAATGTTCCCAGCATAAGGGTTATCAAGTTCAAACCTTCACATCACAACTCATGCATTTTTAGAACATATTGTACTTCCAATAGGCTAATATGGTGGTTTGTGTGGCATATTTGTGTACCACAAAGTCAATTTGTTTACATATGTATACTTCTTTAAGAAATAAAACTATGAAAATATCAAATTAAGATTGCACCAATGGTCACTAGTGGGTCAAGATAAGTGGTTTCCATTAGTGAATGAAAACACGACATGCTATGATTTGGTGTCATTTCTCTAAAGTTTGAGGTTTTATTTTTTTATTTTTGAGGGCTATTAGAGTAAACCTTTTATAGGCCATAACTTTTGTATATGGAGGGTTTTTGAATCCTTGTTTAAAAATTACATGATTTTTAAAGTTTATGCATTGGTAGCATCAATTTACAAATATATTTCTATATATGGATAAAATTACATGGAATAGTCCTCAAGCCTACTTAACCTAGTTTTAAGGAAAAAAATTACTATTTTCTTTGCAATCGTAATCTTTGACCTAAGATTTTGGGATATTTTTATGGATTTATGATAGTTACATTAGAGTTTGAGTCCTTTGGATGATTTTAATAAAAGAATTCAAGAAGTACTTTAGTGAATCCCTCTTCCTCGTATGAAAAATTGATTTAGCTTATTCACGAAGACCTTATCCTCCATGATCTCTTGCTTATTCTATTCTTGATTACTAAAATTAGATGGCCCATGAATAAGATACAGTTTTCAAATAAGGTGATGCATGTTATGAATGAAAAAAAAAATCATTCAAGATATACCTTATGCAAAAAGGAAATATTAAAAGAGCTTACCATTATAAGAGGTGGTAAATTTGACTTTTATTCTTCTTTTAAAGTATTATAAAGTGCTTTTTGAATGTGTACTAGAGTGTCTATTAGTGGCAATGATGTATGATCAAGACTAAAAATATACTTCTACTGGAAATATTATTGTAACAATAAATTTCAAATGATGGGAGGAATCCAAATGAGACTATATTAAAATACAAAAGCTTTCTAGAGCATCCATTTCTATGGGGTGATATTATTGATACTTTTGGATCCTCAATTTAGGTTATGGGTAGTGTTGAATTTATAATCTAATTCGTGGATAAGGTCAACATTATGTGGTGTATTAGATAAAATTGAGGGCATTTTAATATATAATGTATTTATTATTTTATAAATTTTTATTATGTAAGCCCAATGGGCCATATTTAACCTTGTTATTATCAAAACCTATTTATTACTTATAATTAACCTAAAGATAACTTTTTATTTTAGCTTAGGTTAAACTTTATGATGTAATTATGGTTTTAATATTACTAAAAATACCCCTATTATATTCCTCATTTGAATTAATTGGACTATGGTATACTTTTATCTATGAATAATATTGATTATTTATGGTGCCTAGGGGTGAACTCAATATCTATGTCTATTTTTCTCTTTCATTCTTTCTTTACACTTTTTAATTAGATTTGAGCAAATGGATTACTTTGGTTCATTATTGTAAAAAATTATGAATTTTAGCATCTATGATAAGTGTAGTTTTAGTTTAGTTGAATACCAACATCTTTTGTTACTTTTTAAAATGTGAACATGAATACCATTGGAATTATATTTTCATCTTCTTCTTTCTAAAATATTCTATTGTAATTGTAGTGATAATATATATTGTAATAATAATATCTTCTTTGGTAGATATAGATCATGGTTTCCTCAATAAAATAATTAAAAAATATAACTTACCTAATCAAGATCAAACAATCAATAGAATATAAGAAGAGTAAACCCAAATATTTTATCATATGTGAGATGACAATCAAGAAGACAAGTAATATTTTTTATGGATGGGATTGCTAGACAAATATAGTTCTAGAATTTTAATATGATAAAATCAAGGAATATACCTTAACCATTAAGGCTTTCATGTGACTATTTTTCATCTTCTATGAAAATAGAGACAAGAAAAACCATATATTAAAGAATAAAAAATTAAAAAAAAAAATTCTCTTGATTTTTACATGAACTATACCTCCCTTGCCCCTAAAAAAAACTATAACCTTAATTTAATTTAATTATACCTTATAGCTATTGATATATTGCTTCTAATATGTTTTATTTTAATAGTCCAATGTAAGAGTATGTGGTATGGTATTGCATATATTATGGACCCCATCAAAAATTCATCTTGGACTATAAAATATAAGAAAAAATAACTTAAGAAATAGGATAAAGACACTGGGTTTTCTTCTTACTACAAGAAATGTATACTTAACAAATTTAAAATATTTTAATTACATATCAAAGAACTATTGAAGAAGAAGAGATTATAAAATAAATAAAGAAGAGATTAGAAAATAAATAATTAATTATTTTAAATTTTTTTCGTCAGAAGTATGATAATATGATGAGGTTAAATTGAAATATAGTATTTATGAGAAATATTCCTATGGAATGGAAGAGCCTCAAGATAATATTATCTTACCACCCTTGAAAGGTACTTAGCCTTAATAAATTTCCATAATTTTGTTTTAAAAACTAGGATTTGTTAAAAAAAAATATGTTGTTCATGGTTGAAGAGGTAGGGAAAAAATATATAATGAGTTACATTGAAATGATTTTTTTGCTTTGGTTTTAATGGAAATTTATTTGATAGTTTAAAAATTATGACAAATAGATCAAAAATATTAGTTTAGAGAATGCTATATTAGAAGAAAAAATTGGTTTTGTTTGTAATAAAAATATTAATGACATGATAATTGTAAAAGAATCTATATATTCTCTTCATTATATGAAAAATCTAGACATTTGTACAAAATAAAAAATGACTACAACATAGTTATAAGCTTATTGTAGTGGTAAGACCTTTGGCCTCTCTTTGATATATCTAAGGTTCAAAACCACTTAGTATGAGGGGATCAAGACTCCTCATAAAACCTCGTGTAAACTCATTGAAAATAAAAAATGACTATAGCATATGATAGGGTTTATTTGTATTATCTATATGATATTCTTAATCAAAATAATTTTGATCAAGGTTGGTATGAATGGATTAGATATTAGCATAACACTTTAGAATATAGTATTTAAATAATTTTCTCTTCATGATATCCTTATCTCTTCATGATTCTTGTTGAGGCACTAAAAATAACTTTCTTAGTGGAAAAATCAAAAGTATTAGGTTACAATAAATGGTCACTTTTAATCTCATCTTCAATTTCTTGATGATGATTTTATTTTAGGTCACGGCTTAGTTAGAGAGGTCAAATAGTTTAAATAAATACTATGTCATAATACATATACATTGATAGATAACAAGTAAATATTGCAATATATATATGATTTTTTTATTAACACTTACATCTAATTATTGTGTAATTTTAAGTTTTGAAGATGGAATAATACCATAACTATGTTTGATAAAGGAAAAATAAATATTTAGAAATCAATTTTGGATGGAACGAAATCTTGTTTGAAAGATCGGAAAGTAAATTCTTAACTACGACTATAAGGCTTCAACTTAAAAGGACTATATTATAATCTATCCATATATATATATATATATATATATATATATATATATATATATATATATATATATATAAAACACCATTTTCAATATTAATAGTAGGTATAGCATATGTGTTTGACAAAATTTAAAGATATTTAATTGAAAAGAATATATGAAAAGTTCTAAGATTCATATTTGTATGTGTGATAGGATTTTCAAACTCAAGACTATTAGAGGAACAAACTAAAAAATATAGAATTTAGTATCTCATACTAAACTTGGCTGAATAATATTTAAACCTTAAACATAATTGATACAATTTAACATTTATAATGTTACTTATAAATAGGTTGTCTTCCCTACGAACAACTTTAGTTAAACTCCTAATGAACATAAAAACCTTGTATTCATGAACTATAGTTACTTGAGCTCAAATAAATTGATTTGATCTTGAAATTTATAAAAACTATATAACAAAATAATTTTAAACTATTAAAATATCTTTTAAATGTTCCCATAAGGCACACGTTAACGTTTTTAACTCTTTTCAAAGAATCTTAGATTCAAGATATATGTAAATATTAATAAACTTATATATATATATATATATATATATATATATATATATATATATATATATATATATATATAACAGCTATTTAATGTATTCATCTTCTTTAAACAAAGTTTAAGGGCAACCAATTCCTCTTCCTGATCGTGCATAATTTCATCGCTATTTTACTCTTTAAGTATGTTTTGGTTCATCTTTCGTAGTCTAACTTGTAATCTTAAGTTTAAATTATTGTTTTTTAACATTTAGTGGAAAAGGAAGTGAACTCAAATGTTATAAGAAAAACCAAGTTGGTTATTTGCCTTTTTACCAGGTCGTAACATCCGGTATTACATCAATTCCAATATTTATAATAATTTGTAAGGTCCAATAAAGATTGTGAAAGGTGCCCTGGGCCTGAATTACAAAACTGTTAAGCTAGAAACGAGAAAATCCTTTGGTTGTTCGGCGGCCACATCATCACTCACTAAAAATACATTTTTACTTTTATTTTTATTATTTTTTTAAAATCAACGCTCACGTCGGGGCTATCTATATCGACGAAAAGTTGGTCTAGACTAGACAAACTATGCCATCTATCGCTAAAACTGTTGAGACGTTGCTGTCTAAAAGAAGATATGCCATCCGTTGATAAAAATGGTACGCAGCCTTTTAACGTAACATACCAAGTCATCCTCAAATAGCACATGATTGTAAAAGTCCAGCAAGACTTACCAGCTATTCAACCTAGAAACGTTCTGCAAATACAGTCCAAAGCGTCTAGGAGTTTGCATGCATTTTTTTCAATTACAAGTCCAGAAGGAACCGAAATACTATAAATTCCTCGTCTCCTCTACAAAATCTTTTGTGGATTTAAAGTTTGGCAAAAATGGGCAAAATACTAGCAATAATAGTTGCAATATTGATAATGGGGCTTGTGCAGCCAGAACCGAGCGTATGCAAGTGCAGCGATTCCCCTCCTCTTCCCCCAGGCTACTCCACCGGAACTTACAGCCCGGGACCGGTCACACAAGCAGACGCTGATACATTTAACTTTGCTCTAAATATTGAGTATCTGGAGTGCGAGTTCTTTCTGGGCTCTGTATTCGGGACGGGCCTCGACAAGTTTGCACCTCAATTGGCGGGCGGAGGTCCTTCCCCTCAAGGCGTTCAGATCGCCAACCTCAATCCTCTAACTCGAGATATCGTTGTGCAGTTCGCCTTCCAGGAAATCGGCCATATTAGGTACAATTTACCCTTTTTCTTCTAATATCATAAGGGTGAAAAAGCGCGGAAAACCTAAGAGGTGAGAACCCTTTGTCTTACCTTTCCGCCTCCCCTCACTTGATATTATTTTTTGGTTTTGGTTATGATGTAGAATAATTCGAGAAACAGTTAAAGACGCCATTCCGCGACCGTTGTTGGAGTTGGGGGTCGAAACGTGGGCAAAGTTTTTTGATGAGGCGATGGGGTTCCGCCTGAATCCTCCCTTTAATCCCTACGCCAATTCTGTCAACTATGTGCTCGCCATGTATGTCGTTCCCTACATGGGTCTCACGGCTTACGTCGGCTCCAATCCCAATATAACGGCGGAAGCCGCAAAACGAGTTAGGCGACGCAACATACTTAAATATAGTTCTGTTAATGAATTGTTATGGTAGATAAACTTTTGTATTGGCTAACTATGGTATTTGCATGGTGATGGTGAACGTGCAGTTACTAGCGGGTCTTCTTGGAGTGGAATCTGGGCAGGATGCAGTGATACGATTGTGGCTTTACGAGAGAGCAGATGACAAGGTTTATCCATACAACTTTACCGTCGCCGACATGACGGGTATCGTCTCCAATCTTCGGAACTGTCTGGGCCACACAGGAATTGTGGACGAAGGAATTGTTGTTCCCGAGGCGCTTGGAGCTGAAGGAAAAATAAGCGGTAACATTCTCGCAGGGGACGTTAACTCGTTGTCGTACAGCAGAACAACGAGGCAGACATTGAGGGTTCTGTATGCCACCGGAAATGAATCCATTCCCGGTGGGTTTTATCCGCATGGAGCCAACGGGCGCATTGCCCGCAGCTATCTGCAACATTATTAACATGTTATTTTTATGAAAGCGTAGGAGCTATTCTAGTTTCTACCATGTATTATGTAGAAATATACATCTTAGACCACGGAATAAAGCATCCTAGAAAAAGGTTCGGCAAGAGTAGTTTAGGGGCAAGGACCGGGGATGTTGTCATGTATTATGTAGAAATATACATCTTAGACCACGGAATAAAGCATCCTAGAAAAAGGTTCGGTAAGAGTAGTTTGGGGGCAAGGACCGGGGATGTTGTCATGTATTATGTAGAAATATACATCTTAGACCACGGAATAAAGCATCCTAGAAAAAGGTTCGGTAAGAGTAGTTTGGGGGCAAGGACCGGGGATTTTGTCAGGCAGATCAGGATCATGTTATTTTAGATTTCAACTAATAAAATAAGGCATTTTAGATTTTTTAAACTTCTTTCTAAAATGAGATTTACGAGTTTATCTCTAAGTGAATTATTTTTTAAGAACGACGAGATCATTAGTGTATATATGTAGATATACTCCAGCACGAAACTTTTTCATAATAATATTGCTTCCAATTTTGAAAATATTTTTTATTAATATGTTTTTGGATTTTCATTAAGGAGATCTAAGTTTCAATGATAGAGAATATTTTTATTAAGGAGATCCAGTTGTGCCTTTAGTTGTACATGACATCATATTTAATCAAGGAAAAACATTGTATTTTTTAATTTTAAAAAATAATTGAAACATTTATATTATAAATCGAGTATACCAATAATTTATTTTTAATTTTTTTTTTAATGTTATTAATTTTTATAACAAATTTTAATAGTATAAAGATAATTAAATGATTTTTTTTTTTTTAAATATTTGATTAGTGTGAGAAACCCTTACTACCTACAATCCCCATCCCACCATGACCTTTTATAAGGGGAAGAGTTGAGCTTATAAATAGGAATTTCTCACATAACCCTCCTCCACACAACAATTTGAACTTTAGACCTCCTTAAGAAGAGCCAAATCCTTGGGATGAATAAGCTTAGTGTGAGTGATGAGAGTAAAGTAAAGTAAGTTTTAATATCTACCAAGCCAAGGCCATAGAAAGCACTTTAGACCTCCTTAAGAAGAGCCAAAGGTTAATATGAGAAACCTCTATGACTGACACTCAGGGTTGACGAGTCCTCTCACACTCAGGGTTGAGGAGTCCTCTCCTAGCCATGATACCTCGTAATGTTAATAGAAGATTAACACACAACCTCACACACATCAATTTGAACATTGGATTTTTCGAAGAAGAGCCAAAATCTGAACCATTGCATTATTCCCCAAAGATAATAATAAAATAATAATATTATTGCTTACAATTTTTGTTATAATATATAAATTAAAATATTGTTAGTGAAAGCATGAGGATACGAAAACAAAAATGGAAATGCCAAAGTGCGATGTATGCAAAAGCAAAAGGTAACGCTAAGTCCTATGAATTGAAAGTGCATGAAAGGAAGGAAGAGCAAACCAATCGAAAACAAGATATAAAGCAAATATGGAATACAACCCTTTTTATTAATTTTCTTTGAAATCCAGTTACAATACGTCTCCTCCATTTTTAGGGGCTAGGAGTGTTAAATAGTGGTCTTGTCACATCAACGGATAATACTCCTTCTTCCGCGTGCCCACATGTAAAATGGGTGGACCAAACGTCACCACCACTTGCATTGATGTGTCTTTGATTCCTTGTTGCTCCTCTAGTGTTGAGATCCTACATTCAAGGAAACATAAAAAGGATTAGTAGCACCTGCGGATGGAGAGAAACATGCGATCCCCAAGGCCTGCGATCAGTGTATGCATAAAATGATTAAAATGATAACTAAAACATATCAGAATGAGCTAAAACTTTGATAGAAGCAATAAAACATTACCAGGAAGCCACTATGCAAAGGAACAGTTCTAGAAATATTACACAAATTTCTAATCACTCCAGGGGTGGGACGATTAGGACTGTCATAACCTGTTCGAAAGCCACCTCTCAAATGTCTGGTCCCGAGGCCTCCAAATCACCTACAAAGTTGGGGTTAGGTAAAACGGGGTATTTTGGGATGACCCAGATGGTCAGATTTTTCCAATTCGGCCTCTATCACCCAAAATCTGATGATGCTATCTACGTGTTAGTGAAAGCGGGAAATAACAAAAGCATGATCAAAACTTGTCAGAATCCCATGAAATTTAAATGACAGCATATGTAAACAACCTAGAATCAGATGCAAAAGAAAAATCAGGGAAATCTACCACAGATTTCTAATCACTCCGGGGTGGGGCGATTAGAACTAGCAGTAGTGTGCAGGGGCACCCAGGGGCAGGACGCCCATCGTTTGGGACTCTGTTTTGGCACCAATCCACTTGGGATGGGTCCAAAACCTCTTATGGGGTTGTGTCAGAAAATTTGGTAGGATATTGTGGCCAAATGTTTGGGTTTGGGTCTAGATTGCGCTTCCAATAATCACCCAATAACCTCCCTTCCAAGAGAGAGATCAAGGATGTAAAAGCACAAATGATGGGTGAGGATATAATTTGGCAGCACTTCGTTGCTCCAAAAGCTCCTCTCTGTTCTCTTTTTGGGGTGAGAAGACTCACCAATTTATAGACCTAGGGTCTCCCTCTTTGAATGTGCATGCGAGGGCGCCACTTGAGTTGCTTGTCCTATTTTGAGAGAAAATATTATTTCTTGATTTAGAGTCTCCTTGCATGAGGCCTCCAAAAATCAAGGCATGCATGACTGAAGTCTCTCTCTCTGATTTGAAGTCGTTCCTCGCAATTGCATGTCCTGAAGTTGTAGTTAAGTGGCGGACCTATCGAGGTTTGACTTTTTTCCAGTCAAACCTGCTATTCGCCCCACCCTAGAGCGAATGCTGCTAATCGTCCCTGGGTGAGACGAATACCAGTTTGTAATCATCCTAGGGTGGGACGAGTAGGGAGCAAAGTGCCAAAAAGGTGCCAAATTGATCTTTGACCTTCCAAACTACTGTGTGAGTGGTTAGGACCATTGTTTAACCTCTGGGGGCTGCCCTGGGGGCTGTGTGTGTCAATGCGATCAGTGTTTGCAGTCACATAATCGGATTGGTGTTGTTTTGGTGTCTATAGATGCCCCTTTTTGGGATGCGTTGTGCGTGGCGCGATGCTGAGCAAAAATAGATAACCAAAGCACTAATGATTAGGGTTTCTCATTAACCTAACCAAATTTTGATGCCCCAAGTATGGAAAGGGCATGCATTCTTGAATCCTTGCTTCTGACGAGCGAAGGAACTTAATTCAAGTGTTAACATTTTTTGGTGAGGTGTTACTTGAGCTTGGACATTGATCAGTCATGAATAGGCAAAGGGCGCAACCTTTTGTCTATGGGAACCTTGAGTTCATGATTCACGAATGCCAAGTTGTTTGATCAGCTTGTGATTGTTGCTTGTTTGCTGCCCCAAGCAGGAGCGTGATTGTCTTTGTCAATGATTCTTTGAATGCGTGCCATTTCCTTGATTGGGTGTGTATTTGTTGATTGGTGACTAAGTGTGACTACCCCCTCAAGCGACGAATCGATGAGGGAATGACCGACATGAGAAAAGCGACGAGTCGCTTGACCCAAGATGACTTGTGTAAGGGTGCCTTCAGTGGTTTAGCTATGAATGTGTGTGCAGTTTCCCAACATTTGAACCTATTTTTGGTGGGTTGGAACCCTTTTTGGGACGCTATATGGGGTTTAACATGTCAAAAATCCGTCTTCCCATGGAGCGGTCCGGCTATGATAGCCTTCTTAGAGATTAGGAGAGTGACCATTTGTGACCCCAACATCAGTTTTTTAATGCCAAGAATGTCAAGTGCAAGAGCACTCTGATTCGACAAGTTTTATTGCTCTTTTTGTGTGGAGTGTAACCCTTTTGTGACACCGTTTGGGGATGAAATTGGAAAATCATCTCCGGGAGGTCGGCTATGGTAGCTTCTTGGGAGTAGGATAGGAGATTTGTGACCCCTCATTTTCAAACAAAAGGGCCTTGTTCGGAATGTTATTGCTATTTTGGTTGGGTTGTGACCCTTTTGGTGATGCCATTTGGGGATGAAATTCTTGACAATCCGTCCTCCCGTGGAGTGGTCCGGATATGGTAGCCTTCTTAGGGAATAGGATAGTGAGGATTTGTGACCCCGACGTCTATTTTGCATGCCAAGAAGCAAAGGCGCCTTGTTCGGCAATGTTATTGCTATTTTTGGTTGGGTTGTGACCCTTTTGGTGACGCCATTTGGGGATGAAATTCTTGACAATCCGTCCTCCCGTGGAGCGGTCCAGCTATGGTAGCCTTCTTAGGGAATAGGATAGTGAGGATTTGTGACCTCGACGTCTATTTTGCATGCCCGAAATGTCAAGTGCAAAAGCACTCTTATTGGACAATTTTATTGCTATTTTTTGTGCATTTTGGTGCATTTTTTTGCTATTTTTGAAATTTTTGCTCTGTAATCATCCCTGGGTGGGACGAATACCAGTTTAGTAATCATCCTAGGGTGGGACGAGCACTAACTAGAGTGCTCATCCCAGGGTGGAACGATTACAGGCTAAAAAAGCCTATTTAAGGGCCAAAACTAGGTTTTGGGCTCATTTGCATTTGTTTTTCCTGGCGTTTGAGAGCTGTGAGGAGGAGGAGGTCGAGTCTGCGAAGCGAAGCGCTGCCAAGATTTCGAACACCATGAGTTCATGGACCGGGTCATCAAGTGGCGGAGCCAAAGCGAGACCGGTGAGTGCACTTCCTCTTTATTGTTTGTTATTACAGTTTTAAAATCGTAATTTGTTTGTTTCTCTTTTGTAGTTTGTTTTTCAAATTTAAAAATGAAAACCCTAGTTAAATGTGTGTTGTTATGGGTGAATTTTTGTGTGTTTTGTATGGCTTCAATAGAACTTAGAGTGAAACCCTAGTGGAAACCATGTTTATTTTGCATTTATTGTATACTAAAAGAAACCCTAGTTTTAACAAAGATCAAAACTTAGCTTAAAAACTTAGTTTAAAACTTAGCTTAACCCTAGGTTAACTGAAAAATGTTTTTGTTTTTTTGTAGTTATTTGTCAGTGTAGACTAAGGGAAACCCTAGGTTAACTGAAAAATTTGTTTTTGTTTTTTTGTAGTTATTTGTCAGTGTAGACTAAGGGAAACCCTAGGTTAACTAAAAATTTTGTTTTTGTTTTTTTGTAGTTATTTATCAGTTTAGACTAAGGGTTAAAAACCCTAGGTTAACTAAAAAATTTATTGTTGTTTTTTAATTTATCAATTTAGACGTAGAGTTAAAAAACCCTAGGACTGACAAACTATTTGTTGAATTTGTTTTTTATTTATCAGTTGAGACTTAGAGTTAAAAACCCTAGGAACTAACAAACTATTTTTGACTAATTTTGTTTTTGTTAATTTATCAGTTTGAACTAGAGTTAAAAACCCTAGGACTGACAAACTATTTTTTGAATTTTTTTGTTTTTAATTTATCAGTTGAGACTTAGAGTTAAAAACCCTAGGACTGACAAACTATTTTTTGAATGTTTTTGTTTTTGTTTTTGTTAATTTATCAGTTTGAACTAGAGTTAAAAACCCTAGGACTGACAAATTGTTTTGTGAATTTTGTTTTTTTATTTATCAGTTTGAACTAGAGTTAAAAACCCTAGGACTGACAAATTGTTTGTTGAATTTCTTTTTTTGAATTTTGTTTATCGTTATTTGTCTGTTTTTAGTTGTACATTGTTTTATGCATTGTTGTATAGTCATGTTATTATTGTACAGTTTATCATGTTTTTAATGTTTTTGTTTTGTTTTCTTTTGTAGGTTGTGAAGAGCCGATACCGTGTGCCTATGGTTTTCTCTGAAGCACGGGAGGCACTGACATTGGCTGACTAGGAGTGGCTTGATGCCCTTGGGCTCAAGTAGGTGACTCGGCTAGAGCCTATGGTCGGGGATCGGGCCTATCTGATGGCCCTGATCAACTTGTGGGATCCCCGGACCAATACCTTCCATCTCCCAATAGGGGAGATGACAGTGACCTTGGAGGACGTCTATCGAATTCTATGGATTTCGATAGATGGGCTACCGATCAGGACGACACCGCGTGATCAATGGATAGCTATACTGACGTGATGCTTCGGGCATGGGGAGGAGTTGGGTGTGGACAGCCCAGTGGAGAGGGCAGAGGGCGACTGCCAGATTGGCAGGATTTTGGTATGATGGTGGCTAGAGAGGGGCATGTTGGGAGTGAGGCACGCAATACTAATGGGCCTCATTTCCAACATGTTGCTACCCGACTCATCAGGTGCATGGTTCCCTTGGAACCTATTGGAGGTGGTCTTTAGACTGGTCGAGTGTCCCATGGAGGCACCTATTATTATGAGATGGGGACAGACTCTGTTGGCATAGCTCTATGATGAGTTGTACGAGGTTCACTATCGGAGGTAGAAGGGTATTGGATGTAGTTATCTGTTGTAGTGCTGGGCTTGGCAGCACATAGCTATGGAGAGGCCGATGGGGTTGCCATGGATGACTCGGGCGGAGATGGTAGATAGAGAGATCGGGTACGAGGTACTGTGGCGATGGTCTGAGGAGCAAGGACAGATTCGGCGATGGGTAGGTGTCGTAGGGCACTATGTCGATGCCTTCGCTCGGCTTGCTCCAGGGGAGGTGGTATGGTGGCCATATCAGGATTGTCCTGCTTGGCCTGAGGTGGGGGAGTGGCTCCGGTAGGTACGTAGGGGGAGGTGGCTGATTGGGTGGCATGGGACTGAGCAGGAGTACTTCCCGTACGTCCGGGTGACACGATAGTTTGGGGTGCACCAGGGGTTTCCTGGTGAGCCCTTGATCTATCGACGCCGGGGGGACGAGAGGACCTTGGCCTGGCCGATCATCGAGCCACTGGGGGAGGAGGCAGATACAGTTATTGATGCCCCTGACGTGGACAACGTTGGGGTGATGGCTGAGTATGAGCAGTGGTGGACACTGCGATGGTGGTGGGGAGAGGGGCCACTAGGAGGCATAGAGGCACCAGGAGAGGGTTGGGGGGCTCCACTAGAGGATGCGGACATGGTGGAGGTGGATGACATGGGTGAGGATTTTGGGGTGCCAGATTAGTCGGAGATGTAGGACGTCCCGGAGCAGTGGGAGCCGGAGTAGCCTACCTTTCTGGAGATGTCGATGCCTCAGGCAGTCTCGAGGGATGTTGAGGTAGGGTTACGCACTGAGAATGCATGATTGGAGGGGATGCTCCGGAGGCGGGATGAGGAGCTCGGGGATGCACTATGGGAGAGGGATCTCCTACGAACGCAGCTAGTAGAGTGGGAGAATGCATTGGCTATGTACCACCGATGGGATGGGGATACCGATGTTGTGCGGGAGAGGGATCTCCTGTGGACGTAATTGGCACAATGCAACAAGAATTTGGCTATGTATCGCTAGTGGGAGATGGACTTGGTGCAACATCGGTTGGAGTTGGAGGTGGAGATTAGCCACCTCGGTGGGTGGATCCCTATGGTTAGCAGAGGTGGATCATCACGCCGCTCGAGAGGGAGTGATACAGAGCAGTCAGCATCCTCTCGACACAGGTAGTTGGATGAGGGGGCTCTAGTAGGCATGATGTGGGGGCTAGCAGCAGCCACCCTGAGGGGTCCCATAGGACCCACACCATGAGGGGTAGTTCCCATCGCACCGATCCTGCATGATCATGGTGGCCGATGCCCTAGGCTTGGGGGTTTTTGAGCTTTTGCATTATTACGAGGTCAGAGGACCGGTTTATTGTAGCCTATGGGCATTTTTGATGATATATATACAGATGACGTTCTTTTTTATTATACACTTGTCATGATTTATTTTTTTGTTTATGCACATTTATTTATGATGATGTATGCATGTGTTATTATGAATGTGATGTTTCTAATGATATGATGTATGCATATGGAATGAATGAAGTGATTTGTTGGTAACTTGTCGATGGCACCATAGACTATACAAGGTTTACTGGCTTTCTGTACTTATGTGATGGCTTTATGGAATGAATTTTGCATGTGATAATTTTGTTTTTGTATTTTTCGTATTATCTGATGGTGATGTACGTAATAAAATGTACCAATTGTTTTAAAATGTAGTTAAGCTTTTTTGAGATTCAGATATTTTAACTAACTAGCCAAGACTGTACATTTATCTCGCAAGACTTTTGAACAAGGTATAGATCAGACTTGAGTTTGACCAAGTTATTTCACATCCCTGTGTGTGCAATTGAATTCGTTTATGTGGTATTTGTTAGGATACCGCCAGTGCCAGATAGGCTATCAACCAAACCTGTCTTGAGGATCACCTAATTAGCTCCACTAACTCCGTTGTTGTATTTAGTAAGATTAATCCATGGGACAATCTAAGGTACCATAAGCTAGCTCATCCACATGCAAACATTGGTCTGCTCACATGCAAAGCTAATGTGATAGACATATCATCATGCATTTAGGATACCACCATTGCCAGGTAGGCTGTCCACCAAACCCGTAATGAGGATCACCTAGATGGTTTTCGAATGTTGAGAATTCCAGGGATTCAAGCTCAGGCATCTTTTATTTGCTCAACGTGTTAGGATACTTGCTCGTATACATAGTGATGAAAATCACTGTTTATTTTTCTCTTTTGTTTTTCTTTTTGAGCAAGGGATTGGAATAGTGGTAATAACCACTATTATTTGATTGTGCATTTTAGGTTGCAAAGTTGAGCTCGTAGGTTTTGGGCTTCTGAATGGCCTTGATCCTTTTGGTCTTGGGGATGACTACCCATCCTGTTCAGGGACGTGTAGTACGAATCCTTACGACTTTGGAGACCAAGGTGATTGGAGATGTTTGTGATGATGGCTTGTTGGGATTTTGCTTTTGAATGGCATTGATCCTTTTAGGCCTTGGGGATGACTACCCATCCTTGTCAGGGGCATGTAGTACGAATCCTTACAACTTCGGGGACCAACGGTGATTGGGATTTTTGCTAGTGGTGAAAACCACTATTTATTAGGGGGAATTGATGGGGAAAAGCTTGTCCTTTTGTCAATTCTCAACACTCTTGAACCATTCGCACAGGGGGATGAACAGGCTAACCTTTCGCCTATGGTATCCTAGACTGCTTTGTAGTTTTCATCTTCCGTTCACACAACTTGGGAATTATTTTATTTGTTTTAACTTGTGTAGGGATGTTACATAACGAGGCATGATCCAAGTAAAACTTTCCCTTGTAAAATCCATTTAACTTTGTACAGTTTTTGGCTAGAAATTTAAAGGCAAGTTGAATGACGAAAACCCGACATACATTAGGAGACAACTGACTATGCTAAAAATGGGGATGGTGTTATTCTGGATGTATGTGTTTATAAAATGGATGGAATGTGGAAAATGATGGAATTGTCGAGTAATTACGGTCTATGGTGCTTGGGACATGTATGACCAAGAAATATGCAATGTATGGATGCGATGCCTAATGCAACTTATATTTTTGTATTTTGATTTTTACGAGTATGCATGGAATTGAGATGCAATTTTTTTGTTATTTTTGAGTTATTTTATTGTTTTTGTTTGTTTTTGAATATTTGTTTTTGACCAAGCGGTTATGGGAACCCTTGGAGCTTTTGGTTTGACCAAAGGGTTTATGGATACCTTTGGGGCATTTTAGGTTGACCAAGAGATTGCAAAAATCCTTGGAGCTTTTGGTTTGACCAAAGGGTTTATGGACACCTTTGGGGCATTTTAGGTGATCCTAGAGATTGTTTGACAAAAACCAACAAAATCCTTATCTTTGGTTTGACCAAAGGTTTTATGGACACCTTTTGGCACTTTAGGTTGACCAAGTAAATCCTTGGAGCTTTTGGTTTGACCAAAGGGTTTATGGATACCTTTGGGGCATTTTAGGTTGACCAAGAGATTGTGGAAATCCTTGGAGCTTTTGGTTTGACCAAAGGGTTTATGGATACCTTTGGGGCATTTTAGGTTGACCAAGAGATTGCAAAAATCCTTGGAGCTTTTAGTTTGACCAAAGGGTTTATGGATACCTTTGGGGCATTTTAGGTTGACCAAGAGATTGCAAAAATCCTTGGAGCATTTGGGGTGGACTATGGCTCTCTAAATGTGGAATGGCCTCAAATGACTGATGTTCAAGGGTTCTAGTTCCTTGATTCCTTCAAGAGAGGTGAGCCGGTATGTTCCAGGTCCTATTTTACTATTGATGACATAAGGACCTAACCAATTTTCCATGAACTTGTCCCTTAGATGGGGCGGCAAGTTAGAATTTTCTTGGTTCTCTTTTAAGACCAAGTCACCAACCTGAAAGTCCCTCGGGTGAACCTTCATGTTGTATGCTTTCTTAAGTCGCTCTTGATAGATACGCAAATGCTCGAGAGCATTGACGCGTCGTTCATCGAGCAACGTAAGTTGGTCTAACCGGGCTTGCCATGCAGTGTCATCATCGATGAACTCTTGCATTGATATGCGTAGTGAAGGGATTTCCAACTCGAGAGGCATGACAGCCTCGGAGCCATACACCAGTGAAAATGGAGTTGCCCCAGTGGGCATCCAAATGCTAGTGCGATAAGCCCATAGGGCAAGCGGGATTTGAATGTGCCAATCCTTGTGATTGTCTGTGACCATATTTTTGAGGATAGCGACTAGCATTTTGTTGGATGCCTCTGCTTGCCCATTTGCCTGTGGATAATAGGGTGTTGAAAAACTATGCTAAATTTTGTATTTTGTTGTCAAAGCATGCACATATTTATTCTTGAATGACGTCCCATTATCCAAGATAATCTTGGATGGAATACCAAAATGACATATGATGTTATGTAAAATAAACTCCGCAATGCGGGTTCCAGTCGTAGAGGTTAGCGAAATTGCTTCCACCCACTTGGTGAAGTACTCTGTGGTCGTTATGATGAACGTGTGATGACCTGATGACGTAGGGGAGATATTTTCGATTAGATCAAAGCCCCACTATGAAAATGGCCAAGCCGATTGGATCGGTTGTAAGGCCTGAGAAGGTACATGTGTCAAATTAGCATGGTGTTGACACTTCACACACTTCCTTACATATGCGCAACAATATCGCTCTAAATATGGCCAATAATAGCCCATGCAGAGAATGCGCTTTGTGATGGCCATACCGCTGAAGTGGCCACCGCATGTACCATCGTGCGCTTGGGTGATCGCCCAAGTGGACTCATGTTGGTCCAAGCAACGAAGGAGGATTCCTTCATAGCTATGATGGTACAAAATGTCTCCTAGCAAGACATGTTTTGCCACTTTCTATTTAAATGATATTTTCATGGCATGTGTCAATCCAAGTGGGAGGTTACCTAGCTTGAGGTAATCCCTTATGGGTGTGTACCAATCCTACTGATCAGAAACCTCGATGGTATGAATGGCCAATCCCTCTTGAAGTTCATCCCTAGCAAAAGCTGAGCGGGAAAGAACTTGTAAAAATAGCATTGTGTTGCTATTAAGAGGGGTCGGGGAGAACAAGGACCCCTAGTTGGCTTGAGTCAGACAATCATGGATTCGAGAGAACCTATCCTGAGATGGTTCAATCTGGATCAGGTGGATTCCTAGCGTTAGGTCAGAGCTTGCACGCTCCATCGTGGATTGCGATAATGTTTTGACCTGAATGGTTGTCATCTCACCGGAAGGGTCTTGCGGGATTAGTGACCCCAAGGAGGCCATAGTGTCCGCAAAATGATTCGATGATCGAGGGAGTGCCTCGATGTCGTACCATTCAAGTTGTGCCAGGAATTTGTCCACAAGGGCTTTGTAGGCCTGCAGAACTGGGCATTTACATTGGAATACCCCCTTTACTTGGTTGACAATTAATAGTGAATCACCAAAGATGTTTAAGCATTTGATGTTCATGGTGATTGTTGTCTAAAGACCTATGAGCAAGGCTTCGTATTTGGCATTGTTGTTGGTGCATGGGAAATCTAATTTAAATGATAGAGGCATTGGAGCCCCTTGCGGTGTGAAGAATACAATTCCCATGCCACCCCCTTGCTCACATTTAGAACCATCAAAGAATAGGGTCATGTCGGCCTGTGACTCAGGCTCATTAGAATCTGGCGATTCTGAAACATGGAAGACCCCATCATCAGGTAGTTCTATGGTCAGAGGCTGATCATCTTCAAGAGGAGCCTCTGCTAGTTGATCGGTGATGACTTGACCTTTTATGGATTTCTATCCAATGAATTCTATGTCAAACTCCATCAACAACATGATCCATTTCGCCATGTGGCTACTATGATAAGTATGACTCATCATGTATCACAATGGATTCTCCTTAGACACAACATACGTCATATTTCTCAGCATGTAGTGGCATAGATTTTTGGTAGCAAACACCACTGCCAAGCATAGCTTCTCGACGTATGCATAGTTAAGTTCATAACTGACCAGGGTGCGGCTAAGATAGTAAGTAGCCTATTCTTTGTGTAGTTCATTTTTTTGGGATAGCATGGCGCCCAGTGCCACCTCAATAGCTGAGATGTATAAGTAGAATGACACTCCTGGTCTAGGTGGTGCCAATACTGGTGGTGAAGCCAAGTATTGTTTGATGTCATCAAAGGCTGACTGGCACTCGTCATCCCAGTGAAATGCTACCCCCTTGTGCAATAATTTATTCATGGGTCGACACTTGTCAGATAGCTGTGCTATGAAGCGCTTGATTGACATGACCTTTCCTTGCAGGCTTCTGAGCTGCTTGATGGTAGTTGGGGGAAGCATTTCAAGGATTGCCTTGACTTTGTTTGGATCCACCTCGATTCCTCTCTTTGAGACTATGAAACCCAAGAGTTTTCTAGATGTGATGCCAAATACGCACTTCTTGGGGTTTAGTCTGACTTTATGTTCAATGAGGCGACCGAGGATCTTGCTTAAGTCATCGAGATGATCTGGGCGCAAAAGAGATTTGGCCAACAAATCATCCATGTAATCTTCCAAATTTTTATGCATGTGATCATGGAAGATGTATGTCATGGCACGTTGGTAGGTGGCGCCAGCATTTTTAAGGCCAAAGGGCATGACCTTATAACAAAATGTCCCCCAAGGCATTGTGAACGCCATTTTTAGTTGGTCTTCGGGATTAATATGAATTTGATTGTATCCCAAGAAACCATCCATGAGGGAAAGCATTTCATGGCCCATTGTAGCATCTACCAATGCATCGATGCTAGGCAAGGGGAAATCATCCTTGGGACTCGCTTTGTTTAGATCTCAAAAATTAGTGCATATGCGAATCCTTCCATCGGGCTTCTTGACGGGTACCATGTTGGACAGCCATGGTGGGTAATCCATGCAGATGACAAACAGTGCATCCAACAACTTTTGTAATTCATCTTTGACCATTAAGGCCACTATTGGGTGCATCTTACGTAGTTTTTGCTTAACTGGCTTGACTATCGGATCAAGCGTTAGATTATGCATGACTAGCTATGGATCTAGCCCCGACATGTCTTTGTAGGACCATGCAAAAACCTCCTTCTTCTCTTTGAGAAGGGCAATGTAGTCGGCTTGCTCTTTGGGGGATAGACTTACCCCCAACTTGATAATCTATGGATTCATTGGATTAGAGCCAATGTCTACGTCAGTCGTCTCCTCGATCGACATGTGGGATCCATCCTCCAACTAGTGCGGAGTTGGGATCAAGTGGATATCATTTGCTGAGTTTAGATCTACGTTGGGAACCTCGGGTTCCTCTTCAGCATGGAAGATATCCTGAGTTGGCCCTGGGGTGAAATGAAGCATCTCACCGAAAGGCCAGTACTCTAATGGGGATGGTGGTGAATTGATGTGATCCCAGTCTATGGCATCTATGTCTAGATACAATGACTATGTTGGATCGGCTGGATTGTGGATGGGGGTGGTTAAGTCAATGGAGATCATGTTGATGAAATGATTTTGGCCTCCATTACCATAGGTGTGGTTACTCGGACATCCTGAATGATTTTTGTGCTCCGGATCTGGCTCTGGAGGTATTGGCATGAATGGATCGGCCCTATGTGTGGATAAGAGGACAGGATCTACCCTAGGAACTGATGGCTCTATAGGGTCTCTGGGTGGTATGTGCTCACTGTATACCTACAGTGGTGGATGCATCAGTTGGTCCAATTGCATCTGGTTTAGGTGCCACCTATGCCTTGGCCCTATGTGTAGCTGTTCAAACATGTCATCAATATTTAGGGGGTATTGTTGCTATCACATATGATTGAGATAGGCCATCTCAGTCTCATCTTCATAATCGCTATCAGAGATCTAGAGGCCTTCGTTGGCTTTGATAGCTATTTGTGACATGTGAGGCTCGTCCTGCTCGAGCAAATTAATGTGGTCCCATCGAGGTTGTTCCGCTCTGGGCGGGGGGACCTGATTCTCTTGAGGTGGTACTTGCTCACTTGGAGCAGCCAAAGGGAACATTGTCATGAAGCTCTCCTGATAATCATCTATGGGTGTCACTTGTGAATGATTGCTATCAGACTCGAAAGGATCCCAAGGTGCTACCTCATACTCTGACTCATCTTCTGAAGACCCTTCTTGGTCTTGTCTATATCCCTCTTGCAGGTGAGTCCTCGAAATTTCTCCCTTTTTGATCGAAGGGAAAGGGTTGTTAAGGTCAACAAGGTTGGTGGTTAGCAATGGGAGATAATCCCCCAATGTATATGTTGTGTTAGGATTGGCATATGGATCTAATGCCGACCCATCCTTGTTGCCTATCCCTAGGCCTTGCATGTTCTCTACCAAGATGTCGAGGGGCAGGGGGTGGTTGAACCCTACTCCTGACTTGTCGTACGACATTTGATATCTTGGTTGGCAAAGAACACGCACTCCTTGCTCATACCTACCCAACCCATATCCATGCCAGTTACATTGGCCAAGATATCTCAAAGCGAATTCTGGGTTGGAAAAATAGTTGACGTCCTCATCAAAGGGCTCTTCATCTTCTTCTTCTTGCATGTAAGGTTCAATGCCATTATCGAGGCCCCCATAAACAAAGTTTTTCTGATTGGGTGGGTAGCCAAGAGGAACCATAGTGTCGATGGGGAGTCGAGGTCTCCCCATGTCCTGCATGGACTCAAGTGTGGGTGTTGCTACAATGTTCCACACTAGATACTCCCCTAGGCCCATACTAGCCATTTCAATGGTGATCGTTGGTGGTTGAGGGGGAGTGAATGGGAGTTCTTCCTGAGTCCACTCCATGTAGGGTGAACTAGGCATCTCGACTTCCATTTGGCTAGGCATCTCTTCGGTAGAGATGGTTGAGACTAGTGGTGGTGCCTCTTCTAGGGGTTTCTTCCCCTTGTCCTTCGGTGTGGCCACCGTAGGTGGCATTGTTGGTGAAGGACCAGATGATGAAGATGGACCCGATTGGGGATTTGATGGACTTAACAATGGGGATGCATGTGGAATTGGACCTTGGTTAGATGGATTCAACTAAAAATCCAAATGTGTTGATGGAAGGGTCAACTGCGACATCAGTTGCACCATATTGCAGTACTTGAAGGGCTCTAAATCCATCGGGACTACATGCACCTACCCTTCGAATGTGTACTTTAGGCACTGATGAGCTATTGAAGGGACACACTTCATGTCCCTGATCCAAGGCCGCCCCAACAAGATATTATAGGCCATCTCACCTTCCAAGATGTGGCACAATGTATGAATAGTCTTTTGTCCCACTTGGATGGGTAGGACAATAGTGCCAACCATTGAGCATATCGCATCATTGAATGCTCGTAGAGTGTAGGTGGAGGCCATGATGTGAGATGTTGGCAACTTCAGATGTTTCAATGTCACTGTTGTAATTATATTACTGGACGAGCCAGTGTCCACCAACACCCTCTTATACGGAATCCCGTTGACCCGTGCAATGACGTGTAGGGGTGGATCCACCATATCACTAGTCATCGATTTTAGCTCATCTTCTCTAAAGGTGATGACCGGTTTTGTACATTATTTTACATGTCCCACAAAGTTGTTGAAAGAGTTTGCTTCATGGGGCTGCAGCTCGATGGCTTTTAATATCTCCATTAGAGCCTCCCGATGGGGCACTGATTGTTGAATGAGCTCATAAATGGAGAGCCTAGCCGACGTGGTCCTTAGACTTTGGGTAAGTCTAGTCCAAATCATGGCCATTGGTCTAGGCGGGGGAGGTTGCATAGGGTGCTGTTGAGGTTGTGACATCGATGGAACTTCTCCTATGGCCATCGCGGGGGCAGCTCCTGGGTACCTCTTGTTCCTAGTCACTATGCTTATCATCCCTACATACCCCTACATGGGGAAATTCTGTGTTACCTCATTGACTTGAAGGTTCTTTACCTACGTATCATGGGTAGGCAAGGGGTCTTTGAAGACTCCCATCTATTGGTTGTTTGGTGCTACGGGGTTGTCCACCACTAGCGTCTTGTTGTCTATTAGGTCTTGCACCAAGCCTTTAAACTTCCAACATGCATTAAGGTCATGTCCCTTCCGTCTGTGGAACCTACAGTACAAGTATTCCCTGTAGCCCTTAGGCTTTGGTGCATTGGGGTCTATGGGTTGAATCTCGGGCAGGTTGATCAAATTTGTTGCTAACAAGTGGTCAAACAGGGAGTCTCTGGACTCTGTGTAAGGTGTGAATTGTTGCCTAGGGTGACGCTATTGATTTTGTTCTTGCCTCTAATTTTCTCTGTCATAACTATTAAGAGGCACCACCTGATAGTTAGCCTTTTGGGGTTGTGTTTCTTGTGTAGGCTTAGGGATGTTTATAGCAACCTAATTGATCGTAGTGGGTTTTTGTTGCATGGTCCCTGTCTTGGTGTTTTTAGACCACTCTTTCTTCTTTGGCTTGGCAATCTCGCCATCCTGTATCTTGATCTCCTCAATGATTCTAGCTTGCACCAAAGCTTCCTCTAAAGTGGCATATTTTTGTAGCTGCAATAGCATGGAGATCGATCTCAAATAGCTCTTTGAGAACATTTGGGTGAGGTCGGACATAGGAGGTAGGTAGGGCAGCTTTGAAAGCAAAGTCCTCCATCGGTTCCCATAGGCCGCCATGGTTTCTTCCTCATACTTCCTGAGGCTGGCTAGGTCACTTAGTGATGCCTTCTTCTTGGTGTTGAAGGTGAAGCATTCGAGGAACGCATCCACTAGCTGATCCAAGTTACTAATGCTATGTTTTGGCAACTGAGTGAACCAATCTAAGGTAGGGCCTATGAACGTGGTTATAAATGTTCTTAGCAACAAAGCATCATTGTCCTGAATGCCAAAGCATTGGCTCAGGAATCTAGTCACGTGCTCTTGGGCATCCTCCTCCCCTCTAAAGAGTGCCAAATGGGGTATGTTAAAGTGTTCAGGGTATGGGGGTGTCAAAATTCATGGATGCATAGGATGACTATGGAGTTGGCATAAAGTGGGATTTTGGGGCCTAGAAGTCTTGGTCTCCATAGACTCCAAGCGCTCTAGCAGCACTTTATATGCATCGGAGGATTTGATCTCTTCCTCCTTGGTTTGCTCCTACTGTGGGTTACGGGGAACTTGAGGCCTATAGAGGGGTGGTCGAATAGCGCCCCCTCTACCTTGGTAGGGCATTTTTGCCCACTCTTCTTCTTGCTCATACTCCTCATAAGCTTCTTGAGGAGTTCCCGGGTGAGACCCATGACCATGGGTGGGCACCTACGGAGGGTACCCCTCATTATTCCTAGGAGTGGCCTCCCGCTCAGGTCTAGGGGGTCTCAGAGGCAGCACTTGGTAAGGTCTTGGAGGCCTATCTTGCACTAGGGGGTTATGCCTTTTTGCCCTCTATGTTCGAGGGGTTGGAACCCTCTCAGGCATAGTGTTGTGGAGCAGCTCATCTGTTTGGCACTGGATGCGCTCTTTGCTAAGGTGATATAGATGCTCTAGCTGTTGTTGGTCTTGCCTGAGCTGCGTGATTTGCGCTTGGTGGGTGGCATGTTTGGAAAATGCCAAGTCAATTTTTTCTATCGTCTTGTGTTTAGGAAGCCTAGATGCCTCCCCTATATGTCTATCCCTATCATGATGATCCGAGATCCCTATGGGTTGCTTTCCTCTGTCGAGGTTAGCAGCATTCACCCGAGGTTCTGGCCTCAGTGGGTGATCCTGATACATAGCAGGTGCGAAGGTGCATTGCTCTCACACTATGTATTGCTCTTGAGGAATGTAGTGGTCTTCCTCGTACTCCCTTTTGTATGTGTGAAAGGGGTGGGCAGAATTGGCTTGCCCTATCTGAAGAGCCTTGTGCTCTAGATTTGGCCTAGTGTTTTTGAAAGTAATAAGGGGTAAAGGAGGGATGAAAAAATCATGTGGCCCCTATTTATGGACCCTATGTTGCTCTAGTGCTTCCTCGCATGGTGGCCACTCATAACGAGCATCTAAGGGAGCCCTCCCATCTATGTTGAGTGCCACATGTAGGGCCTATTCTTGAAAGGGTCTATGCTGAGTGGGAGTGCCCCTCAAAGGGGTGCCTCCATAGTCCCATTCTATAATGGCATGATGTGGACTATCTTGTGGATCAGGCCACCAAGGTGGTATGACCAAGTCCTCAGGACTATATCGAAGGTGACTTGTCCCCCTTTGTACACTTTCTGTAGCTCCTGCCCGTGATTGGGCTCGACTACGGGTGTACACCATGTTGATGTTTACCTAAATATGTGTACATTTTTATCTTCTTTAGGATTTCTTATGCTACACTAAACAAAAGGGAAACACACAATCAAAGCAATGATTATCTTGTTTATGGATTAAAAGTGTGCCCTAAATTTGGTTCAGTGTGTTTTGATGTTTGTTTTGAGAACCTTGTAAAGAAATTTTTGTATATGCAATATGAGGGCTCTTATATCTCCCAAAAATGGTCACCCCTTCAATATACCACTACCAGGCCATTATACCAAACCTCTCTATATACCCGCCCTTACGTGAGGGAGACTATAGGTACATGAGAGCAGAACAGTACGTGGAACATAGGTGGTACGGAAGGGGAATCACTTTGTTTATGACACCTACCATAGAAGACTTATCCTCATGCATTGGGAATCACCCCAGCTACACTTGGTCAGCTTTCGTCAGGATTTACGTCTAGCAACAGTCACGATCGGGGTTATGTATGCAATATTTCAAGCCAAGGTGGTGATGAAATCCATCGTTGGTATTGATCAAGGGTTGGGGTTTTACGACCAACTCCTTGGTGTTCAGATTATCTCGTGATGTGTGAGGTTATTTTTATTTTGCATAAATGAATAAAATAGGCATTAAAACTCTCCTATGCAAGAAAATAACCAGAAAATAGAAAACATAAAGCTGAAAATGACAGAAGGTGTTTAGGACCCCTACCTCTTCTCTGCCCAAATCGGATGCCTCTAAATTTTTTCCCTGAAATTGCATAGAGAGCTATTCGTCTCGGGGTGGGATGAATAATAGATCTATATTCATCCCAGGGTGAGACGAATTCCTATTCGTCTTAGGGTGGCACGAATTCTAGCTCTGTATTCGTTATAGGATGGAACGAGCAACAGTCCAGTGCTTGAAAGATTGATACCTGTAAGCAAAAACACACAAATTTTGATCAAAATTTTAATCTTAAAATCAAGGGACAGAGGTCCCACCGTGATTTCCATTAAAAGCACGAGGATACAAAAACAGAAAGGAAAAGCCAAGATGTGATCCCCAAGGCCTACGGTCATTGTATGCATAAAATGATTAAAACAATAACTGGAACATATCAGAATGAGTTGAAACTTTGATAGAAGTAATAAAACATTACTAGGAAGCCACTGCAAAAGGAAAAGTCCAAAAATATTACACAGATTTCTAATAACTTCGGGGTGGGACGATTAGGACTGTCATAACCTTTTCGAAAGCCACCTCTCAAATGTCTGGTCCCGAGGCCTCCAAATCACCTGCAAAGTTGGGGTTTTGGGACGACCCAGATGGTCATATTTTGCCAATTCGGCCTCTATCTCCCAGAATTTGATGATGCTATCTACGTGTTAGTGAAAGCAAGAAATGACAAAAGCATGATCAAAACTTGTCAGAATCACATGAAATTTAAATGACAACATATGTAAACAACCTAGAATCATATGCAAAAGGAAAATCAAGGAAATCTTCCACAGATTTCTAATCACTTTGGGGTGGGGCGATTAGAACTGTGATAGTTTGGGGGGCGTCTGGGGGCAGGACAACCATCGTTTGGGACTTTGTTTTGGCACCAATCCACTTGGGATGGGTCCAAAACCTCTTATGGGGTTGTGTAAGAAAATTTTGTGGGATATTATGGCCAAATGTTTGGGTTTGGGTTCGGATTGCGCTTCCAATAATCACCCAATAACCTCCCTTCCAAGAGAGAGATCAAGGATGTAAAAGCACAAATGATGGGTGAGGATATAATTTGGTAGCACTTCATTGCTCCAAAATCTCCTCTCTATTCTTTTTTGGGGTGAGAAGACTCACCAATTTATAGACCTAGGGTCTCCCTCTTTGAATGCGCATGCGAGGGTGCCACTTGAGTTGCTTGTCCTATTTTGAGAGAAAATATTATTTTCTTATTTAGAGTCTCCTTGCATGAGGCCTCCAAAAAATCAAGGCATGCATGACTGAAGTCTCTCTCTCTGATTTGAAGTCGTTCCTCACAATTGCATGTCCTGAAGTTGTAGTTAAGTGGCGGACCTATCGAGGTTTGAATTTTTTCTAGTCAAACCTGCTATTCGCCCCACCCTGGAGTGAATGCTGCTAATCATCCCTGGGTGAGATGAATAGTAGTTTGTAATCATCCTAGGGTGGGACGAGTAGGGAGCAAAGTGCCAAAAAGGTGCCAAATTGATCTTTGACCTTCCAAACTGCTATGTGAGTGGTTAGGACCATTGTTTAACCTCTCAGGGCTGTGTGTGTCAATGCGATCAATGTTTGTAGTCACATAATCGGATTGGTGTTGTTTTGGTGTCTACAAGTTAGATTATAATTATTAATTTTATATTTTTTGGGGTGTATAGGAAACCTTTATAGGTTTAAGCCTACTAGGTAAAATTAGTCAAAAGAACCTCAAAAAGACACTGAACCTTTAGAAAATTCAAAAGGACCTCAACAAGATCAACACTAACCCTTTAGAAAAGTTAAAACGACCTCAAAAAGACCCTAACCCTCTAGAAAATCAAACTAGGACAGCCTATTGGAAAACACTAGACTGCTATAGTTGGTCTATCCCTTTTGGGCAATATCATATTATTTTATGTAGCTAACATGGTAGGGAGATGTAAGGACATCATAATAGCAAAAGATATTAGGATTTCTTAGCTCACATGATGATGGGGGTATCCTATGAGGGATTTTTTAGTGGTATATCTTTTAGTTTTTATTCAAAAGACCCAAATTCAAACCCAGGTATGAAAGGACCAAGACCCCTCATAAGAACATGAGTTTTAACCTAATTTTTATTTTTTAGAAAGATACCATAGTGGTAAATGTTTGGGTTTTCATAAAAAAATATATCAAAAAAGATACTATAGTGGTAATTTCTTATATTTTCATCCAGGAAATCCAATTTTAAACTAGGTATGAGCGAACAAGACCCATCATAAAAATGCACACTTTACCCTAAAATTTTTTGGTCTAACAAAAGTATTGTTGGTTGGAAAGGTTGTGTGACCACAGATCTTGACCAACATTGAAAGACCGAAGATCTCATGAGAATCAAATGATCAATCTCTGAAGATCGGTTCCTTGTAGTCTTGGCTAACTATTCCTAAAAGTGGGGGGAAAGGGTGATAAAAGAAATAAACTAAACTATAGCCATAAATTAAAGTGGTAAAAATTAAGAAACATCAATATATATAAAATAACAAGGATCATACCACTAAACAACCTACTACCTAACAGACCAGCCAGTTGCATAGACAATCACAAAATATTTTAACTTAATCTATTGTATCTTAAGGAGAACAAATTCTAAACAAGTAAATGAATATAATGAAAATCTAGGATTCAAATTTATCACCATAAACACTCAACATGCTTAAATTATAAATATGTAGCTATGAACACATATATACATACTTTGTGAATGAATCCAAAGGTCAGATAGTCGTCTATTTGTATTAAGGTGCAATGTTTGTATTTACACATGAATTGTAAATACCTATAAGTTGACCAATATTCATTCAAATTTCTTGTATATATAGAAATTTTACAATCATATCATTATCAAAAGATATCATTATTCTAGAAATGATATGTTGTTATGTTAGAGGAGATGCCAACTAATTGGACCATTAGGAGGTATGATCACCCTAACTATGTCATCGTGGCCTACTGACTTGACTAAAATCTATGATATGTTGGGTAGAGCTAAGATTGTTATTTTTATTTGGTTTGTTGCTTTTCACTGATAATTTTTGGTTGAGTTACCCTATCACCTGTATGATGTTATGAGGATAATCTCCTTATAGATATTATTATGACATATGATCTTATCCTTTAGGTTTCCTAATATGGCAATAATCCCTGTGAAAGTGGTCCAAAACTAAATTTTATTGGATCGACTACCAAGCTTATGCATTATGAAGTCATGATATAATATATTCGACATCCTAGAGGACTTTGGACAAGTAGAGGAGGTTTATTGACATAAACACTTGTTTCTCTTATTGTTCAACAACCTCTGGTATTAGGACAGAGATTGAGTATCCATTCAAACTTTGACCAATAAATTTTTTTTTGGACCTCCAAAATTAGATCTTCAGTAACATGTTGGAAAATTGGTATCCTTCTAGGCTTTGACTGGGCAAAAATATTCTAGCCTCCTTTAGATTCTGTGTTTTTTGACCTTCGATATTTGGGTAGGTATTTGGCCATATTTTGGGTCTCTCTTCAGTGTAATTCTTCCATAAGAATCCTTGCGTAGTGGACATAGCCTTTGGTATCTTACCCGACATGATTCCTCTAACACTTTTGAAACTTGGTCATTTCCTTGTATGCATGTGTTGGGACTTTCAGACCATCCGAGGCTCTAGATGGATTCAAAACCTTTAGTTTCCCTTGGATAGACCAGACATATAGGATCTCACTAGGCTTAAATTTAGTGGACCAGACCTTTGGTATCCCTTCGAGCTTTGACTAGTCAAATTTTTTTTAGGCCTTCAAAATTAGATCTTCAACAACAAGCTAGAAAATTGGTATCCTTCTAGGCTTTGACTGGGAAAAAATATTTTGGCCTCCTTTGGATTTAATGTTTGTTGACCTCCAATATTTGGGTAGGCAATTGGCCATATTTTGAGTCTCTCCTGGGTGCAATTATTCCATCAACATCCTTCCTTAATGGATTGGACCTTTGGTATCTTACCCAACATGATTCCTCTAACACTTTTAAGACTTGGTAATTTACTCGTATATATGTGCCAAAACTTTCAGATCATCCCAAGCTCCAATTGGGTGCAAAATTTTGGTCTCACCTAGATAGACCAGACATCTAGGATCTCACTAGGCTTCAATTTAATGCAACTATTTCAGCCTCTATAAGGCTTCTAGTCTAGGCAAATTTTTTATCTTTCCAAAACTTGGTGGAGGATAAAAAATTTATTTAGATTTGAAATCCTAGGTTGGGCTGGGTCTTCAGGACCAATTCAATATTTGATCAGGTGTAAAATTATTGGCCATCTCTAGACATAGCGGATTCATACTCCTTGGTTGGGTTGAATATCTAGGGTTGTGCTAGTCCTTATTCAGGTACAAATATTTGATCGCATTCAGACTTAGAAAAAATTGTATTAAATGCTTAAATATTCCATTTTATGCCATAAATTTATTTGTAGTACTTTATTTCCAAAGTGCATGTGAGTAGTGATCCAAAAATACCCACATTCAATGTTACTTGTAACTGAGGGATTCCATATTGTGGATTTGATATCACCTATCCTTGTTGCTTCCTTATATCTCTCTTGGTAGCTGTGCTACATGTGTCACCATTCTATTAGGCTTCACAGTCATTAATTAGTTGTATAAAAAATATGATACATATGAGGAACTCTGCTTTCATTTTTTACTTGATAGTAAGTGTTCCTGCGATCCTCCCTCTTATTGAGTTTCCTTTGAGAAGCTTCTTTGGATGATTCTCCCTGATGTAAAATAGTCTTGGAAGAAATAATGATTTGAAGTTGTTAATACATATTGTTCCACATATATATGGGAGGTTCTAGGATTCCTTTGAGTTCAGAGGTAGTTGTCCTTAATATGTGGAGGTGGCCATAGGGAGGATCACTATGTTTTTTAGTAAAATATTAATCCTTTGCTAAGATTTGGGTGAGTTGATAGAATAGTGCAAAGGCTTTGTTTACATTCATTGATTATGATTTTGAAATAATCTCACTTTCATCATGGATGCATTCTTCAAACAACTAATTGAGCACATCTACTTTAAAAAAGGTTTCATCTTCATTCTAGAAGCTTGGTGCACCCTGAGCCTTAAGGGTATTTGTAATATCATTCATTTATGTAGCTTCCTTCCTTATGATGGCCAAATATTCTCATATCATGTCCATGAGATCAGTCATTGATTAAATTTGGTGGACTAGTAACATCTAATATTCAATATCCTTAATAGATTATTTTTTCATCTATGGGAACTTATCAGGATATCTAAGAATTTTTCAAAACTTCTATGCTTCCTATTTTTTTTTTTTAGGATGTGATATACCCTTATAATTTTCCTTTTTTCTTATATAGAGATCGCCCCAATGCTTCTCATAGAAAGGATGAGAGTCTGCCATAGTTGTTTCTTTTATCTTACTCTAGTTGTAGACCAAATTTTTTTCAACCAATCTCTGGAAACTACTGATATGAGTCGCCTAGCCTTTTCCTATTCTAGCTCATTTCTTGACACATGTAGAGCCTTTTATTTCTCCTCTTGCTCCTTTAGCTCATTGACAGCTATGTTCTAATATTCCTTCTCTTCTTCTAGCTTTTGTAGCTCAACCCTCAGTTGGTTAACTTGCTTGTATTTTAGCTGAAAATCTTTTCAAAAGGGGATTTATCAAGGGTAACATTTATATCAAGAATGTCATTTTTAAAGATATTCTTCTCCAACTTCTCTTTAGCAATATTGGACTCAAGAGTTTCTACTTTCATTTTAGAAGCTGCTAGCTCTTTTTCTGTCACTTTAGCTTGCAATAGTAATGTGTTTATCTCCATGTGGATGTCTCAGGCCATATCTACTTTTGATATTGTAGAGATACTTATTCTATATTCCTTTGTACTCCATTCCTCTGGCCTTATCTGAGAGATGGGATTCTTCACTTTTGGTTCAGTTATCACTTTTATTCTCTCATACTTAAGGGGATCAAGTGTATCAAAGCCTAGTGGCCTCATCTTCTCTGGATTTCAACTATTCATATTGTTCCTCCTCCTCTCTCCATATTTGCTTATTTTCTTCTACCAATTGAATAGTGGTAAATATTTCTAGAAGTGGTCCTAGAGTAAAAATAGATAGGAAAGGGGTAGCCAAGAAGGTTGGTATTGTAGTGAAGGGGTACGATGTCATAAATTTGACTAGGAGGGTATATTATATCGCTCACTCGTTCTATGATTCAAAAGGAGTGAAAGATACAAGACATGTGGAGGACTCATGAATAGAAAAATATTGTATGAACTAAGTGGGCTCTAGGAATGATGAGATGAAGGGCATCATGGGAGGCATTTGAGAAATAGGGTGTTGGTAAAAGGGGAAAGTGTGTTCTTCTTCCTTAATTTATCTAATTGTAGGGATCATTTCTAAGAATGGCTAGGATTTTAGGGATTATGAGCCTAAAATTTATACAAATGAGGGAATTGCATGACCAGAGGTTCAAGAAACATACCTGTGTCTTATACTTCCCTCTCTGGCTCCTCCTTTTATAGTAATCCAACTATGTTCGATTCTAGTTATTTGGTCACTACTTGTTATGCTTCTACCTCTACTACTTTATATCTCTATATCTCCTCCTTCAACTATTACCTCTTTTTTATTTACCTCCATTTTTTTGCCTTTAGCCTTTATTTCCTAGTAGCATTTTTAGATGCCTCTAAACATGAACGATATTTTCACTTCGTACTAGACTTGAAACTTTGGTTGAAAGACTCATGCAATCCTTTTGAACGAACCTTTGCTACATTAGGTCTTTTTGATCCTTTGACATGTCGTTTGGGTGGATTTTTGGGTAATGCCATCTCTTCCGCTTATTTATCTTCTAAGTCTTGATTTGCTACCTCTTATTGCATATATTTTACTTCATATTCTTATTCTCCCTCATATGATAAATCCTCAACCATTCATATTCTAAGAACTTTAGGGAATAATTCCTTCTCATGTTCGCTCATCGACCTACTGTAGTTGTTTGAGATTGATTCTAATCACTAATATTAGTGTAATGTAAATATTATATCTTAAAATTTATGCCATAGATTTTGTGGTATATGAAAAGTCTTAGAGATTCTTTTGATGTTCCATGACTGTTGGGTTACTTGGAAAGTCCTTCCAAGGGTTATGGATAGAGAAAACATGTTATTTTTTTATATGGTACATAGAATCAAGTGTAAAAACCTGAGGAGAAGCTAAATAAATACTTTGCAAGTGTTAAGGATTTTTTTGAAAGTTTTAAAAAATTTGGTTCATCTCCTTCTCTCTCAAAAATATGTGTGCAGACCTAGAAAAATCAGTCAACTTTTAGAGAGTGTAAATTTTGATTTATAGATCCAATTAATGTTATTTTTAAACCAGTGGATAGATATTGATATCTATAATATACTAAAAAAATTTCATCTCATTTTAACAATTTTAAGATCTCTTTTTTCCTACTATTGTAACAAAGTTTGTTTCAGGGAAAAAAATAGTTTTTGCAACTTTTTAGTTCATAAACATCATATGGTATCAGAGCTTCAGTTTTGAGAAGGGTTTGAGCCAACTTGTTGCACAATTTTTTTGAAGGAATAATTCAATTGTTCTTGTTTGAGTGTCATGGTAAACTTGAACAACTCACTACCCATTCCAAAATTTAGTGGTAAAGATTATGAATACTGGAGAATTAAAATGAAAACTTTACTTATAGAGAAGGATATTTGAGATGCAGTTGAGAATGGTTATGTAGAACCAAATTATTGGAGCACACTACAAGGCAATGATAGGACAACCAAGAAGGAATCAAAGAAGAATAACTCTCTTGCCCTCTATCACATTTAGTATGCACTTGAAAAGAGCTTATTTCCAAGAATATTGCTGCTACAACAACTAAAGAAGCTTGGAAGTCTCTCTAAGAGGCTTACCAAGGGAGTGACCAAGTGAGAATGGTGAAGCTACAAACCTTGAAAAAGGAGTTTGAGAACATGAAAATGAAGGATATTGAAAGTTTTGAAGATTACTACATGAGACTGAAATATGTGGTGAATAAAATGGCCACTCTTGGTGAAACTTTGGAAATACTGGTAGTTGTAAAGGTGATGAGATATCTTACATCAAAATGGAATCATGTTGCCATTATCATTGAAGAAAGTAAAGACTTGTCAAAGCTAGATTTTGAATATCTTGTTGGGTCTCTCATGTCACATGAAGAGAGATTTAAATAAAACACCAAGGAGAGTGATAAGAATACCTTCAATTCTGAGGTAAAAAATTCAAGGAGAGATGAATATGAAGGTAGTTCTAGTAGAGGAAGAGGCATAAATCAGAAAAGAGAAAGAGGTAAAATAGGAATAAGAGCTTATAAAAAAGGAAGAGGTAGACGAAGGACTGATCTAAGGATTGTGGAGTGCTACAACTACCACAAGAAGGATCATCTTGCTAAAATTTATTGGTCAAAGACTGCAAATGAGGATAAAAGGGCACATTATGTTTGTGAAGATGAAGATAGTCAAGGTAATATTTTCTTAACTCTCACACATATTTCACCATATATTTCACCACTCACATAGTAATCTCCAACACTTTTAGTATCCTTCACATTCAAGTTTTCAAAATCCTTTTTCAAGGTTTGTAGCTTGACCATTATCACTTGGTCACTCCTTTGGTAAGCCTCTTTGAGAGACTTCCAAGTTTCTTTGACTGTTGTAGCAACATCAAATCTTAGAAATAAGCTATTTTCAAGTGTAGACTGAATGTGATAGAGGGTAAGAGAGTTATTATTCTTTGCTTCCTTCTTAGTTGCCCTATAATTGCATTGTAGTGTGTTCCAATTAGTTGGTTCTACATAACCATTCTCAATTGCCTCCCAAATATCCTTCTCTATCATCAAAGTTCTCATTTTAATGCTCCAATAATCATAATCTCGACCACTAAATTCTGTAATAGGTAGCGAGTTGTTCAAATTGGCCATGAAACTTAAACAAGAATAATTGAAGTATTCCTTCTACAAAATTGTGCAACAAGTTTGCTCAAACCCTTCTAAAAAATGAAGCTCTAATACCATGTGAGGTTTATAAACTAAAAATTTGCAAAAACTATTTTTTCCTGAATCGACTTTTGTGATAATAGTAAAAAAATGTAGGCCTTAAACTTGTGCAAATAAGTTGAAAAAGGGCACATTATATTTGTGAAGATGAAGACACTTTTTTTTTTTTAATTTGTGGAAAACATCCCAAAAGGGATGCCACTTTCGGGTAAGACCCAAGGAGGAAGGGGTATCCATTCTGCCAAAAATGCCCAGGACTCAAACCTGGCCTACCACCTTTGACATACTCAAGGAGAAAACGAACACACAAAACCAATTTAAAAATAAGTAAATAATAATAAAAAATAAAAATAAAAATAAAAAACATGCTCCTTGAGTGTGTCAAAAACAAAAGCACAACCAAACACACACACAATAAGATAAAAGAAACCACAACATGAACCACATAGAAAAACACATGAACCACATAAAAGAACATAAAAAAGACAAAAACAACATAACACTACAAAAACATAACCAAAAAAACATGAAAAATAAACACAACCAAAACCTAAATTATTAAAAAAATAAAATAACAATAAAAATAAAAACAGCCAACAACAGACAATAAACAAAAACAAAAAATATAGAAAACACTCACACAAAAAAACACGAATTAACACAAACAAAGAGAAACACAAGAACAAGAACGACAAAAGCACAATAAAATTAACAAAAAACATAAAAAAACACAAGAACAACAAAAAACAACATAAAGAACACAAAAACAAAACAAAACAAAAGAACACACACACCTTAAAAAACTAAACAAAAAGAAAAAAGAAAACAAAAAATTGAACATAACAATGACCTATCTAGACTAGAAGACTATTAAGGCAAGAAACAACAAAGGAAATAAAATAAAGAAAAGAGTGAGATAGGGAACCAAAAAAACCTGAATGAACCCAAGCGAATATAAAAAAAAAAAAACAAGAAGAAACTAGGTACCTTCAGAAATGAAACCATCCAAAGAAATGATAGAAAGAAGAGCTTCTCTAATTTATGAAGCCCACCAACTAGGAGGGTGGCCATAACAAGTAAGATTAGCTTTGTCCAAATCCCAATTAGCTAAAGCATCAACACTCTTGTTTTGATATCTGACCACATGATTGTAATCAACTTTCCAAAATTCCATCTGGATTAATTCAATCTTCTAAATAATTCTTTTTATTCTCCAATCAACCTTATGATTCTTGTAAGGAGTATTCAAAATATTAATCATAAGTTGACAGTCAGACTCAACTAACACCTTTTCCATCCAACATTAGTAGCCTCCTAAATGCCTCTGAGGATACCATACCCCTCAATAAGGTTATTGGAAATAATACCCAAATTATTAGTAAAAGTAAAAACCAGGGAGCCATCTAAAAGTCTACCAATTCCTCCCACACTGGCTTTTCTAGGATTCCCTCTAGAGGTTCCATCAGTATTGACTTTTCCAAAATCCTTAGGAGGAGGTTGCAAATTTCTTGTCCTATCCATCTTACTAATACACACATTCCATTTAAGTTGGTTGCCCTCAGAATATTTAATATTCAATCTTTGCATCACTTGGTCCCATCTTTTATGGGAGTTTTTGGGGTGATTAAGGAGTTGATGGACTAGTTCAACTAAGTTGGCTATGGTATTTTAACAAATATAGTGAATATGCTTCCTATCTTGATTAAAAATTTGGCTATTCCTTTCAATCCAAATATTCCAAAGAAGAATGACATAACCCATCCAAACTAACTGCCTAATAAAATGATCAACACCCTCTTGATTAGGCAAATCCCTCCAAAGCTATTCAAAAGTAAAAAAATTGGACCACTGTAAGCCAAGTAAAGTGGTCATTCTCCTCCATAGATCAGAGGCTAAAGTACACTCAATAAAAATATGGTTGAGAGTTTCTACATTCTCTTCACACATCTCACATCTAAAAGGACCATGAAAACCACGCTTCATAATTTGCTCACTAGTAAGCACCCTACGATGCAATAAAAGCCAATTAAAGAACCTCACCTTAGGCTAGATATTTTGAGCCCACAATTGAGAAAATATGTCAGAATAATGGTTGGGATTATTATAGAATAAGGTCAAATAACCTTGAGCAAATGAATACTCACCCTTAGTAGTGTTCTATCAAAAACAATATTTTTCAAGGGACCAAGAGAGAGATATCATATGAAGGATGCCTTGGATATCTTGTCTTTGCCTTTCTGGTATTTGAATTGGCCAGTCCTCAATAGAGATCCAATATCTACCAACCTTTGAATTATCGGTATGGTACCTATAGTAATTAGCCACCTTTATCCAGTTAGCTCGGTGAAGCTCCTCCATCCAAGGCCTCCAATCAAGAAACTGAGTTATCAAAGGCTTGTGACCATCCCAAGAATCTATCCAAAAAATTTCCTATTGACCATTATGAATGATCCAAAAAAAAATTTCTTTATCAAATCCTCACAAGTCTTAAGAACTGCTAAAATAGGAGAACCTTTGGTAGGAAGTTGATAGCAAACAAGGTCTTCAGGGAATTTTATTCTCAGTATATTTAGAACTTAAATTATTTGCCCAAAGAGAATTGGGTTTATGAAACATCCTCCAATATAATTTAGTAGCTAAAGCTTTGTTTTTATTAATAGAAGACCAAAATCCTAACCCCCCTTTATTCTTGGGAAGACATAAAGTGCCCCATTTCACCAAGGCCCATTTTATTTTCTCCTTAGTACCACTCCAAAGGAAATGATGACTGATTTGATCCAGTTCTTGAAGAACAAACTCTGGAATATTCAACACAAAATATACATAAATAGGAATAGCTTGAAGCACTGATTTTACCAAGGTGATTCTACCCCAGAAGAAAGCAACCTGTTGGTCCACTTTCCAATTTTCTTCTTGACTTTTTCCAACAACCAATTCCAATATTTATTTTTCTGCCTTTGAATATTTATGGGAATACCTAAATAAGTGATTGGAATGGAGGTATTATTATATCTTAATTTATCCAAGACCATGGATTCCTGTCTAGCAGAGCAATGAAATAAAATAACTTTAGATTTGTCTTCATTGATCAACTACCCAATAGCCTTATAAAAATAGCTAATGATTTGCTTAATATTAGAAGCTTCCTTAACTATAGCTTTACCTAAAAGAGTAGATTCATCCATAAATTGAATATGAGATATAGGTCTAGCTCCATGAGCAACGGTAAATCCCTCAAGGGTTTTGTTTTCCCTCTTTTTGATTATAGTCCTACCCAAGCATTCAACAATAATGATGAATAAATAAGGAGAAAATGGTTCACCTTGCCTAATACCTCTAAAAGCTGGGAACGACTGAGAAGGCCTGCCATTAATAAGAACTAAGTAGGAAACTTAAGAGATACATCTCATAATCCAATCCATACAATCCTTAGAGAAACCAAATTTCCTCAAAACATTGATAAGGAAGTGCCAATCCACTCTGTCATAATCTTTGGATAAGTCTAACCGAATGAACATGGAATGATATTTTGCATATCCATGGAATGGATGGCTTCCTGAGCAAGAACTATCTCATCTAATATTTGATGCCCTTCCACATAACCCCATTGCTCTAGGGAAATAATCTTATGCAAAAGAGACTTTAACCTTTCTACCATGATTTTAGTAATGATTTTGATAAGAGCATTACATAAAGCAATAGGTCTAAAAGCTGACATATGGTAAACCTCTTGAGATTTTGGAACAAGAATAATATAAGTTTTATTGAAAACCTTCAAAATTTATTTGACTTTCCTGGCTTCTTCCACCACCTCTAATAAATCAACATGAAGGATATCTCTGAAATCTTGATAGAACTTAATGGGAAAACCATGAGGACATGGGGTTTTTCCTTTTTGCATTTTAAAAACCACCAGTTGAAGCTCATTGATAGTATCAAGAGTAGTCAAAATAGAGTTCTCCTTAGAAGTTATAAGAGAAGGGATTGCTTGAAGAACATTTTGTTGAGAAGCTAAGTCAAGAGGAGTAGCAACAAAAAGATTGGAAAAGTAATCAACAACAATAGAGTTCATGCCATCCCAAGTATAAACAACATCTCCAGAATTTGATTTCAGGGAAGAAATAAAATTGTGAGATCTTCAATATAGAAGATATTTATGGAAGAAATTTGTGTTTCTATCTCCTTCTTTGAGCCATTGAATTCTAGATTTTTGCTTCCATAAGGTTTTTTTTTTTTCTATTCCTCTAACTGAGTTGTGAGTTTAATTTCATCTGCACTTCTCTTCTATGTGAGGACATCTAAATGGATTTTATTATTCAAATTTTCAATATGAGCAATAACTTCATATTTTTTTTATGAACATCCCCAAACTCTTTCTAATTCCAAGTCTTGATTTTGACTTTAATGTATTGCAGTATTTTGGCAAAACAAAACATCTTAGTCCCATGTTTAGGTTTACCTTGCTTCCTCCATCACATGAGACCTAAAGGAAATGTATCTAAGCCATATTAATTGAAAATTAAAATGAGAGAAACTCACATTGGTTTTCCACATTTCCACCATGACTGGCCAATGGTCCGAACCAACATTATTAAGAGTCTTCACTTTAGGAATGTGACCATGGATTAATAATTTTTTAGAGAGCAAAAACCTATCCAATCTCTCCATTATACAAGATAAGCCTTACCTTCTGTTAGACAAAGTCATAAGTCCATTATCTAGTTGGATGTCCATAAGATGGAGGTTTGCAATATATTCTCTCACAAGGTCGGTGCTTTTGTCCAAATATCTATTTCTCTCCCTTTTCTCATCCAGAGAGAGGATGGTATTGAAATATCCTCTGATCAAGACCCAAGATTCAGGAAAATGAGAGATAATATGAGTTATATCCTTCCATTGTCTTCTTTTTCCTCCAAAGAAATTAAGTTTGGTAATATTTTCTTAACTAGTTATATGGTGGAAAATACTAGCAATGAATTTTGGTATTTGGATTATGGTTTCTCTAATTATATGATTGGAAAAAATGATTTGTTTGTTGATGTCAATGAGAGCTTTGAGTCAAGAATCATTTCTGGAAAAAATAATTCTTTGGAAATGGTTAGAAAAGGTTCCATGGAGGTTGGAACAAAAGAAGGTACAAAAAGAATCAATGATATTCTTTATGCTCCAAATTTGAAGAATAATTTGTTAAGTATTGGACAACTTCTTGAAAAGAATTACAAAGTTGTGTTTGACAATAGTGAATGCATTATTTATGATAAGGGTAATAGGAACCGTGTTGCCACAATTTTTCCTATGTATAAAAATGGAATGTTTTCTTTGAAGTTTGGTAACAAGGGAGATGTGAAATTAGAAAATTTGGCACTTGAAGATAAGAATTGGTTATGGTATTTGAGATTTGGGCATTACAATTTTAAGAGTTTGAATTTTTTTTCAAATCAAGGTATGGTGAATGGTATTTCAAGAGTTCAAGAGATGAAGGATGTGTGTAAAGCATGTATGTAGGGAAAGTATGCTAGGAATGAATTTCCTAAAGGTAAGGTATGGAGAGCTTCATATCCTCTTAAACTAGTTTATTTCTATATTTGTGGGCCTATGCAAACACAAATTTTGGGCAAGTCATCTTATTTCATCACTTTTATTGATGATTACTCAAGGAAATGTTGGTTTTATAATTTGAAGCACAAGTATGATGTATTTGGGGTGTTTAAGAATTTCAAAGTACTTGTTGAGAATGAAAGTGGTCATAAAATTAAATGTTTGAGGATTGATCATGGAGGAGAGTTTTTTCAAAATAATTCAGTGAATTTTACAATAAAAATGGTATTAAAAGACAACATACAACTGTATATACACCTCAACAAAATGAGGTGGCTGAAAGAAAGAATAGAACCATAGTTGAAATGGCAAGGAGCATGTTCAGCACCAAGGGTTTGAGCAATGGATATTGGTATTATGTGGTTGATACAATTGTGTACATATTGAATAGATGTTCAACAAGAGCCCTCCATAAAATGATATCTCATGAAGAATAATATAGTAATAAATCCATGGTTAGCCATTTGAGAGTTTTTGGGTGTCTTGATTTTTCACATGTGAATGATGAAGTTAGAAAGAAGCTTGATGACAAGAGTATACCATCACACTCTTGTATAAAGAGAGATGCACCCCCATTGTAAAAGGTATCATCAATAATCTATGATGTATTCTTGGATAAGTCTTTGCTCGTGGAGCTAGAGATCTTGCGGAGGGGCTTCCTTCCAAAAGGAGCATTGTATGGTGTTGCTCTACCTCAAGGGTATAATCAATCTCTATTTTACTCTGCAATTTCTTGTGCAATTAATTTATTTGTGGATGCATGTTGAATATTTTGATATATTGTTGAAATATATATGGAATTAGAAGAGAGGTTCTTAGATTTGGTATTAGAGCAGCAATTTGGGTAAAGTGGGTTTATTTTTTTAGAAAAATATCATATTTTGTGGAGGTCATATTTTTTTATTTTAGCAGTAATTTTCTAAAGGTTTTTGCTCCATTGTGTACATATTTTTGAGTACTACAAAAATGACAGATCATTTGTCAAATTATGATAAACATTAATAAAGTTATGGCTATTTGAAGTTGAGTTATTTTTGCTTTTGTTTTGGCAACGCGATTTTTTTTTCAAAATAAAAAAATTCATATTAAATTTTTCAGCAGTCATTTGTAGAATATTTTGATACTAGAATATATATTATTTTGATTACTATAAAAATAATTGCTCATTTGTGGATTTTTGATAAGTTTTGAGAGAGTTACAGTTGTTTGAATTTGGGTTGTTTAAGCTATTTTTGGCTGCACAATTTTTTTTTTTTTAAATATTCGTATTAAATTATTTAGTAGTCATTTTCAAAATATGTTTGCATCAACATGCAGGTTATTTCGAGTGATACAACAATGACTATTTACTTTTTAAATTTTGATAAGTAATGAGGGAGTTATAGCTGTTGCAAGTTGGGAATTTGGTGCTGTTTTTTAAGGTTACCGGTAAAAAAGAGAAAAATTCATAACTTTCAATCCGAATAAGAAAATCAGTTGTCGTTTGTTTTGTTTTGAAGAAAATTTTCAGATAAATTTTTTGAAGAAGAGAATAGATGAGGTTTCAGAAATTTTAATTGTTGAAAGTTTTTGGTTATTTAAAACCCTAGCCAGTTTAGTAAAAAAAAAATGGAGTTGCCAACATTTTTTTGCAAATATGATATTTATGCTAAGGAATGGTGCAAAAATTTTAATTCTTTATATCCTTTTGAATCTTCTTTGAGATTTCAAAATTACCTTTCCTTGCAGGGGGAATCTTATTCTTGGTATTCTAACTTTACTGATTCTAAATATTTTCAAAACACATGGGAAGAATTTGAAGTTGCATTTTAAATAAAATAGGGATCAAAGAAAAAGAATAATAATGTGCAGGCTATAGAAACTACATCTTGTGTGTTAGAGCCAAATAGTGATCAAAAGGCTTTGTATGAATGTCAAAATTCTATTTTGCAAGTTCATGGGTGCATTCAAAATAAAAAATTATTATTTTCACTAACCCTAGCAGCAAATATAATTTTATCAACATGTCTTTGACTAAAAGGTTGCAAGTTCAAACAAATAAAATCAAAGACATACAAATTGAGGGAGACAATGTTCAAATTTTTGAATATTTAAAGCTCACCATGGATAAATATGTTTTAAATCTAGATTTTCATGTTATTGAGATGAATGATGTAGATATTGTTCTTTGTTATCCTTGGTTGCATTATTTGGGTACTATTAACATTAATGTGTAAAATATATTCATGAAGTTATGGTACCGATAGAAGAAAATAACATTACAAGACATTTCAGTGTAAGAACAAACATGTAGCTATTGCAGGGGAACAAAGTGAAGAGCAAACAAAAGAACCTAAAATAGAATCTTAGGATGAGGCAAGAGAAAAAATCAAGGAATAAAAAGATGAACCACAAGAAAGGTGCATGATAAAAGAGGAAAAACAAGTTGAACATCGGGATAAGGTTGGAGTATATCACCATCCACACCACCATGAGAGGCAACAATCATGGAGATAGGGCTTGAGGTAATATAAGAACAATGAGGAATATACAAGGAACCAAAGGAGCCAAAACTTTGGATATGCTACAAGTCATAAATACAAGTAGGTATGAATGAAAAACGATGAAATATATGCTTTCAACGCATGGCATTGGCATCAAATAAGACCACCACCAATCATAGTTCCACTTGGATGTATGGATGATCGATATTGGTACAATTATTTAGTATGGCTCAGAAGATCATATTATTTAACCTCTAATATTTTGAGGATGAAATATTTGTAAGGGGGATGAAATGTTAGGTACCAAGATAGGTACTTAATATTTAATAATTTAATATTGTATTTTATAATGGTATGAGCCATAAATTAATTATTGAGTAAGGAATGCCACATGTCAAAATAGAAATAGGTATGTCATAGAATCATATTTGTAATCGTTGGGGGAATATTGTCATATGTAACCACTGTAAGAATTTCACAATAATAAATATGCACAACATTAAAAAATATGAAGAGAAGAGTGGAACTGATTGATTTATTCCAAGTATCAACTCTGTATAAATAACAAAGTTGATCATTGAGATTCATTGAATTACAAAAACTCATCATACCTAATGAAGGCACCAATGAGAGTTCTCCTGACACATGGAGTGGAAACTCAAGTGTCTATCGTAGTGGAACTTAAGAGAATATTCTCTTATTCTAACACCCCCTCTTAAGTGATACTAGGGGTGAATCATAAAAATGAGTCCTGGAAACAAGGCCTATTGAGGTATTCATGTAAAAAGACTTCTTTTTGAAGAGATGGTAAAACCCAATGGGAAAAATCCATCAATCAAAAGGAAGTTAGAGGCTTGTCTCCATATGGAGAAGATTGTCCTCCTAATACAATAGATAGTTGGTGAAAAAACCCTATGGAAAAATACCAACTATGAGAAGAAGAGAGGCATGTATTTGTATGGCGAAGATTGTCCTCTTTATGTGAGAAAGAAAGATGAGTCCTGACATCTTGGCCTAATTAGGTACTCATTTACATAATATATTTGGTAAAAAAAACCTTGTGGGGAAATACCAACTACGAGAGGCATGTCTTTGTATGGTGAATATTGTCATCTTAATACAAGAAAGAAAGATGAGTCTCGATAACTTGGCCTGATTAGGTACTCATTTACATAATATTTTTGGTGAAAATACCCCTGTGGGGAAAACCAAAAATTAGAGACATATATTCATATGGGGAAGATTATCCTCTTATTACAAGAAAGAAAGATGAGTCCCGAAAACTTTGGCCTGATTAGGTATTCATAGAAAATAAATAGTTGGTGAAAAACCCATGTGGGAAAAAACCAACTATTAGAAGAAGAGACGCTTGTCTTCGTATGAAAAATATTATCCTCATAAATCAATTCAATGCAGTTGAATAATTCCAAGCTTATCTCTCAACTGAAGGTAACGTGGAGAAAGAAATGACTTGGTGAAGATATCTGTAATTTTTTCCTCAGTTGGAATATATTCGAAGTGTATGTCCCTATTCTGAATATGATTCCTTATGAAGTGCATGGGTATCTCAATGTTTTTGGTTCACTGATGTTCAACTGGATTACATGCAATATGAATTATGCTTTTATTGTCACACCAAAGAGTTATAGGATGGTAATGTGTGAAACCAAGTTCTCTCAGAATTTGATGAGGCCAAAGAGCTTCTTGACTAGCCAAAACTACTACCCTGTATTTTTAGCCTCTGGAGAAGATAGGGCTATCGCTTGTTTTTTCTTGCATAACCAAGCTATTGGTGAGGAACCAAGGTAAAATACATAGCCTGATGTGGAACATATATATTATATTGAACCTACCCAATCTGAATGTGTGTAGCCAATGATATCCATGGAATTTCCCTTGTAGAAGAGCCCAAAATGAGTAGTGCCCTACAAGTAACAGAGGATTATTTTTGCTGTATGCCAATGATGAAGTGAAGCCGATGAGATAATATGGATATAAGTCCAACAATATATGATATATTTGGGTGAGCATGAGTAAGGTATATCAAACTTCCTACAAGTTGACAGTATAGAATGGTATCACAATGATGGGATGAGTAGAATGTACTAAGATTAATGCCAGATTGAAATGGGGTAGGAGAAGGTTTGCAATCTATAATTTTGAATATTTGTATAAGATCTAGAGTGTGTTTTTATTGGCACAAAGAAATACCTTCATTTGTTTGACTTATTTGGATTTCAAGGAAGTAATGAGCATTACCTAGATCAGCCATTTCAAATTTTTCATAGAGAGAGTCTTTTATAGTCTGAATGTGAGTCAAGTTACTATTAGTGAGAAGAATATCATCAAAATATAGAATAAGAATGGTGATGTTGCATTATTTTCTCCAAATGTAAATTGTATTATCAGATTCATAATGAGAAAAACCTGTTGAAAGAAGGAAGGAGTCCATATTTTCATACCAAGCTCTAGGGGCTTGTTTGAGGCCATAGAGAGACTTTTTAACCCTACAAACCATAGATGAGTCTTGAGTAAAACCATCAAGTTGTTCCATGAATATTTCTTCCTCTAAATCTCCATGTAAGAAAGAACATTTTACATCCATTTGATATACATGCCACTTATGGGAAGAAGCTAGGGCAAGAACCAATCTTATAGAATCCATTTTAGCAACTTGAGCAAAGGTTTCTGCATAGTCTATGCCTTCAACTTGAGAAAAATATTTGGCCACTAGACAAACCTTGTGTTTGTATATTTCTCCATTAGGCTCATATTTAGTTTTGAAGATCCATTTACAACGAACTAATTTCCTTTATTTAGGTAAGGGAACTAAATCCCAAGTTTCATTTTTTATCAAGGAAGAAATTTTGTTTTCCATGGCATCATCTCATTATTTTATACCTGAGGCTTATTTGAAGGATTGAGGATTAGAGGAAATAAATTGACATACAAGACTAGTGCCTATGGGGTTGGATGATCTAGTTGAAGGAAGATTTTGGATGTAAGGAGTAGCTTATTTAACAATGGTGCAGGCCAATTTTTGCATAGAGGAAGGATTTGAAGGAGTTGAAAGATATTGAGATGGAGTTACAGGTTCCTCATCCTAATTATCAATAACCAAGTTAACTTCAAGGGTTGGATCTTCATAATATTTAGGTTCTTTTATAGGATAAGGCTCAATGGAGGAAGAGGGATATTGAGGATCTTTTTGAGGGAATATTTCATCAAATTGGACATTCCTATGAAAGAAGACCTCGTGAGTTGAGGGATCAAGAAGCCTGTATACTTTTAATTCTTCAAAATAACTGACAAAGATGAGATTTTTTATTTTTTTATCAAGAGCCTTACTTTTCTTCTTTGGTATGTGAGCCCAAGCAACAAACTAAAAAATATTGAAATAGGAAACTTTTGGTTTTAAGAAAAATCATGCTTCTTCAGGAGTTAAATGGTCAAGAGCTTTATGAGGTGTGCAATTTTGAATATAATTTGCATAGTTAATAGCTTATGCCCAATTTTTTTTGGAAGATATCTTGAATGGAGCATACAATTAGCCATCTCTTTTAATGTCTAGTTTTTCCTTTCTGAAATACCATTTTATTGAGGAATATGGGAGACATAATGTTGATGTATTATACCATGACTTGAAAGAAATATGGAGAACTCATTACTAGAGTATTCACCCCCATTATCAGTGCGAATCTTCTTGATTTTGCAAGATTAAAAAATACACACACTGTACAACTTGTAATAAATGTTAGATACAAAGGTGGCATGATTAAAAAATACACACGCTATACAACTTGCAATAAATGTTAGAGAAAAAGGTGATTCGCATATAAAAAATATATATTTTTTAAAACAAACATCAACTTCGAGATAATCGTTGGGGCCACTATAAGTGGTTGCACCAACGAAGGCAAGGGGCTATGAAAAGTACGCATGCCAAATAATATTTGGAATATGAGTTAATATTGCAACGCCTCTCGAAGAGGTAAAACCACTATTTTAAAAAAATGAGGGCGGATCTTTCAAAAAAAATTGTTTTTCTTTTAAAAGGAGAGCATTGAAAAAATTTAAAATATTACCCTCGAAACAATAGAAATATATTTAAAAAATACAATACATATATTAGCAATAATAAGGATTTTTATGAATAAAAAAATGGATAAAATTGACTATTGCATAAATTTAAGCAAGTTAGTCAAAAAAAATCCAAAGCAATGAACCAGATCCTAGAACCTTCAAGAGTGAATGGAAGAAAAATCTATTCAGATCTGGTACCATGTAAGAATTTCATAATAATATATATGCACAACATTACAAAAGATGAAGAGAAGAGTGGAACTGATTGATTTATTATAAGGATCAACTCTGTATAAATAGTAGAGTCGATCATTGAGAGTCATTGGATTACAAAAACTTATCATACCTGATGAAGACACCACTGAGAGTTCTCCTAACACATGGAGGAGTGGAAACTCAAGTGTCTATCCTAGTGGAACTTAATAGAATATTCTCTTATTCTAACAACCACAAGGAATATTATCATATTATTATGCACTTTATAATTCACAAAAGGTGAACCTCCACATGGGTGATATTGTAACTCATAGAAGGTGAACCATCACACTCTTGTATAAAGAGAGATGTACCCCCATTGTAAAAGGTATATATGATGTATTCTTGGAGAAGTCTTGGATCGTGGAGCTAGAGATCTTATGGAGTGGCTTCCTTCCAAAAGGAGCATTGTACGGTGTTGCTCTACCTCAAGGATATAATAAATCTCTATTTTATTGTGCAATTTCTTGTGCAATTAATTTATTTGTGGATGCATATTGAATATTTTGATATATTTTTGAAATATATATGAATAAGAAGAGAGGTTATTACAACTTTACTTCATTTCCTGTATATGTGCACTTTATTTCATCAAATATTTTTATTAGGGTTAATATCATACACTTTAAGATCTTAGTTAGGCAAGTGTTACTAACATATTTTTCTATATATTTATGTGTAGGTTATAAGGAGCATTTAGATTAACAACTATTACAACCATGAGTGACCCCATAGGGACATGCAATCCCACTCATAATATGTCTAGAGTGAAGATGATACAAAGACACCAAATATTCATTTGAGTGAGGATTTAAACCCTCTGATTGTAAAATAATTTGTATCAATACAAGTTACATTATAATAGTGGAGATTAAGACTCCTTGATATCAATATAAATCATTTATTTATTGTGCAAAAATATTTTTTGTGTTTAATTTATTATCATTATTTTGATGTTGTTCATTTTTATTTACAAACAACATTTAAAATTTTACAAGTTCTATGTATAAAGATATTTATGATCCACAATAAGCATATCATAAAGCATTAATACCAATAGATATCATTTTCTAGTCAAATAAGATTCAATATATAACATGCATATATTGATTCCAATGCAATATCCATAGACAAATATAGTCAACATACAGATAACACATCAAATATCATGGGAAACCTTTACGAAAAAAACCCGACCTCAAAACATCCATATTTATTGCATAAGTCTAGCATCCATTGAAACAACTATATAAAGGAATACCTTATTTATTTTTCCAATATATCAAATTCATTACATAAGAACCCCATAATTCTTATGTCCTTGAAACATGAATAACATTAATTCACTTTACAAAAGCAATAGGGGAACCTCATAATTCTCTCTCAAATAAATTCTACCTTCATTCTCTTAATCATAATTACTTAAGAACCCCTCCTTAAGTATTTTTCAAAGTATAATATTAGAACTCGCATAATTTTCAATATCACTATTGGACTTTACACCCAATCACATAAACATACCTTTCATATTTTAAAAGCACTAGCATAATCCCATAGAAAAATTTATAATTCATCAATTAATTTAAGGGCACAAAAACTATAAAACATACCCCATTACCCTGGAATAATAAATTAACAACCATAAATTCATTTAATCAAAATTATTTTACCATTTTTCTTTTTAAAATAATAAGTCAATAACTAACAATATCATTTCATTTGTGACTAATATAAACAATTTAATTCATTTACCAATGTACTTCATTTCCTAAAACCCTCATGAAATGGAAGAGTTATTTTTTATAACTTAAAGCTTCCAAAACAATGAAACATCATGGATAATTTTGTAGAAAATAAAATCAATATTATCCATTTTTATCAAATAAAACCTCCTACCCATCCATGATAAATACTCACTTGGATAAACCTAGCAACTATATAAACTATATGTTGCTCATTTCTATGGTCATACTTATCCAACAATTGTTCTTTAATAAATAATCTAAATTCTATGTTAACACATTTTATATCCTCATATAAAATAAAGTCTTATATTTAAGTAAGCATTAAAATTGATAGACTAAAAAATAAAATCGGATAATCCATTCTTCAATTAAAATAATATCTACTCCCTCCAAGGATAATAATTTGCCCAACAAAGAACACAATCAGTTTTATTCTTTTGAAACAAGCATTACCATTCCTAATGGAAATAACAAAAAAGACGAATACTCATTTCAACACACAAAATAAGCAAAAGATTCCCTTCTCTTTATACAAACAATTAGTTCACTTATATATAAAAAATAAATCAATTGGCATAATATTTATATTTTACAATAGGAAAGTCTTACACAAGCATGAATAATTTAAAAATAATTGATGCCTGGATGACACACACAAGGTCAACCCTCCACATGGCTCCATATTATTCTAGGGCAAGAAAGGCCTACATATTTTAATTAACAATAGGTATGATTTAATTTAACTTCAAACATGTATAATATGAAAAGGGTGTATGTCAAACATGAACACGCAGGATAAATTCAATGTCATATTAAAACTGATAACCATAGACTTCAACTTCAATTTTTAAGAGCATAGACAAACAAATGAATATTCAACTGACCAAGGGTGTTTTAAGGTAAATCAATTATCAAATAGAAGAGTGACAGTGTACCATGTTGGTGTCCGGCAAATCAATTATCAAATAGAAGAGTGACAGTGCACCATGTTGGTGTCCACAAACCACGACTGAAGATGGAAATTCATTATCAAACAAATAAAAATCAAATTTATTTTTTAATTTAAAATAATTTTAAAGCAAATATTTCTATGGTTTACACACCTATGGGTGTATTATAATTACTTCATCAAATATAGTGGAGATAATTTTTAATCAACATCATTTCAAACAAAAACGTAACGCAATAAAGTATCTTTAATTCCTTAGATGGTATTGGATATGGAACATGTAAGCAATGATAGGTAAAATCTCTTGTTGTTTCCTTACACAATATTCCATAAGCTCTATATTTTGTTGCTTGAAGACATTCCCTTTCTCCCATCCATCCTATTTTTGTCCTCCTTTCATGGGTAAGGGTGATTAGAGTAGAAGTCCCTCTCTATCGCTCGAACAGGTTTAATTAATCATCCATTCAACCAACTTGACCATTTTTTGATCCAAGTGTTATTAAATTATTATCATTGTATTTGAATGATAATTATTTAATTATTATTCTCTAATATTTTAGACAAATACATATTAATAATTAATATTTCATTTTTCTAATGTCCAAAACATTAGTATTATTATTTACTACTAATAGATCCATAAAAACTCTTTTTCATACTAACCATTCTATTTATATGCAACCATCAAGCATTCTATGTTACTTCATATATATCTAAAGTAATTCAAATCATAAAAATATTAAAAAATGATAACTAACATTCAAATATAGGAATCCTAATGAAAAATGTAAAGACATGAACTAAATCTATAATTGGATATCATGTGTCAAATCATTTTGACTAGTTTAGCCATCAGTCCTCTACCCTCTCACAAGGATATCTATTCTTGCAATCATACAAATCTATTAGAAGCATCATATCTCTCAATAAAATAAATTACTCATTATATAGTCATTTGTTCTATCATTAAAAAAAAATCATGAGTTCATCATATGAAAAAGTGTACCAAGGGAGGGTGATGACAATATTATAATCTATTTAATATAAGTAACGTTGCTTTCAAGATTACTAGTAGGTATAGTATATGAGTTTGATAAAATTCAAGGATTCTTATTTGAAAATAATGTATGAAAAGTTTTATGTTTTCTATTTGTAAGAGAAATAGGGTTTTAAAATGAAATACTACAGAAGCAACAAAATAAAAAATAGAGAATTTAGTATTTGAGACAAATCTTGGTTTTATAATATTTAAATCTCGAGAAGAGAGTTGGATAAAAATATTACTTCATGATGTAATAAATTTATATGGTCCAAATGAACCTTGAATAAGGGATTTAGAACATGAACTTTATCTTAGACTTGTAATTTATTAAAAAAATATTAGTTGGTCAAATGATGAGAGGGGTTTTACAAATTGTTTGTTTGATGTTTGGTTAAAGACTTAAAACGTTATCAATTTAGTGGACGACTAGGCATGTCATTGTTCAATGTCTTAAAAATAGTAACATGACTTTCAAAAATAAATTTTAGCCTCTTGGTTATAAGATTTGAATATACATAAAAGTTTATATATCAAATAAAGTGTTAGAATTTTAAGAAGCCTTAATTAATTTTGGCTCTCTTCAAATCATGACACCCTATTGTAAAATTTATTTAAAAAAAAAAATTATTGGGGGGTGTTCGTGTGTTTTTTTAGCACCGATAGCAGTTCAAGGAGGGGAGTCTTCTTGTCTTTGCATCTTTTGCATCTCGTATCTCTGCCTTTTACTTGCCTTTTTTTCTTCTTTGCATATAGTCTTAAGGAAAATATTTTTTAAATTTATTTCCTTTCAAATATTTTGAATGCAAAGGTCTATTTATTTTATTAATTTTCTTGAGATTAAAAGTATTCTTAAACTTAAATTTAAGTTATAATTTCTCTTGCTATAAATCAAAACTTCTATAATTTTGCTTATGCATTAAGGGAAATATATTTTAATCTAACAGTAATCATTAAAATTTCAAATTTTTCATTATTTAAGCATTCACTCTCGAATTACTTTTCTCACCTATCTTGTTTATCCAAATTTGGGAAAAGCTATCTTCCTTATAACATCTTCTAAATATATTGTTAATTTTACCCAAGAAGTTCCTTTTTTCCTTTGAAATTATTTTTTACTCTTTCTTATCATTTAGTTTATTAATATATTTGAACTAACTATTTTAAGAAAGATATTTTCTCACATTTTCTTATTCTCTAAGGGTGTTATTGTTAAATCTATTTTAAATTAAAACTGCACATTTTTTTTAAAGGTTATAAAAATATATAAAAGTTTAAAATACTTTTTCATAAAAGTTTTCAAAACCCTAAAATTTTCCATAATTGAAGTTTTAAGGGTGGGAGTATTGGTAATTTAAAACTTCAATATCTCTCTTGTGTTAAGATGAATTCAATTGAGCCCCTCACCCCTCATAACTTTCACTCATGGGAACCCAAAATTTTAAATCTCTTTCTCTTTCAAAGGGCTAAGAGAAAAGTGTCATTTGTCACCTAATAATTAAATTACTTTTTTGTTTTATCTTTTAGGGAGGGTGTATTCTTCTAGATTTATTTATAGTAGCCTTAAATTTTTGGAGGTATATATTTTTTATAAAATCTCTAAAAATTATAAGAAGATATTCACTAACTTCATGCCCACCCTCATTTATATCAAAACAGATATATATTTTTTATTGTATTTTAAAATGTTTTATAGGATATTCACATTGGTAATTCCTATATAGATTAACTAAAAAATATTATTAAAACTCAAAAAAATAATTTTTTTGATCAACCAAATCTCTCATTTTCACTTCAATTTCTCATTTGAAGTTAATGGAGGGGTATTTATAGTCAAAAAGGTTTTTCCAAGACGAAAAAAATGGTGGTGTCAATTTTTTAGTTTTAAGACTATTTTCAATGATGTTTTTTAAATTTAAAAATTATTGTATCATGGAGTGCACTCTTGGTTGAACCTGACACTCCCAGTATTGGTGCCCTTGTTTTTCTAGTTGTCCATTCTTTGGACCTTGTTATACAAACCATTGTGTCATACAAGTGGATACCACTACTTATTCTTGTGGAGTCAATTTGGACATCCCTTATAGTTTTTGTGGTTCTTTATCCATCCTATATTCACATTATTTTTGTGAGACACTTTGATTTCATGGTTCGCGAGCACCAGTCTAGGAGTATGAATTCTTTTCTACAATAAGTCTCTAATTTTTTGAGACATCTAATGGGTCCATTGCAGGATTCTTAATGGAATTTTTCCTAAAGAGGGGGTTGAAGAGGACATATTCCTTCCTCTCAATCCTCCATGCACATCTTCCTTATTCTTCTATTTTGGCAGGTGGTTTCCCCTTGAAATTTTCTACCATTACCCTAATTTTGCTATTTTTCCACAAGGTTTGGACCTAGTTATCAACCCATTGTACTCGTATAGGTGGAAACCACATACTCATACTCATGGAGTAATTTTTGGACTACCCATGCAATTGTTTGTGGTTCTATCTCCATCCTATATTCACTTTGGATTTAGGGGACTTTTCTTTAAAGATATTTATTATTTTGATCACATGTTGTAAATGAGTACCTTATCAGGCCTTGCTATCGAGACTCATATTTGTGGCTATACCATCTCTATTGTACATGAGTACCTTATCAGGCCTTGGTGCTAGGACTCATCTTATGTAGGTATGCCACATATTGTTTATTCCTTTTTCACTTACCCCTACTATCACTTAAGGGGGGTGTTAAAGTATCTTGGTGCATAGATTTTTTTCACCTCTCTCTCATTATTCTTATTATTCTTAGAAGCACTTCATTTGGCAGCATATTTAGAGCGAGGACATACACTTGGAATATATTCCAACTGAGGTAAATTGCAAACATCTTCACCAAGTCAATTTCTTCTCCGCGTTACCTTCAATTGTGAGAAAAACTTGGAGTATTACAACTGCATTGAAAAATAGGTCTTCCACATCTCACTATATTATAAATGAGTGCCTCATCAGGCCTTCTTACCGGGACTCATCATTTATTTGTATAGGAGGACAATCTTCACCATCTGAAGACAAGCCTCTTTCATACTTCTTTGCTTTTGATTGATGGCTTTTCCCATTGGGTTTTTACCATAACTTCAAAATAAAGGGGTGATAGTTGGGTTTTCCCCACAAGGGTTTTTTCCACAAACTATCTATATTATACATGAGTACCTAATCAGGCCTTGTTGTCGGGACTCATATTTTATTTGTTAAATAGGACAATCTTTGCCATTCGAAGATAAGCCTCTTTCATAATTATTTGCTTTTTATTGATGATTTTTCCTACTGGGTTTTTACCATCATTTCAAAACAAAGGGGTGATAGTTGATTTTTTTCCATAGGGATTTTTTCCACCAACTATATATATTGTACATGAGTAGCTAATCAGGCCTCATTTCTAGGACTCATTTGTAAAATCTCCCCTAGGATCACTTAAGGGGGGGTGTTAGAATAAGTGAATATTCTCTTAAGTTTCACTAGGATACACACTTGAGTTTCCACTCCTTCATGTGTCAAGAGAACTCTGGTGTCTTCATCAGGTTTGATGAGTTGTTGTAATCCAACAACTCTCAATGATCAAATCTACTATTTATACAGAGTTGATCCTAGAGATAAATCAATCAGTTCTACTCTTCTATTAATATTTTGTGTAATAATTTGCATATCTATTATTGTGAAATTCTAAAATAAAGAACATAAATATGTATATTTGTTTATGATAAAATTAAAATGTGTAGAAGTTAGTTTCATCAAAACTAATTTTGATGTTTCCTTCAAAAGTAATCTAAGGTAATTTGAAGGAAGTGATATCCAACTTGAACTACCAACGATGTAAGAAATAGGACACTCCATAAAAATATGGATAAAAAGTTTTAATTAAGACCAATTCATGGAATGCTATTAATGTTATCAAGGAGAATGGACATGAGAATTTAATTAATGCTATCATCATCTTTGATGTCTATCAAAATTGATGGAGGATGTAAAAAAAAAACATGTCAACATGGCTATAAGTCTATCTTTTAAAGAAAATTATATTAAAAATTGACAATTATCAAATCATCAAATCAAATTATTTAATTAGATAATCATTTAACATGGCTATAATAAATTAACAACCATAAAATCATTTAATCATAATCCCTTGACCATTTTTATTTTGAAAATAAAAAGTCAATAACTAATAATATCATTTCATTTATGACTAATATAAAAATTTAATTCATTTACCAATGCAATTTATTTCCTAAAAGCCTCATGAAATGGAAGAGTTATTTTTTATAATTTAAAGCTTCTAAAATAATGAAACATCATGGATAATTATATAGAAAATAAAATCAAGATTATCCCCATTTTTCAAACAAAACTTCCTACCCATCCACAATAAATACCCACTTGGATCAACTTAGAAGCTCTATAAAATATATGTTGCACATTTCTATGGTCATACTTATCCAACAATTGTTCTTTGATAGATAATCTAAATCCTATGTTAACACATTTTATATTCTCATATAAAATAAAGTCTTATATTTAAGCAGGCATTAATGTGATATGCTAACAAAGAAAACTAGATAATTTATTCTTTAATTAAAATAATATCCACTCCCTCCAAAGATAATAATTTACCCAACAAAGAACACAATCATTTTCCTTATTTTGAAACAAGAATTACCATTCCTAATGGAAAAAAAAAAAAAAAAACTACTCATTTCAACACCCAAAAAAAGGAAAAGACTCCCTTCTCTTTTATATAAATAAACAGTCCACTTATATAAAAAATAAATCAATCAGCATAGTCTTTATATTTTCCAAAGGGGAAGTCTTACGTAAGCATGAACAATTTAAAAGTAATTAAAAAAAATCATAAGTCCATCATATGAAAAAGTGTACCAAGGAAGGGTCATGACAATATTATAATCTATTTAATATAAGTAATATTATTTTTAAGATTACTAGTAGGTATAGTATATGAGTTTGATAAAATTTAAAGATTGTTTTTTTTTTTTGAATTTACATGGTGGAAAAAAATCATAAGTCCATCATATGAAAAAGTGTACCAAGGAAGGGTCATGACAATATTATAATCTATTTAATATAAGTAATATTATTTTTAAGATTACTAGTAGGTATAGTATATGAGTTTGATAAAATTTAAAGATTGTTTTTTTTTTTTTGAATTTACATGGTGGAAAAAAATCATAAGTCCATCATATGAAAAAGTGTACCAAGAAAGGGTCATGACAATATTATAATCTATTTAATATAAGTAATATTATTTTTAAGATTACTAGTAGGTATAGTATATGAGTTTGATAAAATTTAAAGATTGTTTTTTTTTTTTGAATTTACATGGTGGAATCGGTAGCCGCCACGAATCCGGGCAGGATGTCCAGCTTTTATGGCCTCCATAGTATTCGTGCTATCCACCCTAGAATCCACCACACATATCTTCACGCAGTCCGCCCCTATAACCACCATGCCACAATAATTTTAAACCTTTTACGCTGTTGAAAGGACTAGAAAAGGGACAAGCATTTAGTCCCGTGAGGCCTGAGATTTAAACCTTGGACCTCCTCCCCCGTTATGGGGTTTGGATGAACCAATTGGTCTACACATCAAACCTAAAATTCAAAGATTGTTATCTGAAAAGAATGTATGCAAAGTTTTATATTTTCTATTTGTAAATGGAATAGGGTTTTAAAATGAAATACTACTAAAAAAATAAAAAATATAGAATTTAGTATTTGAGACAAATCTTGGTTTTATAATATTTAAAACACAAGAAGAGAGTTGGATAAAAATATTAATTCATGATGTAATAAATTTTTATGGTCCAAATGAGCCTTAACTAAGGGCTTTAGAACATGAAGTTCAACTTAGATTATGTAATTTATCAATAAAATATGAGGTGGTGAAATTATGAGAGGGGTTTTACAAATTCTATGTTTGATGCTTGGTTAAAGACTTAAAAGATTAGCAATTTAGTGGGGGACTAGTCATGTCATTGTTCAATATCTTAAAAATAGTAACATAACTTTCAAAAACAAATTTTGGAATTATTTCTAAGTTTAAAATAGTATTTTTTCTCCTTGTATGATTTTATAGGTACAATGTACATCATGAAAAGTTACAAGTGCAAACAAAGAGATGCTAGCATTTTGGTTAGAAGATTTGAATATACATAAAATTCCATATATGAAATAAAGTTAACATAAAAATGTATGTTCATCTATGGTAAAATCAAAATATGTAGAAGTTAGATTCATCAACAGTAATTTTGATGTTTCCTTCAAAGGTAATATAAGGTAAGTTGAAGGAAGTGATATGTTTTATAATAACGAAGGAAAAATTATTTTCACCTTCTTATGATCATATCCAACTTCAATACCAACCATGCAAGAAATAGGACACTCCATAAAAAATGGATATAAATTTTAATTGAAATCAATTCATGGAATACTATTAATGTTAGGATAATGGACATGGGAATTTAATCAATGCTATTATCATGAGAATTTAATCAATGCTATTATCATGAGAATTTAATCAATGCTACCATCACCTTTGATGTCTATCAAAATTAATGGAGGATGTATCTTCGTAATGCCAACATGGCTATAAGTCTATATGTTACAAAAAAAAATTAAATTAAAAGAATTATTTAATTTAATTAAAAAAATGACCTACATATTTTAATTAAAAATAGGTCTAATTTAATTTAAATTTGAACATGAATAATACAAAAATTAGAACATGTAAAATACGAACACATAGGAAGAATTCAACGTCATATTAAAACCAGTGACCATAGACTTCTACTTCAATTTTTAAGAGCATAAACAAAAAAATGAATATTCGATTGAAGAAGGGTGTTTTAAGGGAAATCAATAGTCAAACCGAAGAGTGATAGTGCACCATGTTGATTTCCACAAACCATGATTAGAGATGGAAATTATTATCAAGCAAATATAAACCAAATTTATTTTTTATTTTAAATAATTTTAAAACAAATCTTTTTATGGTTTACACACTTATAGGCATACTATAATTACTTCGTGAAATACAGTCTAGATAGTTTTTAATCGACATTATTTCAAACAACAAGGTAATAAAATAAAGTACCTTTAATGTATTAGATGTTGTAGGGTATGGAACATATAAGTAGTATTAGGCAAAATCTCTTGTATTTATCTTATGTAATATTCCATAAGATCTATCTTTTGTTGTTTGAAGAAATTCCCTTCTTCCTATCCATCCTATTTTCATACTCCTTTCATGGTTTATGGTGGTTAGAGGAGAAGTCCCTCTCTATCCAAATGAATTCAGTTAATCATCCATCCAACTAACTTGACCATTCGTCTCTAATGTTTTAGACATGTATTAATAATTAATATTTCATTTTTCTAATGTACAAAATATTAGTATTATTATTTCTTACTAATAGATCCTCTAAATAACTATAATTCTCTTTTTAAAATCCAATCATAAAGGACAACATTAATAGGTGAGACCTATTAATATAATTTCTTAAGAAAAATAATGTTGTAAGAAAGCTTAATAATAGGAAATATTAATAATTATTTTCCTAAAAACCATTCTTTATACCTAACCATAAAATATTCTATGTTACTTTATATCTATTTAAATTAATTTAAACCATAAAAGATTTAGGATTGATAACACTCAAATGCAGGAATGATGAATATAAAATGTAAATACATGAACTAAGTCTAAAAGTGGATATCGTGTGTCAAATTATTTTGACTACTTTAGCCATTTGTCCTCTGCCATTTCACCAGGATATCTATTCTTGCAATCATACAAATCTATTAGTAGCATCATATTCCTCAATTAAAACAGAGCTATAATGACCTATTAATTCCTTAATAACTCTTTTTTTAGAAGGTTTTATTCATAGCTCTAATATTCCATGATATCATTTTTATCATCAACACTTTCAATTTTTATTAGTGAGCTTAGCCCCACTTTTTGTTAACACCTATAACATTTTTGTTTGTCTTCCTAGATCAATATACTTTTGAGTTTCTTTTTCTTTTTATTCTTACTTTGATGGCCTTCCTCTCATTCTTCCATTCTAACCAACAATCTCATATTCATCAATCTCTTCTATTTTTTTATATTGTTTAAAATGAGAGTCATCTTCCAAATATTTATGTTGCTCTAAATATTTGAAAGTGGAAAGAATAACCTCATTAATATTTTCTTCTTAATGTTGTATTGAAAACTCTAAATTGCATAGATGATCCTCCATAGTCATCACTTTTTTATGTTGGTGTGAACACCCTAAATTTCCTTGGATATCCTTCATAAAACTTTCTTTACTATACTACTCTTGAAAACCTAAAGTGCAAGGAATACACTTCATACTACTTTCATTTTTATTGTAAGGATAAGATTTTAAACTACTTTAGGATAATAAAGGTGATATTCTTGGAATAAGATTTGTTTTACCTTCTTATGATCATATCCAATTTCAACTACTAAACATGAAAGCAATAGAACAATAGGACACTCCATAAAAATATGGATACAAATTTTAATTGAGATCAATTTATGAAATACTATTAAGGAGAATGGACATGAGGATTTAATCAATGCTATCATCATGAAAATTTAATCAATGCTATCATCATATTTTATGTCTATCTAAATTTATGGAGGATGTATCTTTGAAATTTCAACATAGTTATAAGTCTATTTGTTAAAGAAAATTAAATTAAAAGAGTTATTTAAGGTTTCCCTTCCTTAAACAAAGTTTAAGGGCAACGAATGCCTCGTCATGATCGTGAATTGTTTATTGTTATTTTACTTGTTAATTATATTTTAGTTCACATTTTGTAATCTAATTTGTATTATCTTGTTTAAAATTATATTTTTAATCATGTAGTGGAAAAGCAAGTGAACTCAAATGTTACGACTAGAACAAAGTTGGTTATTTTAGGGTATGAATCACAAAACTTGTCAATCTAGGATCGAGAAAAGACCTTTGGTTGTTGGGCAGCCACATCGACACTCATTAGAAAAAATATTCTTTTTAAAGTCGACACTCATGTTGTGGCTATCTTAATCGATGAAAAATTGGTTTAGACTAGACAAAACTTACCATAAAACGAAAACTCTGGAAACAATTGAATAGTTTCATTTTAATGACTACATTCCTGTTACTATGCTTTCAAGGAATGTTATAAAAAAAAAAGTTTGAGATGTTGCTCTCTGAAACAAGAAATACCCATTCATTGAGAAAAATGGTATGCAGTCATTTAACGTAACATGGCAAGCCATCAAAATTTATTGGATTCTACATGTCCTCAAGCTTAATATCATACACTTTAAGATATTAGCTAGGCAAGTGTTACTAATATATTTTCTAATCTATTTATATGTAGATTATAAGGAGAATTTAGATTAACAACTCTTTTTTTAGATGTTTTATTCATAGCTCTAATATTCCATGATATCATTTTATCATCAACACTTTTAATTTTTATTAGTGAGCTTAGCACCACTTTTTGTTGACACCTATAACATTTTTGTTTGTCTTCCTAGATCAATATACTTTTGAGTTTCTTTTTCTTTTTATTCTTACTTTGATGGCCTTCCTCTCATTCTTCCATTCTAACCAACAATCTCATATTCATAAAATCTCTTCTATTTTTTTATATTGTTTAAAATGAGAGTTATCTTCCAAATATTTATGTTGCTCTAAATATTTGAAAGTGGAAAGAATAACCTCATTAATATTTTCTTCTTAATGTTGTATTGAAAACTTTAAATTGCATAGATGATTCTCCATAGTCATCACTTTCTTATGTTGGTGTGAACACCCTAAATTTCCTTGGATATCCTTCATAAAAATTTCTTTACTATACTACTCTTGAAATCCTAAAGTGCAAGGAATACACTTCGTACTACTTTTTTCATTTTTATTGTAAGGATAATATTTTAAACTAATTTAGGATAATAAAGGTGATATTCATAGAATAAAATTTGTTTTACCTTCTTATGATCATATCCAACTTCAACTACTAAACATGAAAGCAATAGAACAATAGGAAACTCCATAAAAATATGGATATAAATTTTAATTGAGATCAATTTATGAAATACTATTAAGGATAATGGACATGAGGATTTAATCAATGCTATCATCATCTTTGATGCCTATCTAAATTGATGAAGGATGTATCTTTGAAATGTCAACATAGCTATAAGTCTATCTATTAAAGAAAATTAAATTAAAAGAGTTGGTTAAGGTTTCCCTTCCTTAAACCAAAGCTTAAGGGCAACCAATGCCTCATCATGATCGTGCATTTTTACTGTTATTTTACTTGTTAATTATATTTTAGTTAACCTTTTGTAATCTAATTTGTAATATCTTGTTTAAAATATTATTTTTAATCATGTAGTGGAAAAGCAAGTGAACTCAAATGTTACGAATAGAACAAAGTTGGTTATTTTAGGGTATGAATCACAAAACTTGTCAAGCTAGGAACGAGAAAAGTCCTTTGGTTGTTGGGCAGCCACATCGTCACTCAATAGAAAAAATATTCTTTTTAAAGTCGACACTCATGTTGCGGCTATCTTAATCGATGAAAAATTGGTTTAGACTAGACAAACTTTACCATAAAACTAAAACTGTGGAAACAATTGAATAGTTTCATTTTAATGACTACATTCCTATTACTATGATTTCAAGGAATGTTGTAAAAAAAAAGTTTGAGATGTTGCTCTCTGAAATAAGAAATACCCATTCATTGAGAAAAATGGTATGCATTCATTTAACGTAACATGCCAAGCCATCAAAATTTATTGGATTCTACATGTCCTCAAGCTTAATATCATACACTTTTAGATATTATCTAGGCAAGTGTTACTAATATATTTTTTGATCTATTTATATGTAGGTTATAAGGAGCATTTATATTAACAACTATTACAACCATGAGTGACCCCATAGGAATATGTAGTCCCACTTATAATATGTCTGGAGTGAAGATGATACAAAGACACCGAATATTCATTTGAGTGAGGATTTTAAACCCTTTTATTGTAAAATCATTTGTATCAATCCAAGTTACATTATAATAGTGGAGATTAAGACTCCTTGATATCAATATAAAATAATTTATTTATTGTGCAAAAATATTTTTTTTGTTTGATTTATTATCATTATTTTGATGTTGTTCATTTTTTCTTTACAAACAACATTTAACATTTTACAAGTTCTATGTATAAAGATATCTATGATCCGCAATAAGCATATCATAAAGCATTAATACCAATAAATATCATTTTATATTCAAATAAGATTCAAGATATAGCATGCATATATTGATTCCAATGCAATATCCATAGACAAAGATAGTCAACATACGGATAACACATCAAATATCATGGAAAACCTTTACACAAAAAATCCAAACTTAAAACATTCATCTTTATTGCATAAGTCTAGCATCCATTAAAACAACTATATAAAGGAATACCTTATTTATTTTTCCAATATATAAAGGAATTCCACCTTCATTATATTAATCATAATTACTTAAGAACCCCTCCTTAAGTATTTTTCCAAGTATAATATTAGAACTCGCACAAGTTTCAATGTCACTATTGGACTTTACACCCAATAACCTAAACATACCTTTCATATTTTAAAAGCACTAGCATAATCCCATAGTAAAATTAATAATTCATCAATTAATTTAAGGGCACAAAAACTATAAAGCATACCCCATTACCTTGGAATAATAAATTGAAAACCATCAAATCATTTAATAAAAATTCTTCGACCATTTTTTTTTTTTAAATAATAAGTCAATAACTAAAAATATCATTTCATTTGTGACTAATATAAACAATTTATTTCATTTACCAATGTACTTCATTTTCTAAAACCCTCATGAAATGGAAGAGTTCTTTTTTAAAACTTAAAGCTTCCAAAACAATGAAACATCATGGATAATTTTGTAAAAAATAAAATCAAGATTCTCCCTTTTTTTTTTTTCAAATAAAACTTCTTACCCATCCATAATAACTACTCACTTGGATAAACCTATCAACTATATAAACTATATGTTGCTCATTTCTATGGTTATACTTATCCAACAATTGTTCTTTAATAAATAATCTAAATTATATGTTAACACATACCTAGCAACTATATAAACTATATGTTGCTCATTTTTATGGTTATAATTATCCAACACTTGTTCTTTAATAAATAATCTAAATTATATGTTAACACATTTTATATCCTCATATAAAATAAAGTCTTATATTTAAGCAAGCATTAAAATTGATATTCTAAAAAATAAAACCGGATAATACATTTTTCAATTAAAATAATATCTACTCCCTCCAAGGATAATAATTTACCCAACAAAGAACACAATCATTTTTCCTCTTTTGAAACAAGCATTACCATTCCTAATGGAAATAATAAAAAGGACATCTACTCATTTCAACACACAAAATAAGAAAAATATTCCCCTCTCTTTATACAAACAATTAGTTCACTTATATATAAAAAACAAATAAATTAGCATAATATTTATATTTTCCAAAAGGGATGTCTTACATAAGTATGAATGATTTAATAATAATTGATGCCTTGATGACAACACAAGGTCAACCCTCCACATGTCTCCATATTCTTCTAGGGAAAGAAAGACCTACCTATTTTAATTAAAAAGAGGTATGATTTAATTTAACTTTAAAAATCAATAATATGAAAAGGGTATATGTCAAACATGAACACATATGATAAATTCAATGTCATTTTAAAACCGATAACCATAGACTTTAGCTTTAATATTTAAGAGCATAGACAAACAAATGAATATTCAACTGACCAAGGTATTTTAAGGGAAATCAATTATCAAACTAAAGAGTGACAGTGTGCCATGTTGGTGTCCACAAATCATGACTGAAGATGAAAATTCATTATAAAACAAATAAAAATAAAATTTATTTTTTATTTAAAATAATTTCATAGAAAATATTTCTATGGTTTACACACCTATAGGTGTGCTATAATTGCTTCATGAAATATAGTGGAGATAATTTTTAATCGACATAATTTCAAACAACAACGTAATGCAATAAAATATATTTAATGCATTAGATATGTCTTTAATGCATTATAGGTAAAATATCTTGTTATTGCCTTACACAATATTCCATAAGATCTATCTTTTTTTGCTTGAAGAAACTCCCTTCTTCCCATCCATTCTCTTTTTTTCCTCCTTTCATGGGTTAGGGTGGTTAGAGGAGAAGTCCCTCTTTATCTCCCGAACATATTTAGTTAATCACCCATCCATCCAACTTGACCATTCTTTTGATAAAGTGTTAATAATTTATTACCATTGTCTTTGAATGATAATTATTTAATTATTCTTCTCTAATATTTTAGACAAATATATTAATAATTAATATTTCATTTTTCTAATTTCCAAAACATTAGTATTATTATTTACTACTAATAGATCCTCTAAATAGAGTATAATTCTCTTTTTAAAATCCAGTCATAAAAGACATTAATATGTGAGACCTATTAATAAAATTTCTTAAGCAAATTAATGTTCTAATAAAGGTTAATAATACAAAATATTAATAATTCTTTTTCTACTAACCATTATTTATATGCAACCATCAAGCATTCTATGTTACTTCATATACATCTAAAGTAATTCAAACCACAAGAAGATTAAAATATGATAACTAACACTCAAATGCAAGAATGCTAAATGGAAAATGTAAATACATGAACTAAGTCTAAAAGTGGATATCATGTGTCAAATCATTTTGACTACTTTAGCCATCAGTCCTCTACCCTCTCATAAGGATATCTATTCTTGCAATCATACAAATCTATTAGCAGCATCATATTCCTCAATAAAATAAAATAATAATTGTATAGATATTTATTCTATCATTAAAAATAATATATATATTGATAAGTCCATCATATGAAAAAGTGTGCGAAGGGAGGGTCATGATAATATTATAATATACTTATATATAAGTAACATTTCTTTCAAGATTACTAGTAGGTATAGTATATGAGTTTGATAAAATTCAAGGATTGTTATTTGAAAAGAATATAGGAAAAGTTTTATGTTTTCTATTTGTAAGTGAAATAGGATTTTAAAATGAAATACTACAGGAGGAAAAAAATAAAAAATATAGAATTTATTTTTTGAGACAAATCTTGGTTTTATAACATTTAAATCTGAAGAAGAGAGTTAGTTAAAAGTGTTACTTTTAGCAAATCTTGGTTTTATAATATTTAAACCTCAAGAAGAGAATTTGTGGACCTACGAAACCCCAAGAAGAGAGTTTGTGGACTTGCATACCGCTATCAATGCTCACTTTTTCAAGAAACCCCACACCAACGATGACCTGAAGGTGGTGGTCGATGGTATCTGTATTCTTCCTGAGGACTCCCCTACTGTTGGGACCGAAGCTAAGTTTTTCACTAATATTGGCAAGTCTCGCATGGAGAAAAGCCTAAATTAATTTCCGTGGCTCCTCTTCTGTCTCTTTGGGCTATGGTATTTGTTTTGTAGCGGTGTTCCTTTTCTTCTGTCCTCTCCTAGGACTTCCTTCTTCCCTTTCTGTTTAGCTTCTATTTAGCTTCTTAGTGTCCTCTCAAAGGTCAACCTCTGTTCCAATTTTTTCTTCTTCTCCACCTTCTTCTGTGGCTGGTATCCTGCTTCCTCTTGTACTCAGGGCAAGGGTCCCTATCAAAACCCTATTTTAATATATACCTCATATATTTAATCAAAAAAAAAAAGTGTTACTTCATGATGTAATAAATTTATATGGTCCAAATGAACCTTAACTAAAGGCTTTAGAACATGAAGTTTATCTTAGAGTGTGTAGTTTATTAATAAAATATTAGGTTGTCAAATGATAAGAGGGGTTTTACAAATTTTTTGTTTGAAGTTTGATTATACTTAAAACGTTATTAATTTAATGGAGGACTAGTCATTTAATTGTTCAATGTCTTAAAAATAGTAACATGACTTTCAAAAACAAAATTTAGAACTATATATGAGTTTAAAATCATATTGTTTCCTCCTTTATGATTTTAAAGGTACAATGTACATCATGGAAAGTTACAAGTGCAAAAAAAAGATATGCTAACCTCTTGGTTATAATATTTGAATATACAAAAAAGTCTATATATGAAATAAAGAACACAAATATATATATATATATATATATATATATATATATATATATATATATATATATATATATATATATATATATATATATATATATATATTCATTTATGATAAAATCAAAATATGTAAAAGTTAGATTCATAAAACTAATTTTGATATTCCCTTCAAAGGTAATTGAAGGAAGCTGTAGACACCAAAACAGCACCAATCCGATTATGTGACTGCAAACACTGATCGCTTTGACAAACACAGCCCCCAGGGCAGCCCTCAGAGGTCAAACAATGGTCCTAACCACTTTCATAGCAATTTTGTAAGGTCAAGAAGGCAATTTGGCACCTTTGGACACCTTTTCTCACTATTCGTCCCACCCCGGGACGAATTCAAACTGGAATCCGTCTCACCCAGGGACTGAATTCTGAATTCGTCCTCTGGTAGGGACGAATTCCAAGTTTAACGGGCAAAAAGAAGAATGGCGCCAAGTGGCAGCCCAGGACAATCAGTTGATGACTCCTGCCTCGCACGCGTGTGTGGGTGGACAGATAGGCCGTTAGAGGACTCGTCACAAGGGCAATTATGAAAGCCCAAGTCATGGAGGACTCCCCTCCCTCATGGGAAGACATGACTGCCACATGGCACCTATGACCAACACATGGCACTTATGCTTCCCTCTCAAAAGAGACCCCATGGGTCTATAAAAGGTGGGACTTTTCTCACCCAAAAGAGACAGAGTTGAAGGAGATTTCAAGCAACGAAGTGCTGCCGAGTTGAACACCCACTTGCATCCCCTTTGATTCACCTTCTCACATCCACCAATCTCTTTTGCAAGGGAGGTTGTTGGGTGGCTTTTGGAAGCTTGAATCTGACCCAAATCCAACATATGGACACCTGAATCAACCAATTTGCCGACCCCCCAATCCTAAGAGGTTTTGGACCCATCCCTAGTGGATTGGCTCCAAAATCAAGTGCCAACGGTGGGAGGCCCACTTGGGGCACCCCCGCACTTTCCAAGTTTTTGTTTCAAAAGCATTCTAGATTATTGTTTCAGGTTGCATTTCATGTTATTCTATTTGGTGAATTCATAGCTTCAATTTCATAACATTCTGATCAGATTTTATCATGCTTTGTGTCGCTTTGTTGTTTCACTAACTTGCAGGTGGCGATATCTAATTCCCGAGGATAGAGGCCAAATTGGGAGAATCCGACCATCTGGGTCGTCCCAAAATGGCCCCAATTACATAACCCCCTGTTTGCAGGCGTTTTGTAGGTCCCGAGATTCGACATTGGAGCAGCAGCAGGTCGGCTTTTCCAACACAGAAGAATTCGTCCCACCCAGGGACGAATTGCAGTCAGAATTCGTCCTGCCCAGGGACGAATTCCAGTTTAAGGCAGATTGGCCGACTGTCTCAGTGGCAGTGGCCTCCTGGTAATATTTTCTGTCTTCTGTCAAGTTTTCAGGCCATTTGGACTCACTTTACCCACTGTTTCAGACAAATGTTTACATGCATCTTTTGGCGATTTTAGAGAACAAACACTTTTCATTTGCAGCAGGTGCTACTGACATCTTCGTTGTTTCTTTGTTCGCAGGAGGAGCAGCAGAGGTCAAGGACTCATCGACATCAGCGGCGGCATCATCTTGGCCCGTCCATTTCAAGTGTGGGCACGCGGGAAGAGGAACCTTAAGTCTCGATTGTAGTCAAATTCTTTTAACGCTCCTAGCCCCTGAAAAGGGAGGAGGCGTATTTGTAACAGAGATCAAGAAAGTTTAATGAAAGGGCTGTGTTTTCTCCATTTGCTTGTATCTCATTTTAATGCGTCTCTTTCATTTCATGCAATTTACATTTCTAGGACTTAAGCGTATTTGATTTTGAATGCATCGCAATTAGTGTTTCCTTCGCCCGAAATCTCGTGCTTTCAGTGGCGATCACGGTGGGACCACTGTCCCTTGGTTTTAAAATCATAGAAACTGATTAAATTTTTGTGTTTTGTGCTTGACAGTACATTTTTTTGTTGTAGATCGCTATTCGTCTCTGGCTGTGATGAATTCTTTACTGTAATTCGTCTGACCCTGAGACGAATTCAAATTCGTCTCTGGCAGGGACGAATTCTGTTCTGCAATTCGTCTCACAGAGGGACGAATTCCTGCCTGTAGATTTTCAGAGCAAAATTTTAGAAGCAACCGGTCCAGGCAGAGAAGAGGTAGGGATTTTCATAATCTCTGTTAAATTTTCTGTTTCTGTTTCTGTTTCTTTAACTGTTTTCATTTTATCCTGCATTGCTTAGGGAAAGTCATTTATGCTTGTTTCATTTTCGTTAAATAAAATGAATCCCACACACTTCACGCAATAATTTTAAACCAAGGAGCTGGTCGTAAGACCCCAGCCCTTGAGCAAGACCAACGGTGGGTTCATCACCACCTTGGCTTAGCTTTGCATCCATTTCCCGATTGTCAACTGTTGTTAGGCGTAAATCCCGACGAAAGCCGACCGAGTGTCGCCGGGGTGATTCCCATGCGCGCGAGGATAAGTCTTCTATGGTAGGTGCCATTAACAGGACAATCCCCCTTCCGTACCGCCTACGTACCATGTACCTTCTGCTCTCACGTACCTATAGTCTCCCTCTCGTAAGGGCGGGTATATAGAGAGGTTGGTATATCGGCCTGGTTGGTATATTGAAGGGGCGACCATTTTGGGAGTTATATGAGCCTTCATTATGCATTTAAACGTTCTTCAAAAACATTCAAAAACAAAACAAAACATCAAAATGCACTAAACCAGTTTAGGACACACCATTAATCCTTAAAAGAGATAATCACGGTTTGTGTATGTGTGTGTTCATTTCTGCTTAGTGTAACAAAAAAAAAAAAATCATAAACAAAAAGATAAAAATCTACGCATTTTGTCATTTTCTCCAAAAAGCTCCAAGGATTCCCGTAATCGCTTGGTCACTCCAAAATGCCCCAAAGGTGTCCATGAACCCTTTGGTCAACCCAAAATCACCCCAAATGTGCCCATAAGTGATGCGGGAGCATCCAACAAAATATGGGAAATCTTATATTTTTCCCTAAATTTTAGTGCATCTTGTCGGGGCCATAACTTCTCAACCGTAGCTCCGATTGACACGAAATTTTACAGGGAGTTAGTTGGGATAATTTTAAACAAATATAATTCCCTAGAGTTGTATTTCCCAGAAAATCCAGTTTTCGGGGCCAAATTCCATCATCTAGTGCCCCGAAATTAGGTTCTAAAATTGCGTGCCCAATTTTTTACACTTTTTGAGCTGTTCGGATGTCAATATCTCCTAATGTATTTAGAGCTAGGACTTGAAACTTCATTTTTGTCTTATCTACTATAAGAGGGATGCGCACACCAATTTTGGGCCCCATATGACTCATTTTCAATTTTAGGGTTTTTTAGAGAGACATCGTCATGGTGCTCACCCGTAGCCAAGCCCAATCACGGGCGGAGGCTATGGGGAATGTCCCAGGAGGCACGAGTCACCTCCGTTACAATCCCAAGGATTTGGTCATACCACCTTGGTGACCTAACACACAAGGCAGTCCCCTCCACACCTTAAAGGAAAGGGACTACAGGGACACCTCTTCGAGGGGCACTCCTGTTCAACATAGCATTCAACACAAACCCTCCCATGAGGGGTACATCCATAGGAGAGCTCCCTTAGATGCTCGCTATGAGTGGTCACCGCGCGACAAAGCTCTAGGTCAACATAGGGTTCGACGGGAGGGACCACATGATTACATTAACCCTCCTTCACCCCCTCTAGTTGTCAGGACTACAAAGAAAAATCCAGAGCACAAGGCTCTTCAGGTAGGGCGAGCTAGCTCCATCCATCCCTTTCTCACTTATGAAAGAGAGCATGAGGAAAACCCTTACCTTCCTCAAAAACAATACACATCACGGGAGCAACACGCCTCCGCACCTGCTATCTATCAGGACCACTCACTGAGGCCAAAGCCCCGAGGGAATGCCGCTACCCCCAACAAAGGGAGGTCACCTATAGAGATCTTGGATCACTACGATCAAAAATATCTAGGAGAGGCATCTAGGCCTTCTAGACATGAGGCGACAGGACCAACCATCTTAGAATCTGTCAAGCACGTCGCACGCCAAATGCAATTCACGCAACTTGAGCTAGAGCGACTAGAGCGACTACATTTAGAGGAACTGTACTATATTAACAAAGAGCACCTTCAACGCTAGAAGGATGAGTTGTTCCAACACACTATGCAGGAGAGCCAACATGAAAGGGAGTACGAGGAAAATCATCGCATTCCTCGAGGACAACAAACAGTGCGGCCTCAAGTACATGCCGCCTACATCGACAGAGGGAAGCGACCCATAGAAATTTTAGATCATCAAGATCGAGGCAAACACATAGGAAAAACATTCGAACCTCCTGAGCAAAATAGGGTAGACCAAATTGACCCGGTAGTCGCCAGACATGCCGCCCGCCAAGCTCGAATCACGCAGCTTGAGCAAGGTCGTCAGGAGTTAGAGGACTTATACATGCAGCGCAAAGCAGATAAGTTGCGCTATAAACTACCTGAGAAGACTCCAACCCCTCACACACATAAGACAAAACATTATGAGAGGCACAACCCCCGGGTGCGAGACGAGTCTCCGCGACCTTATCAAGCATCGCCCCGATGCCTCCCAGACATGAGCGGGAGGCTGATCCTATAACCAATGACGGGTGCCTTCCTCAGACATCCACCCAAGTTTATGGGCCACCCTTAGAAATTCATCAAGAAGCCTCTAAGGAATCAGAGCAAGAAGAAGAGCGGGATGAAATGCCCTACCAAGGCATGGGGGGTGCTATCCAGCTACCCCTCCATACGCCCCAAGTTCCTCAACAAGAACCAATCAAAGAGGAGGAGCTCAAATCCCCCGATACATGCAAAGTGCTAGAGCACTTAGAGTCGGTAGAGACCAAGATTTTGGAGCTCCCAAGGCCCAACTTACATGAAGCTCCTTTCAAAGAGGATCAACCTTTAACCATAGGGCTACCTGATGATGCAGTCCTCCATGTCTCAGAATCTCCAGATTTTGATGAGCTGTACTCACTAGTTGAAAGTGAAGATGAAACAGAGATAGCCCACAGCAATCACATGCGACAACATCGGCATCCCATAAAATTTGAGGAAGCATGTCAACAGATAAACATAATACTAGGGCATGAGTGGCGTGTTAACCCACCACAGTGGGACCAAGCATTACATCCACCACTTTGGGCACACAAAGATCAACTTCCACCCAGAGATCCCATAGCAACATCAGTGCCCAGGGTAGACTCTGTCCTCCTATCCGTGCATAGGGCCGATCCATTCGTGCCCATACCTCTAGAGCCAGATCCGGAGTGCAAAGACCATCAAGTCGGGGGTACCTCTATCCCTCGAAGAGCCATAGTCCAAACCCAAAAAGCTCCAAGGATTATCGCAATCACTTGGTCCAAAACACCCAAAGCTCCAAGGATTATCGCAATCACTTGGTCACCCCAAAAGCTCCAAGGATTATCGCAATCACTTGGTCACCCCAAAAGCTCCAAGGATTATCGCAATCACTTGGTCACCCCAAAAAGCTCCAAGGATTATCGCAATCACTTGGTCAACCCCAAAAAGCTCCAAGGATTATCGCAATCACTTGGTCAAATCCCAAAAAGCTCCAAGGATTATCGCAATCACTTGGTCAAACCCCAAAAGCTCCAAGGATTATCGCAATCACTTGGTCAAACCCAAAAAGCTCCAAGGATTATCGCAATCACTTGGTCAAAACCCCAAAAGCTCCAAGGATTATCGCAATCACTTGGTCACCCCAAAAGCTCCAAGGATTATCGCAATCACTTGGTCACCAAAAAATCTCCAAGGATTATCGCAATCACTTGGTCACCCCAAAAGCTCCAAGGATTATCGCAATCACTTGGTCAAAACCCAAAAGCTCCAAGGATTATCGCAATCACTTGGTCAAAACCCAAAAAGCTCCAAGGATTATCGCAATCACTTGGTCAACCCAAAAAGCTCCAAGGATTATCGCAATCACTTGGTCAAAATCCCAAAAAGCTCCAAGGATTATCGCAATCACTTGGTCAAACCCCAAAAGCTCCAAGGATTATCGCAATCACTTGGTCAAAACCCAAAAAGCTCCAAGGATTATCGCAATCTCTTGGTCAAACCCAAAAGCTCCAAGGATTATCGCAATCACTTGGTCAAACCCAAAAGCTCCAAGGATTATCGCAATCACTTGGTCAAAACCCAAAAAGCTCCAAGGATTATCGCAATCACTTGGTCAAACAACAAAAAGCTCCAAGGATTATCGCAATCACTTGGTCAAACCCAAAAAGCTCCAAGGATTATCGCAATCACTTGGTACAAAACTCCAAGGATTATCCACTGTCACTCAACTCACCAAAAGCTCCAAGGATCATCGAATCACTTTGTCAAACCCAAAAAGCTCCAAGGATTATCGCAATCACTTGGTCAACCCCAAAAGCTCCAAGGATTATCGCAATCACTTGGTCAAAACTCAAAAAGCTCCAAGGATTATCACAATCACTTGGTCAAAAATCAAAAAATAATCAAAAACAACAAAAATTTGCATCTCATTTCTAGGCATACTCAAATTCATCAATAGAGAGCTCTTCTCGCACCTCATATTCATATTCACAAAAATCAATCCATCAAAAATACAAAAATATGTAGCTGCATTAAGCATTGCATCCATACATTGCATATTTGTGGTCATATAGGTCAAAGGCACCATAGGCTGTAATTGCGCTATTCCATCATCCACACTGTTCCATTTCACAAAAACAACAAAAACACCATGCATTGCTTTTTACCACACTAGAGTCAGTGGTCTTTTAATGTATCAAGAGTTTTCGTGATTCAGTCATCATTTTGCTCTTTAGCCATGTAATGTATCAATTCAGACAGATTTTACGAAGGTAGAGTCATACTTGAAATACACCTTGTTACGTAACATCCCAACACAAATCAAAACACATAAAATTCCCAAATTGTGTGAACGAAAGATGAAACCCGCACAAGTAATCCAGGTCACCACAAGCGAAACGGTTATCTTGCTCATCCCCCTGTGCGAATGACCCCAAGAATGCTGAGAGTTGGCAAAAGGACAAGCATCCTCCCTACCCAATTCCCTAAGAATCCCTAAAGTTCTCAATAGTTGCAAAACATCAAAAATTTGCAAAACGTCAAAACTCCAAAATTTGACATCCTACAGTGCACACATCAAAAGGCACAAGCAATAGTGATTTTCATCACTCCATATCCCCAATCCCTTGCTCAAAAGAAAAACAAATCAAAATAAACAATGATCTTATCACTACAAACGAGCAAGTATCCCAATACAATTGAAGAAAAGAAGGGAGTTGAACTTGAATCCCTGGAACTCTCAACATTCTAAAAGGTCATGAGGCAAGCCTCAGTATCGGTTTGGTTGATAGCCTATCGATAACTGGCGGTAAACCTCTCGCATGACGATATATCTATCACATTAACTTGCGTATAGATCAATGTTTGCATGTGGATGAGCTAGCTTATGGCATCCTGGATAACACCGCAGATTAATCTAACTAAATACAACAAAGGAGTTAGTGGAGCTAATTAGGTGATCCTCAGTACGAGTTCGGTTGAAAGCCCATCTGGCACTGGCGGTATCCCGACAAATACCACATAAATGAACTCAATTGCACACACAGGGATGTGAAATAGCTTGGTCAAAAACAAGTCCGATTCATACCTTGTTCAAAAGTCTTGTAAGATAAAGTACAGTCATGGCTAGTGAGTTAAAAACTGTCTGAGTCTCAGAAAACCATAGCTACATTTCTAAACCAACTGCATTACTTTTCATCCTTACAATACCATCAAAAAATACAAAAAAAAAAAAAAACCACATGTATACATACAAAGTCATGCATCACAACAATCGCCTAAAAACAAAATAACAGAGTTCTAAACAGTCTATGGTGCCATAGCCAAACATCACAAATCCCATTCATCCATTTCATCTCTGCATATCACATATAAATCAAAAACATTTGCATTCATCATAGCATATGCATCCATCAAAATAAATCAACATGCATACATCCATATTCATCAACCATCATGCATAAGATCAAAGAAAATCAAAACAACAAAAACAACAAATAAATGCAACACAAAAACAAAAAGCAATAAACATTGCCAGACACAAGTGCTCTTGCACTTAACCTCTTAGCATAGAAAAATTGATGTCGGGGTCTACATTGTCACTATCCTACTCCCTAAGAAGGCTACCATAGCCGGACCGCTCCACGGGAAGACGGATTGTCGACACTTTCACCCCCACAAATGGGTTCAAACCACACAAAAACAAAAAAAAAATGCAACAACAAAAAGCAATAAACATTGCCTAGACACAAGTGCTCTTGCACTTAACCTCTTGGCATAGAAAATTGATGTCGGGGTTTACATTGTCACTATCCTACTCTCTAAGAAGGCTACCATAGCCGGACCGCTCCACGGGAAGATGGATTTTCGACAATTTCAATCCCCAAATGGCGTCACAAAAAAAAAAAAAAGAAAATCAAAACAACAAAAACAACAAATAAATGCAACACAAAAACAAACAACAATAAGCATTGTCGGACACAAGTGCTCTTGCACTTAACCTCTTGGCATAGAAAATCGATGTCGGGGCTCAAATTGTCACTCTCCTACTTCCCCAAGAAGGCTACCATAGCCGGACCGCTCCATGGGAAGATGGAATTTCGACAATTTCACCCCATTATGACATCACCAAAAGGGTTAACACCCACCAAAAATAGGTCCAAATGTTGGAAAAATTGCACATGCTTAACGGTAAACCCTCTAAAGGCACCCTTGCACAAGTCATCTTGGGTCAAGCGACTCATCGCTTTTCTCACGAAGGTCATTCCCTCATCGATTCGTCGCTTGAGGGGGTAGTCACACTTAGTCACCAATCAACAATCACACACCCAATTAAGGAAAATGACATGCATTCAAAGAATCATTGACAAAGACAATCACGCTCCCGCTTGGGGCAGTAAACAAGCAACAATCAAATCAATCAAACACTTGGCATTTCGTGAATCATGAACACAAGGTTCCCCCGTGGATAAAAGGTTGCGCCCTTTGCCTATTCATGACTGATCAATGTCCAAGCTCAAGTCACACCTCACCAAAATAGGTTAACACTTGAAATCAAACTCCTTAGCTCGTCAGAAGCAAGGATTCAAGAATGCATGCCCTTTCCATGCTTGGGGCATCAAAAGTTGGTTAGGTTACCAAGAAACCCTAATCATTAGTGCTTTGGTTATCTATTTTTGCTCGGCGCTGCGCCATGCACAACGCATCCCAAAAAGGGGCATCTGTAGACACCAAAACAGCACCAATCCGATTATGTGACTGCAAACACTGATCGCTTTGACAAACACAGCCCCCAGGGGCAGCCCTCAGAGGTCAAACAGTGGTCCTAACCACTTTCATAGCAATTTTGGAAGGTCAAGAAGCAATTTGGCACATTTAGACACCTTGCTCACAATTCGTCCCACCCGGGGACGAATACTAAATTGGAATCCGTCTCACCCGAGGGACGAATTCTCGAGTTTAACGGGCAAAAAGAAGAATGGCGCCAAGTGGCAGCCCAGGACGAGTCGCTTGATGACTCCTGCCTCGCACGCGTGTGTGGGTGGACAGATAGGCCGTTAGAGGACCGTCACAAGGGCAATTATGAAAGCCCAAGTCATGGAGGACTCCCCTCCCTCATGGGAAGACATGACCGCCACATGGCACCTATGACCAACACATGGCACTTATGCTTCCCTCTCAAAAGAGACCCCATGGGTCTATAAAAGGTGGGACTTTTCTCACCCAAAAGAGACAGAGTTGAAGGAGATTTCAAGCAACGAAGTGCTGCCGAGTTGAACACCCACTTGCATCCCCTTTGATTCACCTTCTCACATCCACCAATCTCTTTTGCAAGGGAGGTTGTTGGGTGGCTTTTGGAAGCTTGAATCCGACCCAAATCCAACATATGGACACCTGAATCAACCAATTTGCCGACCCCCCAATCCTAAGAGGTTTTGGGCCCATCCCTAGTGGATTGGCTCCAAAATCAAGTGCCAACGGTGGGAGGCCCACTTGGGGCACCCCCGCACTTTCCAAGTTTTTGTTTCAAAAGCATTCTAGATTATTGTTTCAGGTTGCATTTCATGTTATTCTATTTGGTGAATTCATAGCTTCAATTTCATAACATTCGGATCAGATTTTATCATGCTTTGTGTCGCTTTGTTGTTTCACTAACTTGCAGGTGGCGATATCTAATTCCCGAGGATAGAGGCCAAATTGGGAGAATCCGACCATCTGGGTCGTCCCAAAATGGCCCCAATTACATAACCCCCTCTGTTTGCAGGCATTTTGCAGGTCCCGGGATTCGACATTGGAGCAGCAACAGGTCGGCTTTTCCAACACAGAAGAATTCGTCCCACCCAGGGACGAATTGCAGTCAGAATTCGTCCTGCCCAGGGACGAATTCCAGTTGAAGGCAGATTGGCCGACTGTCTCGATGGCAATGGCCTCCCGGTGATATTTTTGTCTTCTCGTCAAGTTTTCGGGCCATTTGGACTCACTTTACCCACTGTTTCGACAAATGTTTACAAGCATCTTTTGGCGATTTTAGAGAACAAACACTTTTCATTTGCAGCAAGTGCTACTGACATCTTCGTTGTTTCTTTGTTCGCAGGAGGAGCAAGCAGAGGTCAAGGACTCATCGACATCAGCGGCGGCATCATCTTGGCCCGTCCATTTCAAGTGTGGGCACGCGGGAAGAGGAACCTTAAGTCTCGATTGTAGTCAAATTCTTTTAACGCTCCTAGCCCCTGAAAAGGGAGGAGGCGTATTTGTAACAGAGATCAAGAAAGTTTAATGAAAGGGCTGTGTTTTCTCCATTTGCTTGTATCTCATTTTAATGCGTCTCTTTCATTTCATGCAATTTACATTTCTAGGACTTAAGCGTATTTGATTTTGAATGCATCGCAATTAGTGTTTCCTTCGCCCGAAATCTCGTGCTTTTAGAAGCGATATCCAACTTCAACTATCAAACATGCAAGTAGTAGGACACTCCATAGAAATATGGATAAATTTTTTTAATTAAGATTCATTAAATACTATTAATGTTATCAAGGAGAATGGACATGAGAATTTAATCAATGCTATCATCATCTTTGATGTCTATCAAAATTGATGGAGGATGTAAAAAAAAAATGTCAACATGGCTATAATTCTATATTTTAAAGAAAATTATATTAAAAATTGATAACCATCAAATCATAGAATTAAGTCATTTAATTAGATAATCACTTAACAGGGCTATACTAAATTGACAACCATCAAATCATTTAATCATAATCCCTTGACCATTTTTCCTTTTAAAATAATAAGTCAATAACTAATAATATCATTTCATTTATGACTAATATAAAAATTTAATTCATTTACCAATGTACTTTATTTCCTAAAAGCCTCATAAAATGTAAGATTTATTTTTTATAACTTAAATCTTCTAAAATAATGAAACATCATGGATAATTTTATAGAAAATAAAATCAATATTATCCCCATTTTCCAAACAAAAATTCCTACCCATCCACAATAAATACTCACTTGGATAAACCTGGATAAACCTAGTAGCTCTATAAACTATATGTTGCTCATTTCTATTATCATACTTATACAACAATTGTTATTTAATATATAATCTAAATTCTATGTTAACACATTTTATATTCTTATATAAAATAAAGTCTTATATTTAAGCAAGCATTAACCTGATATGTTAGGAAAGAAAACTAGATAATTTATTCTTTAATTAAAATAATATCTACTCCCTCTAAGAATAATAATTTATCCAACAAAGAACACAATCGTTTTCCTTCTTTTGAAATAAGCATTAACATTCTTAATAGAAAAATAATAATAATAATCATTTCATCACCCAAAACAAGGAAAAGACTCCCTTCTCTTTTATATAAAGAAACAATCCGCTTATATAAAAAATAAATCAATTAGAATAATATTTATATTTTCCAAAGGGGAAGTCTTACATAAGAATGAATGATTTAAAAGTAATTAACCCCTTGACAACACACACAAGGTCAATCCTCCACGTGGCTCCATGTTCTTCTAGGGAAAGAATGGCCTACATATTTTAATTAAAATTAGGGCTAATTTAATTTAAATTTGAACATTAACAATACAAAAACAACAAATGTCAATTATGAACACATAGGATGAATTCGATGTCATATTAAACCAACGATCATAGACTTCTACTTCAATTTTTAAGAGCATAGACAAACAAATGAATATTCGATTGACTAAGGATGTTTTGAGGGAAATAAATAATCAAAACGAAGAGTGATAGTGCACCATGTTGATATCCACAAACCAATATTGAAGATGAAAATTCATTATCAAGCAAATAAAAACCATTTTTTTTATTTCAAATAATTTTAAAATAAATCTTTCAATGGTTTAAACTGTAGACACCAAAACAGCACCAATCCGATTATGTGACTGCAAACACTGATCGCTTAGACAAACACAGCCCCCAGGGCAGCCCTCAGAGGTTAAACAATGGTCTTAACCACTTTCATAGCAATTTTGTAAGGTCAAGAAGCAATTTGGCACACTTGGACACTTTGCCCAATATTCGTCTCACCCAGGGACGAATTCAAAATAGAATCCGTCCCACCCCAGGACGAATTCTGAATCCGTCCCTGGGTGGGACGAATTCTAAGCTTAACGGGCAAAAAGGCAAATGGTGCCAAGTGGCAGCCCGCAACAGCTCGGCTAAGGGCTCCCGCCTTGCACGCATGTGTAAGTGGACAGAGGGGCCGTTAGAAGACTGTTACAAAAAGCATTTATCAAAGCTCAAGTCAATGGAGGACTCCCCTCCCTCATGGGAAGACAAGACTGCCACATGGCGCCTATGGCCAACACATGGCATTTGTGCTTCCCTCCCAAAAGAGACCCCATGGGTCTATAAAAGGTGGGACTTTTCTCACCCAAAACATACAGGTTGAAGGAGTTTTCAAGCAACGAAGTGCTGCCGAATTGAAGACCCACTTGCATCCCTCTTGGTTCACCTTCCCACATCCACCAATCTCTTTTGCAAGGGAGGTTGTTGGGTGGCCTTTGGAAGCTCGAACCTTACCCAAATCCAACGCATGGACACCTGAACCTACCAATTCGCCGACCCCCCAATCCTAAAAGGTTTTGGGCCCATCCCCGGTGGATTGGCTCCAAAATCGAGGGCCAACGGTGGGAGGCCCACTTGGGCACCCCCGCACCTCCCAAGTCCTATTTTTAGTTTTTGAGCATTTTAGATTATTTTTTAGATTGCATTCTGTGTTACTAGGTCTCATTAGTCCATAATTGCAATTTTGTAACTTTTGGTCAGATTCTAGGATGTTTTGTATTGCTTTGTCGTTTCGCTAACTTGCAGGTGTCAAGGTCAAATTCCCGAGGGTGGAGGCCAAATTGGGAAAATCCGACCATCTGGGTCGTCCCAAAATGGCCCCAATTACATAACCCCCTGTTTGCAGGCGTTTTGCAGGTCTCGGGATCCGACATTGGAGCAGCAGCAGGTCGGTTTCTTCAACACAGAAGAATTCGTCCCACCCAGGGACGAATTGCAGTCAGAATTCGTCCTGCCCAGGGACGAATTCCAGTTGAAGGTGGATTGGCCAGCTGCCTCAGTGGAAGTGGCCTTCTGGTAACTTTTCTTACCTTCTGTCAAGTTTTGAAGCAATTTGGATTCACTGTATTCACTGTTTTAGGCAAATATTTACATGCATATTTCGTTAGTTTTAGAGAGCAAACGCTTTTCATTTGCAACAGGTGCTACTGACGTCTTGGTCATTTCTTTGTTCGTAGGAGAAGCAGCAGAGGCGAAGAACTCATCGACATCAGCGACGGCATCATCTTGGCCCGCCCATTGCAATCGTGGGCACGCGGAAAGAGGAATCATTCAGTGATTGTAATCAAACTCTATTTGCGCTCCTAGCCCCTGAAAAGGGAGGAGACGTCATTGTAACAGAGATCAAGGGAAATTAATGAAAGGGCTGTGTTTTCTCTATTTGATTGTGTCTCTTCCAATGTGTTTCTTTTCCATTTCATGCAATTTACATTTCTAGGACTTAAGCGTACTTAATTTTGAATGCAATCGCACTTGGTGTTTCCTTTGCCCGGAATCTCGTGCTTTCAGTGGCGATCACGGTGGGACTCTGTTCCCTGGTTTTTGAAATCACAAAAACTGATCAAAGTTTTGTGTTTGTGCTTGACAGGTACATTTTTTTTGTTGCAGACTGCTATTCGTCTCTGACAGGGACGAATTCTTTTCTGCAATTCGTCTGACCCTGAGACGAATTCAAATTCGTCTCTGGGAGGGACGAATCTCGTTTCGCAATTCGTCTCCCAGAGGGACGAATTCCTGTCTGCAGGATTTTCGTAGCAGAAATTCGTAGACAACAGGAGCAGGCAGAGAAGAGGTAGGGATTTTTATTATCTCTGTTAAATTTTTCTGTTTCTGTTTCTGTTTCTTTAATTGTTTTCATTTAATCCCGCATTGCATTAGGAAAAGTCATGTATGCTAGTTTCATTTTTGTTGAATAAAATGAATCCCACACACATCACGAAACAATTTTAAACCAAGGAGCTGGTCGTAAGACCCCAGCCCTTGATCAAGACCATTGGTGGATTTCATCACCACCTTGGCTTGATTTGCATCCATTTCCCGATTGTCAACTGTTGTTAGGCGTAAATCCTGACGAAGACAGACCGAGCGTAGCTGGGGTGATTCCCATGCGCGCGAGGATAAGTTTTCTATGGTAGGTGCCATTAACAGGACAATCCCCCTTCCGTACCGCCTACGTACCACGTACCTTCTGCTCTCACGTACCTATAGTCTCCCTCTCGTAAGGGCGGGTATATAGAGAGGTTGGTATATCGGCTTGGCTGGTATATTGAAGGGGCGACCTTTTGGGAGTTATAAGAGCCTACATGATGCATTTAAACGTTCTACAAAACCTACAAAAACAAAAACAAAACATCAAAATGCACTAAACCAGTTTAGGGCACACCAAGAATCCTTAAAAGAGATAATCACGGTTTTGTGAATGTGTGTGTTTAATTCTGCTTAGTGTAGACAAAAAAAAAAAAATCATAAACAAAAAGATAAAAATCTACGCATTTTGTCATTTTCTCCAAAAAGCTCCAAGGATTCCCGTAATCGCTTGGTCACTCCAAAATGCCCCAAAGGTGTCCATGAACCCTTTGGTCAACCCAAAATCACCCCAAATGTGCCCATAAGTGATGCAGGACCATCCAACAAAAAATGGGAAATCTTGTATTTTTCCCTAAATTTTAGTGCATCTTGCCAGGGCCATAACTTCTCAACCGTAGCTCCGTTTGACACGAAATTTTACAGGGAGTTGGTTGGGAGAATTTTAAACAAATAAACTCCCTAGAGTTGTATTTCCATAGAAATCCAGTTTTCGGGGCCAAATTCCATCATCTAGTGCCCCGAAATTAGGTTCTAAAATTGCGTGCCCAATTTTTTGCACTTTTTGAGCTGTTCGGATGTCAATATCTCCTAATGTATTTAGAGTTAGGACTTGAAACTTCATTTTTGTCTTATCTATTATAAGAGGGATGCGCACACCAATTTTGGGCCCCATCTGACTCATTTTCAATTTTAGGGCTTTTTAGAGAGACATCGTCATGGTGCTCACCCGTAGCCAAGCCCAATCACGGGCGAAGGCTATGGGGGGTGTCCCAGGAGGCACGAGTCACCTCCATTACAATCCCAAGGATTTGGTCATACCACCTTGGCGACCTAACACACAATGCAGTCCCCTCCACACCTTAAAGGAAAGAGACTACAGGGACACCTCTTCGAGGAGCACTCCTGTTCAACATAGCACTCATCACACACCCTTCCATGAGGGGTACAGCCATAGGAGAGCTCCCTTAGATGATCACTATGAGCGGTCACCGCGCGATGAAGCGCTAGGTCAACATAGGGTTCGACGGGAGGAACCACATCATTACACTACCCGTCCTTCACCCCCTCTAGTTGTTAGGACTACAAAGACAAATCCAGAGCACAAGGCTCCTAGCGGGGCGGGCCAACTCCACCCTTCCTTTTTCATTTATGAAAGAGAGCACGAGGAAGACCTCTACCTTCCTCGAGAGCAATATACAATGCGAGAGCAATATGCCTCCGCACCTGCTATCTATCAAGAACACTCACCGAGGCCAAAGCCTCGAGGGAATGTCGTTACCCCCAATAGAGGGAGGTCGCCTATAGAGATCTTGGATCACTACGACCGAGATAGATATCTAGAAGAGGCATCTAGGCCTTCTAGACATGAAGCAATGAGAGCTCCCTTAGATGCTCGCTATGAGCGGTCATCGCGCGATGAAGTGCTAAGTCAACATAGGGTTCGAAGGGAGGAACCACATGATTACATTATCCCTCCTTCACCCCCACTAGTTGTCAGGACTACAAAGACAAATCCAGAGCACAAGGCTCTTCGGGCAGGGCGAGATAGCTCCGTCCACCCCTTTTTCACTTATGAAAGAGAGCACGAGGAAGACATCTACCTTCCTCGAGAGCAATATACCGTGCGGGAGCAATACGCCTTCGCACTTGCTATCTATCAAGACCACTCACTGAGGCCAAAGCCCCGAGAGAATGCTGCTACCCCTAACAGAGGGATGTGTCCTATAGAGATCTTGGATCACTACGACCGAGATTTTTATCTAAGAGAGGCGTCTAGGCCTTCTAGACATGAGGCGGTGGGACCAACTATCGTAGAATCTGCCGAATATATCACACATCTCAAGCAACTCACGCAACTTGAGCTCGAACGACTACCATTAGAGGAACCGTACCATATTAACGAAGAGCACCTTCAATGCCAGAAGGATGAGCTGTTCCAACACACTATGCAAGAGAAGACTCCAACCCCTCACATGCATAAGACAAAGTATTTTGAGTGGCACAACCCATGGGGGAAGATAGGTCATCGCGACCTCATCAAAAGCTACCCCCAACACCTCCTAGACAGGAGCGGGAAGCTACTCTCCCGATTCCTGAAGCACCACCCCCGACGCCTCCTAGACATGAATGGGGGGCCGCTCCTATAACCAATGACGGGTGCCTTCCTCGTACATCCACCCGGGCTTATGAGCCACCCTTAGAAATTCATCAAGAAGCCTCTAAGGAATCGGAGCGCGAAGAAGAGCGGGATGAATTGCCCTACCAAGGCATGGGGGTGCCATCTGGCCACCCCTCCATAAGCCCCAAGTTCCTCAACAAGAACCAACCAAAGAGGAGGAGTTCAAATCTCCCAATACATGCAAAGCACTAGAGCACTTAGAGTTGGTAGAGACCAAGATTTTGGAGCTCCCAAGGCCCAACTTACATAAGGCTCCTTTCGAAGAGGATCAACCTTTAACCATAGGGCTACCTGATGATGCAGTCCTCCATGTCTCAGAATCTCCAGATTCTGATGAGCTATACACATTGTCCGAAGGTGAGGATGAAACAGACATAGCCCATAGCAATCACATAAGACAACATCGACATCCCATAAAAATTGAAGAAGCATGTCAACAGATAAACATAATACTAGGGCATGAGTGGCGCGTTAACCCACCACAGTGGGACCAAGCATTACATCCACAACGTTGGGCACACAAAGAGCAACTTCCACCAAGAGACATCATAGCAACATCAATGCCACGGGCGGACCCTGTCCTCATCTCCGTGCATAGGGCCGATCCATTCGTGCCCATACCTCTAGAGCCAGATCCGAAGTGCAAAGACCATCAAGTCAGGGTACCTCTATCCCCTAAAAAACCATAATCCAAACCAAAAGCTCCAAGGATTATCGCAATCCCTTGGTCACCCAAAAAGCTCCAAGGATTATCGCAATCACTTCACCCAAAACTCCAAGGATTATCGAAAAGCTCAAATATCACTTGGTCACCCAAAAGCTCCAAGGATTATCGCAATCCTTGGTCACCCAAAAGCTCCAAGGATTATCGCATCCTTGGTCACCAAAAAGCTCCAAGGATTATCGCACCTTGGTCACCCAAAAGCTCCAAGGATTATCGCAATCTCTTGGTCACCCAAAAGCTCCAAGGATTATCGCAATCTCTTGGTCAACCAAAAGCTCCAAGGATTATCGCAATCTCTTGGTCAACCCAAAAGCTCCAAGGATTATCGCAATCTCTTGGTCAACCAAAAGCTCCAAGGATTATCGCAATCTCTTGGTCACCCAAAAAGCTCCAAGGATTATCGCAATCTCTTGGTCAACCCAAAAGCTCCAAGGATTATCGCAATCTCTTGGTCAATCCAAAAAGCTCCAAGGATTATCGCAATCTCTTGGTCAACCCAAAAAGCTCCAAGGATTATCGCAATCTCTTGGTCACCCAAAAGCTCCAAGGATTATCGCAATCCTTGGTCACCCAAAAGCTCCAAGGATTATCGCAATCTCTTGGTCAATCCAAAAGCTCCAAGGATTATCGCAATCTCTTGGTCAATCCAAAAGCTCCAAGGATTATCGCAATCTCTTGGTCAAACCCAAAAGCTCCAACGATTATCGCAATCGCTTGGTCAAAAAAAAATCAAGAAATTCAAAAAACAAAACAACAAAAATCATCAAAAACAACAAAGATTTGCATCTCAATTCTAGGCATACTCAAATTCATCAAAAAATTCATATTCTCGCACCTCATCTTCACCTTCACCAAAAACAATCCATCAAAATTACACAAAATACATAGCCGCATTAAGCATTGCATCCATACATTGCATATTTGTAGTCATACAGGTCAAAGGCACCATAAGCTGCAATAGCTCTGATAGTCCATCTTGTTCCGCATTGTCTCATGTTACAAAAACAACAAAAACACCAAGCATAACTTTTACCACACTACAGTCAGTGGTCTAGGAATGTACCAAGAGTTTCAGTGATTCAATCATCATTTTCCTCTTTAGCCATGTAGTGTATCAAGTCGAACAGATTTTACGAAGGTAGAGTCATACTTGAAATACACCTTGTTACGTAACATCCCAACACAAATCAAAACACTAAAATTCCCAAATTGTGTGAACGAAAGATGAAACCTAGCAAAATAATCTAGGTCACCACAAGCGAAACGGTTATCTTGCTCATCCCCCCGTGCGAATGACCCCTAGAATGCCGAGAGTTGGCAAAAGGACAAGCATCCTCCCTACCCAATTCCCTAAGAATCCCTAAAGTTCTCAATAGTTGCAAAACACAAAAAATTTGCAAAATGTCAAAACTCCAAATTTGACAAACTATAGTGCACACATCAAAAGGCACAAACAACAGTGATTTTCATCACTCCATATCCCCAATCCCTTGCTCGAAAGAAAAAAACAAATCAAAATAAACAATGATCTCATCACTACAATGAGCAAGTATCCCAATACAATTGAAGAAAAGAAGGGAGTTGACCTTGAATCCCTGGAACTCTCAGCATTCTATAGGTCATAAGGCAAGCTTCAGTACCAATTTGGTTGATAGCCTATCGGTAATGAAGTAAACCTCCCGCATGACGATATATCTGTCACATTAACTTGCGTACAGATCAATGTTTGCATGTGGATGAGCTAGCTTATGGCATCCTGGATTACACCGCAGATTAATCTTAGTACATACAACAAAGGAATTCGTGGAGCTAATTAGGTGATCCTCGGAGACAGGTTCGGTTGAAAGCCCATCTGGCACTGGCGGTATCCTAACAAATACCACTAAATGAACTCAATTGCACACACAGGGATGTGAAATAACTCGGTCAAAAACAAGTCCGATTCATACCTTGTTCAAAAGTCTTGTAAGATAAAGTACAATCATGGCTAGTGAGTTAAAACCGTCTGAGTCTCATAAAACCTTAGCTACATTTCTAAACCAACTGCGCTACTTTTCATCCTTACAATACCATAAAAAAATACAAAAAAAGAAAAACCCATGTATACATACAAAGTCATGCATCACAACAATCGCCTAAAAACAAAATAACAGAGTTCTAAACAAATCCTTGGTGCCATAGCCAAACATCACAAACCCCATTCATCCATTTCATATCTCCATATCACATATAAATCAAAACCATTTGCATTCATCATAGCATATGCATCCATCAAAATAAATCAACATGCATACATCCATATTCATCAACCATCATGCACAAGATCAAAGAAAATCAAAACAACAAAAACAACAAATAAATGCAACACAAAAACAAAAAGCAATAAACATTGCTAGACACAAGTGCTCTTGCACTTAACCTCTTGGCATACAAAACTAATGTCAGGGTTTACATTGTCACTATCCTACTCCCTAAGAAGGCTACCATAGCCGGACCGCTCACACGGGAAGACGGATTTTCGACAATTTCATCCCAAAAAGACATCACAAAAGGAGCCCACTCAAAAACAACAAAAAAACACACCACAAACAAAAAGCAATAAACATTGCCACACACAAGTGCTCTTGCACTTAACCTCTTGGCATAGCAAAATCGACATTGGGGTCACAACATTATCATTATCCTACTCCCTAAGAAGGCTACCATAGCCGCCGACCGCTCCACGGAAAGACAAATTTGACAATTTAATCCCCAAATGGTGTCACAAAAAACACAAAACAACAAAAAATGCAACACAAAACAAACAATAAACATTGCCAGACACAAGTGCTCTTGCACTTAACCTCTTGGCATAGCAAAATTGATGTCAGGGTTTACATTGTCACTATCCTACTCCCGAAGAAGGCTACCATAGCCGGACCGCTCCACGGGAGGACGGATTGCCGACAATTCAATCACCAAATGGTGTCACAAAAACAACAAAAAAAGTACAAAATTCAACAAAAACACAAGAAAAACATTGCCGGACATAAGTGCTCTTGCACTTAGCCTCTAGGCAAAGAAAATCGATGTCGAGGTCCAAATTATCACTCTCCTAATTCCCCAAGAAGGCTACTCATAGCCGGACCGCTCCACGGGAAGATAGGTTTTCGATGATTTCACCTCATTATGACATCACCAAAAGGGTTAACACCCACCAAAAATAGGTCCATATGTTGGAAAAATTGCACACGCTTAACGGTAAACCCTCTAAAGGCACACCTTGCACAAGTCATCTTGGGTCAAGCGACTCGCCGCTTCTCTCACGAAGGTCATTCCCTCATCGATTCGTCGCTTGAGGGGGTAGTCACACTTAGTCACCAACCAACAATCACACACCCAATTAAGGAAAACGACATGCATTCAAAGAATCATTGACAAAGACAATCACGCTCCCGCTTGGGGCATTAAACAAGCAACAATCAAATCAATCAAACACTTGGCATTTCGTGAATCATGAACACAAGGTTCCCCCCGAGGATAAAAACGCCCTTCACTTGTTCATGACTCATCAATGTCTAAGTTCAAGTCACACCTCACCAAAACAAGGTTAATACTTGAAATCAAATTCCTTAGCTCGTCCGAAGCAAGGATTCAAGAATGCATGCCCTTTCCATACTTGGGGCATCAAAAGTTGGTTAGGTTACCAAGAAACCCTAATCATTAGTGCTTTGGTTATCTATTTTTGCTCAAGCACCGCGTCACCCGCAGCGCTTCCCAAAAAGGGGCATCTCGTAGACACCAAAACAGCACCAATCCGATTATGTGACCGCAAACACCGATCGCTTTGACAAACACAGACCCCCTGTGGCAGCCCTCGGAGGTTAAACAAGTGGTCTTAACCACTTTCATAGCAATTTTGTAAGGTCAAGAAGCAATTTGGCACACTTGGACACTTTGCCCAGTATTCGGCTCACCCCGGGACGAATTCAAAATAGAATCCGTCCCACCCCAAGACGAATTCTAAATCCGTCCCTGGGTGGGACGAATTCTAAGCTTAACGGGCAAAAAGGCAAATGGTGCCAAGTGGCAGCCCATAACAGCTCGGCTAAGGGCTCCTGCCTTGCACGCATGTGTAAGTGGACAGAGGGGCCGTTAGAAGACTGTTACAAAAAGCATTTATCAAAGCTCAAGTCAATGGAGGACTCCCCTCCCTCATGGGAAGACAAGACTGCCACATGGCGCCTATGGCCAACACATGGCATTTGTGCTTCCCTCCCAAAAGAGACCCCATGGGTCTATAAAAGGTGGGACTTTTCTCACCCAAAAGATACAGGTTGAAGGAGTTTTCAAGCAACGAAGTGCTGCCGAATTGAAGACCCACTTGCATCCCTCTTGGTTCACCTTCCCACATCCACCAATCTCTTTTGCAAGGGAGGTTGTTGGGTGGCCTTTGGAAGCTCGAACCTTACCCAAATCCAACGCATGGACACCAGAACCTACCAATTCGCCGACCCCCCAATCCTAAAAGGTTTTGGGCCCATCCCCGGTGGATTGGCTCCAAAATCGAGGGCCAACGGTGGGAGGCCCACTTGGGCACCCCCGCACCTCCCAAGTCCTATTTTTAGTTTTTGAGCATTTTAGATTATTTTTTAGATTGCATTCTGTGTTACTAGGTCTGATTAGTCCATAATTGCAATTTTGTAACTTTTGGTCGAATTCTAGGATGTTTTGTATTGCTTTGTCGTTTCGCTAACTTGCAGGTGTCAAGGTCAAATTCCCGAGGGTGGAGGCCAAATTGGGAAAATCCGACCATCTGGGTCGTCCCAAAATGGCCCCAATTACATAACCCCCTGTTTGCAGGCATTTTGCAGGTCTCGGGATCCGACATTGGAGCAGCAGCAGGTCGGTTTCCTCAACACAGAAGAATTCGTCCCACCCAGGGACGAATTGCAGTCAGAATTCGTCCTGCCCAGGGACGAATTCCAGTTGAAGGTGGATTGGCCAGCTGCCTCATGGCAAGTGGCCTTCTCGGTAACTTTTCTTACCTTCCGTCAGGTTTTGAAGCAATTTGGATTCACTGTATTCACTGTTTTAGGCAAATATTTACATGCATATTTCGTTAGTTTTAGAGAGCAAACGCTTTTCATTTGCAGCAAAGTGCTACCGACGTCTTGGTCATTTCTTTGTTCGCAGGAGAAGCAAGCAGAGGCGAAGAACTCATCGACATCGCCGACGGCATCATCTTGGCCCGCCCATTGCAATCGTGGGCACGCGGAAAGAGGAATCATTCAAGTGATTGTAATCAAACTCTATTTGCGCTCCTAGCCCCCGAAAAGGGAGGAGACGTCATTGTAACATAGATCAAGGGAAATTAATGAAAGGGCTGTGTTTTCTCTATTTGATTGTGTCTCTTCCAATGTGTTTCTTTTCCATTTCATGCAATTTACATTTCTAGGACTTAAGCGTACTTAATTTTGAATGCAATCGCACTTGGTGTTTCCTTTGACCGGAATCTCGTGCTTTCATACACACCTATAGGTATACTATAATTAATTTATAAAATACAGTAGAGATAGTTTTTAATGAACATCATTTCAAACAAGGTAATGAAATAAAGTACCTTTAATGCCTTAGATGTTGTAGGGTATGGAACATGTAAGCAATGATAGAAAAAATCTCTTGTTATTGCCTTACGTAATATTCCATAAGCTCTATATTTTGCTACTTGAAGAAATTCCTTTATTTCCATCCATCCTCTTTTCATCCTTCTTTCATGGATTATGGTGGTTAGAGGAGAATTTCCTCTCTATCTCCCGAACGGATTCAATTAATCACCCATCCAATCAACTTGACCATTCTTCTATAATGTTTTAGACATATATAAAAAAATAATATTTTATTTTTCTAATGTCCAAAACATTATTATTATTATTTCTTACTAATAGATCCTCTAAATAACTATAATTATCTTTTTAAAATCCAATAATAAAGGATATTAATAGGTGAGACCTATTAATATAATTTCTTAAGCAAACTAATTTTGTAAGAAAGCTCAATAATACGAAATATGAATAATTATTTTCCTACAAACCATTCCTTATACAGAACTATGAAGGATTCTATGTTACTTTATATCCTTCTAAAGTAATTCAAACCATAAGAAGATTCAAGAATGATAACACTTAAATATAAGAATGATAGACATGAACTAAGTCTATAAGTGGATATCATGTGTCAGATCATTTTGACTACTTTAGCCATCAGTCCTCTACCCTCTCACAAGGATATCTATTCTTGCAATCATACAAATCTATTAGAAGCATCATATTCCTCAATAAAATAAATTAGTCATTATATAGTCATTTATTCTATCATTAAAAAAAATCATGAGTTCATCATATGAAAAAGTGTACCAAGGGAGGGTGATGACAATATTATAATCTATTTAATATAAGTAATATTGTTTTCAAGATTACTAGTAGGTATAGTATATGATTTTGATAAAATTCAAAGATTGTTATTTGAAAAGAATGTATGAAAAGTTTTATATTTTCTATTTGTAAGTGGAATAGGGTTTTAAAATGAAATACTACTGGAGGAATATAATAAAAAATATAGAATTTAGTATTTGAAACAAATCTTGATTTTATAATATTTAAACTTAAAGAAAAGAGTTGGATATAAATATTACTTCATGATGTAATAAATTTTTATGGTCCAAATGAACCTTAACTAAGGGCTTAAGTTCATCTTAGAGTGTGTAGTTTATCAATAAAATATTATGTGGTGAAATGATAGAGGGGTTTTACAATTTTTTTGTTTGATATTTGGTTAAATACTTAAAACATTGCCAATTTGCATAAACAAACAATCCACTTATAAAAAAAATAAATCAATTAGCATAATATTTATATTTTTGAAAGGGGAAGTATTATGTAAGCATGAACGATTTAAAAGTAATTAACACCTTGACAACACACAAGGTCAATCCTCCACGTGGCTCCATGTTATTCTAGGGAAAGAACGACCTACATATTTTAATTAAAGTTAGGTCTAATTTAATTTAAATTTAAACATTAAAAATAAAAAACAATATATATCAAATATGAACACATAGGATGAATTTGATGTCATATTAAAATCGGTGATCATAAACTTCTACTTCAATTTTTAAGAGCATAGACAAACAAATAAATATTCGATTGACTAAGGGTGTTTTGAGGGAAATACATAGTCAAACTGAAGAGTGATAGTGCACCATGTTGATATCCAAAAACCAATATTGAAGATGTAAATTCATTATCAAGCAAATAAAAAACCATTTTTTTAATTTCAAATAATTTTAAAATAATTTTTTTAATGGTTTACATACCTATAAGCATACTATAATTAAATTTGTAAAATACAATGGAGATAGTTTTTAATCAACATCATTTCAAACAACAAGGTAATGAAATAAAACACCTTTAATACCTTAGATGTTGTAGGGTATGGAACATGTAAGCAGTGATAGAAAAAAATCTCTTGTTATTGCCTTATGCAATATTCCGTAAGCTCTATCTTTTGCTACTTGAAGAAATTCCTTTCTTTCCATCCATCCTCTTTTCATCCTCTTTCCATGGATTATGATGGTTAGAGGAGAAGTACGTCTCTATCTCCCAAACGAATTCAGTTAATCACCCATTCAACCAACTTGACCATTCTTCTCTAATATTTTAGACATATATTAAAAATTAATATTTTATTTTTTTAATGTCCAAAACATTAGTATTATTATTTTTTACTAATAGATCCTCTAAATAAGTATAATTTTTTTAAAAATCCAATCATAAAGGACATTAATAGGTGAGACCTATTAATATAATTTCTTAAGCAAACTAATCTTGTAAGAAAGCTTAATAATACGAAATATGAATAATTTTTTTCCCACAAACCATTCTTTATACACAACCATCAAGGATTCTATGTTACTTTATATCTATCTAAAGTAATTCAAACCATAAGAAGATTCAATAATGATAACACTCAAATATAGAAATGATAAATATAAAATGTAAATACATGAACTAATTTTATAAGTGGATATTATGTGTCAAATAATTTTGAATACTTTAACCATCAGTCCTCTACCATCTCACAAGGATATATATTCTTGCAATCATACAAATCTATTAGAAGCATCATATTCCTCAATAAAACAAATTAATAATTATATAGTCATTTATTCTATCATTAAAAAATGCATAAATCCATCATATGAAAAAGTGTACCAAGAGAGAGTCATGATAATATTATAATCTATTTAATATACGTAACATTATTTTCAAGATTACTAGTAGGTATAGTATATGAGTTTAATAAAATTCAAATATTATTATTTGAAAAGAATGTATGAAAAGTTTTATATTTTCTATTTGTAAGTGGAATAAGGTTTTAAAATTAAATACTCCTAGAGGAATTGGAGGAACAAAATAAAAAAATATAGAATTTAGTATTTGAGACAAATCTTGGTTTTACAATATTTAAACCTCAAGAAGAGAGTTGGATAAAAATATTACTTCATGATGTAATAAATTTTTATGGTCCAAATGAATCTTAACTAAGGGTTTTAGAACATGAAGTTTAGCTTAGAGTGTGTACTTTATCAACAAAATATTAGGTGGTGAAATGATGAGCTGGGTTTTACAAATTGTTTGTTTGATGTTTTGTTAAAGACTTAAAACGTTATCAATTTAATGGGGGACTAGTCATGTCATTGTTCAATATCTTAAAAATAGTAATATAACTTTCAAAAACAAATTTTAGAATTATTTCTAAGCTGAAAATAGTATTATTTTCTCTTTGTATGATTTTATAGGTACAATGTACATCATGAAAAGTTACAAGTGCAAACAAAAAGATACTAACTTTTTGGTTATAAGATTTGAATATACATAAAAGTCCATGTATGAAATAAAGTTGACATAAAAATACATGTTCAACTATGGTAAAATCAAAACGTGTAAAAGATAGATTCATCAAAACTAATTTTGATGTTTCCTTCAAAAGTAATCTGAGGTAAGTTGAATGAAGTGATATGTTATATAATAATGAAGAAAAAGTTATTTTCACCTTCTTATGATCATACCATACAAGCAATAGGACAATAGGACATTCCATAAAAGATGATAAAATTTTTAATTGGGATCAATTTATGAAATACTGTTAAGGAGAATGGACACGAGGATTTAATCAATGCTACCATCATGAGAATTTAATCAATGATATCATCATCTTTGACGTCTATCAAGATTGATGGAGGATGTATCTTCGAAATGTGAACATGGCTATAAGTCTATAGGTTAAAGAAAATTAAATTAAAAGAGTTATTGAAGGTTTTCCTTCTTTAAACAAAGTTTAAGGGCAACCAATGCCTCGTCATGATCGTGCATTTTTCATTGTTATTTTACTTGTTAATTAATTATATTTTAGTTCACCTTTCGTAATCCAATTTTGTAATATCTATATTACAAAATATTGTTTTTAACCATGTAGTGGAAAAGCAATTGAACTCAAATGTTACGACCAGAACCAAGTTGGTTATTTTAGGGTATGAATCACAAAACTCGTCAAGCTAGGAACGAGAAAAGTCCTTTGGTTGTTGGGCGGCTACATCGTCACTCATTAAAAACAAATATTCTTTTTAAATCTTAATCGACGAAAAATTGGTTTAGACTAGACAAATTTTACCATCAAACTAAAACTCTGGAAACAATTGAATAGTTTCATTTTAATGATTACATTCCTGTTACTATGCTTTCAAGGAATGTTATAAAAAAAAAAAACTGTTTGAGACGTTGCTCTCTGAATGAAGAAATACCCATCCGTTGAGAAAAATGGTACGCAGTCATTTAACGTAACATGGCAAGCCATCGAAATTTATCGGATTCTACACGTCCTCAAGCTTAAGCATATCCTCAAACAGCACATGATTCTAACACTCTACCAAGGAGTCGTAATTACTAGCTAATCAAACTAGAAACGTTATGCAGATACAGTCCAAAGCGTTTGGGAGTCTGCACGCACATTTTCTCAATTAAAGTCCAGAAGGAACCGAAATTTTATAAATTCCCCATCTCTTCAAAATCTTTTGTGGATTTAAAGTTTGGCAAAAATGGGCAAAATACTAGCAATAATTGTTGCAATATTGATAATGGGGCTTGTGCAGCCAGAGCCCAGCGAATGCAAGTGCAGCGATTCCCCTCCTCTTTCCCCAGGCTACTCCACCGGAACTTACAGCCCGGGACCAGTCACACAAGCAGACGCTGATACATTTAACTTTGCTCTGAATATTGAGTATCTGGAGTGCGAGTTCTTTCTGGGCTCTGTATTCGGGACGGGCCTCGACAAGCTTGCACCTCAATTGGCGGGCGGAGGTCCTTCCCTTCAAGGAGTTCAGATCGCCAACCTCAACACTCAAACTCGAGATATCGTTGTGCAGTTCGCCTTCCAGGAAATCGACCATATTAGGTACAATTTACCGTTTTTCTTTTAATATCTTAAGGGTGAAAAAGCGCGGAAAACCTACGAGGTGAGAACCCTTTGTCTTAGCTTTCCGCCTCCTTGACTTGATATTATTTTTTGGTTCTGGTTATGATGTAGAATAATTCGAGAAACAGTAAAGACGCCATTCCGCGTCCGTTGCTGGAGTTGGGGGTCGAAACGTGGGCAAAGTTTTTTGATGAGGTGATGGGGTTCCGCCTGAATCCTCCCTTCAATCCCTACGCCAATTCTGTCAATTATGTGCTCGCCATGTATGTCGTTCCCTACATGGGTCTCACGGCTTACGTCGGGTCCAATCCCAATATAACCTCGGAAGCCGCAAAACGAGTTAGGCGACGCAACATAGTTAAATATAGTTCTGTTAATGAATTGTTATGATAGATAAACTTTTGTATTGGCTAACTATGGTATTTGCATGGTGATGTTGAACGTGCAGTTGCTGGCGGGTCTTCTTGGAGTGGAATCTGGGCAGGATGCAGTGATACGATTGTGGCTTTACGAGAGAGCACATGACAAGGTTTATCCATACAACTTTACCGTCGCCGACATGACGGCTATCGTCTCCAATCTTCGAAACTGTCTTGGCCACACAGGAATTGTCGACGAAGGAATTGTGGTTCCCAAGGCGCTTGGAGCTGAAGGAAAAGTAAGCGGTAACATTCTCTCGGCGGATGTCAACTCGTTGTCGTACAGCAGAACAACGAGGCAGACATTGAGGGTTCTGTATGCCACTGGAAATGAATCCATTACTGGTGGGTTTTATCCGCATGGAGCCAACGGGCGCATCGCACGCAGCTATCTGCAACATTATTAGCATGTTATTTATATATGAAAACGTGGAAGCTATTATAGTTTCTACTATATATTATATAGAAATATACGCTCAGACCACGGAATAAAGCATCCTAGAAAAAGGTTCGGCGGGTAGTATATGGGCAAGGACCGGGGATGTTGTCAGGCAGACCAGGATCATGTTATTTTAAATTTCAACGAATAAAATAAAGTATTTTAGATTTTGAGTTTTTAAATGGATGTATATATGAAAGTGTAAATTGAATTCAAATTTCTATATTGTTGTGATTAATTTCATGATAAAGTGAAAATGAAATAGTATAATTTATTACATTAACAAAATAATAAAATTTTAACAATTAATATATTAATTAAAATATAATTATTAATATTATATTTTTATAACTAACTATAACACAAGTGATCAACAATGTTTATAAATTAAGAAAAATTCAATATTTAATTTTTGTATGGAATTAAAATAAAGGAAATGAAATTTATTTATTATAATAATTAAACATAAATGCCATTGCCTTAAGTTTATATATTCAAGGTTTTTAATTGAGTAAGAAGTTTTACTTTGTAAAATGTTATTGGATACTTGATAATTGATTACATGGTCTATATTATAATATTATGGTGTAAACTTTCCATTCTACAATTTTTTTAGTGTAAATTTTTAATATTTATTGTCAAATTTTATTTTCCTTTTCATTGTGTATTAGAGAGGGTTAATTTGAAGTGTCAAGAGATTGTACCACCATATAATTTAAAAGCCTTGAAAAACACATTTTAGATGTAGTTTACAAAAACTTAAAAAATTAAAAGTAAAGGTAAAGTATTTATGATGTTATTTACCCAATATATGTTTATCCAACTAATATCTGATTATTGAAGTATGGTGTACAATTCTACCCCCTATTGGATTCTAACCTTAAACCTCTTATTTGGAGTTGTTATGTCTTATTGTTAGAATGTTCTATAATTTATCTTATAATTATTGTTACATTATAACAATGACTTAGTAGATTGGTCATATCATAATAAGCATACTATATTTATGTAAGTTAGAGGGTTATTTCCTAAAAATAATTCTTAGAGAATTTACCTTATAAATATATCTAGATACCAATATTACCATTCAAATATGAAAGGATAAGAATATAGATCAAGGGAATAAAAAAATATACCATACTAAACCAATCCATGAATCAAAGTATAATTCATATTTGTAAAAATATTGTATCATGCCATTGGTACATCTAATTATTCTTCTATTCATTTCACTACCCAAAAACTATAAAAAAAAAAAACTACTAGTATAGATGTTGAAAAATTAAAATGAAAAAAGTGCACATATGCCAGGTCTTACATCTTCTAATGTATCACTAAAATCCTCTAAGATTTTCCATACTCTAAATTATCCAACTATAAATCCCTCAATATTGATAGTCCTTAGAAGTCTCACAATTAACTTAATCTTGCTCATTCAATGACCTATATCCATGGCATCAAATGATATCACCAAGAACCCTCATTAATTGTACCACCAGATTCACCATCTGCAATCTAATTCTCCCAAGTAACCTCCTCTACATAATTGACTATGAATTTTTAGTCTTCTTACTGATCCCCATACCTACTATCTTGAATGCTAGAACTAAATTATTTTTTATCACCCCACCCATTATTGTCATGACTATGTGTTGCTATTTTGACAGTGGTATTCAATCAAATAAATAATAATTTATACCAACCACTTTATCATTCTTACTTCCTTGATTATCAACACTTTTATTTTTTCAATACTAGATCTTGATAATTCTTCAGATCATAATCTTATATTTAAAATATCTATATTCCTTCTCCAAATGGTTAGAGAGATATTTTATTCATATAATACAACTACTAGATCTTATATAATCATACATCCTCTAATATTTCTCAAGAAATTAGCTATTGATGCATCCTTTTGATTATCCCAAAGTCTACCTTTTTAAACTTTAGTTTAAATTTTAAAGAAAAACTCTCATTAATGAAAAACATAATTATTCATGGATAGGTTTTGCTTATAATGTTTAGATCCATTAATAAAAATAATTTCTATGCATTAAAATTTGTATCACCAAATCCATATCTTCATTTTTTATCTCTAAAATATCTAAAATAATTTTAACCAATCCTTTCACAACTAGTCAATTACCTAGAAAGTTTAATTATATAAAAAAATTATCCACATTGTTCAAATTTCATTATGGTACCCATGCAACATATCCATGTCCTACTTATTCCTAATTCAACCACAATATACTATGTCAATATCACACTTCCATTTAGTTTAGAAGATCTATTATCGTCATTGCTTATGCTAAGGACCATGGACTTATAGTGTTGATTGGAATATTATGACATAAAATATCAATATCCCATCATTATGATCCACGTTATCATCACTTTTATTGTAATTACCAAGTACGATAATAATAATTATCATTAATATGATTAACTATCATTTTTTAATTAAAAACATGTTGGCTAGTGATAAAAGACTTCCAAATAGAAAATTTGTAGGAAAGGCATCCCTAAACTCCTTTATTGTTTGATATTTTTTTGTATTACATAAAATATACCATGGAATATCAACTTATTATGCCAAAGGAGGATTCTTGCCATTCTTACAGAAATTTGAAGGACATTTAGAAAGGCTTGCCGTCGAATTCACTAGAACCTTCAGGCGAAACTGAGTACAAATTAAAGGAATGACAATACAGGTAAGCCCTCAAATCCTCAATGAAATTACAGAGCTACCTCTTGAAGGAATTCTTATAAATAAGTCTGGAAAGAATACCCTCACAGACCTCGTTAATCAGTTTAGGGGCACCAATGATAGACCAATAGAATATATAATGAGTAACGACATATGTAAAGGAGTTAAATGGTCTAGCCTGCAAAACCTATGGGATGAGGTCACTTTTTGGGTTATTTGATTTCTTACCTGTGATGGTCAATATTCTGTTCTTTCTGGTTTCCACATGAAAATCTTAACTCATCTCTATTTTGGCCAAGAAAACCCTGAGCTTAGAGTCAATTTGCCCCGATACTTATACCAAGAATTGACCAATATGTCTTAGAAATATCAAGCAGGAATGGGCTATCCGAAGCACCATGGGTTGATCAAAATAATATGTAAGTACCATTTCAAGGGTCATCCTGGAAGTTTTACCCATTTTTTTTGAACCTGGGATGAAAATGCCACAAAGGAAGTTAGTGAACATTCTAAACAGGAAACAAAAGCACCTAACCCTAATTCCACTTCTTCACCTAGCACCTCAACTAGGGAAACCCCTTCATCTCCTAAAGAACCTCCCTCTGCAAAAACTAGAACACAACGTCATGCTGAACGAAAGCAAAAAATTACCTGTGCATAAAAACATCACAATTTTGAGGCAGGGGAACCTTCTATTCTACAAGATAGAAAAATGGAAAGTAGTACTAAAAAGAGAAAAGGGCCATTTGTCCCAGAATTGAGGAGGTCCGCAAGATTACAAGGGGGTATTAATGTGCAAACAATGAAGAACATGAAACAAAATGTTGATGATCAAGCAATGGAAAGTAATGTGCAAAAAATTCTCTTAATAAAAAATAAAACATGGGATTTAGTTCCTCTATCTAAAGGGAGGAAATTAGTTCATTGTAAATGGATTTACAGAATAAAATATGGACCTAATGGAGAAGTTGACAAACACAAAGATCACCTAGAAGCCAAAGGTTTCTCTCAAATTGAAGGAATTGATTATGCTGAAACCTTTACACTAGTTGCCGAAATGGATTCTGTTAGACTGGTTCTTGCTCTGGCTGCTATCCAAAAGTAGTTTGTCTTTCAAATGGATGTAAAAAGTGCTTTCTTGCATGGGTACTTAAAGGAATATATATTTATGGAACAACATACTAGTTTCACTCAAGAATCTTCTCTTGTTTGTAGGCTAAAGAAGTCTCTCTATGGCCTCAAACAAGCTCCTAGAGCTTGGTATGAAAAAATGAACTCCTTCCTTATTTCCTCAGGTTTTTCTCATTACGAGTTTGATAATACAGTCTACATTTGGAGAGATGAAGGAAAAATAACCATACTTGTTCTATATGTTGATGATCTGCTACTCACTAGTAGTGACTTTGCTCACATTCAGACTATAAAAAACTTCCTCTCTAAAAAATTTAATATGGCTGATCTGGTTCTAGCACATTACTTCCTTAGGATCCAAATAAATCAAACAAATGCAAGAATTTCATTGTGTCAATAAAAATACACTCTAGATCTTCTTCAAAGGGCAAAAAATATAGATTGCAAATCGTCTCCTACACCTTTCTATTTTGGAGTCAATCTAAGTACTTCTTGCACATCCCCTCTATGTGATGCAACTCTATATTGTTAGCTTGTAGGGACTCTATTATACCTTACTCATACTCATCTAGATATCTCATATATTTTTGGCTTAATATCCAGATTCTCACATCAACCTCATTTTAGTCACTAGCAAGCAACAAAAAGGATCCTCTGCTACTTGCAAGGAACTACTCACTTTGGAATCTTATATGAGGTAAAATATATGGATATCATTGGCTACACAAATTTAGATTGGAAAAATTTAGTAGAAGATAGATGTTCAACTTCTGGCTATGTTTTTTATCTTGGTTCTTCGCCAATTGCTTGGTTATGCAAAAAACAACAAGAAATGGCCTTATCATTTATAGAGGCAAAATACAGGGCAAAATTTTTAGAAATTCAAGAAGCTCTTTGGCTTGGTCAGATTCTAAAAGAATTTGGATTTTCCAATGAAAAACCTATTACTATTTGGTGTGACAATTAGAGCACAATTCATATTTCACGTAATCCAGTTGAACATCAGTGCACCGAGCACATTGAGATACACATGTACTTCATTCAACAACATATTCATAATAGGGACATATACTTGAACTATATTCCAACTAAAAATTAGGTTGTAGATATCTTCACCAAGTCATTTCCTTTTCCGTGTTACATATAATTGTGATAGAAACTTGGAGTATTACAACTATATTGAGACAAATGTCTTTACACCTCTCCTTTTATTATTGTATTATTTGGAGACTGGTATTTTCCCATGTGGTTTTTTTTTTCATATTTCCCTTACATATTGTAAATGAGTACCTCATCAGGCCATGTTGCCGGGACTCATTATTTTTTGTGTTATTAAGGACAATCTTCGCCATTCGAAGATATGCCTATTTATTTCATAGCAGATGGTTTTTCCCATGTGGTTTCTTCACCATCTCTCATATATATTGTAAATGAGTACCTCATCAGGTCATGTTGTTGGGACTCATACTTTTTTTTATATTAAGAGGACAATCTTCACAAACTAAAGACATGCCTCTTCCTTATTTTCCTTTTGATAGATGGTTTTTCCCATTGGGTTTTTACCATCTACTCAAAATGAAACCATTGTACATGAGTACCTCATCAGGATCTGTTTCTTGGACTCATTTGTACAATACACCCCTAATATCACTTAAGGGGGGATGTTAGAATAAGTAATTATTCTATTAAGTTCTACTAGGATAGACTTACTTGAGTTTCCACTCCTTCATGAGTTAGGTGAACTCTTAGTTATAGTCTAGATCATATTTTATGAGTTGTAATCCAACGACTCTCAATGATCAACTTTGTTATTTATACAAAGTTGATCCATGGAATAATCAATCAGTTCTATTTTGTTTCTTCAAATATTGTAATGCTTTTTAGTTTTACTCTTGAGAAATTCTAACAAAAATAATTATGTTAAATACCATTTTACAAATTGAACATCCATGTTTTAATTTAATTCAAATGCAACATAACTTTTTTTTAGTGAAAATACCATAAATACAATCAACCCTTTTGGCTTGAGTATAGACCCATCTACTAACAAAAAAATAATAATCTAGAATTATATTTTAATATATAATTTTATATTAATCATCTTATAGTAAATATATATTTATATGTAAAATTAATAATAACAAATAAAATCACAATGAAAAAATTATGTTTAATTAAAAGGGATTAAAATTAAATAATATATTTATTTAATTATATGTTTTCATATAATAACATTTTTTTATACTATTAAGAGAAGAGGGTTTTGAAAGGGACCCCACAACCTTTTATAAAACCTCCAAGAAAGCTGGAGCAAAACCAGAAGCAAACCTAAACCAACTAGAAACCACCCGCCACCAACGAAGAGGGTCCAAAGATAACATCAAAAATAGAAAAGCAAACTAGAAGAAAAAAATGAAGAACAAGAAGAAATAAGGAGATAACTGAGGAAGTTCTAAACTAGCAAATCAACTTCCAGAACTACATCACCTACCAACCCAAATACTTCCTCTGAGTAGTCAACTGCTATCTTTAGCAAGCTCCATATTGCACATTGTTTAATCTCTATTAACTTTAGATTATGGATCTCGACCTTCTGAAAAACCAAAATTTGAAGTAACTCGTGAATGAAGGAGATGAAAAACCATGCTAAATTCCTCACGCAAAGCTCCCTCCAAACAAAGAAAATAAGGTAACTAGGTAGACTATTATGATCACATCCATGATGTAGCAACTTTTCATATAATAGTATTAAATTATAAGCTTAGAAGAAGTATTATGTGGCAACTAGTCCCTTGGTTCGCATGGTTGAAAAGTTGAGGTGCAATAATGAAATAATTATGTTGTGAGAAGAGCTATTTTAACTAAAGAAATAATTTCATTACTAAAATATTTATTGTGATCAAGAAACAATATTAATTTCATAGTAATTAGCAACATAATTTAGTGAAAATGTAAAGAAAAATTTAATTGAATAGTAAAGGAAAGTATATTTTTAACATCCATTATGACAAAGGTCATATGGAAATATGCATTTCAATTCATATTCCTATCACTAAAGCATAGTGTAAAACCATAGCCCATTTTAGATTTAAACCCTATATTTCCTATTTGGAGTTCCAAATTCTTCACCAATTAAAAATTTCAAGGATATGTACACTTTATACCATTGGAGGTGATATCATAATAATTTTGTGTTATTTTCATATTATCAAATTTGTTTGGATTGAACCTTATACCAAACCATGAGGTATAGTAGTTGATAAAACTTTAGAAATATCACACTTATTGTAAAAGTAATTATTAGGTAGCAAGAGTGTCTAAAAAAGTAATTACAGTCAATGTTAACCTTTTGGCCATATGTACCCTCTAGACAACAAGATTGTCTAAAAAATCCATTGTAACAAAAACTAGCTCTATGGCTACATTCCCTACTACTAAGACCATTGATATTAAAGGTTACCTTGTGTATGGACAAAAAGGTATACTTTTTAAGGCCAAGTGGATCCTTCCTCTGGATGGATGGATTAAATTAAACTTTTATGGATCCTCAAGAGGAAATTTAGGTCTAGGAGGATAAGGAGGAATTATTAGAAACAATAAAAATTATAAGGAGGTAGTATGATATAAAGGTAATATATTATGGAGGAAATAACACCTATACCTTTATAAAATATGGTTTTAAGGTTGTTTTATTACCTTTTAAAGAGGAAGGACATGATGAGAGTTTGTTGGCCACCAACGAGTTTAGGGCAGAAATGAAGGAAACAAGGTTTTGTTATTACTTGACAATTAAGAAGGTAATAGACGAAGTTACTACATATCTAGAAGAAGAAATTGCTAGAGAAGAAGAAATTCTTGTGGAAGAATTTATTGCACAAAATATTCTTCCTGTGAAAGAAATTGCTAAAAAAGAAATGAAAGCAAAAAAATTTGTTGAAGAATAAATTCTTCTTGTGGAAGAAGAAATTTTTGAAGAAAAATTGAAAGCAGTACCTAGAATCGAACCAGGATCTATGGGCATGGAGCCCATCATCCTTCTCTTAGACCATATTGTTGTTGTTGAAGAAATAATTTTTTTGAAGAAGTTGAAGATTTTAAAGAAGAAAATATAGATGTAATATATATATTCCTTACATTTGAGGTTCTTATATATATTGGTGATATTGTTGTTGCAGCCATAGAGGAACTAGATCTGGTTGCAATTTTCTTTATTGCAGTTCTTGATGGTATTGTAGTTTTGCCTAACATAGATTCAAAATAAAAAGACTTGATCTATTTTCATTTTGTAGTTAATGTTGTTGCTAATGATGGTTTTTTTAGTTATTCTACCTATAACAAATCTTGTTACCATTGTAGTTTCTTCTACTGTTACATATGTTTTTGGAGATGCAAAAAAATAATGTTAGTTTGTCATAGTTGGTAGATCTAGAATTGATTTGCATCATAGTTTGGCCACCTCCTTCTCCACCACCACTACCCTCATTGGTCAGCAGTTGTAGGAGTTTGAACAACCAAACTTTCAAGAGTTGCATTCCTTTCAACCAGAGGAGAATGATGTAATACAAAACATTTAATGTTTTCTAGAGGCATTAAATTATTTATGTGTTTAATATTTTTCACAGGAATTTAATGTTTTCCATAGGCTTTAAACTATTTAGGTGTTTAATATTTTCCATAGGTATTTAATGTCTTTGCTCGATAGGTGTGGAAATGACTTGACTTTGGGTGTAGGCATAGATTTAAGTTGGAAAAACTATTCATTTCGCTCAAAGTATTAAAGGTTTAAGGTTCAAACCTCGGTATGTGTGATTGTGTAGAAAATTACCTATTTATAAGCTCAACTCTCCCTTTATAAAAGGTCATGGTGGAATAAAGATACCCAACCCTAAACGTCGCTAATAAAAACTTCTCACACTAACCAAATCTAAAAAAAAATAGTGTGACTAGGTAAATGGTGTTCTAAATATCTTGGACAGTCCTTACAACACAGGGTCTTAAACTTTCATTCTGGAAACTCAATTTCAAACTACCACCATAAATATAAGTATTTAGTCCTTGTGACATCACATACTTAAGGCGTAGCCATTACGTTTGTTCACGTTTATTCTAAAGTGATGTTATATCGTTTACAGTTTCTCCTCATATTTAAGGCATAGTCATTACGTTTGTTCACGCTTATTCTAAAGTGATGTTATATCGTTTACAGTTTCACCTCTTAAGGCGTAGTCATTACGTTTGTTCACTCTTATTCTTAAGTGATGTTATATCGTTTACAGTTTCTCCTCATATTTAAGGCGTAGTCATTACGTTTGTTCACGTTTATTCTCAAGTGATGTTATATCGTTTACGGTTTCGTTTGAAAAAGGATTAGCCATTGTAAGTTTATTTATTTATAAAAATTAATTAATAGGACTGTTTCGTGCCTAAACTCCTTGTGCAGCTTCCGAGGTTTACATAGCAATTGGTCCCGACGACGTAAGCCGTGAGACCCACGTAGGAGATGACATACATGGCCATCACATAATTGACTGTATTGTTAGGGTTTGCAGGGAGGATTCAGGCGGAACCCCATCGCCTCATCAAACAACTTCACCCAATTTTCACCGGCTCGTCAAACAACTTCACCCAATTTTCCACTCCTAATGCCAGCAGCTGTCGCTCAGAGTAGCCTGGGCTATGAGGAGGGGAATCGCTGCACCTCCATTCGGTATGCTCTGGCTGCAGAAGCTTCATTATCAATATTCACATTATTATTGCTAGTCTTTTGCCCATTTTGGGTGAACGTTTTGGACTCTACTTGCAGAACGCCTGAACTCACTTTGAATAACTAGTGATTACGACTCCGTGTTAGTCAGTGCACTGTTAGAATCATGTGATATTTGAGGATATGCTCAAGCCCAAGGAAGTTTAGAATCCGGTAAATTCGGTGGCTTGCCACGTTACGTTATATGTAGTAGGTAAATGAGTAGGTAATTGAATAAGAATTTATTTCCTTTTAAAATATATAATTTTAATTATAATTATTAAAGGATATAATAAAAACTATTTTTGGGAAGGTTCAAGGTTCAAACTGCGGCGTGGGCGAGTGTGAGGGGGCAAGTGTGTGAGGGGTGAGGGGGCAAGTGTGTGAGGGGTGAGTATGTGGTGGATTTGATAAGTACAGCTCTCAGATTTACAACGAGTCATAGTTGGGAGGAGACTGCTCAGCCTTATGCCTGGGTTTCTCACAATAATCAAAAAAAAAAAAATATAATAAAAACTATAATTTAAATAATTATAATAAAAAATGATTTCAAATTAATTTTAATAACTATAGGAAAAAAAACCTACTCTTCGTGTATGTTTAACTAATTCCACGTTTATAAGGCTACGTCCCATTTTTCGGATGGATGCATAGGCTAATCCTCAATTTTAGATAGACGTCTTCCTCAGATATGTCCAGGAAACTGTAGACACCAAAACAGCACCAATCCGATTATGTGACTGCAAACACTGATCGCTTTGACAAACACAGCCCCCAGGGCAGCCCTCAGAGGTCAAACAGTGGTCTTAACCACTTTCATAGCAATTTTGTAAGGTCAAGAAGCAATTTGGCACACTTGGACACTTTGCCCAGTATTCGTCTCACCCAGGGACGAATTCAAAATAGAATTCGTCCCACCCCAGGACGAATTCTAAATCGTCTCACCCGGGGGGGACGAATTCCAAGTTTAACGGGCAAAAAGAAAAATGGTGCCAAGTGGCAGCCCAGAACAGTCAGTTGATGACTCTCGCCTCGCACGCGTGTGTAGGTGGATAGAGGGGCCATTAGAAGACTGTCACAAAAGGCATTTATCAAAGCCCAAGTCAATGGAGGACTCCCCTCCCTCATGGGAAGACAAGACTGCCACATGGCACCTATGACCAACACATGGCATTTGTGCTTCCCTCCCAAAAGAGACCCCATGGGTCTATAAAAGGTGGGACTTTTCTCACCCAAAAGGACGGATAAAAGGAGATTTCAAGCAACGAAGTGCTGTCGAGTTGAAGACCCACTTGCATCCCTTTTGGTTCACCTTCTCGCATCCACCAATCTCTTTTGCAAGGGAGGTTGTTGGGTGGCCTTTGGAAGCTCGAACCTGACCCAAATCCAACACATGGACACCTGAACCAACCAATTCGCCGACCCCTCAATCCTAAGAGGTTTTGGGCCCATCCCTAGTGGATTGGCTCCAAAATCAAGTGCCAACGGTGGGAGGCCCACTTGGGCACCCCCGCACTTCCCAAGTCCTTTTTAAGTTTTAGAGCATTCTAGATTACTTTTTCAGGTTGCATTTTGTGTTATCATGTTTGGTTAACTCATAGCTGCAATTTCGTAACTTTTGATAGATTCTAGTATGTTTTGTGTCGCTTTGTTGTTTCACTAACTTGCAGGTGGCGAGGTCAAATTCCCGAGGGTAGAGGCCAAATTGGGAGAATCCGACCATCTGGGTCGTCCCAAAATGGCCCCAATTACATAACCCCTTTGTTTGCAGGTGTTTTGCAGGTCTCGAGATTCGACATTGGAGCAACAGCAGGTCGGCTTCTTCAACACAGAAGAATTCGTCCCACCCAGTGGTCGAATTGCGCATCGAATTCGTCCCGCCTGGGGACGAATTCCGATTGAAGGTAGATTGGCCAGTTGCTCTCGATGGCAATGGCCTTTTGGTAACTTTTCCTATCTTTTGTCAAGATTTCAAGCCATTTGGACTCACTGTATTTACCGTTTCAGGCAAATGTTTACATGCATATTTCGTTAATTTTAGAGAACAAACACTTTCCATTTGCGGCAGGTGCTACTGACATCTTGGTTGTTTCTTTGTTCGCAGGAGAAGCAGCAGAGGTGAAGAACTCATCGACATCAGTGGTGACATCATCTTGGCCCGTCCATTTCAATCGTGGGTGTAGACACCAAAACAGCACCAATCCGATTATGTGACTGCAAACACTGATCGCTTTGACAAACACAGCCCCCAGGGCAGCCCTCAGAGGTTAAACAGTGGTCTTAACCACTTTCATAGCAATTTTGTGAGGTCAAGAAGCAATTTGGCACACTTGGACACTTTGCCCAGTATTCGTCTCACCCAGGGACGAATTCAAAATAGAATCCGTCCCACCCCAGGACGAATTCTGAATCCGTCCCTGGGTGGGACGAATTCTAAGCTTAACGGGCAAAAAGACAAATGGTGCCAAGTGGCAGCCCGTAATAGTCGGCTAATGACTCCCGCCTTGCACGCGTGTGTAGGTGGACAGAGGGGCCATTAGAAGACTGTCACAAAAGGCATTTATCAAAGCCCAAGTCAACGGAGGACTCCCCTCCCTCATGGGAAGACAAGACAGCCACATGGCGCCTATGACCAACACATGGCATTTGTGCTTCCCTCCCAAAAGAGACCCCATGGGTCTATAAAAGGTGGGACTTTTCTCACCCAAAATATACAAGTTGAAGGAGTTTTCAAGCAACGAAGTGCTGCCGAGTTGAAGACCCACTTGCATCCCTTTTGGTTCACCTTCCCACATCCACCAATCTCTTTTGCAAGGGAGGTTGTTGGGTGGCCTTTGGAAGCTCGAACCTGACCCAAATCCAACACATGGACACCTGAACCAACCAATTCGCCGACCCCCCAATCCTAAGAGGTTTTGGGCCCATCCCTAGTGGATTGGCTCCAAAATCAAGTGCCAACGGTGGGAGGCCCACTTGGGCACCCCCGCACTTCCCAAGTCCTATTTTAAGTTTTAGAGCATTTTAGATTACTTTTTCAGGTTGCATTTTGTGTTATTAGGTTTGATTAACCCATAGCTGCAATTTTGTAACTTTTGGTCAGATTCTAGTATGTTTTGTGTCGCTTTATTGTTTCGCTGACTTGCAGGTGTCGAGGTCAAATTCCCGAGGGTAGAGGCCAAATTGGGAGAATCCGACCATCTGGGTCGTCCCAAAATGGCCCCAATTACATAACCCCCCTGTTTGCAGGCATTTTGCAGGTCTCGGGATTCGACATTGGAGCAGCAGCAGGTCGGTTTCTTCAACACAGAAGAATTCGTCCCACCCAGGGACGAATTGCAGTCAGAATTCGTCCTGCCCAGGGACGAATTCCAGTTGAAGGTAGATTGGCCAGCTGTCTCAGTGGCAGTGGCCTTCTGGTAACTTTTCCTATCTTCTGTCAAGTTTTGAAGCCATTTGGACTCACTGTATTTACTGTTTCAGGCAAATGTTTACATGCATATTTCGTTAGTTTTAGAGAACAAACACTTTTCATTTGCGGCAGATGCTACTGACATCTTGGTTGTTTCTTTGTTCGCAGGAGAAGCAACGGAGGTTAAGAACTCATCGACATCAACGACGGCATCATCTTGGCCCGCCCATTGCAATCGTGGGCACGCGGAAGGAGGAAGACTAAGTCACACATTGTAACAAAGACAAATTTAACGCTCCTAGCCCCTAAAAAGGGAGGAGACGTCTATGTAACCGAGGATAAGATATTTGAATAAAGAGGGCTGTGATTTCTTTACATCTTTTCTTTCCTTTCCAAATTGTCTCTTTCCTTTGTTTTGGTGCATAAGGTTAAAGCGTTACATTTCGTCTTACATTGCATAATTAGTGTTTCCTTTGCCCGGAATCTCGTGCTTTCGATGGCAGATCACGGTGGGACCTCGTTCCTCGGTTTTTAAAATCACGTAAACCGATTAAATTTTTGTGTTTTGTGCTTGACAGTACATTTTTTTGTTGCAGATCGCTATTCGTCTCTCGAAGGGACGAATTCTGTTCCGCAATTCGTCCGACCCCGGGACGAATTCAAATTCGTCTCTCGGGAGGGACGAATTCTGTTCCGTAATTCGTCTCCCGGAGGGACGAATTCTCGCCTCGCAGATTTTCGGAGCAGAAATTCGGAGACAACAGGAGCGAGCAGAGAAGAGGTAGGGATTTTCATGATCTCTCGTTAAATTTTTTGTTTCTGTTTCTGTTTCTTTGATTGTTTTCATCTTGTCCCGCATTGCATAAGGAAAGTCATGTATGCTTGTTTCAATTTTTGTTGAATAAAATGAATCCCACACACATCACGAAACAATTTTAAACCAAGGAGCCGGTCGTAAGACCCCAGCCCTTGATCAAGACCATTGGTGGATTTCATCACCACCTTGGCTTGATTTGCATCCATTTCCCGATTGTCAACTCGTTGTTAGGCGTAAATCCCGACGAAGACAGACCGAGTGTCGCCGGGGTGATTCCCATGCGCGCGAGGATAAGTTTTCTATGGTAGGTGCCATTAACAGGACAATCCCCCTTCCGTACCGCCTACGTACCACGTACCTTCTCCTCTCACGTACCTATAGTCTCCCTCTCGTAAGGGCGGGTATATAGAGAGGTTGGTATATCGGCCTCGGTTGGTATATTGAAGGGGCTACCGTTTTGGGAGTTATATGAGCCGTCATAATGCATTTAAACGATCTTCAAAACCTACAAAAACAAAACAAAACATCAAAATGCACTAAACCAGTTTAGGACACACCATTTAATCCTTAAAAGAGATAATCACGATTTTGTGAATGTGTGTGCTTAATTCTGCTTAGTGTAGACAAAAAAAAAAAATCATAAACGAGATAAAAACTTATTTAGATAGCATAGAAGCACCGCAATGGTGTACACCCGCAGTCAAGCCCAATCAAGGGCAGAAGCTCCGAAAGGTACACAAAAAGCAGGCACAAGTCGCCTTCACTTCAGTCCTGAGGATTTGGTCATACCGCCTTATAGGTCTAACCTACAAAAGAATCCAATTCAGAATCCTCGGTGGGGTATGCCTATTCAAAGCAGCCCCTTTCGGGAAGATGCCTTACATGTAGACCTTGACATAAATAGAGAATCACCTCTTGAAGTTAGGCATGAGTGGCCACCGCGCGATGAAGCGCTAGACAGGCACACCGTCCATTTGGAGGGGCAACGTGGATATGGCGTCCCTTCTTTACCTATCATCAGAACAGAGAGACCAAATCCGGAGCGCAGGGCTCCTTACATAGGGCGACCTAACTCCGCCCACCCCCTTTACACCCATGAAAGGGAGTACGAGGAAAGCCATCGCATTCCTCGAGGGCAACAAACAATGCGGGAACCTTGCATTTCCGCACCAGCAGGATATCATGATCACCCCTTGAGGCCAGAACCTCGAGCACATACCGCCTACCTCGACAGAGGGAAGCGACCCCTTGAGATTTTAGAGCATCAAAACCGAGGTAAACCCATAGGAGGAACATTTGAACCTTCCGAACAAAATAGGGTAGATCAAATTGACCCGACTGTCGCCAGATATACCACCCGTCAAGCCCAAATCATGCGGCTTAAACAAAGTCAGCAAGAGATAGAGTATCAATACCGCTTGGATAAAGAACGCATGCAACGCGAAGCGGATGAGTTACGCTATGAAATACCTGAGAGGGGGCCAACCCCTCGCATCCAAAGAGCCGAACAAGATGAGAGGCATAATCCGTTGGTGCAAGACAGTCTCCACGACCTCGTCAAGCTCTCCCCCCAAGACCTCATAGATTCGAGAGGGAGGCAACTCCCCGAAACAATGATGGGTACCTTCAAGAAGAGCTTGATCAGTGGTCATAGGTTTCGCCCGGAGACTCCTCAAGAATTTTACGAGGAGTATGAACCGGAAGAGGAATATGTTGAAACTCCCCATCAAGGCAGGAAGGATGCCATTCGGCCACCCCTCCATAGGCCTCCAGCTTACCGTAACTTGCAACAAGAGCGAACAAGAGAGGAAGAAATAAAATCTTCCGATGCATACCAAGCGCTATTGGAGCGTTTGGAGTCTGTGGAGACAAAAGCTGCTGGGCATCAAAAACCCACATTACGTCTACTCCGCAATAATCCGGTGCATCCCTCAGTGCCTACACCTCTTTACCCCGAACACTTCAAGTTGCCTCAATTGGCAGTTTTTAAAGGTGAAGAGGACGCACAGGAACACGTTACACGATTTCTAAGCCAATGCTTCGGCATCCAAGATAATGACGCATTATTGCTTAGAACATTCATAACCACATTCGTAGGCCCTGCCTCGGATTGGTTCACACAACTGCCCAAACACAGCATAAGCAATTTAGATCAATTAGTAGACGCGTTTCTTGAACGCTTTGCCTTCAACACAAGGAAGAAGGCATCACTAAGTGATTTAGCGAGCCTCAAGCAATTTGAAGAGGAAACAATGGCAGCGTATGGGAATCGATGGAGAGCTTTGCTTTCTAGGTTACCCTACCGTCCTCCCATGTCAGATCTCACGCAAATGTTCGCAAAAAGTTGCTTAAAATCAATCTCTCGGTCTATTGTTACTCGCGACAATACGATAGCTTAGAAGAAGCTTTGGCGCAAGCCGGAGTCATAGAAGAGATTAAGATAGGCGAAGGCGCAATTGCCAAGCCTAAGAAGAAAGAGTGGAATAAAACCACTAAAACCGGGACAACGCAACCACAACACGCTGCAGTCAACCAAGTTGCGATAAATGTTCCCGCGCCTGTGCAAGAAACGCAGCCTCAAAAGGCTAACTACCAGGCAGTGCCTCCTGCTTACGAAAGAGATAACAGAAGACAGGAGCAGTATCAGCAGCGTCGCCCTAGGCGACAATTCACCCCGTATGCGGAGTCTAGGGACTCCTTATTTGACCGCTTGTCAGCGGCAAATTTAGTTACTCGCCAGAAATCCAAATTTTTGACCCTAACATTCCCAAGCCTAGGGGGTATAGGGAGGAATTGTATTGCAGATTCCATAGGCGCAGAGGACATGACCTAAATGGGTGCTGGAAATTCAAAGAACTAGTCCAGGATTTGATCGACAATAGAACATTGGTCGTGGACAACCCCATCGCACCAAACAACCAACAAATGGGGGTATTCAAGGACCCCTTGCCTGCCCACGAGGCACAGACAAAACCGCTCCAGATTAACGAGGTGCGACAAGATCTTCCCACGCAAGGATTTGTGGGAATGATTAGCATTGTAACAAGGAACAGAAGATACCCAACAGTTGCCCCCGAGGTAGCTACGAGGGAAGTTCCGTCGACATCGCAGCCTCAACAACGCCCAACGCAGTTACCTCCGCCTAGACCTGAGGTCACGATACGAACCAAACTCACGCAGAGTTTGCGGACCACGTCGGCTAGGCTGTCCATCTACGAGCTTATTCAACAATCATCTCCCCATAGAGAAGCTCTTATGGACATTTTAAAAGCCATTGAAGTACAACCCCACGAAGCAAATTCTTTCAACGCCTTCGTGGGACATGTGAAACAATGTACGGAGCCTGTCATCACATTCAGAGAAGATGAGGTCAAAACGATATCAAATGACATGGCGGATCCACCCCTGCACGTTATCGCGCGGGTCAACGGGATCCCGTACAAGAGAGTGCTGATAGATACTGGCTCGTCCAAAGAACATCATAACCACTGCAGCCGTTAAAACATTTAAAGCCGCCACCTCTCACATCACCGCCTCCACGTACACACTGCGAGCTTTTAACGATGCAATATGCTCGACAGTCGAGCACAGCTGTTCCGCCTATCCAGTAGGACAAAAGTCAATACCTACACTGTGCCATGTGCTGGAAGGCGAAATGGCTTATAATATACTGCTAGGGCGGCCTTGGATCAGGGACATGAAGTGTGTCCCCTCGATCGCACACCAGTGCTTGAAGTATGCCTATGAAGGGAAAATACATGTAGTCCCAATGGACTTAGAGCCCTTCAAGTATTGCAATGCGGTACAATTCATACCTCAATCGACCCTCCCATCAACGCATTTGGATTTTCAATTAAATCCATCTAAACAGTGTCCAATACCGCAGGCACCACTGGTGGCCAACAAGGCAAAATCCCAGCCAGGTGAGACTTCATCACCTACTCCTTCATCATCAACGCCACCTATCATGGCCCAACAGAAGGACAAGGGAAAGCAAATCATGGAAGAGGTTAAGCCCTTAGAAGAAAGGTTGCCCACAATTTCAACAATAACAACAGAGGAAGCGCCCAACGCAACAGAAACCAAGACTCCTGAACCACCAAACATGGAATGGACTCGGGAAGGACTACCGTTTCCTCCCACCCAATCATCAACAATCACCGTTGAAATGGCCAGTACAGGCCTCGGGGGAATACTTAGTGCAAAATGTTGTGGCAACCCCCACACTCGGAGTCAGTACAAGACATGGGAAGACCTCGCCTTCCCATTGGAACAATCGTCCCTCTAGGCTACCCACCGAACCAGACAAATTTTGTGTATGGGGGCCTTGATCATGGTCTTGAACCATGCCAACAAAAGGAAACAGATGAAGAGCCTTTTGTTGAAAACATCAATTATCTGTCAAACCCATAATTTGCCCTAAAATATCTCGGCCAATGCAATTGGCATGGATACGGGCTCGGCAGATATGAGCAAGGGATGCGGATCCTTTGCCAACCAAGATATCAGATGCCATATGACAAGTCAGGGGTAGGGTTCAACCATCCCCTGCCATTAGACATCTTGGTTGAAAATATGCAAGGCCTAGAAATAGGCAACAAGGGGGGATTGGCACAAGACCCGTATGCCAATCCAAACACAGAATACACATTGGGAGACTACCTCCCATGGTCAACAAACACCCCTGGAAACAACAATAATCCCTCTCCTTTGCTAGAGAGAGGCGAAAGTTCAGAGATAAATACTCAAAGAGAACATCAACGGCTGCCAGACATCTTTCTGAAACTGTTCCCCTTAGAGGTTCCAGACGAAATAACACAGTCTCAAAAGAATCAGGTCCCTCCACTAAGAGTGGAACAACCGCAATGGGACCAGATTAATTCACTGGAACAGGAAGAGTCCTCAACGTCGCAAGCAACAGATGTTGAAGAGGATGAACAATTTTGGATCTATGAAAGCGATTCAGAAGATGAAACTGAAATGGACTATCTCAGACATGCGCGACGACATCACCGCGCTCTAACTCATGAAGATCTAATGGGACAAATGGGTATACGGTTAGGACATGAATGGCACGTAGACCCAGCGAGGTGGGACCAAGTGTTAGACCTATGGCTCCAAATTCAAGATGAGCATCGTCCACCTCGAGATCCCATCATGACAAGCAGTGCCAAGGGAAGACCCCGCCTTCCTTTTCACACATAGAGATGAATTTGCACCTAGAGAGGATCCATTCGTGCCTGTTCCCGTAGAGCCAGATCCAGAGTATAGGGAACATCTAAAAGAATCAAGTCATCACACCCGCGGTTCTGGAGACCAAATTCATTCCATCCACATGATCTCCATTGATTTGACCGCACCCATCCGCAATCCGACCGATCCATCACGGTCATTGCATCTAGACATGGATGCCATCGACCGGGATCGCGTCAATTCACCATTGTCACCATCGTAGTATCGGCCTTTCGATGAAATGCTTCATTTTACCCCAAGGACAACTCAGGATATTTTTCAAGCCGAAGAGGGACCCGAGGTTCCAAACGTAGATCTTAACTCAGCTGATGATATCCATTTAATCCCAACTCCACATCGCTTGGAGGACGGATCCCACATGTCGACCGAGGAGACGACTGACGTAGACATCGGCACAGATCCAATGAATCCACGGATTCTCAAGCTGGGGGTAAGCCTTTCCCCCGAAGAGCAAGCCGATTACATTGCCCTTCTCAAAGAGAAGAAGGAGGTTTTTGCATGGTCGTACAAAGATATGCCAGGACTAGACCCGCAGCTAGTCATGCACAATTTAACGCTTGATCCGAAAATCAAGCCTGTAAAGCAAAAACTAAGAAAGATGCACCCAACAGTGGCCTTGATGGTCAAAGACGAATTGCAAAAGCTGTTGGATGCACAATTTGTCATCTGGCGTGGATTATCCGCCATGGTTGTCCAACATGGTTCCCGTCAAGAAGCCCGACGGGAGGATTCGCATATGCACCGACTTTCGAGACCTAAACAAAGCGAGTCCTAAGGATGATTTCCCCTTGCCAAGCATCGACGCATTGGTAGACGCTACAGCAGGTCACGAAATGCTCTCCCTAATGGACGGTTTCTCAAGATACAATCAAATTCGTATCAATCCTGAAGACCAACTCAAAACGGCATTCACAACGCCTTGGGGGACATTTTGCTATAAGGTCATGCCTTTTGGCCTTAAAAACGCTGGCGCTACATACCAACGTGCTATGACTTATATCTTCCATGATTACATGCACAAAACTTTGGAAGATTACATGGATGATTTGTTAGCCAAGTCTCTCTTGCGCTCAGATCATCTCGATGACTTAAGCAAGATTCTCGATCGCCTCATAGAGCATAAGGTCGACTGAATCCCAAGAAGTGCGTGTTCGGCGTCACATCCGGAAAACTCTTGGGTTTTATAGTCTCAAAGAGAGGCATCGAAGTGGACCCAAACAAAGTCAAGGCAATCCTTGAAATGGCTCCCCCAACCACTATCAAGCAGCTCAGAAGTCTGCAAGGAAAGGTCGCGTCGATTAAACGCTTCATAGCGCAATTATCTGACAAATGCCGACCAATGAACAAATTATTGCACAAGGGGGTCACATTTCATTGGGATGACGAGTGCCAATCAGCCTTTGACGAAATCAAACAGTACTTGGCTTCGCCGCCAGTATTGGCACCACCTAGACCAGGTGTGCCGTTCTACTTATACATCTCAGCTATCGAGGTGGCACTGGGCGCAATGCTAGCCCATAAGAATGAACTTCACAAAGAATAGGCTACTTACTATCTTAGCCGCACCCTGGTCAGCTACGAACTTAACTATGCATACGTTGAAAAACTCCGCTTGGCAGTGGTGTTTGCTACCAAAAGGCTACGCCACTACATGCCGAGCAACACTACGTATGTTGTGTCTAAGGAGAATCCATTGCGATACATGATGAGTCGTACTTATCATAGTAGTCGCACGGCGAAATGGATCATGTTGTTGACGGAATTTGACATTGAGTTTATTGGGCAAAAATCTATAAAAGGACAAGTCATAGCCGATCAACTAGCAGAGGCTCCTCTTGAAGACGATCAGCCTCTAGTCATAGAACTACCCGATGATGGGGTCTTCCATGTCTCAGAATCGCCAGATTCTGAAGAGCCTGAGTCTCAGGCCGACATAACCTTATTTTTTGATGGTTCTAAATGCGAGCAAGGTGGTGGCACAAGAATTGTATTCTTCACACCGCAGGGCGCTCCAATGCCCCTGTCATTTAAATTAAACTTCCAATGCACCAACAACAATGCAGAATATGAAGCCTTGCTCCTAGGTCTTCAAACAACAATCGCCATGAACATCAAAAGACTGAACATCTTTGGTGATTCGCTGTTAATCGTCAATCAAGTCAAAGGGGTATATCAATGCAAATGCCCAGTTTCTAAAGGCCTATAAAGCCCTCGTGGATAAATTCCTGGCAAAACTTGAGTGGTATGACATCGAGGCACTCCCTCGATCATCGAATCATTTTGCGGACACAATGGCCTCCTTGGGGTCACTAATCCCGCAAGACCTTTTCGGTGATATAACAACCATTCAGGTCAAAACCTTATCGCAACCCGCGATGGAGCGCGCAAGCTCAGACTTGACGCCAGGAGTCCACATGATCCAGATCGAACCATCTTCGGATAAGTTCTTTCGAATCCGAGACTATTTGAAACATGCCAACCGGGGGTCTTTGTTCTCCCCCACTCCCATTAATAGCAACACAACGCTATTCTTACAAGTTCTATCCCAATCAGCATTTGTTAGGGAAGAACTCCAAAAGGGATTGGCTGTTCAAACTGTCGAGGTATCCGATCAACAGGACTGGTATTTACCCATAAGAGACTACCTCAAGTTAGGTAATCTACCCTTTGGATTGACGCACGCCGCAAAACGAACATTCAAACAGAAAGCGGCAAAATATGTCTTGATAGGAGACATTTTGTATCGTCGCAGCTACGACGGAATTCTTCTTCGTTGCTTGGACCAGCAAGAGTCCACTTGGGCAATCACCCAAGCGCATGACGGTACATGTGGTGGCCACTTCAGTGGTATGGCCATTGCAAAGCGCATTCTTCGCATGGGCTATTATTGGCCATCTTTAGAGCGAGATTGTTGCGCGTATGTCAAGAGGTGCGTGAAATGTCAACATCATGCCAATTTAATGCACGCACCTTCCCAGGCCCTACAGACAGTCCAGTCTGCTTGGCCATTTTCGCAGTGGGGCCTCGATCTAATCGGAAAGATCTCCCCGCATCGTCAAGCCGTCACACGTTTATCATAACGGCCACATAATATTTTACCAAATGGGTGGAAGCAATTCCGTTAACCTCTACGACAGGACCCCGCATTGCGGAGTTCATTTTGCATTACATCATATGTCGTTTTGGTATTCCATCCAAAATAATCTCGGATAATGGGCCATCATTCAAGAACAAAGACGTGCGTGCTTTAACCACAAAGTACAAAATTCAGCACAGCTTTTCAACACCCTATTATCCGCAAGCAAATGGGCAAGCAGAGGCGTCAAACAAAATGCTAGTCGCCATCCTTAAAAAGACCGTCGCAGATAGTCATAAGGATTGGCACATACAAATCCCACTTGCCCTTTGGGCTTATCGCACTAGCATTCGGACGCCCACTGGGGCAACTCCGTTTTCACTAGTGTATGGCTCAGAGGCAGTAATGCCTCTCGAGTTGGAAATTCCTTCCCTGCGCATATCAATGCAAGAGTTCATCGATGATAACACTGCGCGGCAGGCCCGATTAGACCAACTTACGTTGCTTGACGAACGACGCGTTAATGCTCTCGAGCACTTACGTATCTATCAAGAGCGGCTTAAGAGAGCTTACAACATGAAAGTTCACCTAAGAGACTTTCGGGTTGGTGATTTGGTTCTGAAGGAAAACCAACAAAACTCTAATTTGCCGTCCCATATGAGAGACAAATTCATGGCAAATTGGTTAGGTCCTTATGTCATTGATAGCAAAATAGGACCAGGAACGTACAGGCTAGCTTCTCTTGACGGTATCAAGGAAACAGAACCCTTGAATATCAGTCATTTGCGACCATTTCATATCTAAGAAAGCCATATACCAAAAAAAAAAAAAAACTCCAAGGATTATCGCAATCTCTTGGTCACCCAAAAAGCTCCAAGGATTATCACAATCTCTTGGTCACCAAAAAGCTCCAAGGATTATCGCAATCTCTTGGTCACCCAAAAAGCTCCAAGGATTATCGCAATCTCTTGGTCAACCCAAAAAGCTCCAAGGATTATCGCAATCTCTTGGTCACCCAAAAGCTCCAAGGATTATCGCAATCTCTTGGTCAATACAAAAAGCTCCAAGGATTATCGCAATCTCTTGGTCAACCAAAAAAAAATCAAGAAATTCAAAAAAACAAAACAACAAAAATCATCAAAAACAACAAAGATTTGCATCTCAATTCTAGGCATACTCAAATTCATCAAAAAAATAATATTCTCCACCTCATCTTCACCTTCACCAAAACAATCCAAAAAATCAAAAACAACAAAAACACCAAGCATAACTTTTACCACACTACATCAGTGGTCTGGGAATGTACCAAGAGTTTCAGTGATTCAGTCATCATTTTCCTCTTTAGCCATGTAGTGTATCAAGTCGAACAGATTTTACGAAGGTAGAGTCATACTTGAAATACACCTTGTTACGTAACATCCCAACACAAATCAAAACACTAAAATTCCCAAATTGTGTGAACGAAAGACGAAACCTCCAAAATAATCTAGGTCACCACAAGCGAAACGGTTATCTTGCTCATCCCCCCGTGCGAATGACCCCTAGAATGCTGAGAGTTGGCAAAAGGACAAGCATCCTCCCTACCCAATTCCCTAAGAATCCCTAAAGTTCTCAACAGTTGCAAAACACAAAAGCAAAATGTCAAAACTCCAAATTTGACAAACTATAGTGCACACATCAAAAGGCACAAACAACAATGATTTTCGTCACTCCATATCCCCAATCCCTTGCTCGAAAGAAAAACAAATCAAAATAAACAGTGATCTCATCACTACAATGAGCAAGTATCCCAATACAATTGAAGAAAAGAAGGGAGTTGACCTTGAATCCCCGGAACTCTCAAACATTCTATAGGTCATAAGGCAAGCTTCAGTACCAATTTGGTTGATAGCCTATCGGCAATGTAAGTAAACCTCTCGCATGACGATATATCTGTCACATTAACTTGCGTACAGATCAATGTTTGCATGTGGATGAGCTAGCTTATGGCATCCTGGATTACACCGCAGATTAATCTTAGTACATACAACAAAGGAATTCGTGGAGCTAATTAGGTGATCCTCAATACAGGTTCGGTTGAAAGCCCATCTGGCACTGGCGGTATCCTAACAAATACCACTAAATGAACTCAATTGCACACACAGGGATGTTAAATAACTTGGTCAAAAACAGGTCCGATTCATACCTTGTTCAAAAGTCTTGTAAGATAAAGTACAGTCATGGATAGTGAGTTAAAACTGACTGAATCTCAGAAAACCTTACATTCATTCCAAAACCATCTGCGCTACTTATCATCCTTATGATACCATCAAAAAATACAAAAACAAAAAAACCATGTAAATAAAGAGCTTCTTAAACAACCTATAGTGCAATCATCACAAATGTCATTCATCCATTTCACCTCGCATATCACATAGACATCAAAAACATATACATTTATCATAACATCTGCATTCATCAAAATAAATAAACATGCATAACAAAAAAATCACATCATCACATGTACAAAACCAAAAATAAAACCGGTATATATATATATCGTCAAAAAGATGCCCGTAGGCTACAAAACCGGTCCTCAGACCCCGCAATCATATCCAAAAACCCAACCTAAGGCGTCGGCCACCATGATCACGCAGGATCGGTGCGACGGGAACTACCCCCCGTGGTGTGGGTCCTACGGGACCCTGTAGGGCGGCTACTACTAGCCCCCGCATCATGCCTGCTACCACCCCCTCATCTAACCGCTCGCGACGAGATGATGCTGACTGCTCAGTCAAACTATCCCTCGTCCGTCGAGAAGATCTACTGATCGAAGGCTTAGGTAGCCGCCCGCCAAGGTGGATGACCTCCCTCTCCAAGTCTATCCGGTACAGACACCACTCTGCCTCTCGCCGATGATAGATAGACAATGCATCATCGCGCTGCGCCAAAACTCTATCCCGCTCTGCCAACTGAGCCCGTAGAAGATCCCTCTCCTCGGCATCCCCCCCGATCTCGCGTCTCCTACTCAAGCAATCTCAACGCCTACATCCGACCCCACCTCCTCTCGTATCCGTCGGACGCATAGGACTCGCGGGGACGTAGCTCGCTCGAGCTCCAACTCGCTCCTCCACATCCTGCATGTCCGGCCGCTCCGGAACACCCAAGCCCACATCCTCATCTCCCACATCCACCATGTCCGCATCATCCAACGGCCCCCCAATCACCCCTCGCTGCCTCAACATCCTCCACTGCCGCCTCCGCGCCTCCCAGTGGCCCCTCTCCTCTCCAGCGCCGCAATACCCACCACGAGTCATACTCAGTGGTAGTACCGACGTCATCCACATCCGGGACCTCAATCACCGCATCCGACTCCTCGCCCAATGGCACGGTGACCGGTGGCTCCAGATCCCTCTCATCTCCCCGACGTCGATAGACTACGGGCTCATCGGCAACCCCGGCGCACCCCAAACTGTCGTGTAACCCGACGGTACGGAAAGAACTCATGCTCCGTCCCGTGCCGCCAGCCAACCATCGCTCCCTCCGTACCCGTCGGAGCCACTCTCCACCTCGAGCCAGCTGGACAGTCCCGATAGGGACGCCAAAACACCTCCCCAGAGTGAGCCGAGAAAAGGCATCAATGTAGTGCTCAACGGCACCTGCCCATCGCCGACTCTGCCTCTGCTCCGTAGACCGTCGCCACAAAGCCGCATAACCAATCTCCTCATCCTCCATCACCGCCCGAGTCATCCACGGTAACCCGGTAGGCCTCTCAACAGCTATGTGCTGCCAACCCCAGCACTGCAACAAAAACTGCAACTGACACCCTTCCGCTGTCGACAACGGACCCCGTAGCCTCCCCGTAAAGCCGTGCCAACAAAGTCTGTCCCCATCTCAGAATCAACGGTGCCTCTATCGAGCACTCGCCAACTCGCCACACCAAATCCAAGCAGGTTCCACGGGAACCTCGCGCTCGACGAATCGGGGAGAAGAATGTTAGAAATGAGGCCCATCAAGAATGCGTGCCTCACTCCTAACACCCCCTCTCCTTCCACCAGCTAACCAAAATCCCGCCACCTGGCAATCCACCTCGGCTGTCTCCACCGGGTTTGCTACACCCACTCCCCCCATGCCCAAAACATCTCGTAAGTATAGCAGTCCGCTGATCAAACGAAGATGTCCTAATAGGCGGACCATCTATCGAAATCCGAAGCAACCGATAGACGTCCTCAAGAGTCACAATCATCTCCCCTGTCGAGAGATGGAAAGTATTGGTCCACGGATCCCAAAGCTTGATCAGGGCCGTCAGATAGGCCTGATCCGAAACCACAGGCTCCAGTCGAGCCACCTGCTTGAGCCCAAGGGCATCAAGCCATTCCCAGTCATCATCGGTCAATGCCAACCGCGCCTCAGTAAATGCAGCGGGTACACGGTACCGGCTCCTAACAACCTGCAAAGCAAAAAAAAAATACAAAAAAAATAATATATAAAAATAACAGATCAAATTTTTAGTTCTAGGGTTTCTAACCTTAACTGTTAAACAAAAACATCACAAAAAATCTTAAAGTTTTGAAAAGCGTCAACACAAAAACAATGCATTAAATAAAAGCAAAATAAACTCTAGGGACACTTACAGGTTTCGCCTCGGCTCCGCCGCTCGAACCAGTTTGTGCACTCATGATGGCAGAGAGAATTCCAGTAGCGCTTCGCTTCGCAGAATTACCTCCTCCTCCCAGAGCTCCAAAATCGCAAGAAAAAAATGACACAAATGAGCCCAAAATCAAGTTTTGGCCATTAAATAGGCCTTTTGCACTGGAATTCGTCCTTGACTGGGACGAGCGCTCTGATCAGCGCTCGTCCCACCCAGGGACGAATTCTCCAACTGGAATTCGTCCCACCCAGGGACGAATTCAGGCCAACACAAAAAAAAAAATAAATAAAAAAATGACTAAAAATGCACTAAAAACAGACAATAAAATTGCCCGACAGGATTGCTACTGCACCTGACAACAAGGGCATACAAAATCGACATTGGAGTCACAAATTGTCACTATCATACTCCCTAAGAAGGCTACCATAGCCGGACCGCTCCACGGGAAGACGGATTTTAGACAATTTCATCCCCAAACGACATCACAAAAGGGTCAAAGCCCACTCAAAAACAATACAAAATTCAACAAAAACACAGAAAAAACATTGCCGGACATAAGTGCTCTTGCACTTAACCTCTAGGCAAAGAAAATCGATGTCGAGGTCCAAATTATCGCTCTCCTACTTCCCCAAGAAGGCTACAATAGCCGGACCGCTCCACGGGAAGTTAGATTTTCGATGATTTCACCTCATTACGGCATCACCAAAAGGGTTAACACCCACCAAAAATAGGTCCAAATGTTGGAAAAATTGCACACGCTTAACGGTAAACCCTCTAAAGGCACCCTTGCACAAGTCATCTTGGGTCAAGCGACTCGTCGCTTCTCTCACGAAGGTCATTCCCTCATCGATTCGTCGCTTGAGGGGGTAGTCACACTTAGTCACCAACCAACAATCACACACCCAATTAAGGAAAATGACATGCATTCAAAGAATCATTGACAAAGACAATCACGCTCCCCGCTTGGGGCGATAAACAAGCAACAATCAAATCAATCAAACACTTGGCATTTCGTGAATCATGAACACAAGGTTCCCCCTGAGGATAAAAACGCCCTTTGCCTGTTCATGACTGATCAATGTCTAAGTTCAAGTCACACCTCAACAAAACAGGTTAATACTTGAAATCAAATTCCTTAGCTCGTCAGAAGCAAGGATTCAAGAATGCATGCCCTTTCCATACTTGGGGCATCAAAAGTTGGTTAGGTTACCAAGAAACCCTAATCATTAGTGCTTTGGTTATCTATTTTTGCTCAAACTGCGTCACCCGCAACGCTTCCCAAAAAGGGGCATCTGTAGACACCAAAACAGCACCAATCCGATTATGTGACCGCAAACACTGATCGCTTTGACAAACACAGCCCCCAGGGCAGCCCTCAGAGGTTAAACAGTGGTCTTAACCACTTTCATAGCAATTTTGTAAGGTCAAGAAGCAATTTGGCACACTTGGACACTTTGCCCAGTATTCGTCTCACCCAGGGACGAATTCAAAATAGAATCCGTCCCACCCCGGGACGAATTTCGAATCCGTCCCCCGGGTGGGACGAATTCTAAGCTTAACGGGCAAAAAGACAAATGGTGCCAAGTGGCAGCCCGAGAATAGTCAGTTAATGACTCCTGCCTTGCACGCGTGTGTAGGTGGACAGAGGGGCCGTTAGAAGACTATCACAAAAGGCATTTATCAAAGCCCAAGTCAACGGAGGACTCCCCTCCCTCATGGGAAGACAAGACCGCCACATGGCGCCTATGACCAACACATGGCATTTGTGCTTCCCTCCCAAAAGAGACCCCATGGGTCTATAAAAGGTGGGACTTTTCTCACCCAAAATATACAAGTTGAAGGAGTTTTCAAGCAACGAAGTGCTGCCGAGTTGAAGACCCACTTGCATCCCTTTTGGTTCACCTTCCCACATCCACCAATCTCTTTTGCAAGGGAGGTTGTTGGGTGGCCTTTGGAAGCTCGAACCTGACCCAAATCCAACACATGGACACCTGAACCAACCAATTCGCCGACCCCCCAATCCTAAGAGGTTTTGGGCCCATCCCTAGTGGATTGGCTCCAAAATCAAGTGCCAACGGTGGGAGGCCCACTTGGGCACCCCCGCACTTCCCAAGTCCTATTTTAAGTTTTAGAGCATTTTAGATTACTTTTTCAGGTTGCATTTTGTGTTATTAGGTTTGATTAACCCATAGCTGCAATTTTGTAACTTTTGGTCAGATTCTAGTATGTTTTGTGTCGCTTTGTTGTTTCGCTGACTTGCAGGTGTCGAGGTCAAATTCCCGAGGGTAGAGGCCAAATTGGGAGAATCCGACCATCTGGGTCGTCCCAAAATGGCCCCAATTACATAACCCCCCTGTTTGCAGGCGTTTTGCAAGTCTCGAGATTCGACATTGGAGCAGCAGCAGGTCGGTTTCTTCAACACAGAAGAATTCGTCCCACCCAGGGACGAATTGCAGTCAGAATTCGTCCTGCCCAGGGACGAATTCCAGTTGAAGGTAGATTGGCCTACTGTCTCAGTGGCGATGGCCTTCCGGTAACTTTTCCTATCTTTCGTCAAGTTTTGAAGCCATTTGGACTCACTGTATTTACTGTTTCAGGCAAATGTTTACATGCATATTTCGTTAGTTTTAGAGAACAAACACTTTTCATTTGCGGCAGATGCTACTGACATCTTGGTTGTTTCTTTGTTCGCAGGAGAAGCAGCGGAGGTTAAGAACTCATCGACATCAGCGGCGACATCATCTTGGCCCGCCCATTGCAATCGTGGGCACGCGGAAGGAGGAAGACTAAGTCACACATTGTAACAAAGACAAATTTAACGCTCCTAGCCCCTAAAAAGGGAGGAGACGTCTATGTAACCGAGGATCAGATATTTGAATAAAGAGGGCTGTGATTTCTTTACATCTTTTCTTTCCTTTCCAAATTGTCTCTTTCCTTTGTTTTGGTGCATAAGGTTAAAGCGTTACATTTCGTACTTAGTATTGGCATTATGATTGATCTAGTGTTTCCTTTGCCCGAAATCTCGTGCTTTCAGTGGCGATCACGGTGGGACCCTGTTCCCTAGTTTTTAAAATCACAGAAACTGATTAAATTTTTGTGTTTTGTGCTTGACAGGTACATTTTTTGTTGCAGACTGCTATTCGTCTCTGGCAGGGACGAATTCTTTTTGCAATTCGTCTGACCCTGGGACGAATTCAAATTCGTCTCTGGGAGGGACGAATTATGTTCTGTAATTCGTCTCACCGAGGGACGAATTCCTTCTCGCAGATTTTCAGAGCAGAAATTCAGAGGCAACTGGAGCAGGCAGAGAAGAGGTAGGGATTTTCATGATCTCTGTTAAATTTTCTATTTTTGTTTCTGTTTCTTTAATTGTTTTCATTTAATCCTGCATTGCATTAGGAAAAGTCATTTATGCTTGTTTCATTTTTGCTAAATAAAATGAATCCCACACACATCACGAAACAATTTTAAACCAAGGAGCTGGTCGTAAGACCCCAGCCCTTGATCAAGACCATCGGTGGATTTCATCACCACCTTGGCTTGATTTGCATCCATTTTCCCGATTGTCAATAGTTGTTAGGCGTAAATCCTGACGAAGACTGACCAAGTGCCGCTGGGGTGATTCCCATGCGCACGAGGATAAGTTTTCTATGGTAGGTGCCATTAACAGGACAATCCCCCTTCCGTACTGCCTACGTACCACGTACCTTCTCCTCTCACGTACCTATAGTCTCCCTCTCGTAAGGGCGGGTATATAGAGAGGTTGGTATATCGGCCTGGTTGGTATATTGAAGGGGCGACCTTTTGGGAGTTATATGAGCCGTCATAATGCATTTAAACGATCTTCAAAACCTACAAAAACAAAACAAAACATCAAAATGCACTAAACCAGTTTAGGGCACACCAATAATCCTTAAAAGAGATAATCACGGATTGTGTATGTGTGTGTTTAATTCTGCTTAGTGTAGACAAAAAAAAAACATCATAAACGAGATAAAAACTTATTTAGATAGCATAGAAGCACCGCAATGGTGTACACCCGCAGTCAAGCCCAATCAAGGGTAGAAGCTCCGGAAGGTACACAAAAAGCAGGCACAAGTCGCCTTCACTTCAGTCCTGAGGATTTGGTCATACCGCCTTATAGGTCTAACCTACAAAAGAATCCAATTCAGAATCCTCGGTGGGGTATGCCTATTCAAAGCAGCCCCTTTCGGGAAGATGCCTTACATGTAGACCTTGACATAAATAGAGAATCACCTCTTGAAGTTAGGCATGAGTGGCCACCACGCGATGAAGCGCTAGACAGGCACACCATCCATTTGGAGGGGCAACGTGGATATGGCATCCCTTCTTTACCTCTCATCAGAACAGAGAGACCAAATCCAGAGCGTAGGGCTCCTTACATAGGGCGACCTAACTCCTGCCCACCCCCTTCACACCCATGAGAGGGAGTATGAGGAAGACCATCGCATTCCTCAAGGACAAGCAACAAACAACGCGGGAACCTTGCGCTTCCGCACCAGCCAGGATATCATGATCACCCCTTGAGGCCGGAACCTCGAGCACATACCGCCTACCTCGACAGAGGGAAGCGACCCCATTGAAGATTTTAGACCATCAAAATCGAGGTAAACACATAGGAGGAACATTCGAACCTCCCGAGCAAAATAGGGTAGACCAAATTGACCCGATAGTCGCCAGATATACCACCCGTCAAGCCCAAATCATGCGGCTTAAACAAAGTCATCAAGAGATAGAGTATCAACACCGCTTGGATAGAGAGCGCATGCAACGCGAAGCGGATGAGTTACGCTATGAAATACTTGAGAGGGGGCCAACCCCTCGCATCCAAAGAGCCGAACAATATGAGAGGCATAATCCGTTGGTGCAGACGAGTCTCCACGACCTCGTCAAGCTTCGCCTCCAAGACCTCATAGATTCGAGAGGGAGGCAACTCCCCGAAACAATGATGGGTACCTTCAGCAAGAGCTTGATCAGGGGTCATAGGTTTCGCCGCGAGACTCCTCAAGAATTTTACGAGGAGTATGAACCAGAAGAGGAATATGTTGAAACTCCCCATCAAGGCAGGAGGGATGCCATTCGGCCACCCCTCCATAGGCCTCCAGTTTATCGTAACTTGCAACAAGAGCGAACAAGAGAGGAAGAAATAAAATCTTCCGATGCATACCAAGCGCTATTGGAGCGTTTGGAGTCTGTGGAGACAAAAGTTGCTGGGCATCAAAAACCCACATTACGTCTACTCCGCAGTAATCCGGTGCATCCCTCAGTGCCTACACCTCTTTACCCCGAACACTTCAAGTTGCCTCAATTGGCAGTTTTTAAAGGTGAAGAGGACGCACAAGAACACGTTACACGATTTCTAAGCCAATGCTTCGGCATCCAAGATAATGACGCATTGTTGCTTAGAACATTCATAACCACATTCGCAGGCCCTGCCTCGGATTGGTTCACACAACTGCCCAAACACAACATAAGCAATTTAGATCAATTAGTAGATGCGTTTCTTGAACGCTTTGCCTTCAACACAAGGAAGAAGGCATCACTAAGTGATCTAGCGAGCCTCAAGCAATTTGAGGAGGAAACAATGGCAGCATATGGGAATCGATGGAGAGCTTTGCTTTCTAGGTTACCCTACCGTCCTCCTATGTCTGATCTCACGCAGATGTTCGCAAAAAGTTGCTTAAAATCAATCTCTCGGTCTATTGTTGCTGCGACAATACGACAGCTTAGAAGAAGCTTTGGCGCAAGCCAGAGTCATAGAAGAGATTAAGATAGGCGAAGGCGCAATTGCCAAGCCTAAGAAGAAAGAGTGGAATAAAACCACTAAAATCGGGACAACGCAACCACAACACGCTGCAGTCAACCAAGTTGCGATAAATGTTCCCGCGCCTGTGCAAGAAACGTAGCCTCAAAAGGCTAACTACCAGGCAGTGCCTCCTGCTTATGAAAGAGATAATAGAAGACAGGAGCAAAATTACCCGCGTCGCCCTAGGCGACATTTCACCCCATATGCGGAGTCTAGGGACTCCTTATTTGACCGCTTGTCAGCGGCAAATTTAGTCACTCTGCCGAAAATCCAAATTATAGACCCTAACATTCCCAAGCCTAGGGGGTACAGAGAGGAATTGTATTGTAGATTCCATAGGCGCAGAGGACATGACTTGAATGGGTGCTGGAAATTCAAAGAACTAGTCCAGGATTTGATCGACAACAGAACATTGGTCGTGGACAACCCCATCGCACCAAACAACCAACAAATGGGGGTATTCAAGGACCCCTTGCCTGCCCACGAGGCACGGGAAAAACCACTCCAGATTAACGAGGTGCGACAAGATCTTCCCACGTAAGGATTTGTGGGAATGATTAGCATAGTAACAAGGAACAGAAGGTACCCAAAAGTTGCCCCCGAGGTAGCTACGAGGGAAGTTCTAACATCATCGCAGCCTCAACAACGCCCAACGCAGCTTACTCCCGCCTAGACCTGAGGTCACGATACGAACCAAACTCACGCAGAGTTTGCGGACCACGTCGGCTAGGTTGTCCATCTACGAGCTTATTCAACAATCAGCTCCCCATAGAGAAGCTCTTATGGACATTTTAAAAGCCATTGAATTACAACCCCACGAAGCAAATTCTTTCAACGCCTTCGTGGGACATGTGAAACAATGTACGGAGCCGGTCATCACATTCAGAGAAGATGAGGTCAAAACGATATCAAATGACATGGCAGATCCACCCCCGCACGTTATCGCGCGGGTCAACGGGATTCCGTACAAGAGAGTGCCGATAGATACTGGCTCGTCCAATAACATCATAACCACTGCAGCCTTGAAGCATTTGAAGTTGCCAACCTCTCACATCACAGCCTCCACGTACACACTCGCGAGCTTTTAACGATGCAATATGCTCGACAGTCGGCATAGTTGTTCTGCCTATCCAGGTAGGACAAAAGTCAATACCTACACTGTGCCATGTGCTGGAAGGTGAAATGGCTTATAATATACTGCTAGGGCGGCCTTGGATCAGGGACATGAAGTGTGTCCCTTCGATCGCCCACCAATGCTTGAAGTATGCTTATGAAGGGGAAATACATGTAGTCCCAATGGACTTAGAGCCCTTCAAGTATTGCAATGCGGTACAATTCATACCTCAATCGACCCTCCCTTCAACGCATTTGGATTTTCAATTAAATCCATCTAAACAGGGTCCAATACCGCAGGCACCACTGGTGGCCAACAAGGCAAAATCCCAGCCAGGTGAGACTTCATCACCTGCTCCTTCATCATCAACGCCACCTATCATGGCCCAACAGAAGGACAAGGGAAAACAAATCATGGAAGAGGTTAAGCCCTTAGAAGAAAGGTTGCCCACAATCTCAACGATATCAACAGAGGAAGCACCCAACACAACGGAAACCAAGACTCCTGAACCACCAAACATGGAGTGGACTCGGGAAGGACTACCGTTTCCTCCCACCCAATCATCAACAATCACCGTTGAAATGGCCAAGTACGGGCCTGGGGGAATACTTAGTGCAAAATGTTGTGGCAACCCCCACATTGGAGTCAGTACAAGACATGGGAAGACCTCGCCTTCCCATTGGAACAATTGTTCCTCTAGGCTACCCACCGAACCAGACAAATTTTGTGTATGGGGGCCTTGATCATGGTCTTGAACCATGCCAACAAAAGGAAGCAGACGAAGAGCCTTTTGTTGAAAACATCAATTATCTCTCAAACCCAGAATTTGCCCTAAAATATCTCGGCCAATGCAATTGGCATGGATACGGGCTAGGCAGATATGAGCAAGGGATGCGGATCCTTTGCCAACCAAGATATCAGATGCCATATGACAAGTCAGGGGTAGGGTTCAACCATCCCCTGCCATTAGACATCTTGGTTGAAAATATGCAAGGCCTAGAAATAGGCAACAAGGGGGGATTGGCATTAGACCCTTATGCCAATCCAAATACAGAATACACATTGGGAGACTACCTCCCATGGTCAACAAACACCCCTGGAAATAGCAATAATCCCTCTCCTTTGCTAGAGAGAGGCGAAAGTTCGGATAGTAATCCTCAAAGAGAACATCAACGGCTGCCGGACATCTTTCTGAAGCTGTTCCCCTTAGAGGTTCCAGATGAAACAACACAGTCTCAAGAGAATCAGGTCCCTCCACCAAGAGTGGAACAACCGCAATGGGACCAGATTAATTCACTGGAATAGGAGGAGTCCTCAACGTCGCAAGCAACAGATGTCGAAGAGGATGAACAATTTTGGATCTATGAAAGCGATTCAGAAGATGAAACTGAAATGGACTATCTCAGACATGCGCGACGACATCACCGTGCTCTAACTCATGAAGATCTAATGGGACAGATGGGTATACTACTAGGGCATGAATGGCACGTAGACCCAGCGAGGTGGGACCAAGTGTTAGACCTATGGCTCCAAATTCAAGATGAGCATCGTCCACCTCGAGATCCCATCATGACACCAATGCCGAGGGAAGACCCCGCCTTCCTTTTCACACATAGAGATGAATTTGCACCTAGAGAGGATCCATTCGTGCCCGTTCCCGTAGAGCCAGATCCGGAGTATAGGGAACATCTAAAAGAATCAAGTCATCACACCCGCGGTTCTGGAGACCAAATTCATTCCATCCACATGATCTCCATTGATTTGACCGCACCCATCCGCAATCCGACCGATCCATCACGGTCATTGCATCTAGACATGGATGCCATCGACTGGGATCGCGTCAATTCACCATTGTCACCATCAGAGTATCGGCCTTTCGGTGAAATGCTTCATTTTACCCCAAGGACAACTCAAGATATTTTTCAAGCCGAAGAGGGACCCGAGGTTCCAAACGTAGATCTTAACTCAGCTAATGATATCCATTTAATCCTGACTCCACATCATTTGGAGGACGGATCCCACATGTCGACCGAAGAGACGATCGACGTAGACATCGGATTAGATCCAATGAATCCATGGATTCTCAAGCTGGGGGTAAGCCTTTCCCCCGAAGAGCAAGCCGATTACATTGCCCTTCTCAAAGAGAAGAAGGAGGTTTTTGCATGGTCGTACAAAGATATGCCGGGACTAGACCCGCAGCCTAGTCATGCACAATTTAACGCTTGATCCGAAAATCAAGCCTCTAAAGCAAAAACTAAGAAAGATGCACCCAACAATGGCCTTGATGGTCAAAGACGAATTGCAAAAGCTGTTGGATGCACAATTTGTCATCTGCGTGGATTATCCGCCATGGTTGTCCAACATGGTTCCCGTCAAGAAGCCCGACGGGAGGATTCACATATGCACCGACTTTCGAGACCTAAACAAAGCGAGTCCTAAGGATGATTTCCCCTTGCCAAGCATCGACGCATTGGTAGACGCTACAACAGGTCACGAAATGCTCTCCCTAATGGACGGTTTCTCAGGATACAATCAAATTCGTATCAATCCTGAAGACCAACTCAAAACGGCATTCACAACGCCTTGGGGGACATTTTGTTATAAGGTCATGCCTTTTGGCCTTAAAAATGCTCGGCGCTACATACCAACGTGCTATGACTTATATCTTCCACGATTACATGCACAAAACTTTGGAAGATTACATGGATGATTTGTTAGCCAAGTCTCTCTTGCGCTCAGATCATCTCGGTGACTTAAGCAAGATTCTCGATCGCCTCATAGAGCATAAGGTTAGACTGAATCCCAAGAAGTGCGTGTTCGGCGTCACATCCGGAAAACTCTTGGGTTTTATAGTCTCAAAGAGAGGCATCGAAGTGGACCCAAACAAAGTCAAGGCAATCCTTGAAATGGCTCCCCCAACCACTATCAAGCAGCTCTAAGTCCGCAAGGAAAGGTCACGTCGATTAAACGCTTCATAGCGCAATTATCTCACAAATGCCGACCCATGAACAAATTATTGCACAAGGGGGTCACATTTCATTGGGATGACGAGTGCCAGTCAGCCTTTGACGAAATCAAACAATACTTGGCTTCGCCGCAGTATTGGCACCACCTAGACCAGGTGTGCCGTTCTACTTATACATCTCAGCTACTGAGGTGGCACTGGGCGCAATGCTAGCCCAGAAGAATGAACTTCACAAAGAACAGGCTACTTACTATCTTAGCCGCACCCTGGTCAGGTTACGAACTTAACTATGCATACGTTGAGAAACTCTGCTTGGCAATGGTGTTTGCTACCAAAAGGCTACGCCACTACATGCTGAGCAACACTACGTATGTTGTGTCTAAGGAGAATCCATTGCGATACATGATGAGTCGTACTTATCATAGTAGTCGCACGGCGAAATGGATCATGTTGTTGACGGAATTTGACATTGAGTTTATTGGGAAAAAATCTATAAAAGGACAAGTCATAGCCGATCAACTAGCAGAGGCTCCTCTTGAAGACGATCAGCCTCTAGTCATAGAACTACCCGATGATGGGGTCTTCCATGTCTCAGAATCGCCAGATTCTGAAGAGCCTGAGTCTCAGGCCGACATAACCTTATTTTTCGATGGTTCTAAATGCGAGCAAGGTGGTGGCACAAGAATTGTATTCTTCACACCGCAGGGCGCTCCAATGCCCTTGTCATTTAAATTAAACTTCCAGTGCACCAACAATAATGCAGAATATGAAGCCTTGCTCCTAGGTCTTCAAACAACAATCGCCATGAACATCAAAAGACTGAACATCTTTGGCGATTCGCTGTTAATCGTCAATCAAGTCAAAGGGGTATATCAATGCAAATGCCCAGTTTTGAAGGCCTATAAAGCCCTCGTGGATAAATTCCTGGCAAAACTTGAGTGGTATGACATCGAGGCACTCCCTCGATCATCGAATCATTTTGCGGACACAATGGCCTCCTTGGGGTCACTAATCCCGCAAGACCTTTCCGGTGATATAACAACCATTCAAGTCAAAACCTTATCGCAACCCGCGATGGAGCGTGCAAGCTCAGACTTGACGCCAGGAATCCACATGATCCAGATCGAACCATCCTCGGATAAGTTCTTTCGAATCCGAGACCGTTTGAAACGTGCCAACTGGGGGTCTTTGTTCTCCCCCACTCCCATTAATAGCAACACAATGCTATTCTTACAAGTTCTATCCCATTCAGCATTTGTTAGGGAAGAACTTCAAAAGGGATTGGCTGTTCATACTGTCGAGGTTTCTGATCAACAGGACTGGTATTTACCCATAAGAGATTACCTCAAGTTAGGTAATCTTCCCTTTGGATTGACGCACGCCACAAAACGAACATTCAAGCAGAAAGCGGCTAAGTATGTCTTGATAGGAGACATTTTGTATCGTCGAAGCTATGACGGAATTCTTCTTCGTTGTTTGGACCAACAAGAGTCCACTTGGGCAGTCGCCCAAGCGCATGACGGTACATGTGGTGGCCACTTTAGTGGTATGGCCATCGCAAAGCGCATTCTTCGCATGGGCTATTATTGGCCATCTTTAGAGCGAGATTGTTGCGAGTATGTCAAGAAGTGCGTGAAATGTCAACATCATGCCAATTTGATGCACGTACCTTCCAGTGCCCTACGGACAGATCCAGTCCGCTTGGCCATTTTCGTAGTGGGGCCTCGATCTAATCGAAAAGATCTCCCTCGCATCGTCAGAGCCGTCACACGTTTATCATAACGGCCACATAGAATATTTTACCAAATGGGTGGAAGCAATTCCGTTAACCTCAACGAAAGGACCCCGCATTGCGGAGTTCATCTTGCATTACATCATATGTCATTTTGGTATTCCATCCAAAATAATCTCGGATAATGGGCCATCATTCAAGAACAAAGACGTGCGTGCTTTAACCACAAAGTACAAAATTCAGCACAACTTTTCAACACCCTATTATCCGCAAGCAAATGGGCAAGCAGAGGCGTCAAACAAAATGCTAGTCGCCATCCTTAAAAAGACCGTCGCAGATGAGTCATAAGGATTGGCACATACAAATCCCACTTGCCCTTTGGGCTTATCGCACTAGCATTCGGACGCCCACTGGGGCAACTCCGTTTTCACTAGTGTATGGCTCAGAGGCAGTAATGCCTCTCGAGTTGGAAATTCCTTCCCTCCGCATATCAATGCAGGAGTTCATCGATGATAACACTGCGCGGCAGGCCCGATTAGACCAACTTACGTTGCTTGACGAACGACGCGTTAATGCTCTCGAGCACTTACGTATCTATCAAGAGCGGCTTAAGAGAGCTTACAACATGAAAGTTCACCTAAGAGACTTTCGGGTTGGTGATTTGGTTCTGAAGGAAAACCAACAAAACTCTAATTTGCCGTCCCATATGAGGGACAAATTCACGGCAAATTGGTTAGGTCCTTATGTCATTGATAGCAAAATAGGACCCGGGACATACCGGCTAGCTTCTCTTGATGGTATCAAGGAAACAGAACCCTTGAATATCAGTCATTTGCGACCATTTCATATCTAAGAAAGCCATATACCAAAAAAAAAAAAAAGCTCCAAGGATTATCGCAATCACTTGGTCAACCCAAAAGCTCCAAGGATTATCGCAATCTCTTGGTCACCCAAAAAGCTCCAAGGATTATCACAATCTCTTGGTCAATCCAAAAAGCTCCAAGGATTATCGCAATCTCTTGGTCAACCCAAAAAGCTCCAAGGATTATCGCAATCACTTGGTCACCACAAAAAGCTCCAAGGATTATCGCAATCTCTTGGTCAATCCAAAAGCTCCAAGGATTATCGCAATCACTTGGTCAAAACAAAAAGCTCCAAGGATTATCGCAATCTCTTGGTCAACCCAAAAAGCTCCAAGGATTATCGCAATCACTTGGTCACCACAAAAGCTCCAAGGATTATCGCAATCTCTTGGTCAATCCAAAAGCTCCAAGGATTATCGCAATCACTTGGTCAAAACCAAAAAGCTCCAAGGATTATCGCAATCACTTGGTCACCACAAAAAGCTCCAAGGATTATCGCAATCACTTGGTCAATCCAAAAAGCTCCAAGGATTATCGCAATCTCTTGGTCAAAACAAACACTAATTGCGATGCAACCAAAATCAAATGCGCTTAAGTCCTAGAAATGTAAAATGCATGAAACGAAAGAGACGCATTAAAACGAGACACAAGCAAATGGAGAAAACACAGCCCTTTCATTAAAATTTCTTGATCTCTGTTACAATGACGCCTCCTCCCTTTTCAGGGGCTAGGAGCGCTAAAAGAATTTGATTACAATCACTTAATGTTCCTCTTTCCGCGTGCCCACGATTGAAATGGACGGGCCAAGATGATGCCGTCACCGATGTCGATGAGTTCTTCACCTCTGCTGCTTCTCCTGCGAACAAAGAAACAACCAAGATGTCGGTAGCACCTGCCGCAAATGGAAAGTGTTCGTTCTCTAAAATTAACGAAATATGCATGTAAACATTTGCCTGAAACGGTAAATACAGTGAGTCCAAATGGCTTGAAATCTTGACAGAAGACATAAAAAGTTACCAGAAGGCCATTGCCACTGAGACAACTGGCCAATCTACCTTCAACTGGAATTCGTCCCTGGGCAGGACGAATTCTGACTGCAATTCGTCCCTGGGTGGGACGAATTCTTCTATGTTGAAGAAGCCGACCTGTTGCTGCTCCAATGTCGATTCCCGAGACCTGCAAAACACCTGCAAACAAAGGGGTTATGTAATTGGGGCCATTTTGGGACGACCCAGATGGTCGGATTCTCCCAATTTGGCCTCTACCCTCGGGAATTTGATCTCGCCACCTGCAAGTTAGTGAAACAACAAAGCGACACAAAACATACTAGAATCCGATCAAAAGTTATGAACTTGCAGCTATGAGTTAACCAAACATGATAACACAAAATGCAACCTGAAAAAGTAATCTAGAATGCTCTAAAGGAACTTAGAAAGTGCGGGGGTGCCCAAGTGGGCCTCCCACCGTTGGCACTTGATTCCGGCGCCAATCCACTAGGGATGGGCCCAAAACCTCTTAGGATTGAGGGGTCGGCAAATTGGTTGGTTCAGGTGTCCATGTGTTGGATTTGGGTCAGGTTCAAGCTTCCAAAAGCCACCCAACAACCTCCCTTGCAAAAGAGATTGGTGGATGCGAGAAGGTGAACCAAAAGGGATGCAAGTGGGTCTTCAACTCGGCAAGCACTTCGTTGCTTGAAATCTCCTTTAACTTCCTTTTTGGGTGAGAAAAGTCCCACCTTTTATAGACCCATGGGGTCTCTTTTGAGAGGGAAGCACAAATGCCATGTGTTGGTCATAGGTGCCATGTGGCGCTCATGTCTTCCCATGAGGGAGGGGAGTCCTCCATTGACTTGGGCTCTCATAATCGCCCTTGTGACAGCTCTTCTAACGGCCTATCTATCCACCCACACACGTGTGCGAGGCAGAGTCATCAATCGATCGTCCCGGGCTGCCACTTGGCACCATTCTTCTTTTTGCCCGTTAAACTTGGAATTCGTCCCCGGGTGAGACGATTTCAGAATTCGTCCCTGGGTGAGACGAATTCCAGCTTAGTATTCGTCCCTCGGGTGAGACGAATACCGAGCAAAGTGTCTAAATGTGCCAAATTGCTTCCTGACCTTACAAAATTGCTATGAAAGTGGTTAGGACCACTGTTTGACCTCTGAGGGCTGCCTTGGGGGCTGTGTTTGTCAAAGCGATCAGTGTTTGCAGTCACATAATCAGATTGGTGCTGTTTTGGTGTCTATAGATGCCCCTTTTTGGGATGCGCTGTGCATGGCACAACACCGAGCAAAAATAGATAACCAAAGCACTAATGATTAGGGTTTCTTGGTAACCTAACCAACTTTTGATGCCCCAAGCATGGAAAGGGCATGCATTCTTGAATCCTTGCTTCTGACGAGCTAAGGAGTTTGATTTCAAGTGTTAACCTATTTTGGTGAGGTGTGACTTGAACTTAGACATTGATCAGTCATGAATAGGCGAAGGGCGTTTTATCCTCAGGGGGAACCTTGTGTTCATGATTCACGAAATGCCAAGTGTTTGATTGATTTGATTGTTGCTTGTTTACTACCCCAAGCAGGAGCGTGATTGTCTTTGTCAATGATTCTTTGAATGCATGTCGTTTTCCTTAATTGGGTGTGTGATTGTTGATTGGTGACTAAGTGTGACTACCCCCTCAAGCGACGAATCGATGAGGGAATGACCTTCGTGAGCAAAGCGACGAGTCGCTTGACCCAAGATGACTTGTGCAAGGGTGCGTTTAGAGGGTTTACCGCTAAGCATGTGCAATTTTTCCAACATTTGGACCTATTTTTGGTGGGTGTTAACCCTTTTGGTGATGCCGTAATGAGGTGAAATCATCAAAAATCTAACTTCCCGTGGAGCGGTCCGGCTATTATAGCCTTCTTGGGGAAGTAGGAGAGCGATAATTTGAACCCCGACATCGATTTTGTTTGCCCATAGGTTAAGTGCAAGAGCACTTGTGTCCGGCAATGTTTATTGTTGTTTGTTTTTGTTGAATTTTGTACTGTTTTTTGTTGTTTTTTGTGACGCGTTTGGAGATGCAATTGTCGAAAATCCGTCTTCCGTGGAGCGGTCCGGCTATGGTAGCCTTCTTAGGGAGTATGATAGTGACAATTTGTGACTCCAATGTCTATTTTGTATGGCTTGGATGTCAAGTGCAGCAGCACTCTTATCGGGAAAATTTATTGTCTGTTTTTAGTGCATTTTTGATCATTTTTTGATGTTTTTGAAGTGTTGGTTTGAATTCGTCCCTGGGTGGGACGAATTCCAGCTGTAGAATTCATCCCTGGGTGGGACGAGCGCTAACCTGAGCGTTCATCCCAGTCAAGGACGAATTCCAGCTCAAAAGGCCTATTTAAGGGCCAAAACTTGCATTTGGGCTCATTTGTGTCATTTTTTTTCTTTCGATTTTGGAGCTCTGGGAGGAGGAGGTAATTCTGCGAAGCGAAGCGCTGCTGGAATTCTCTCTGCCATCATGAGTGCACAAACTGGTTCGAGTGGCGGAGCCGAAGCGAAACCTGTAAGTGTCTTCTAGAGCTTATTTTTGTTTAAAATTGCACTTGTTTTATTTACTTGTTTTTGCGATGTTGTTTTTGAAAATGTGTTTTAAAACTTAAATCTTGAATCTGGATTTGAATTTTCTTTTTATTCTGTACGCTTATTTTCCATGATTTTTTTATTTTTTTTTGTTGAATTGTTTTCTTTTGCAGGTTCGGAGCCGGTACCGTGTACCCACCGCCTTTGCTGAGGCGCGGGGTGCACTGACTGATGGTGATTGGGAATGGCTTGATGCCCTTGGGCTCAAGTAGGTGTCTCGACTGGAGCCTGTGGTCCCGGATCAGGCCTATCTGATGGCCCTGATCAGACTTTGGGATCCTCGGACCAACACGTTCCATCTTCCGACAGGGGAGATGACTGTAACTTTGGAGGATGTCTATCGGTTGCTTCGGATTCCGATAGATGGACTGCCTATTAGGACATCGCCGCGTGATCAATGGACTACTGTACTTACGAGATGCTTTGGGCATGGGGAGCGGCTGGGTGTAACGAACCCAATGGAGACCGCTGAGGTGGACTGCCAGACTGGCGGGATTTTGGTTGGTTGGTGGCAGGAGAGGGGGGTGTTAGGAGTGAGGCACGCATTCTTGATGGGCCTTATTTCTAACATGCTTCTCCCTGATTCGTCAGTGCGAGGTTCCCGTGGAACCTGCTGGATTTGGTATGGCAGTTGGTAGAGTGCCCGATAGAAGCACCACTGATTTTGAGATGGGGACAAACATTGTTGGCACAGCTCTACGGGGAGCTGTATGCGGTCCGCTGTCGACAGCGGAAGGGTGTCAGTTGCAGTTATCTACTGCAGTGCTGGGGTTGGCAGCACATAGCAGTGGAGAGGCCGACCGGGTTACCATGGATGACTCGGGCGATGATGGAGGATGAGGAGATTGGCTATGCAGTTTTGTGGCGGCGGTCTGCGGAGCAGGGGCAGAGTCGGCGATGGGCAGGTGCCGTTGAGCACTATACCGATGCATTTTCTCGGCTCACTCTAGGGGAGGTGTTTTGGCGTCCCTATCGGGACTGTCCAGCCCGGCCGCGAGGCCGGAGAGTGGCTCCGACGGGTACGTAGGGAGCGGTGGTTGACTCGGGCGGCACGGGACGGAGCATGAGTTCTTTTTGTACGGTTGGGTTACACGACAGTTCGGTGTTCGCCAGGGGTTTCCTAGTGAGCCCGTGGTCTATCGAAGGCGGGGAGATGAGAGGGGGTTAGAGCCACCGATCACTGTGCCATTGGGCGAGGAGTCCGATGCAGTGATTGGTGTCCTGGATGTGGATGACATCGGGACTACCACTGAGTATGACTCGTGGTGGGTACTACGGCGATGGAGAGGAGAGGGGCCACTGGGAGGCACGGAGGCGGCAGTGGAGGATGCTGAGGTAGGAGGGTGTGATTGGGGAGCTCCATTGGATGACGCGGACATGGTTGATGTGGGTGATGAGGCTATAGACTTGGGCATTCCGGATCAGCCGGACATGCAGGACGTGGAGGAGCAGGGGGAGCCCGAGCGAGCCGCTGTTCCGGCGAGGATCCTGTGCATTCGGCAGTTACAGAGGAGATGGAGTCTAAGATACGCGCTAAAAATGCGTGACTGACAGAGCTGCTGTGGATACGGGATCTGGAGTTGGGGGATGCACGGTAGGAGCTGGGGGATGCGCTGCTGGAGAGGGATCTCCTACGGTCCCAGCTGGTAGAGCGGGATAGAGTTTTGGCACAGCGCGATGATGCAGTGTCATACTATCATCGACGAGAGGCAGAGTGGTGTCATCACCGGATAGAGTTGGAGAGGGAGGTCATCCGCCTTGGTGGGCGACTTCCTGAGCCCTCGGTCAGTGGATCTTCTCGCCGGACGAGGGATAGTGCGACTGAGCAGTCAGCATCATCTCATCGCCGACGATTAGATGAGGGAGGCGGTAGCAGGCATGATGCGGGGGTTGGCAGTAGCCGCCCTGCAGGGTCCCATAGGACCCACACCACGGGGGGTAGTTCCCGTCACACCGATCCTGCGTGATTATGTTGGTGGACGCCTTAGGTTGGGTTTTTGGGTATGATTTCGGGGTCTGAGGACCATTTTTGTAGCCTGCGGGAATTTTTTTTTTTTTTTGACGATATATATATATACCGGTTTTATTGTGGCTTCTTACATGTGATGATTTTATTTTTGTTATGCATGATGGCTAATGACTATGGATTTATGCATATTTATTTATTTTGATGAATGCTTATGTTATGATGAATGCAAATGTTTTTGATTTCTTTTTGATATGCAAAGTGAAATTGAATGGATGATATTTGTGATGATTGGTTATGGCACCATAGGTCGTTTAAGACGCTCTTTAATTCATTTTTCTGCGATTGCTATGATGTATGACTCTTGTATGGATATATGTGGTTTTCTGTTTTTGTATTTTTTGATGGTATTATAAGGATGATAAGCAGCGCAGATGGTTTAGGAATGTATGTAAGGTTTTTTGAGATTCAGACAGTTTTAACTCACTATCCATGACTGTACTTTATCTTACAAGACTTTTGGACAAGGTATGAATCGGACTTGTTTTTGACCAAGTTATTTTACATCCCCGTGTGTGCAATTGAGTTCATTTAGTGGTATTTGTTAGGATACCGCCAATGCCATATGGGCTTTCAACCGAACCTGTACTGAGGATCACCTAATTAGCTCCACGAATTCCTTTTTTGTATGTACTAAGTTTAATCTGCGGTGTAATCCAGGATGCCATAAGCTAGCTCATCCACATGCAAACATTGATCTGTATGCAAGTTAATGTGACAGATATATCATCATGCGGGAGGTTTACTTCTGTTACCGATAGGCTATCAACCAAATTGGTACTGAAGCTTGCCTTATGACCTATAGAATGCTGAGAGTTCCAGGGATTCAAGGTCAACTCCCTTCTTTTCTTCAATTGTATTGGGATACTTGCTCATTTGTAGTGATGAGATCACTGTTTATTTTGATTTGTTTTTCTTTTGAGCAAGGGACTTGGGATATGGAGTGACGAAAATCACTGTTGTTTTTGCCTTTTGATGTGTGCACTGTAGGTTGTCAAATTTTGGAGTTTTGACATTTTGCAAATTTTTGGTGTTTTGCAACTATTGAGAACTTTAGGGATTCTTAGGGAATTGGGTAGGGAGGATGCTTGTCCTTTTGCCAACTCTCAAGCATTCTAGGGGTCATTCGCACAGGGGGATGATCAAGATAACCGTTTCGCTTGTGGTGACCTAGATTACTTTGCAGGTTTCATCTTTCGTTCACACAACTTGGGAATTTTTAGTGTTTTAATTTGTGTTGGGATGTTACGTAACAAGGTGTATTTCAAGTATGACTCTACCTTCGTAAAATATGTTCGATTTGATACATTACATGGTTAAAGAGGAAAATGATGACTCGAATCACTCGAAACTCTTGGTACATTTACGGACCACCGATTGTAGTGTGGTAAAATTTATGCATGGTGTTTTTGTTGTTTTTGTAAAATGGAACTATGCGGAACAAGATGGACTAGCAGAGCAATTGCAGCCTATGGTGCCTTTGACCTATACAACCACAAATATGCAATGTATGGATGCAATGCTTAATGCAACTACATATTTTTGTACTTTTGATGGATTGATTTTGTGAATGTGAATATGCGGTGCTAGAGGAACTCTCTATTGATGAATTTGACCAAGCGATTGCGATAATCGTTGGAGCTTTTTGGTGTGACCAAGTGATTGCGATAATCCTTGGAGCTTTTTGGGTTTTGCCCAAGTGATTGCGATAATCCTTGGAGCTTTTTTTTTGACCAAGTGATTGCGATAATCCTTGGAGCTTTTGGATTGACCAAGTGATTGTGATAATCCTTGGAGATTTTTGTGGTGACCAAGTGATTGCGATAATCCTTGGAGATTTTTGTTTTGACCAAGTGATTGCGATAATCCTTGGAGCTTTTGGATTGACCAAGTGATTGTGATAATCCTTGGAGCTTTTGTGGTGACCAAGTGATTGCGATAATCCTTGGAGCTTTTTGGGTTTTGCCCAAGTGATTGCGATAATCCTTGGAGCTTTTTGTTTTGACCAAGTGATTGCGATAATCCTTGGAGCTTTTGGATTGACCAAGTGATTGTGATAATCCTTGGAGCTTTTTGTGGTGACCAAGTGATTGTGATAATCCTTGGAGCTTTTTGTTTTGACCAATTGATTGCGATAATCCTTGGAGCTTTTGGATTGACCAAGTGATTGTGATAATCCTTGGAGCTTTTTGTGGTGACCAAGTGATTGCGATAATCCTTGGAGCTTTTGGATTGACCAAGTGATTGCGATAATCCTTGGAGATTTTTGAGGATATGGCTTTCTTAGATGTGGAATGGTCGCAAATGACTGATATTCAAGGGTTCTGTTTCCTTGATACCATCAAGAGAAGCTAGCCGGTATGTCCCGGGTCCTATTATGCTATCAATGACATATGGACCTAACCAATTTGCCATGAATTTGTCCCTCATGTGGGATGGCAAATTAGAGTTTTGTTGGTTTTCCTTCAGAACCAAATCACCAACCCGAAAGTCTCTTAGGTGAACTTTCATGTTGTATGCTTTCTTAAGCCGCTCTTGATAGATACGTAAGTGCTCGAGAGCATTAACGCGTCGTTCGTCAAGCAACTTAAGTTGGTCTAACCGGGCCTGCCGTGTAGTGTTATCATCGATGAAATCCTGCATTGATATGCGGAGGGAAGGAATTTCCAACTCGAGAGGCATTACTGCCTCTGAGCCATACACGAGTAAAAACGGAGTTGCCCTAGTGGGCGTCCGAATGCTAGTGCGATAATCCCAAAGGGCAAGTGGGATTTGTATGTGCCAATCCTTATGACATCTTTCCATTTGCGACAGGTGCTACTGACATCTTGGTTGTTTCTTTGTTCGCAGGAGAAGCAGCAGAGGTGAAGAACTCATCGACATCAGCGACAGCATCATCTCGGTCCGTCCATTTCAATCGTGGGCACGCGGAAAGAGGAACATTAAGTGATTTTAATCAAATTCTTTTAGCACTCCTAGACCCTAAAAATAAACTCAACAAACGTATTTGTTTTTCAATGAGTGACGATGGGGCTGGTCACCAACCCTAGGATTTCTCGTTGCCAGCTTGTTAAGATTTATAATTTTGGGGCATATTCCAAATTCATTATTGGACCTTTCAAATCATTATACATATTGGATTTTACGTATACAACATGTCACAATCTTGCAAAAATGCACGTAACCAACTTGGTTCTCATCACAAGCTTTGCCACTATTCCCAAAAAATCTTAATCTCATTTTCTGTTCTTATCACGTGCTTTGCCAAATTGGTTTTGGAAACGATCTTGGTTATTTGAACTTGGTTCATTTCATTCAATGTAGTATTAGTTCTTTTGTTTAACCAATTTTTTTTATTAAGGTTTATATTATCAAAATATTATATGTGGTATTAAGTTAATTAAATCATATTTATTATATTTTATTATAAAATATATTTTTTATTTTTTTTTAAATTAATTATGCATTTGCTATTAAACTTTACATTATTTTGATTCTGAGATGAAATTTACTTTGGCAAATAAACACCATGATTAACTAAATTATCTACTAACCTCTTTCATTTTTTATAGTCATGTTGATATTTTTAAGATGAGTCATTAGTTAATAATTGATGGGCATCAAATATGATGATACACTTGATCAAATTTGCATGTCCATTTTACACGATGACATTACTACTAATTTAGAAATTCCTATCAATTAAATTTATCTTCATCACTTTTCAATGGTGAACTTAATCCTTACAAGGATTTTCTTGGTCTTTGCATGATTTTTAGTTAAAACTACACATGATTATATGTAAGTTAAAAAAATAAATTCTTTCATTATTTTATAAATCATTGGCTTCTTTGACATTACTTAGATATACTTTCATACCATCATAGAAAAATTAATTTTAATGAAATCAGCCTTTTGATGTTTTTATTTTATCATAGATCAACAGAAACCTTTGTGTTAAGTCCATTTACATATATGAACATTGTATATATATTCAAAATTTACAGCCAAGAGGCTAGCATATTTTTTCACGCATGAGATATCCCATGATGATAATTATTCCTTTGGAATTTTCTCAAGACAAGCAACTAGACATGGATATGATTATGGTATTTATTTAAAAAATTTATGTTATTCCTATTAAGCCAAAAAATATAAAAAAATAATGTGGGACTAATCCTCCACTAGATGTCTAATGATTTAAATATTCAACCAAACATTATACCAACAATTTATGAAATTTATAATATCAAGTTACCACCTAATATATTTATTGATCACTTGCAAACCCTATGATATGAACTTACATGTTAAGGAACTCCTAGGTAAGGTTCATTTAGATCATTGAAACTTATAGCATCACCATAACCAATATATCTTTGAAATAATTTTTTATACTCAATGCTCTTCTTGATCATTAAATATTTAACTATGTTATGGCCTAAATGTCAATTTCTAAAATTTTATAAGCCTGCCCCTCAAATTTTCCTTTTTTATAGACTCTATCCTACTTACAAAGAGGAAATATACCTTTTTTCTCATATTATTTCCAAAATAAATACCTTTCAATTTTCTAAATTCACATTATATACATACATCATTTATAAATATATAAATTGTAATATAGTATTTATAAGTAATAGATTTTAATCATAGTTAGACATGATTTCATTCCATATAAAATTGAGTCTCAAATATCCTTCTTCTTTATTTTTTAAATATACAAGTACTTAGATAACTTGACCATAATATTCCATCGTCAAACACTAAAAATCCATAGTAATCTATTATCAATATAGGGTAGTACAAACAAAAAATATTGTAGATCTTGTCTCAATAACATGACATAATAACATATTCATATCATGATATTAATTATTTAAAATCTATGGCTTATCTAGTGAAGTGATAACCCAAAAGAAAAATATCATGAACAAATTGAGGATGAGATTTAAAGTTACCATTTGTTACAACGTGAATACTTTTTATTTTGTATTTAAAAAAATCATTCTTAATGCCTTGTCAAGAATAATGAATATATAAGGATGTAATGGTTCACCCGTGTTTATTCAATAGGATTATTTATTCAATGGAGGATTAACTAATCTAAATATAATGTTTTAATCAGCTATAACAATATCTAATGCTTTCAAACCAACATTAATCAAATTTATTCAAATAAACCTTATCATATGCTTTAGTCATATATAATTATATAAGAACCAAATTTAATAATTTTTTATTAGATATTAAAAATTTAAATAAACCTTATCATATAATTTAGTCATATCTAATTATATAGGAATATCTAGTTAAAATGAAAAAGAAATATTGCTTCTTTTGCAATAAACACAACCAAATTTTTCTTGCCTTAATTTTTTTTTTTTACCTAAGATAACATACTTTTTAATATTTTTCATAAATTTTTATAATTATCTTATTTATTTTGTTACAAACAAAAACTATCAAAGATGTTTATCTTACATTTCTTGGGAATCGATACAAAAAGAATGTGTCTTCAATCTTACATTTTATAGCCTTTTTCACCTATCCTCTTCAATAAATTCCAAAATATTATTCTTAAAAAAAGCCCAAAGTTTTTTAGAGTAAAATTATGGAAATCCATCAAAGCTAGGTGCTTTTTGTAGATGGAAGAAAATAAAATTTCCTCTTCTAGCTCTTCCATAGAATTTTTTCTTATCAAGCTTATATTTTGATTAAATGTTTTACAAAGGCTTATCTTGAACCTTATTATATTTTCATACTTCTAATAAATAAATTTGATATAATTATTTTTTAAAACAATATATTCTTCATTAGCATTTATTTGATCTAAATTTTAAATTTTTTTAACTCAACAAAGAGATAAACTTATTTTAGTAGAACAAAAATATAGTGTTTCTATTTGCACTTTTTGTATAATATTTAAGTGAATAGATTAATTCTATTCATTTTCTAGAAAATACTATGATTTCCAGTATGGTATCAAAGTGATTATGGAGTCATGTAGAAATATTTTTTTGAGCTTCTAATATTTCTTTCCATTCCTAGGTTGGAAAAGTAAAAAGAGAACTTATCCTTCCTTCTTTCATCTATTTCAAGATCATTCATGAAGAGGAACATTTTTTTTCAAAAGGGATTTTAGAAATGACGATTTTTTAGTATTTATAGTGAAGACAAACCATTCAAGAAAGTTAGAATTTAATTTTTTTATAAAGGAAATTGGCACCAAAGTTTAAATTCAAAATTAGCTTCATTTGTATGCTCTAGTTTTGGCTTGGTGTCTTCATGATCTAGATAACCCAAAAATCCTCTTCATTGAGAAGCTACATTCCCCCACTAAACATGAGAGAATACCATTGTGGCTAAGGATATGTAATATAACTATGGTTAGACGCAACTGACCAAGTTTCAAATCTAGATGTATATAATTTTGGATTGAAATTATAGCATATTATGTGAAATTCATTCCTTCATCACAACTAGAAATATGACATGGTTGTATGCACTATGCTTTAAAAATAGATATTCATGACACTTTTTTTTTGCTAGGGAAGAATTGTATCTTCTACATAGAGATAGGTTTCTAAAACTCCATCATGCATGATGGTAGAATGGTTGGTAGCAAGTTTGTATAAAATGAAGATTGAATTTTTGAATCATAGTCTCATTGTTTACTTTACTACTATGGATGAGGATATGTCCAAGTGGATGAGATATGATTTTTTCTCAAATATTTTTGGTTTATAAGTTGGTTATCACAATGTTCCTAGCATAAGGGTTATCAAGTTCAAACCTTCACATCAGAACTCATGCCTTTTTAGAACATATTGTACTTCCAATAGGCTAATATGGTGGTTTGTGTGGCATATTTGTGTACCACAAAGTCAATTTTTTTACATATGTATACTTATTTAAGAAATAAAACTATAAAAATATCAAATTAAGATTGCACCAATGGTCACCAGTGGGTCAAGATAATTTGTGTCCATTAGTGAATGAAAATATGACATGCTATGATTTGGTGTCATTTCTCTAAAGTTTGAGGTTTTATTTTTTAATTTTGGAGGGCTATTAGAGTAAACATTTTATAGGCCATAACTTTTGTATATGGAGGATTTTTGAATCCTTGTTTAAAAATAACATGATTTTTTAAGTTTAAGCATTGGTAGCATCAGTTTATAAATATATTTCTATATATGGGATACAATTATGTGGAATACTCCTCAAGCCTACTTACCCTAGTTTGAAGGAACAAATTTACTATTTTCTTTGCAATCATAATATTTGACCTAAGATTTTGGGATATTTTTATGGATTTATGATAGTTATATTAGAGTTTGAGTCCTTTGGATGATTTTAAGAAAAGAATTCAAGAAGTACTTTAGTGAATCCCTCTTCCTCCTATGGAAAATTGATTTAGCTTATTCATGAAGACCTTATCCTCCATGAATCTTTTGCTTCTTCTATTCTTGATTACTAAAATTAGATGTCCCATGGATAAGATAAAGTTTTCAAATAAGGTGATGCATGTTATGAATGAATTTTTTTTTATTCAAGATATACCTTATGCAAAAAGGAAATATTAAAAGAGCTTATCATTATAAGAGGTGGTAAATTTGACTTTTCTTCTTCTTTTAAAGTATTAGAAAGTGTTTTTTGAATGTGTACTAGAGTGTCTATTAGTGGCAATGATGTATGATCAAGCCTAAAAAGATACTTATACTGGAAATATTATTGTAATAATAAATTTCAAATGATGGGAGGAATCCAAATGAGACTATCTTAAAATACAAAAGCTTTCTAGAGCATCCATTTCGATGGGGTGATATTATTGATGCTTTTGGGTCCTCATTTTAGGTTATGGGTAGTGTTGAAATTATAATATAATTCATTGTTAAGGCCAATATTATGTGGTGTATTAGATAATCCTGAGGGCATTTTAATATATAATGTATTTATTATTTTATAAAATTTTATTATGTAATCCCAATGGCCCATATTTAACCTTGTTATTATCAAACCCTATTTATTACTTATAATTAACCTAAATACCACTTGTTATTTTAGCTTGGGTTAAACTTTATGATGTAATTATGGTTTTAATATTACTAAAAATACCCCTATTATATTCCTCATTTGAATTAATTGGACTATGGTATACGTTTATCTATGAATAATAGTGATTATTTATGGTGCCTAGGGTTGAAATCAATCTCTATGTCTATTTTTCTCTTTCATTATTTCTTTACACTTTTTAATTAGATTTGAGCAAATGGATTACTTTGGTTCATTGTTGTAAAAAATTATGAATTTTAGCATTACTGATAAGTGTAGTTTTAGTTTAGTTGAATACCAACATCTTTTGTTACTTTTTTAAATGTGAACATGAATACCATTGGAATTATATTTTCATCTTCTTCTTTCTAAAATATTGTAATAGTAGTGATATTAGATATTGTAATAACAATATCTTCTTTGGTAGATATAGACCATGGTTTCCTCACTAAAATAATTAAAAAATATAACTTACCTTATCAATATCAAACAATCTATAGAATATAAGAAGAGTAAAACCAAATATTTTATCATATGTGAGATGACAATCAAGAAGACAAGTAATATTTTTTATGGATGGGATTGCTAGACAAATCTAGTTCTAGAATTTTAATATGATAAAATAAAGGAATATACCTTAACCATTAAGGCTTTCATGTGACTATTTTTCATCTTCTATGAAAATAGAGACAAGAAAAACCATATATTAAAGAATTAAAAATAAACAATTTTTTTCTCTTGATTTTTACATGAACTATACCTCCCTTGCCCCTAAAAAAAACTATAACCTTAATTTAATTTAATTATACCTTATAGCTATTGATATATAGCTTCTAATATGTTTTAGTTTAATAGCCCAATATAAGAGTATGTGGTATGGTATTGCATATATTATGGACCCCATAAAAAATTCATCTTGGACTATAAAATATAAGAACAAATAACTTAAGAAGTAGGATAAAGACACTGGGTATTCTTCTTACTAAAATAAATGTATACTTAACAAATTTAAATATTTTAATTAGAGATCAAAGAACTATTGAAGAAGAAGAGATTAGAAAATAAATAATTAATTATTTTAATTTTTTTTTCCATCAGAAGTAATGATAATATGAGGAGGTTAAATTAAAATATAGTATTTATGAGAAATATTCCTATGGAATGGAAGAGCCTCAAGATAATATTATCTTACCACCCTTGAAAGGTACTTAGCCTTAATAAATTTCCATAATTTTGTCTTAAAAAACTAGGATTTGTTAAAAAACAATATGTTGTTCATGGTTGAAGAGGTAGGGAAAAAAATATATAATGAGTTACATTGAAGTGATTTTTTTGCTTTGGTTTTAATGGAAATTTATTTGATAGTTTAAAAATTATGACAAATAGATCAAAAATATTAGTTTAGAGAATTTTATATTAGAAGAAAAAATTGGTTTTGTTTGTGATAAAAATATTAATGACATGATAATTGTAAAAGAATCTATATATTCTCTTCATTCTATTAAAAATCTAGACATTTGTACAAAATAAAAAATGACTACAACATAGTTGTAAGCTTATTGTAGTGGTAAGACCTTTGGCCTCTCTTTGATATATCTAAGGTTCAAAACCACTTAGTATGAGGGGATCAAGACTCCTCATAAAACCTTGTGTAAAATCATTGAAAATAAAAAATGACTATAGCATATGATAGGGTTTATTTGTATTATCTATATGATATTCTTAATCAATATAATTTTGATCAAGGTTGGTATGAATGGATTAGATATTAGCATAACACTTTAGAATATACTATTTAAATAAATTTCTCTTCATAATATTCCTTATCTCTTCATGATTCTTGTTGAGGCACTAAAAATAACTTTCTTAGTGGAAAAATCAAAAGTATTAGGTTACAATAAATGGTCACTTTTAATCTCATCTTCAATTTCTTGATGATGATTTTATTTTAGGTCATGGCTTAGTTAGAGAGGTCAAGTAGTTAAAATAAATACTATGTCATAATACATATACATTGATAGATAACAAGTAAATATTGTAATATATATATATGATCTTTTTATTAACACTTAGATCTAATTATTCTGTAATTTTAAGTTTTGAAGATGGAATAATACCATAACTATGTTTGATAAAGGAAATACAAATGTTTAGAAATCAATTTTGGATAGAATGAAATCTTGTTTGAAATGTTGGAAAATAAATTCTTAACTACAACTATAAGGCTACAACTTAAAAAGACTATATATATATATATATATACCATTTTCAAAATTAGTAGTAGATATAGCATATGAGTTTGACAAAATTTAAAGATATTTAATTGAAAAGAATATATAAAAAGTTCTAAGATTCATATTTGTATGTGTGATAGGATTTTCAAACTCAAGACTATTAGAGGAACAAACTAAAAAATATAGAATTTAGTATCTCATACTAAACTTGGCTGAATAATATTTAAACCTTAAACATAATTGATACAATTTAACATTTATAATGTTACTTATAAATAGGTTGTCTTCCCTACGAACAACTTTAGTTAAACTCCTAATGAACATAAAAACCTTGTATTCATGAACTATAGTTACTTGAGCTCAAATAAATTGATTTGATCTTGAAATTTATAAAAACTATATAACAAAATAATTTTAAACTATTAAAATATCTTTTAAATGTTCCCATAAGGCACACGTTAAGGTTTTTAAGTCTTTTCAAAAAATCTTAGATTCAAGATATATATGTATATATTAATAAACTTATTATATATATATAAATATATAAATAAAAGTTATTCAATGTATTCCTCTTCTTTAAACAAAGTTTAAGGGCAACCAATTCCTCTTCCTGATCGTGCATATTTTCATCGCTATTTTACTCTTTAGTATGTTTTGGTTCATCTTTCGTAGTCTAACTTGTAATCTTAAGTTTAAATTATTATTTTTTAACATTTAGTGGAAAAGCAAGTGAACTCAAATGTTATAAGAAAAACCAAGTTGGTTATTTGCCTTTTTACCAGGTCGTAACATCCGGTATTACATCAATTCCAATATTTATAATAATTTGTAAGGTCCAATAAAGATTGTGAAAGGTGCCCTGGGCCTGAATTACAAAACTGTTAAGCTAGAAACGAGAAAATCCTTTGGTTGTTGGGCGGCCACATCGTCACTCACTAAAAATACATTTTTACTTTTACTTTTATTATTTTTTAAAAATCAACGCTCACGTCGGGGCTATCTAAATCGACGAAAAGGTGGTCTAGACTAGACAAACTATGCCATCTATCGCTAAAACTGTTGAGACGTTGCTGTCTAAAAGAAGATATGCCATCCGTTGATAAAAATGGTACGCAGCCTTTTAACGTCCAGCAAGACTTACCAGCAAACTTTGCAAGAAGGCCAGTAAAGAATTTCAGACACTTGTTGTCCCCAGTGTGCATGTATACACAAGCGATAGATGCTGGCGAGCCCAGGAACGAACCATCTTTGGATTTCATTTTAAGGATCTTTTGCCAATCAGTGACTACATCTTGAATGCCCTCCAGGTAGTACAACATAGCCGTAGGAACTGTTTGCAAATGTTCAACAGAAATCCTGAATCACAACGAACTTCTTCAATTAGATAGATCCATTAATTTTGAAATTTGATAAGAATTAAGGAAATCATAATTCATAATAACAATAGGTGGAACTTACTTTTTAAGGTTGAAGTCCCGCTCTTGGTTGATTTGCTTGATAATAGATGAGTCAAAATCAGGAAGATCCAAGCTCAGCACTTTGGCTTCATTCAGCATTGCAGGAAAGACCATCTGAAATCCTTTCAGAAAGCCGTGATTGCCTAATGCTTCGCTTCCCATTGATTCTGCATCGCTTCTTATAAATTCGAGACCTGGAACAAGCCGAACGTAAAAGTTAAAACCAACCAGCGAAGATGGAGGATGAGGATATCCAAGTATTAAGAGTAGGCTTTAGTGATAATCACATTACCTCTTTGCACTTGAATATGGCCAGTGTTCCATCGAGTGAGTGCAGTTAGGCAGGAGAGAGTATTGAGGATTCTATCAGAGAGCAAGAAGCGACGGGGTTCTCCCCAGGAACCTTCAGGTAACTGATTGTGAAGAATCCACTCAAGTGTTTGGGGATATAGTGGTTGAACAGAGCCATCGATAGAGGGAATTCTTGCCACCCATGCGGTATCATATGCAGAGGGGCTTATCTCCCCATCTTTCATGGATTCAAACATTTCCTTGATCTCTGCGATCAATTTGTTCATACGCGCACCCTCCTCATCCGAGGATACCTGAAAAAAAAGCCAGTCAATGAATGAGGCATCCACAACGATACGATTTTGAGAATCAATAATAACCAAATCGATCAATTTTTTGTTGTACTGGAATACCAATAGAATAGAATTCCAACCTCAAATGTTGCAAGAGGATTGTTGGAATCTGGATTAGGATATGATTTTGACTCCGTCAGCGTTGCCGATAAAGCTGCAAGAACAATCATGCACGTAAATATAATGACCTCATTATGGGATTAAAGAATACTCAAAGTTTTTAGGCATAGTTTAGTAGTACGGACCATTACGGCTTTTCTGATGCGCATCGCCATGAAGAGGTTTCGCGTACCCATCAGCAGCCATTGATCGGATGCAGCTATGCCAATCTGCAAACAATCAATACATTATATAATCCATTACAATCGTATTCTGTTTATGAGTGCGGGAAATGCACAGGACAAAGTAGGAAGGCAAAGATACCTAATCTGTGCGCATGGGGATGCCTTGTGTGTAGCTGAAGACCATCGACTTTCTTTACCTTACATGAAAACCATCCCGAAGACTTGGAATTGCAAACTAAAGGTGAGGGCGAACAGAAAGCTTGGGCCATTTTCACAGAATAGATATGAAATAAAGACAATTCACGTCTGCTGTGACTCTGTCTACGCATATATATTGTTTTACCCTTATTACAAAAGGTAAGCCTAAGATTTAGGAAGATAGAGGAAGCTTAGCTAAGTCCAAGAAAAATAATTATAATCTAGATTTTATAGTAAGGGTGATTGAACTATTATCTTAGGTTTTTGGTTTATGATTACATTGTTGGTTTAGATTAATAGATATTAATGGATTAGTGATAGAAGATTGAGAATGGGGAGGTTTGAGAGATGAATCTAGAGAACTGCAATGATAAGCTTTTGGATTATGTAAAAGGTTTAAGGTTGACATGAATGTGATATGTCTTGCTCTTATATTTATATTTGAAACATTAATGTAGAATTGATAGATAGTCTACATCTCATGGATCCATGGCTTTGTAAGAAGAATGTTGTTTAATAAGTTATATGGCATGATATAGAAGAGAGTATTGAGGGTTCAAGACCTAACTTGGATAGGTAAGACTATAGTTCCACTAGCCTAACATTCCTCATTGTCAAAATTTTTGACATTAAGGTCAAATTTCTCTAAATATTTTTTTTATTAGCCCAAAATGACTAATGAACTTTAAGCTATAGACATTTAGATCAAATACATTATTGACTAAAATTTATTTAATGAATTTGTCACTAATATGACATGTAATTTACAATGGCAAATATTCATTTAAAAAGGATTGAGGAATATCATCCTTGTAGAATTATATGATAGTGCGATTAAATCTAATTAATCTTATTGTCATCTCTAATTGTCCTCCAAGTAAAATCACACCTCGTGAGGAGTGACACAACAAGTTTGCACCCGAGAGCACAAGGTTCAACTCAATCAAGGGTCTTTGAGAGTTTTTAGAAGGTCAGCTCCTTGTTAGGATGTGATCTTTAAGATCCGCTTGTGCTCAACAAAGGAAAAAGAGATGTAAGAAAGTAAAAGTAAAAACAACTCAACAAAAGAAAAGGAGGGCAACACGCCAAGAGATCCACTAAGATTTTCTTGCAAAAATAGGCCATATTTACCATACTATGAAAGCATTACTAATTATTTGAAGTATCCACGTCCTAAATTACAACCTAAGATTTTTTTTAGAAAGAGTCTCTAAATCTTAGGAAGAAACTAAAACTTATTGAATTATTGAATTATTTTTATTTTTAGCATCTAAAATTTATTGAATTATTTTTTTGTTATCACTCACATTCTACTAAGGAAGAAACTAAGATTGATATCTATGTCAAGAAGACTATGGTTTTCACATTGTTTTTAGAGATGTCTCTAAATCTATATTAATTGTTAGCTTCTCCAAGGTTTCTCCAAAATCTTCAAATTACTTTGTAGGGATGTTAGGTTCATACCCTCCTCTTCGTCGTCCTACATTCCCTTCATCATTTCTATGATGAATATTGAAAAAATCATCATTTATTATGTTGTTGGATTATCTACAAAACTTGTCTTATTATTTGGGTTTGTTTCTTCATTGACTCATAGTTATTTCCATATTAGGGGACTCTACTAGGAAATATGTATCCTTTTATATAAGCTACAACATATGGTTGATAAACATTAATGTCATTCTAGGTGTTCATAAGAGGTGTGACATGTAGCAGTTATTTTTTGTATAAATGACCATAGCATAATCAATGATCCTCCCTTTTGTTGTAACTTGACAAGTACCAAGGTAATTACATAGGGATTTCCATAACATCTTTAATATCTCCTCTTTCCAAAAGATCAATGGAAGGAAAAAAAAAAAGAACCTTCTAATTCAAATCGGTAATTCTAATGGGAGTTCATTTATGGGAATGAAGTATAAATGCCATGACTTCATGAAAATGATTGCACACCTATAAAAGTAAGGGTTGCCTTCAAATAAGTGCTTATAATCCATGGGATTTGTGAAATTTATTGTAAAATAGTCATTTGCTCTTAGAGCAATTTTCATTTCCCATTTTAGATACAACCCTTTCCTTGTTGAATGTTTAAGGTTTCTTATGATGATGTGTTCATCTTTAAGGTGATTTAAGATATCATCTACAATCAACTATGGTTGTACAAGTACACTAGGATCATTTATTGTTGTTTGAGGAAGATGCTTATTAACTTTGCTTGAAACTACCTCTTGAGGAGTGACATTGTTTATAGGCAAGATTTTGTAGAGTATAGTTTACACTATTAAGATTATTAGTTGAGTTGTTCTTTAGCCCTAAGACAACTAATTTATAGGGGAGAGCATGTGAATTGTTGTGTCTTTCATGTGAATTTATCATGAGAATAATGATATAGGTTAAGAGGTATAACCAAGTTAGAACTGAAAAACAAACGAAAGAGTTGCATGACCAAAAACATCCAAGTAACTAAAACATTTTTAATAACAATGTTATGAAGTAATTTTTTAGTTTTTTCTCTCTATCATCAAGTTGTAAAAATTAATTAATAAATTATCGTTCAACTAATTATTCAAAATAAAGTTAAGATTTAACAAACATTAACAACAATTAAAAATTTAATAAAAAAATTACCATATAAATAACCATCATCAATAATTAAATAAACATAAATATTTTCAAAAAAATTTAAATTAAATATTAGAATTTTCTTCTGAACTTCCACAAAAGCGAAAGAAGTATGAATTAAAATAACAAATTCTTTCCCTTGATTTTTAATAAATTCCACTTAAGGCTATAATATTATTGAATTTTTTGAATATTTCCTTATCATCATCGTCTCGGCTGGTAGTGCTAATAATGCTACGACGTCATAAGCAAAGATCATGTTTTTATTTAACGTGTAAAATTAATCCCAAAGCATGACGTCATATTTAGAGTCTCGTTCAATGTTCAATGTTTGACTATCAAACATGTGGATGACTCAGACTGCATGACGTCATATTTAGTTTTTTTTTTTTATTCTTTTCTTCTTGTTTGTTTCGAGTATAATCTATATAGTCGTTACACACTAATTAACTTTAACTCAGACTGCTTACAATCGATCTACCCTATCCAGCTAGCTGACAAATTTCGGAATATTTTCTTTACTGTTTATGGTGGTCGAAAGGTTTTATGTTTTTTTCTTCTTATTACGTACAGCTCGCCAGTCCATGCTACCACCCACTGCTGTCTGACAGATCCTCAGCCGTAACTTCAACCATCGAAAACGTAAAAAATTCCCAGCTTGTTGTATGGAAGTTAAAAATACGGAGAAATTTAACAACCACTCTTTGAATTTAAAGAAAGCCACCTGAGAGATAGCCGACAAATTTCGGAATATTATTTTTGTTACAAATTTCAGAGAAACCAAACAAGACATAAAAGTGAAAGGTTGTGGTGAGGACGTTGTTTTCTTCCCCCATTTCTTTTCCTTTTCCGTTTTGTCGAGTGCGTAGTTTCATTAATATGTTTTAACTTCTTAAATGCAGATTTTATTATTCCTAAAGGATGGACGGTGGTCACTATTGTAAGATTCAAAGTACTATCCTCAACCTCTCTGGCAGCATGAGGATTATGTACGACACTGCCTTTCTCTCGGCTGTTTCCCTTTCCCTTTCAATTCATTCAAACAACGTTGCTAAATTTGATTTTGCATGTCACTAGTTAAAATCATTCACTCTTGTCGGGTATTTTCTTGGACACATCCTTAATGAGTCTTACCTTAAGGCTTGGGTTAATGTAGCTTGAACTCCTCATGGAGTCAAGTTGTTGATGGTTCAAAATCTTACAAAGGGACTATTTTTGTTTTGCTTTGTGAAAACCACCCATGCTAAGGCAATTTACGAGCATGGCCCTAGTACATGAGAAGCTCTTTGCTTATTTTTCTCCTTGGACCCATGACTTTTTTATTTTTGATAAAATATCTACCAAAGTCCTTATGTGGGTATAATTCCTGGGATTACCTCTACGTCTATGACCCTTTATTAGCCACATAGCAACCCCTTTAGGGTGTGTCATTTTGGTGGAGATGGACAAAAGTTTCCAAGGATACCCTTAAAAACATGTTTGTGTTGAGATTGATATTTCTCGATATCTCAAGGAGACTATTGACATATAAGTTAATGACAATGTGTTATCCTAGTAGGTCCTCTACATTAATTTTCCCAATATGTGTTTTTTGTGCCAGTCCTCAACACACAAGATAAAATATTATTCCTTGATATTGCATAATAGGGACAAGCAGATCCCCACCACACTAAGTGCAACCACTCGTCAACCTCAAGAGGATGGTTGGATGAGTGTGGGAGGGCATAAAAATATGTGTTTGGTTACTTCTAAAGGTAGAAAGTCCAAGTAGGTGCATGTCTCAAAGCTAGTAGAAAAAGGGTATGAAAAGAAAAACATTGACCCCCTAGCTAAAACTACCAATAATGAGGCTCCTCAATCTCAATAGATCCATACACCAAGGGATGCAATAGTGGTTGCTTCATAGTCTAAGCAATCGACCAGTCCTTGAGTACATTTCTACCAACCAATGCAAGGTGCTCTCATAGCTCGAGAAGGGGATCTGCAGAAGAAGATGATGCTCTAGAGAATCAACTTCATATTACTAGTTTTCAATTGGTTAGTTATGTTCTTGATTCCTCTAAAAATTATAGTATGTTGAAGTATCAACAAGGATATGTCATTGGATGCAAAGCCATCATTTATGGGATTGATGGTTCCTATAGAGGAACTAAAATAAAAAATATCCCTCCCCTTCTATGTGGTTTCGATATTCTCATAGTTTTTAATAGAAGAAAGAATATGGGGACAATATACTCAAAAAATCATTTCACCCATCTAAACCTTGGTGGGTGAGTACCAAACCCAATAGTTTGAATAGCTTTGGGGTGTTGGCATTGCTTGAACAAAAGTAGGCTAATGGTCTCAACAAAGAAATTAATCTTTAAGTCTACTTGCAAAGATTTAATTTAAGTCTCAACAGGGCATTGAATTTGCTTGAACAGAAGCAGGATGATGGATTCTCAGTAAAGCAACCAATCTTATCTCCAAAATTACAATTTTATAGTTTAAGGATTTTTTCTCTAGTTTATTTTTAGTTTTGCAATGTAACCGACAAATCTCTTGATGATTTGTTTGTCATTTTTTTTCTTAGGCTCTTTTGACCCTGGATTAGTTTCTTGCATAGGTTTTGGGGTGTGCTTTCATGCCATCCACATTTTTTTGTAATTTGTACTCTTATTACTTTTTAAATAAGATTAAGTCACTTTCAAAAACAACTAAAAAAACTTGTTTTCCAAAAGTTAAATGTGGCTTTGGGAATGCATGGTTCTTTAGCAAATTGTTATCGACAAAATATATCAACTCATATAGCAACCATTGTGGTTCACTCAGATAGATAAAAAGCATTTGTTTTCAATTATATAGCAATTTCATAAAATAATAGAATGAAACAAAGTTAGAGAATTTATTATGATTTTGTATGCTAGCATTTAACTATATAAGAATAAATTTGAGCATAGTGTTGAAATTTTTTGTGTTTATATCTGAAAAGAATAGGTGGGTGTGATATTATTTTCAACCAAGTATGGGTGCAATATATATTGTATGCAAAACTTGTTGGAAAGAGAAGATACAACCTTGAATGTGATAATTAAGGAAATTATCAACAGATTTTACCTCTATGAGGCTATCAAAAAAGGATTTGAACATCTAGTTTTTTTTATAGTATTATACACACAATAAATTTGATTCACCACTATGTGAAGTTGACCTATACCAACATCTTGGATTTGTCAACTTTTGCACCAAATAAATTTATTTCTAAAGCACCCAAATATTCTAGCAAATGTCAATTAAAAACTAAAACTATGCAACTTTAGGCTTTCTTCTACCTATGAATCATTAATTTTTTTTTATTAAATTAAGTGAGGTGATATCAATCATTGAACATCATGGGTGAAGATTTTTTATTTTAATTGGTCATTTGGAATGAAACAACCATGGCCATTTTATTTGAGGAAAGTAGTATTACAGTAACATTTGTTTAATATAAACCTTTTAATATATATTTTTTGGAAATATACACTTTTTAATAATATTGAAAAATACATAATATTTTTATAAAATGCTTTGAAAATATAAATAAAAATTTGTCAATAAATCAAACATAATATATTGCAATGGTTGTAACAACACCACTAAAATTAGTAGACTTATATTCCCTTACACAAACATTTATGTTGGCTTAAGTTCATTGCATAACATACTTATACTAAATGAAAATACACACATTAAATAAGAATATTTCAATTTATGGAGATGCAACATTTTTATAACATCCTAAGAATGCTAGTAATAGGTTTGTCAACCCTTTTAAAAAATACAACCACTAAGTTTTCACTTTTATTTTCTTTTCCTTTTTATTAATAATATTGTTCTAGTTTCATTATTGTTTTTATTCTAATTTTTGTAATTTTTTTCTTTTATTTTTTAGACTTATTTTTATAAATTTGGTATAAAATACACATTGAAATGTTCTAACATCTTCCCTTAAAGTTTATTTTGGGTAAAATTAAACCTACATCAAACTAAACTCATTAATATGGGTTCATAACTTTGCTTAACTAGATACCCATTTATAAATAAAATACGTATTTTTACATTCTTAAGGCACTTCAAAGTTGATGAAAAAGTTTTGAACTAGATTGTAACTATAAGTAAGATTTTTATGGATTGTTGTAACAACCCGAAACAACCCAACTAGATCAACCCAACTAGATGGTTCGAGGGAGATTTTTTTTATTTGATAAACACCCAATATGTAATTAGTACAAGGCATAGATAACCACTTTTGAGCTTTAATCATTGTAGTCAGACCTCAAGTGAAAAGGAATGATAAATTATCATAAAAATCTTATGGGGTTCACCCTTATAATGACCATTCATTTTTATGAACCTCCCATTAGAAAGGACGTTTTAGTGGTCCCTTCACCTTTCCCATATATTTTACACTTGTATGGAACTTTTTGACCACAACATAGGTGTTATCCTCAAAGGCCCATAACACTTAGAGGGGTAAGCCATTCAATTATCTTAATAGGCTATCTTTATGTGGAACCCCAAGTATTATCCATTTTCATCTATTTTTGAGATAGCATGTAAGATATTCCGATATAAATGCCTTAGTTATTAGTGGATGTCCATCCCCAAGAATAATTTCCAACACCATGGAATCAACTAAGGCCATTACTACAAATCACTAGTGATGATCATAGTCTCTTACCAAAAATAATTGATAATAGAGTGGATCGTGACAAGGGTTATGCATAAGGGGTTAGACTCGAAATGTACTTGTAAAAAAATGGTGAATTTTAATCGAAATCAAGGTAAATCCTAAGCAAATCAAATCAATCATCTTCACACCAAAATTTGAGGTATTTAAAGCCCTAAAATGTAAGGTCATATTTGGGGATAACTTTTGCCTATTAAATCACCTTATAACTTCATAAAAACATCAAAATTAGATGATGCTCGAAAAGAGCTTTCCATTAGATAAGTTTTGATTCCAGGGTTAACAAGGTATCCCCTTCTATATAAGGATTCTATTCTCTATATACTTAGGCTCCTTCAACTCCATATTCCTTTAAGAATCTACCCCAATTTTTTTTAAGAATGTAAATTTAATTCTTAGGATTATAATAATTCTTCTAATGGTCTCTTGAAGATATCTCAAGATAATTCTCTTAAAAAAAACTATTAACCATTTATAAATAATATGATTGATAATATTTACATAGGAAACTCTTATTTCTTTTTTAGAAGTTATACAGTGAAAGCAACCATGAAATTAACCATAAACATTTCATGTTTTTTTTTTTTTTTTTTTAAGATAAAAGAATACCAACACCAGCTATGTGGAAGAATGCCAGACATAAACTATTTTAAAGGTAATTATTCTTATGTTCATATTTATTTTGAATGTACTAGTTCTTTTATTTACTTTGAAAAAGTAATATTTAAACTTAAGAAGAGTATAAGCTATCGGTTCTTTTAGGAAATCTACCATAACAATCCTTTAAAAACACATTTTAAGAAAAACTAATATAAAATTTATTAAAACTAACCTCCAAGTTAATATTCTCTTTATTTTAAAGAACTAACTTTTAAGAAAGAATTCAAATCATTTAAGTCATCAAATCTATTCTAAAAGAAAAGAAAACTACATAAATTTTCTAAAAATAAAAGGATTCAATCACTAAATGTTTTTTTTTTTAAATCATGATTCTTCCCTTTAAGACACTATTTATAATAAAAATATATATCATTAAATGACAAGTGCAAAGAATTGGGGTAATTCTTAAAATATTTATTTAATAGGGACTTTTAAAAAAAATAAGATATACGCTTCAATTATATTATAGTAGAGGAACTCCATTTAAGCACTTATAGCTTAAAGTAATTAATTTCTTTATAAGAGTAAATATCATATATATATATATATATATATATATATATATATATATATATATATATATATTTTAAGCAAAAATCCCTTGCGGGGCCTTTTAGTCTAAGAGACAATGAACAGGGGTTCTACACTGTCAAAGTTACCTGGGAGTTGCACCCGACCCTGCCCGCACCAACATTATCAATTGGATTTTGGATACCCAATTCAGATTTTTGGTAGGGTGGAGATTTGAACCTGGGACCTCCCTTGGAGGATTTCCCTCTCCTCTCCAAATCACCTACAACACCTGGGTTATAGGAGTAAATATTAATAACAAACAAAAAATTGAACATTGTTACAACATAAATTATTGACTACTCATCTTCATAATTTGTTTTTACAAAAATAAAGGTGCATCATAATTTTTCTTAAAAGTCGTGTTGGCCTCACTTCCACTTGATGCCAGAGCCTTCTTCCTTTTTGAGCACAACAACTCCCATAATAAGGATGAATGCATCTAAATATGAATGCAATGGTTACTTTTCTACTCGCTACTCAACAACATTAATAATATTGCTCCACTATAAGGTACATTTTAAAAGTAACTAAAACAAAACTATAGAAGAAATACTCATTGATATGGATTAATATAATTCTTATTATAGATGTATTTAAGATATGACAACTATCTTAAGGGCTTCACTAATTTTACTCAGTCACCAAAATAAATATATTAGCAGTCACCAAAATATATTAGCTTCTTAGGAAAAGGGAGACTAGAGTTTTAATTAATACAATCAAACCCGGTTTACTTTAAAAATAATTGTAATGAAATCTTGTCAAAAACCAACATATATACACATAAGAGTAAGTGGACAACAAAATAACTTAATGAATTCACACTTTCATCAATATAAAGTAACTAGGCCTCTTAAATATTCTCAGGTGGCACAAGATATTTTCAAACATCAAGAGGAGAGCTTGGTTAATGGTATTTCCAACATTATACAGTTAGTAGTAAATATTTAAAATAAAATATATGTTTGATGATGTTTGAAAAACATAATTAAATTAGATTGGTATAAAGTTATTTAATAAGAAGAATCAAAAGGAGCGATATAAAAATAATAAACATAACATAGTCACTATTAATTTTGGTAGATACTAATGGTTGATATATGAGGTAAAGTAAAAGAAAACATGGCTTTTCCATAACCTTACTCAACATCATCCCAAGTGAGCATTATTTTAAAATAGCAAAACTACCCATTTAATTATCAAACTATGCAAAATTAGATTATTAATTTTGGTAGATACTAATGGGTGATATACAAGGTGAAGTAAATTAAAACATGGCTTTTCCATAAACCTACTCAACATCATCTCAAGTGAACAATATTTTAAAATAGCAAAACTACCCATTTAATTATCAAACTATGCAAACTTAGATTAGTCTAAAGAATTGGGGTAATTCTTAAAATATTTATTGAATAGGGATTTTTATAAAAAAACAAGACATACGTTTCTATTATATTATAGTAGAGGGACTCCATTTAAGCACTTATAGCTTAAAGTCTACAATAAGAGAAATTAATTTCCTTAAAATATTTATTGAATAGGGATTTTTACAAAAAGAATAAGACATACGTTTCTATTATATTATAGTAGAGGAACTCCCTTTAAGAACTTATAGCTTAAAGTCTACAATAAGAGAAATTAATTTCTTTATAAGAATAAATATTAATAACAAATAAAAAATTGAACATTGCTACAACATAAATTATTGATTATTTCTCTTTATAATATTTTTTTACAAAATTAGAGGTGCATCATCATTTTTGTTAAAAGTCGTGTTGGCCTCAATGCCACTTGATGCTAGAGCCTTCTTCATTTCCTAGCACAACAAATATTTTCAAAGAATTTTTTCTCGAAATCAAAATGACTCCCATAATAAGGATGAATGATGAATGCATCTAAATATGAATGCAATGGTTACTTTTCTAATGACTACTCAACAACATTAATAATCTTGCTCCACTATAAGGTACATTTTAAAAGTAACTTAAAAAAAACTATAGAAGAAATACTCATTGATATGGATTAATATAATTCCTACTATAGATGTATTTAAGATATGACAACTATCTTAAGGGCTTCACTACTTTTACACAGTCACCAAAACATATTAGCTTCTTAGGAAAAGAACCAGTAATACTGGTGCAGAGTAGGGACTAGTACTAGGCCGAATGACACCCGCCTTGAGTAATTCTTGTATCATCTTCTCAATCTCTGACTTCATGGCATGGGGGTACCTGTACGGTCTGATATTGGGAGGTGTACTATCCGGCAATAATGGAATGGCATGGTCATGAGAGCGATGTGGTGGTAGTGTGGTTGGTTCTGAAAAGATGGCCTCATGTTTGTGGAGAATCTGTTGCATGTCTGGTGGGATTTCACCCATTGGGGATGTGGATGGTTGGATGGAGAATAGTTGTGCAATGACCCCACATGATGATTTCTTTAGCAATTTCTCCATGCCATTTGAACTGATAATTTGAGGTGTTCCTACTGGGAAGCCCTTGATGATGTGTGTTTGTCCATTCTGGGAGAACTGCATCCAAAGTTCTGCAAAGTTCCAACTGATAGTGCCCAATGTACTCAACCATTGAGATCCCAAAACAATATCACATCCACCCAACTGGAGGGCAAACATATCCTGCTTGAGTGCATAGTCCCCTATCTAGATTTTAACATTGCGACACTTTCCTTTACAAGGTAAGGTTCCCCCATTGGCTACCATGACCTCAAAGGAATTACAAGTGTGGATATAGCAATTTTCCCACTGAGCAACTCTAGGGTCAATGAAGTTGTGCATGCTTCCCGAATCTAGAAGGATGGAAAGACGTTGGCCCTTGAAAAATCCTGTAACCTTCATGGTTTGAGGAGTAGTAATGCCTGCAAGGGCATGGACTGTAATTGCTATCTCAGGTTCCTGTTTCACTTCTTCTTATGGAGGAGGTGTTTCTGGAGGGTCCTCATCACTCTCGTCAGAGGTATCAGGTTCTTCAACATCTATCGGGAATAATTTTTTGTGTGCACACTTATGCCCTTTGAAAAACTTTTCATCACAATTGTAGCATAATCCTTGGGCATGACGTGCATCCATCTCTTCGGTGGTGAGGCACTTGGGTGCAACAGGTTTAGTATCAACTGGGTGTTGGGCTCTAGGAGGAAATGAAAGTCTATTTTGTAGAAACTTTGATGGGCGTATTTGGGTAGAGAGTTTAGATTTGACCAAACGGGCCAAACTGATAGCTTCCATCATAGTTCGTAGTTTCAACATTTTTACTTCCGCTTGGAGTTCCACCTTCAACCCATTGATATAACAACTCTGGAAGAACCCTTCACTCAATCCTCTTGTCCTATTGGCCAATTTTTCAAATTAAGCTTGGTACTCTCAGATTGACCCTGTTTGTTGTAGTTTGGTCAAGGCTCCTATAATGTCCTCATACTCACTAGGACCAAATCGAGTGAGTAGTTGGGATTCAAAATCCTCCCAAGAGAGATTTGGGTAGGCAAGATGCAACCATTGAAACCAGTGTAGAGCCTCAGATTCCAAGTTAAAGGAAGCCATCTAGACTCGATGAAATATGGGTACATTATGAAGTCGAAAGAATTGGTCAACCCGACATAGCCACCCATCAACATCCTTCCCACTAAATTTGGGAAAGTCCAATTTGGGCATTCTAAAGGGTAGATCATGGTCACGATTCCTTGTAGAACTCTCGACTTGGTATTCGATTTGGGTGGTTCTCTTCTCGCTTCTGCTGTCCACTTCTGTCAGTGCTTCTTCTAGGCGATTGCTAGTGGCCTCATGCTCTAGGCGAAGACCTTGGACTTCTTCCCTTATGGAGTGAAAAGCCGAGTTCAAGTTCTCAATGGCTTTTGTTAGGGATTCCAAGTGTTTTAGTTCTTTCTGGTGTCCACGGGTACCCTGGGCCATTTTTTAGACCTTTTGTGACGAGTTACTAAAAATAGAATTGAATTTTTAGGACTTACTATTTTTAGTAAGTGCCAAAAAAAGTGCTTGGGTGCTATATATCAAAACGATCAGCTGAAGGAGGTGGTCACAATGAGCTATATCTCTCAACACTACTTTTTGGCACCCCAGAATATATATTTTTTTCTCCTGTTTTGCTGAGTCTAACGGTGTTTACAGTTTCTAATTCTGAGCTATTGAGCAAAATTTGGGTACTGGAGCACTATTTATAACTGGCCGTGTTTCACACTCAATATTATATGTATTTTACAGGTGACTGATATGACAGTTCTGTTCTAACCCTGAAGACTGTGAATTCTACCCCGATCGTGTCTTGACCTCTCGACTCGACTGACCGACTATGATCGCCACTTGTAAATTTTATTGTTATTTCTACAGATCGTCAACTTAAGTGTCACCCTCATGGCTTATCCCGAATGCATGTCCCTTCTGTTATTTTTTTAGTAGAGGACTCCTTTCTCATATGCTCACTTTTGAAATACAGGTTTACGAACAAGGATGTTTGGATTTTTATTTTTATTTTTTATTTTTGATTTTTTTATGTTTTTTACAGGTTGAAGTTTAAACAAAACCAGGGAATGCTAATTATAGGAGTATGTACCACCCATAGGCCCTCTAATATACCGACAGTGATGAACAATAGTGCTCGAACCAATATTTCAGGACATTACTCAAGGAGGATTCCACACATACCCTTGAGCACACTACCTGCCTCTCTGAAAATACGGGAGGGTAATCGTCCAGGATGCTGTGTCCTGTAGACTATGAGTAATACAAGTCCGAAGAGCTACCTAATGGCTAAAAGTTTGTTTAATCCTATATGGTCTCCCGATATACCCAAAGATACGTGGGAGCTCAAGTTCGTGTGCGAGTTCTGTCTAAGGCCTGGGTATTGGAGCCTGATCGCCCCTCACTTCACTAGACGCTTTATGGGCTATCTAGCTTAGCCAATAATGACAGATCCTTCGTGATATTTTAAAACCCCCGATACAGGGTTTCTACCTACTCAACTAAATATATATATATATATATATATATATATATATATATATATATATATATATATATATATATATATATATATATATATATATTTGTTTTTGGTCTGGAAAAAAAAAACACTGTATTTTTTTGGATTTTTTTTTTTTTATAAGGAAAAACAGAAATGTGAAAACACACAAAATTTATACCTAACAGGTGGATTGGATGGCAAGAATCATTGCAGTTACAATAGAACTTGGCCCTAGAAAGCACTCTAATACCACTTGTTAAGATCCTGCTATAAAATAAACTCAAATAACACACTCTCACACAATTGCTTGGAAATAAACTCACATAAACATCATATTAATATAACATAAATTTGCATAAAGAACAATCTCACAATAAGACATAATCGCAGGCCTTTTCGAGGGGTCAACCTCCTTCAATACTTCATTAATTTGCAAAAAGATTGTTACATTGGTGCCTTTTTGGGTATTTAAGGAGTTTCCTTCCAAGGTTGGCTTACATGCAAAATGCCACCTGGATTACATGCATAATGCCACCCGAATTACATGCATAGTGCCACTTTGAATTACATGCACAATGCCACTCGAATTACATGCATAATTCCACATGAATTACATGCATAATGCCACACGAATTACATGCACAATGCCACCTATCTACCATGTGTTACATAAAAAGGGTGCCATTTGTCATAGGCACTACCTAAGCTAAAACGTAGAACATTAAAAGATATTAATCATTGGTACTAGCCATGTTCACTAGGAATTATTACATCAGGGGAGTTATTACATTAAGGGTTAGGATGAGATCCTAACACTTTTAAAAAAGAATAAGATATACACTTCAATTATATTATAGTAGAGGAACTCCATTTAAGCACTTATAGCTTAAAGTAATTAATTTATTTTTAAGAGTAAATATATATATATATATATATATATATATATATATATATATATATATATAAATATAAATATAAATATAAATATAAATATATATATATATATATATATATATATATATATATATATATATATATATATATATATATTTTTAAGTGAAAAACCCCTTGCGGGGCCTTCTAGTCTAAGAGACAATGAACAGGGGTTCTACACCATCAAAGTTACCTGGGAGTTGCACCCGACCTTGCCCGCACCAACATTATCAATTTTGGATACCCAATTCAGATTTTTGGTAGGGTGGAGATTTGAACCTGGGACCTCCCTTGGAGGATTTCCCTCTCCTCTCCAAATCACCTACAACACCTGGGTTATAGGAGTAAATATTAATAACAAACAAAAAATTGAACATTGTTACAACATAAATTATTGACTACTCATCTTCATAATTTGTTTTTACAAAAATAAATGTGCATCATCATTTTTCTTAAAAGTCGTGTTGGCCTCACTTCCACTTGATGCCAGAGCCTTCTTCCTTTTTGAGGACAAAAACTCCCATAATAAGGATGAATGCATCTAAATATGAATGCAATGGTTACTTTTTTACTGGCTACTCAACAACATTAATAATATTGCTCCACTATAAGGTACATTTTAAAAGTAACTAAAACAAAACTATAGAAGAAATACTCATTGATATGGATTAATATAATTCTTATTATAGATGTATTTAAGAGATGACAACTATCTTAAGGGCTTCACTAATTTTACTCAGTCACCAAAATAAATATATTAGCAGTCACCAAAATATATTAGCTTCTTAGGAAAAGGGAGACTAGCGTTTTAATTAATACAATCAAACCCGGTTTACTTTAAAAATAATTGTAATGAAATCTTGTCAAAAACCAACATATATACACATAAGAGTAAGTGGACAACAAAATAACTTAATGAATTCACACTTTCATCAATATAAAGTAACTAGGCCTCTTAAATATTCTCAGGTGGCACAAGATATTTTCAAACATCAAGAGGAGAGCTTGGTTAATGGTATTTCCAACATTATACAGTTAGTAGTAAATATTTAAAATAAAATATATTTTTGATGATGTTTGAAAAACATAATTAAATTAGATTGGCATAAAGTTATTTAATAAGAAGAATCAAAAGGAGCGATATAAAAATAATAAACATAACATAGTCACTATTAATTTTGGTAGATACTAATGGTTGATATATGAGGTAAAGTAAAAGAAAACATGGCTTTTCCATAACCCTACTCAACATCATCCCAAGTGAGCATTATTTTAAAATAGCAAAACTACCCATTTAATTATCAAACTATGCAAAATTAGATTATTAATTTTGGTAGATACTAATGGGTGATATACGAGGTGAAGTAAATTAAAACATGGCTTTTCCATAAACCTACTCAACATCATCCCAAGTGAACATTATTTTTAAATAGCAAAACTACCCATTTAATTATCAAACTATGCAAACTTAGATTAGTCTAAAGAATTGGGGTAATTCTTAAAATATCTATTGAATAGGGATTTTTATAAAAAAATAAGACATACATTTCTATTATATTATAGTAGAGGGACTCCATTTAAGCACTTGTAGCTTAAATTCTACAATAAGAGAAATTAATTTCCTTAAAATATTTATTGAATAGGGATTTTTACAAAAATAATAAGACATACGTTTCTATTATATTATAGTAGAGGAACTCCATTTAAGCACTTATAGCTTAAAGTCTACAATAAGAGAAATTAATTTCTTTATAAGAGTAAATATTAATAACAAATAAAAAATTGAACATTTCTACAACATAAATTATTGATTATTTCTCTTTATAATATTTTTTTACAAAATTAGAGGTGCATCATCATTTTTGTTAAAAGTCGTGTTGGCCTCAATGCCACTTCATGCTAGAGCTTTCTTCATTTCCTAGCACAACAAATATTTTCAAAGAATTTTTGCTCGAAATCAAAATGACTCCCATAATAAGGATGAATGATGAATGCATCTAAATATGAATGCAATGGTTACTTTTCTAATGACTACTCAACAACATTAATAATCTTGCTCCACTATAAGGTACATTTTAAAAGTAACAAAAAAAAAACTATAGAAGAAATACTCATTGATATGGATTAATATAATTCCTACTATAGATGTATTTAATATATGACAACTATCTTAAGGGCTTCACTACTTTTACACAGTCACCAAAACATATTAGCTTCTTAGGAAAAGGGAGACTAGCCTTTTAATTAATTCAATCAAACCCGGTTTACTTTAAAAATAATTGTAATGAAATCTTGTCAAAAAACAAATTATATGCACATAAGGGTAAGTGAAAAACAAAAGGACTTCATGGATTCACACTTTCATCGATATAAAGTAACTAGGCCTCTTAAATATTCTCAGGTGGCACAAGATATTTTCAAACATCAAGAGGAGAGCTTGGTTAATGGTATTTCCAACATTATATAGTTAGTAGTAAATATTTAAAATATATGGTCGATAATCTTTGAAAAACATAATTAAATTAGATTGACATATATATTTTAAAAGTTATTTAATAAAAATAATAAAAAAGAGCGATAATAATAATAAGCATAAACATAGTTACTATTAATTTTGTTATATACTAATGGGTGATAGAGGAGGTAAAGTAAATGAAAACATGACTTTTCCATAACCCTACTCAACATCATCCCAAGTGAGCATTAGTTTAAAATAGCAAAACTACCCATTTAATTATCAAACTGTGCAAATTTAGATTATTAATTTTGGTAGATATTAATGGGTGATATACAAGGTAAAGTAAATGAAAACACGACTTTTCCATAACCCTACTCAACATCATCCCAAGTGAGCATTATTTTAAAATAGCAAAACTACGCATTTAATTATCAAACTATGCAAACTTAGATTAGTCTAAAGAACCAGGGTAATTCTTAAAATATTTATTGAATAGGGATTTTTACAAAAGAATGAGACATAAGTTTCAATTATATTATAGTAGATGAACTCCATTTAAGCACTTATAGCTTAAAGTCTACAATAAGAGGAGAGCTTGGTTAATGGTATTTCCAACATTATACAGTTAGTAGTAAATATTTGAAATATATGGTCGATGGTGTTTGAACAACATAATTAAATTGGATTGACATATATATTTTTGAAGTTATTTAATAAGAAGATTCAAAAGGATCGATAAGAATAATAAGCATAGACATAGTTACTATTAATTTTGGTAGATACTAATGGGTGATATACGAGGTAAAGTAAATAAAAACATGGCTCTTCCATAACCCTACTCAACATCATCCCAAGTTAGCATTATTTTAAAATAGAAAAACTTCCCATTTAATTATCGAAATATGCAAACTTAGATTATTCTAAAGAATTGGGGTAATTCTTAAAATATTTATTGAATAGGGACTTTTACAAAAAGAATAAGACATACGTTTAAATTATATTATAGTAGAGGAAGTCCATTTAAGCACTTATAGCTTAAAGTCTACAATAAAAAAAATTAATTTCTTTATAAGAGTAAATATTAATAACAAATAAAAAATTAAGCATTGCTACAACATAAATTATTGACTATTCCTCTTCATAATATTTTTTTTACAAAATAATAGAGGTGCATCATCATTTTTCTTAAAATTCGACTGCCACTTAATGCTAGAGCCTTCTTCTTTTCTCAACACAACAAATATTTTCAAAGACTTTTTGCTCAAAATCAAAATGACTCCCATAATAAGGATGAATGCATCTAAATATGAATGCAATGGTTACTTTTCTACTGACTACTCAAAAACATTAATAATCTTGCTCCACTATAAGGTACATTTTAAAAATAACTAAAACAAATCTATAGAAAAAATACTCATTGATATGGATTAATATAATTCTTATTATATGTATTTAAGATATGACAACTATCTTAAGGTCTTCATTAATTTTACACAGTCACCAAAATATATTAGCTTCTTAGGAAAAGGGAGACTAGAATTTTAACTAATACAATCAAACCCTGTTTACATTAAAAATTATTGTAATGAAATCTTGTCAGAAACCAACATATATGCACATAAGGGTAAGTGGACAGCAAAAGGACTTCATGGATTCACACATTCATCAATATAAAGTAACTAGGTCTCTTAAATATTCTCATATGGCACAAGATATTTTCAAACATCAAGAGGAGAGCTTGGTTAATGGTATTTCCAAAATTATAAACATTATACAGTTAATAGTAAATATTTAAAATATATGGTTGATGATGTTTGAAAAACATAATTAAATTATATTAGCATATATATTTTTAAAGTTATTTAATAAGAAGACTCAAAAGTATCCATAAAAATAATAAATATAAACATAGTTAGTATTAATTTTGGTAGATAGTAATGGGTGATATACGAGGTAAAGTAAATAAAAACATGGCTTTTCCATAACCCTACTCAACATCATCTCAAGTGAGCATTTTTTTAAAATAGCAAAACTACCCATTTAATTATCAAACTATGCAAACTTAGATTAGTCTAAATAATTGGGGTAATTGTTAGAATATTTATTGAATAGGGACTTTTACAAAAAGAATAAGGCATACATTTCAATAATATTATAGTAGAGGAACTTCGTTTAGGAACTTATAGCTTAAAGTCTACAATAAGAGAAATTAATTTCAGTAAATATTAATAACAAATAAAAAATTGAGCATTGCTACAACATAAATTATTGATTATTCCCCTTCATAATCATTTTTTACAAAAATAGAGGTGCATCATCATTTTTCTTAAAAGTCGTGATGGCTTCACTGCCACTTGATGCCAGAGCCTTCTTCCTTTCCTAACGCAATAAATATTTTCAAAGACATTTTTCTCGAAATCAAAATGACTCCCATAATAAGGATGAATGCATCTAAATATGAATGCAATGGTTAGTTTTCTACTGACTACTCAACAACATTAATAATCTTTCTCCACTATAAAGTACAAAGTAACTAAAACAAAACTATAGAAGAAATACTTATTGATATGGATTAATATAATTCATATATATTTAAGAGATGACAACTTCACTACTTTTACACAGTCACCAAAATATATTAGCAGCTTAGGAAAAGGGAGACTAGCTTTTGAATTAAGGGTAAGTGGACAACAAAAGGATTTCACGGATTCACACTTTCATCGATATAAAGTAACTAGGCCTCTTAAATATTCTCATGTGGTACAAGATATTTTCAAACATCAAGAGGAGAGCTTGGTTAATGGTATTTCCAACATTATACAATTAGTAGTAAATATTTAAAATATATGGTTGATGATGTTTGAATAACATAATTAAATTAGATTGGCATATGTATTTTTAAAGTTATTACGCCGAGAGGTGTTCCTACAATGGTAGACAAGGGGGTGGGAGGTAAAGAGGTCATACATGTCATGCCGTAAACAATTTTTTTTTATTATTAAAAAATATGACATTAACAAAAACATTTAAAATATTTAAACTAAAACAACCGACTAACCAACCGTTGCAAACATATAAAATATTTAAACTATGTATGTATGTTTCAAGAACCAACAAAACCATACAAGCGCCTCCATATTGATAACTCTGAGCGTTTTTAGATATATATCATTTATATCTAAGCTAGTTATGCTAAGAGGCATTCCTACAATAGCAGACAGGGGGGTGGGAGGCAAAGAGGTCATACATGTCATGTCGTAAACAATTGTTTTGTTAATGTCGACTTTTTTAATAAAAAAAAATTGTTTACGACATGACATGTATGTCTTCTTTGCCTCCCACCCATCTTATGTGATGTTCACACAATGACACTGAGAGGGGGGGTGAATCAGTGTAGTTATTTAACTTCAAAATAGTAGCATTCAAATACTGAAGCACAGAAAACTTATAAAACCAGAAGAACAAAATGAGAGCACACCACAACACACAATATAACGAGGTTCACCAATTTGGCTACTCCTCAAAAATTAACTGCTTGGACTTCAATCCAAATCCAGTCTTTGCAAAATTTCAATTTTACAACTTCTTTACCAGCATCCACTGGAAGGAGCACCAACCCCTGTAATTTTCTACTACAACAGATGGAGCACCAACTCCTAGTACCAAGCACCAACTTGGACTGCAATTCTAATCAAATCAAAATGACATAAAAATGTCTTCACTACTAACTCGACCCCTGAATGGTCTGTAATTTTAACAACCTCTACACAATCTCATGTCTCTCGCTTATTTCTCTATACTGGACCCTCTTTTCATAGCAATTCACTTCTTCTCGCAACAACTTCTATCTTTCTTAAAAATTTCTCTTTACTGACTATTCATTTATATACATCCAATCCGGCATGCGATCAAATCATATACCCAAGCTGTTCGAATTCTTTTCTCCTGCAAATAAGTGATTGTTCAAAAGCATTGTTCAAAACCACCGCAATACGGCGTTTTGATTTCTTGTAGTATGGCTGTTTTGAATGCTGCAAACATATCTTCTCGAAAAGCATATCTTGATCCTTCATATTTGGCTCTTTGAATACAAGCAAAATGTCTATTCGATTCCATGAGTGCGACCGTTCGAAAGCTATAAAAAAGACTTTTCAAAAACCTTTCGATACTTTATATTTGATTCTTCAAATACATGCAAATGGTTGTTCGAATGCATGACTGACACTTGTCAATCTGTAACTACAGATTTGACATCAGTTACATTTTACGTAACTGGCTGCATGATTTTCCTGTCTACTTTTTCCGACACGTGTCACCTTGCATGCTCCTACAGGTTTTACCTGCCAGACTGTTACCTGTCATGTTGCTTCGGAATTTTCCAGTCTAACTGTTTCCTATCGTGATATCGCGACACTTTTAACTTATGCTGACGTCACCCTGAAGGTTGTCACGAAATCGTGACCATTTTGGCCTTGAAAGCTTTTCCCCCGCTCATGTCGTGAAATCGTGACACTTTGAACTTTTGCTGACGTCATCCTCAATGCTGTCGTGAAATCGTGACGTTACAGGCTTTCGTACAACTTTGCTTGCAACCTCCAGTGAAAATGGAACATGTTGCGAAATCGTGACTCTTTGCTCTTCCGTATAGCTTTGCTTGCAAACTCCAGCAAAAATGGAACATGTCATGAAATCGTGATGCTTCCAGCTCTTGCTGACGTCATCATCCTTCTTGTCATGAAATCGTGACGCTTTTGGCTCTTGCTGACGTCATCAATCTTCTTGTCGTGAAATCGTGACGTTTCCGGCTTCTAGCAGCTTTCCTTGAAACTTGTCGCGAAATCGTGACACTTTCGGCCCTTTCTGATGTCATCATTATCTTCGTCGTGAAATCGTGACGCTTCTGGCTTTCGTACGCTCTTTGCTCCATGCAGTAGAAAAATCGCTACACGTTCTTGGCTTGGTGCATTTTCTTTCAACATGTCACGAAATCGTGACATCTTTTCACCTTGCTTCCCTTTCTGCCAACTTGTCGTGAAATCATGACAGTTTTGCTCGCATCTTCTCTCTCCTCGGACATGTCGTGAAATCGCGACAATTTGGCGTGCATTTTCTCTCTCCTAATTTTTGTCGTGAAATCGCGACACATTTTCTCTCTCCTCAACGAAAACTCGACATGTCACGAAATCGTGACATTTCCTACTGCGCCTTCTCTCTCCTTGACCATGTCGCGAAATCGTGACAGTTTTGCTCGCATCTTCTCTCTCCTCGGACATGTCGCGAAATCGTGACAATTTGGCATGCATTTTCTCTCTCCTATTTTTTGTCGCGAAATCGCGACAATTTGGCATGCATTTTCTCTCTCCTACTTTTTGTCGTGAAATCACGACACATTTTCTCTCTCCTCAATGAAAACTCGACATGTCGCGAAATCGCGACATTTTCTGCTGCGCCTTCTCTCTCCTCGACCATGTCGCGATATCGCGACAGTTTTCTTCCTTGTCTCTTTCTGCCAGTTTTTGAATCTGGGTCACCTTTGTTTTCCTTGAAACTTTCTGCACTTGATCTGACTGACCTCTGAACTGCATCAACTGCATCAATCTGACTGTGTTGACAAAAATGACAATACTTTTGCAATTCTTTTGCTGCACCTTGCTCAACAATCTCCCCCTTTGGAATTGTTGGCAACACACTGCAACCTTGCTTAATTTCTTCTCCCCCTTTGCCAATAATATCAAAGGGCTGCTGTAGACTCCCCTTGAGTCTATGCACAACATTCTTAGACTTAAAAAGTTTGAATGCTCCCCCTGAGAATGTGTTTCCCATAGCTAGTCAGTGCTTGGGTGGTGTGACTACTCCCAAATTCTTTCGAAGGTATTCAAATACTTCCTTTGGCAAAGGTTTTGTGAATATATCAGCTACTTGCTCGGTAGTTGGAACAAAATCCAATTTAACCTCTCTTCTGCAACTTTATCCTTCAATAAATGATATCGGATTGCAATATGTTTGGTTCTTGAATGCATTACTGGATTCTTGGATATGTTGATAGCACTAGTGTTATCACATTTAATTGAAATTGACTCTTTGAAATGAATACCAAGATCTTTCAACGTTTGTCTCATCCATAATATCTGAGTACAACATGTTGTTGCTGCAATGTATTCTACCTCTGCAGTGGATAGAGATACTGATTCTTGTTTCTTGATGTGCCATGCTACCGACTGTCACCAAGATAAAATGCTCCTCCACTTGTGCTCTTTCGTCATCAATACATCCCGCCCAATCTGCATCGGAATATGCAATCAAAGTGAAATCTTTACCTTTTGGGTACCACAACCCATAATCCATAGTGCCCTTGAGATATCCCGAAGATCCTCTTTACAATCGTTACATGAGTTTCTTTGGGATCGGCTCGAAATCTTGCAACCATACATACTGCTTGTAATATACCTGGTCTAGTGGCTGTTAAATACAGCAGGCTTCCAATCATAGACCTGTACATTGTTTGATCTACATCTGGGGATTTATCATCCTTGCTCAACTTGTAGCCTGTTGTCATAGAAGTGCTAACCGGTTTACTGTCTTCCATTGTGAACTTTTTCAGCATTTCTTTTACATATTTAACTTGAGAAATAAAAATGCCTTTTTCATTTTGATTGACCTGCAATCCTAAGAAATAAGAAAGTTCACCAATCATTGACATCTCAAATTATTTTTTCATTTTAATTGATATGTCTTTGCAAGTATTCATCCATCTCTCTGCCAAATATTATGTCATCTACATAAACAACAAGAACAATAAGATGACCCTTCTCTGTTTTGACATATAAGTTGCTATCCACCAAACCTTTCTTAAACCCTTGTTTAATTAGATAATTATCCAGCCTTGCATACCATGCTCTAGGTGCCTGTTTTAATCCATATAAAGATTTCTTTAACCTACAAACAAAATCTGGATTGTCACCAAGTTGGAAGCCATCTGGTTGTTCAATGTAAACCTCTTCTTCCAGTTTTCCATTCAAAAATGCTGATTTTACATCCATTTGATATACTTTGAAGTTTTTATGAACTGCTAATGCCAGAAACATTCTGATTGCCTCTAGTCTGGCTACCGGTGCAAAAGTTTCTTCAAAATCAATGCCTTCAACCTGAGCATAGCCTTTACATACCAATCTTGCCTTATTTCTGACAACCTGCCCATCTTCATTCAATTTATTTCTAAAAACCCATTTAGTGCCAATTATGTTTTTATTTGTTGGTCTAGGTACTAATTCCCAGGTATTGTTTTTCTCTATCTGATCTAGTTCTTCATTGATTGCCTTCATCCAACTTTCATCAGTGCTTGCTTCAGCAACATTTTTAGGTTCAATACTAGATAACAGAGAATAGTTCCTCACTGTTGTTCTTCTTGTCTGAATACCATCTGTGGGATCCCCAATAATCTGTTCACTTGGATGATTTTTTTGCCAGTTGCCTATTTTAAATTTCTTGTTTTCTTCTTCTTCAGATTCAGTTTTTACACCATTTGGATCAATTTTCTGATTCTTCTCCGTTTCTTTTTCATCATCACCTTCAATGACTTCTTCATACATAGGGTAGTTTTCTTGATAAGTAATTTCTTGTTCTCTACCTTCATCAACTTTCACATCAGCACTTTCAACAATTTTCTTCAACCTCTTGTTGTAACATGTGTAGGCCTTGCTTTTTGTTGAGTAACCAAGAAAGATACCTTCATCAGCTCTATCTTCAAATTTACCGAGGTTATCTTCAGTCCGTTTTATGTAGCACTTGCTGCCAAATACTTTGAAATGTCTTGTTGTTGCCTTTCTGCCAAACCACAACTCATAAGGTGTTTTGCTTTCATGTGGTCTCAGCATGCACCTGTTTTGAATGTAAACTGCAGTATGGACTGCCTCTTTCCAAAATCTGTCAGCTATTTTGTTTTCTTCCAGCATTGTCCTTGCCATTTCCTACACTATTCTATTCTTCCTTTCTACAACACCATTCTGCTGAGGTGTCCTAGCTGCTGAAAACTGTCTTCTTATCCCATGTTTTTGACAGTATTCTGCAAATTCTTCGGAGATAAACTCTCCTCCCCTATCTGATCTTAGGCATTTAATTATTTTTCTTGATTGATTCTCAACAAGATTTTTGAAGGTTTTAAACATCTCAAAGGCTTCTGACTTGAGTTTCAGAAATAGTACCCATGTCATTCTTGAGTAGTCATCTATAAACATCATAAAATATTTGTGTCCATTTATGCTTTCAGTTCTCATGGGTCCACATAGATCAGTGTGAATTAGTTCTAATGGCTTGCTAGTGAAGTATTCTTTTGCTTTGAAAGTGGCTCTGGTTTTTTTTCCCTTTTGGCATTACTCATAGATGCTATTTACAGGTTTGCCAATGTTTGGTATATCTCTGACTGCTCTTTTTGAACTGATTTTTGCCAGATTGTCAAAACTAATATGCCCAAGCCTCTTGTGCCATAGCCAGTTTTCATATTCCTGTCCAATCAAGCATGTTCCTTCTACAGTTTCTGAAAGTGTATACAGATTTCCAGAAGTTCTCAGTCTAGTGGCTATTAACTTTCCATTTTTTGTCTTTCTTACTTCACAGCCCTCCTTCTTGAAGATTACATCATGACCTCTATCACATATTTGACTTACACTTAGCAAGTTATGCTTCAGGCCAATTACAAACAAGACTTATTTTGATTTTATATTGCCATCACTGATCTTGACTGATCCCTTTCCAACAATATTTGCTCCATCATTATTTCCAAATTTCACAGAACCACCTTCATAATTCTGTAAATTCTCAAACTTTTGCTTGTCACCTGTCATGTGACTGGAACAACCACTGTCAAGTATCCAAGGTGCTGATTTGTTCTGAGATTTAAAAGCAATCTGGAAAATCAAAGATTCCTTTTCTTTCCATTCTGGTTTGATAGCAGATTTTGCTACTTGTTTTGCCTTTGTCCTTTCATTAGCATGTGCCTATTTTTCAAGAAATTTTTGGTTTTGTTTCAACCCACTTGGCTGAGATTTTCTACCCTGATAATTATTTGATGCAAAAGTGCTTCTACCTTTCTAGCAATATGTCCAAAATTATGACAATTATAACATTCAACTACATAATTCATTAAAGGAGAAAAAACATTTCTGCTGGTAAAATTCCTTTGAGATACATTATGCCTACAATCTGAAATCTTATGGCCATAAGCATTGCATTTAAAACAATAACCAAAAAATGCATGATTAAACCTGGGTTCCGGTCTTTGCCAGTTTGAAGTAGGAGTCATGACTCTTCTCCTCCTCGGATGTGTGACTTTTGTGAATCCATCTTTGTCAGTATTCTTCTTGAATCTGGCATTATTGTTTTCTTTTGCATGATTTTGTTTTTCTGGTTCAACCCTGATCTTTTCTTCTTTATTTATGGGTTCTATATTCAAGTTCTTTGAATCCTTTGAAGATTCTCCTTCATCAAAGCCTAAACCAAATTTTATGCTAGAAGGCCTTTGGTTATTTAACATTTTATTCAGCTTTATAGTACTTTCTTCAAACTTATGAAAACAGTTCAATTTTCTATTCATCTCCTCTAACTGCATCCTTAACTTAACAATGTCTTCCTCTAGCTTGCTGCATTCAACTATATTTACAGTTAATTGTTCATCAAGAACTTGCAGACATTTTCTTGAATTCCTCTGTCTGTATTTTTAGATTGTTTATTATGTCTGTGGCATTCTCTAATTTCTTTGAAAAAATTTTATTCTTCTTCCTTTCTGCACTCAACTCTTCAAGTGCAGCAACCAATTCTCCTTCCAAATACACTTCGGCTTCATCCTTGGAATTTTCATCACCTTCCCGATTTTCCTCTCGTTCTTTCTTCTTCAAGTGCCATGAACAGAGCTTCACCTCCTTCTTCTTCAGACTCCTCATTTGTGATTTCTTCAGAACTGTTGACGTTCTTGGTTATGAAGATTTTCTTCTTGAAGTTGTTCTTTCTGAAATTTTGTTTCTTCTTCCAGTCACCTTTTTCTTGGTGTGAACCTTCACCATTTTTGGTTCTCTCCTGCATTGGACATTTGGCTGCAAAATGACCGACTCCTCCACAATTGAAGCATTTAAAAGGTAGCTTCCCTCTATATTTTCCTTTTCCTTTTGTGAGTTTTCGAACAAAATTGGCTTCTGTTTCATCTAGTGTTCCTTCATCCTCAGATTCATGTTCAGCTTTTACATTCTTGTGTGCTTTAAAAGCTGCTTCTCTGTCTGTAGACTTGGTTTGTCCTATTCTCATTTCATATGCTGTCAGGGAACCATGCAACTCATCCATGCTGAAGTTGTTTAGATCTTTTGCCTCTTCTATTGCAGAGACTTTGGAGTTAAATATTTTGTGAAGTGTTCTGAGAACCTTTTTCACAACAACTGCATCATCAATTTCTTCACCGAGTCCTCTGATTGCATTAATAATTTTGTTGACTCTCAGCATATAAGTCTCTATGTTTTCATCTTCATTCATTTGTAGTGCTTCGAACTGTGCTCGATGAGTTTGCGGTTTTGCTTCCTTAATCTTACTGTCTCCTTCATGGATGCTCTTCGATTTATCCCACATGTCTTTTGCTAATTTACAACTCATGACTCTTATCAGTTCACTGTCAACAAGCCCACACATTATGGCATTCTTAGCTTTGGAGTTGTTTTCAAATTTCTTTTTCTCAGCAGTATCTATTGGAGGGGTAGTGGGTGTTGTGTATCCACTATCTACGGAATCCCAAATATCGTATCCCAATGCACTCAGATATGTTTGCATTCTGAGTTTCCGGAAGGTGTAATTTTTTCCATCAAATAAGGGAGCTTTGTTGGATGAAAATCCTTCACCGCCTGCCATTGTTTCTTCCAAGATCTCCTTAGCTAATTAAGCTTGTACAAGGAACCTTGCTCTGATACCAATTTATGTTCACACAATGACACTGAGAGGGGGGGGTGAATCAGTGTAGTTATTTAACTTCAAAACAACAGCATTCAAAGACTGAAGCACGGAAAACTTATAAAACCGGAAAAACAAAATGAGAGCACACCACAACACACAATATAACGAGGTTCACCAATTTGGCTACTCCTCAAAAATTAACTGCTTGGACTTCAATCCAAATCCAGTCTTTACAAAATTTCAATTTTACAACTTCTTTACCAGCATCCACTGGAAGGAGCACCAACCCCTGTAATTTTCTGCTGCAACAGATGGAGCACCAACTCCTAGTACCAAGCACCAACTTGGACTGCAATTCTAATCAAATCAAAATGACATAAAAATGTCTTCACTACTAACTCGACCCTGACTGGTCTGTAATTTTAACAACCTCTGCACAATCTCATGTCTCTGCTTATTTCTCTATACAGACCCTCTTTTCATAGCAATTCACTTCTTACTGCAACAACTTCTATCTTTCTTCAACTATTTCTCTTTACAGCTATTCATTTATATACATCCAATCCGGCACGCAGTCGAATCATATACCCAACTGTTCGAATTCTTTTCTCCTGCAAATAAGTGGCTGTTCGAAAATGACTGTTCGAAACCCTGCAATACGGCGTTTCGATTTCTTGTAGTATGGCTGTTTTGAATGCTGCAAACATATCTTCTTGAAAAGCATATCTTGATCCTTCATATTCGGCTCTTTGAATACAAGCAAAATGTCTGTTCGATTCCATGAGTGCGACCGTTCAAAAGCTGTAAAAAAGACTTTTCGAAAACCTTTCGATACTTTATATTTGATTCTTCAAATACATGCAAACGGTTGTTCGAATGCATGACTGACACTTGTCAATCTGTAACTGCAGATCTGACATCAGTTACATTTTACGTAACTGGCTGCATGATTTTCCTGTCTACTTTTTCTGACACGTGTCACCTTGCATGCTCCTGCGGGTTTTACACTGCCAGACTGTTACCTGTCATGTTGCTTCGGCATTTTCCAGTCTAACTATTTCCTATCGCGATATCGCGACACTTTTAACTTATGCCGACGTCACCCTGAAGGTTGTCGCAAAATCACGACCATTTTGGCCTTGAAAGCTTTTCCCCCGCTCATGTCGTGAAATTGTGACACTTTGAACTTTTGCTGATGTCATCCTCAATGCTGTCGTGAAATCGTGACGTTACAGGCTTCCGTACAACTTTGCTTGCAACCTCCAGCGAAAATGGAACATGTCGCGAAATCGTGACACTTTGCTCTTCCGTACAGCTTTGCTTGCAAACTCCAGCGAAAATGGAACATGTCACAAAATCGTGACGCTTTCGGCTCTTGCTGACGTCATCATCCTTCTTATCGTGAAATCACGACGCTTTCGGCTCTTGCTGACGTCATCAATCTTCTTGTTGTGAAATCACGACGTTTCTGGCTTCTAACAGCTTTCCTTGAAACTTGTCATGAAATCGTGACACTTTCGGCCCTTGCTGACGTCATCGTTATCTTCGTCGTGAAATCGCGACGCTTCTGGCTTTCGTACGCTCTTTGCTCCATGCAGTAGCGAAATCGCTACACGTTCTTGGCTTGGTGCATTTTCTTTCAACATGTTGCGAAATCGCGACATCTTTTCACCTTGCTTCCCTTTCTGCCAAATTGTCACAAAATCGCGATAGTTTTGCTCGCATCTTCTCTCTCCTCGGACATGTCGTGAAATCGTGACAATTTGGCGTGCATTTTCTCTCTCCTACTTTTTATCGTGAAATCACGAAACATTTTCTCTCTCCTCAACTAAAACTCGACATGTCATGAAATCGTGACATTTCCTGCTGTGCCTTCTCTCTCCTTGACCATGTCGCGAAATCGTGACAGTTTTGCTCGCATCTTCTCTCTCCTCGGACATGTCGCGAAATCACGACAATTTGGCGTGCATTATCTCTCTCCTAATTTTTGTCATGAAATCGGGACACATTTTCTCTCTCCTCAACGAAAACTCGACATGTCGCGAAATCGCGACATTTCCTGCTGTGCCTTCTCTCCTCGACCATATCGCGAAATCACGACAGAAAACATGTCGCGATATCGCGACAGTTTTCTTCCTTGTCTCTTTCTGCCAGTTTTTGAATTTGGGTCACCTCTGTTTTCCTTGAACTTTCTGCACTTGATCTGACTGACCTCTGAACTGCATCAACTGCATCAATCTGACTGTGTTGACAACAATGACAATACTTTTGCAATTCTTTTGTTGCACCTTGCTCAACAGTCTGCTATTGTAGAAACACCTCTTGGCGTAACTAGCTTAGATATAAAGGATATATATCTAAAAACATTGAGAGTTATCAATATTGAGGCACCTATCTTGGAAATCACACCCCCTAGAAATGAGATAGGCGCTTTGAGATTGATAACTCTCAAGATGTTTTTAAATATATATCCTTTATATCTAAGCTATTTTAATAAGAAGACTCAAAAAGAGCGATAATAATAATAAGCATAAACATAGTTACTATTAATTTTGGTAGATACTAATGGGTGATATACGAGCTAAAGTAAATGAAAACATGGCTTTTCCATAACCCTACTCAACATCATCCCAAGTGAGCATTATTTTAAAAGAGCAAAACCTATTTACTTATCAAACTATTCAAACTTAGATTAATCTAAAGAATTGGGGTAATTCTTAAAATATTTATTAAATAGGGACTTTTAAAAAAAGAATAATACATACCTTTAAATTATATTATAGTAGAGGAACTCCATTTAAGCACTTATAGCTTAAAGCATACAATAAGACAAATTAATTTCTTTATAAGCGTAAATATTAATAACAAATAAAAAATTTGAGCATTGCTACAACATGGATTATTGGCTATTCCTCTTCATAATATTTTTTTACAAAAATAGAGGTGCATCATAATTTTTCTTAAAAGTCGTGTTGGCTTCACTGCCACTTGATACTAGGGCCTTCTTCCTTTCCTAGCACAACAAATATTTTCAACTACTTTTTGCTTGAAATCAAAATGACTCAATGAATGCATCTAAATATGAATGCAATGGTTATTTTTCTACTGACTACTCAAAAACATTAATAATCTTACTCCACTATAAGGTACATTTTAAAAGTAACTAAAAGAAAATTATAGAAGAAATACTTATTGATATGGATTAATATAATTCTTATTATAGATGTATTTAAGAGATGACAACTATCTTAAGGGCTTTACTACTTTTACACAGTCACAAAAATATATTAGCTTCTTAGGAAAAGGGAGACTAGCATTTTAATTAATTCAATGAAACTTGGTTTACTTTAAAAATAATTATAATGAAATCTTGTCAAAAACCAACATATATGCACATAAGGGTAAGTGGACAACAAAAGGACTCCACCATCGATATAAAGTAACTAGGCCTCTTAAATATTCTCAAGTGGCACAAGAAATTTTCAAACATCAAGAGGAGAGCTTGGTTAATGGTATTTCCAACATTATATAGTATTTATGGTCATTGATGTTTGAACAACATAATTAAATTAGATTGGCATATATATTTTTTAAGTTATTTAATAAGAAGAATCAAAAGGATGATAAAAAATAATAAGCATAAACATAGTCACTATTAATTTTGGTAGATGCTAATGGGTGATATACGAGGTAAAGTAAATGAAAAATGACTTTTCCATAACCCTACTCAACATCATCCCAAGTGAGCGTTATTTTAAAATAGCAAAACTACCCATTTAATTATCAAACTATGCAAACTTAGATTATTAATTTTGGTAGATACTAATGGGTGATATACGAGGTAAAATAAATGAAAACATGGCTTTTCCATAACCCTACTCAACATCATCCCGAGTCCCAAGTGAGCATTATTTTAAAATAGCAAAACTACCCATTTAATTATCAAACTATGCAAACTTAGATTAGTCTAAAGAATTGGGGTAATTCTTAAAATATTTATTAAATAGTGACTTTTACAAAAATAATAAGACATACATTTCTATTATATTATAGCAGAGGAACTCCATTTAAGCACTTATAGCTTAAAGTCTACAATAAGAGAAATTAATTTTTTTATAAGAGTAAATATTAATAACAAATAAAAAATTAAACATTGCTACAACATGAATTATTGACTGTTCTTTTTCATAATCATTTTTTACAAAAATAGAGGTGCATCATTATTTTTCTTAAAAGTCATGTTGGTCTCACTGCCAGTTGATGCCAGAGCCTTCTTCCTTTCCTAGTACAACAAATATTTTCAAATACTTTTTGCTCTAAATCAAAATAACTCCCATAATAAGGATGAATGCATCTAAATATGAATGGAATGGTTACTTTTCTACTAACTACTCAACAACATTAATAATCTTGCTCCACTATAAGGTACATTTTAAAAGTAACTAAAACAAAACTATAGAAGAAATACTCATTGATATGGATTAATATAATTATTATTATAGATGTATTTAAGAGATGATAACTATCTTAAGGGCTTCACTACTTTTACATAGTCACCAAAATATTTTACCGTTTTAGGAAAAGGAAGACTAGCCTTTTAATTAATTCAATCAATGCCAAAAACCAACATATACACACATAAGGGTAAGTGGACAACAAAAGGACTTCATGGGTTCACACTTTCATCGATATAAAGTAACTAGACCTCTTAAATATTCTCATTGGCACAATATATTTTCAAATATCAAGAGGAGAGCTTGGTTATTGGTATTTCCAACATTATACAACTAGTAGTAAATATTTAAAATATATGGTGGATGATGTTTGAACAACATAATTAAATTATATTGGCATATATTTTTTTAAATCTATTTAATAAGAAGACTCAAAAGGAAATATTCTCAGGTGGCACAAAATATTTTCAAACATCAAGAGGAAATCTTTGTTAATGGTTTTTCCAACATTATACAACTAGTAGTAAATATTTAAAATAAATGGTGGATGATGTTTGAACAACATAATTAAATTAGATTGGCATATATATTTTTAAATCTATTTAATAAGAAGAGTCAAAAGGATCGATAAAAATAATAAGCATAGACATAGTTACTATTAATTTTGGTAGATACTTATGGGTGATATACGAGGTAAAGTAAATAAAAACATGGCTTTTCCATAACCCTACTCAACATCATCCCAAGTGAGCATTATTTTAAAATAGCAAAACTACCCATTTAATTATCAAACTATGCAAACTTAGATTAGTCTAAAGAATTGGGGTAATTCTTAAAATATTTATTGAATAGGGACTTTTACAAAAATAATAAGACATAAGTTTCAATTATATTATAGTAGAAGAACCCCATTTAAGCACTTATAGTTTAAAGTCTACAATAAGAGAAATTAATTTCTTTATAAGAGTAAATATTAATAAAAAATAAAAAATTAAGCATTGCTACAACATAGATTATTGAATATTCCTCTTCATAATATTTTTTTACAAAAATAGAGGTGCATCATCATTTTTATTAAAAGTTGTGTTGGCTTCACTGTCACTTGATGCCAGAGCCTTCTTCCTTTCCTAGCACAACAAATATTTTTAAAGACTTTTTTCTCGAAATCAAAATGACTCCCATAATAAGGATGAATGCAATGGTTACTTTTCTACTCACTACTCAAGAATATTAATAATCTTGCTCCATTATAAGGTACATTTTTAAAGTAACTAAAACAAAACTATAGAATAAATACTCATTGATATGGATTAATATAATTTTTATTATAGATGTATTTAAGAGATGACAACTATCTTAAGGGCTTCACTACTTTTACACCATCACCAAAATATATTAGCTTCTTAGAAAAAGGGAGACTAGCCTTTTAATTAATTCAATGAAACCCGGTTTACTTTAAAAATAATTGTAATGAAATCTTGTCAAAAACCAACATATATGCACATAAGGGCAAGTGGACAACAAAAGGACTCCATGCATCGATATAAAGCAACTAGGCCTCTTATATATTCTCAGGCGACACAAGATATTTTCAAACATCAAGAGGAGAGCTTGGTTAATGGTATATATACAATATATATGGTAGTTTATGTTTTAAAAACATAATTAAATTAGATTGGCATATATATTTTTTAATTAATATAAAAGAAGAATCAAATAGAGCCATAAAAATAATAAGCATAAACATAGTCACTATTAATTTTGGTAGATGCTAATGGGTGATATACGAGGTAAAGTAAATGAAAACTTGGCTTTTCCATAACCCTATTCAACATCATCCCAAGTGAGCATTATTTTAAAATAGTAAAACTACCCATTTAATTATCAAATTATTCTGGTCGGATTGAACGCTTGTCCCTTTCTTGGTGCTTTCAATGGCTTAAAAGGTTTAAAATGATTGTGGCATGGTGGTTATAGGGGTGGACTGCATGAATATTTGTGTGGCAGCTTCTAGGACAAACAACACATAATATTGTGGTGGCCATAAAAGCTAGACAACCTGCCCGAATTCATAGCGGCTACCGATTCCACCATTTACTTCAAAAAAAAATTATCAAACTATGCAAACTTAGATTATTAATTTGGATAGATATTAATGGGTGATGTACAAGGTAAATTAAATGAAAACATGGCTTTTCCATAACCCTACTCAACATCATCGCAAATCAGCATTATTTTAAAATAGCAAAACTACCCATTTAAATATCAAACTATGCAAACTTAGATTAGTCTAAAGAATTGGGATAATTATTAAAATATTTATTGAATAGGGACTTTTACAAAGATAATAAGACATACTTTCTATTATATTATAGTAGAGGAACTCCATTTAAGCACTTATAGCTTAAAGTCTACAATAAGAGAAATTAATTTCTTTATAAGAGTAAATTTTAATAAAAAATAAAAAATTGAGCATTGCTACAACATAAATTATTGACTATTTCTCTTCATAATTTTTCTTTTACAAAAATAAAGGTGCATCATCATTTTTCTTAAAAGTCGTGTTGACCTCATTGCCATTTGATGCCAAAGCCTTCTTCCTTTCCTAGCAAAACAAATATTTTCAACTACTTTTTGCTCGAAATCAAAATGACTCCCATAATACGGATGAATGCATCTAAATATGAATGCAATGGTTACTTTTCTACTGACTACTCAACAACATTAATAATCTTGCTCCACTATAAGGTACATTTTAAAAGTAACTAAAACAAAACTATAGAAGAAATAATCATTGATATGGATTAATATAATTTAATCTATAGATGTATTTAAGAGATGACAACTATCTTAAGGGCTTCACTACTTTTACACAGTCACCAAAACATATTAGCTTCTTATAAAAATGAAAATTAGCATTTTAATTAATTCAATCAAACCCGGTTTACTTTAAAAATAATTGTAATGAAATCTTGTCAAAAACCAACATATATGCACATAAGGGTAAGTGGACAACAAAAGGACTTCACGGATTCACACTTTCATCGATATAAAGTAACTAGGCCTCCTAAATATTCTTAGGTGGCACAAGATATTTTCAAACATCAAGAGAGCTTGGTTAATGGTATTTCCAACATTATACAACTAGTAGTAAATATTTAAAATATGTGGTGGATGATGTTTGAACAACATAATTAAATTAGATTGGCATATATATTTTTAAAGCTATTTAATCAAAAGGAGCGATAAAAAATAGTAAGCATAACATAGTAACTATTAATTTTGGTAGATATTAATGGGTGATATACGAGGTAAAGTAAATGAAAACATGGCTTTTCCATAACCCTACTCTACAACATCCCAAGTGAGTATTATTTTAAAATAGCAAAACTACCCATTTAATTATCAAACTATGCAATCTTAGATTATTAATTTTGGTAGATACTAATGAGTGATATACGAGGTAAAGTAAATGAAAACATGGCTTTTCCATAATCATAATCAACATCATCCTAAGTGAGCATTATTTTAAAATAGCAAAACTACCCATTTAATTATCAAACTATGCAAACTTAGATTAGTCTAAAGAATTGGGGTAATTATTAAAATATTTATTGAATAGGGACTTTTAAAAAAAGAATAAAACATATGTTTCAATTATATTATAGAAACTCCATTTAAGCACTTATAGCTTAAAGTCTACAATAAGAGAAATTAATTTCTTTATAAGAGTAAATATTAATAACAAATTAAAAAAAAAAAAAAATTGAGTATTGCTACAACATAAATTATTGATCATTCCTCTTCATAATATTTTTTTACAAAAATATAGGTGCATAATCATTTTTCTTAAAAGTCATGTTGGCCTCAGTGTCACTTGATGCCAGAGCCTTCTTCCTTTCCTAGCACAACAAATATTTTCAAAGACTTTTTGCTCGAAATCAAAATTATTCCCATAATAAGGATGAATGCATCTAAATATGAATGCAATGGTTACTTTTCTACTGACTACTCAACAACATTAATAATCTTGCTCCACTATAAGGTACATTTTAAAAGTAATTAAAACAAAACTATAGAAGAAATACTCATTGATATGGATTAATATAATTCTTATTATAGATGTATTTAAGAGATGAAAACTATCTTAAGGGCTTCACTACTTTTACACAGTCACCAAAATATATTAGCTTCTTAGGAAAAGGGAGACTAGACTTTTAACTAATACAATCAAACCCTGTTTACTTTAAAAATTATTGTAATGAAATCTTGTCAAAAACCAACATATATGCACATAAGGGTAAGTGGACAACAAAAGTACTTCATGGATTCACAATTTCATCGATATAAAGTAACTAGATCTCTTAAATATTCTTAGGTGGCACAAGATATTTTCAAACATCAAGAGGAGAGCTTGGTTAATGGTATTTCCAACATTATACAGTTAGTAGTAAATATTTAAAATATATGGTCGATGATGTTTGAAAAACATAATTAAATTAGATTGGCATATATATATTTAAATTTATTTAATAAGAAGACTCAAAAGGAGTGATAAAAATAATAAGCATAAACATAGTCACTATTAATTTTTGTATATACTAATGGGGTGATATACGAGGTAAAGTAAATGAAAACATGGCTTTTCCATAACCCTACTCAACATCATCCCAAGTGAGCATTATTTTAAAATAGCAAAACTACCCATTTAATTATCAAACTATGCAAACTTAGATTATTAATTTTGGTGGATACTAATGGGTGATATATGAGCTAAAGTAAATGAAAACATGTCTTTTCCATAACCCTACTCAACATCATCCCAAGTGAGCATTATTTTAAAATAGCAAAACTATCCATTTAATTATAAAACTATGCAAACTAAGATTAGTCTAAATAATTGGGGGTAATCCTTAAAATATTTATTGAATAGGGACTTCTACAAAAATAATAAGACATACATTTCTATTATATTATAGTAGAGGAACTCCATTTAAGCACTTATAGCTTAAAGTGTACACTAAGAGAAATTAATTTCTTTATAAGAGTAAATATTAATAACAAATAAAAAATTGAGCATTGCTACAACATAAATTATTGACTATTCCTCTTCATAATATTTTTTTACAAAAATAGAGGTGCATCATTATTTTTCTTAAAAATCTTGTTGGCCTCACTCTCTCTAGATGCCAAAGCCTTCTTCCTTTCCTAGCACAACAATAATTTTCAAATACTTTTTGCTCAAAGTCAAAATGACTCCCATAATAAAGATGAATGCATCTAAATATGAATGCAATGGTTACCTTTTTACTGACTACTCAACAACATTAATAATCTTGCTCCACTATAAGGTACATTCTAAAAGTAACTAAAACAAAACTATAGAAGAAATACTCATTGATATGGATTAATATAATTCTTATTATAGATGTATTTAAGAGATGACAACTATCTTAATGGCTTCACTACTTTTACACAGTCACAAAAATATATTAGCTTCTTAGGAAAATGGAGACTAGCCTTTTAATTAATTCAATCAAACCTGGTTTACTTTAAAAATAATTGTAATGAAATCTTGTCAAAAACCAACATATATGCACATAAGGGTAAGTGGACAACAAAAGGACTTCACGGATATATTTTCAAACATCAATAGGAGAGCTATAAAATATATTTCCAACATTATATAGTTAGTTGTAAATATTTAAAATATATGGTCGATGATGTTTGACCAACATAATTAAATTAAGTTGGCATATATATTTTTAAAGTTATTTAATAAGAAGACTCAAAATGAGCTATAAAAATAATAAGCGTAAACATAGTCGCTATTAATTTTGGTAGATACTAATGGGTGATATACCTGGTAAAGCAAATGAAAACATGGCTTTTCCATAACCCTACTCAACATCATCCCAAGTGAGCATTATTTTAAAATAGCAAAACTACCCATTTAATTATCAAACTATGCAAACTTAGATTATTAATTTTGGTAGATACTAATGGGTGATATAGGAGGTAAAGTAAATGAAAACATGGATTTTTCATAACCCTACTCAACATCATCCCAAGTGAGCTTTATTTTAAAATAGCAAAACTACCTTTTTTTTATCAAACTATGCAAACTTACATTAGTCTAAAGAATTGGGATAATTCTTAAAATATTTATTGAATAGGGACTTTTACAAAAAGAATAAGACATACGTTTCAATTATATTATAGTAGAGGAACTCCATTTAAGCACTTATAGCTCAAAGTCTACAATAAGAGAAATTAATTTCTTTATAAGAGTAAATATTAATAACAAATAAAAAATTGAGGACTGCTACAACATAAAATATTGACTATTCCTCTTCATAATATTATTTTACAAAAATAGAGGTGCATCATCATTTTTCTTAAAAGTCTTGTTGGCCTCACTGCCACCTTGATTCCAGAGCCTTCTTCCTTTCCTAGCACAACAAATATTTTCAAATACTTTTTGCTCGAAATCAAAATGACTCCTATAATAAGGATGAATGCATCTAAATATGAATACAATGCCTTCTTCCTTTCCTAGCATAACAAATATTTTCAAATAATTTTTGCTTGAAATCAAAATGACTCCCATAATAAGGATGAATGCATCTAAATATGAATGCAATGGTTACTTTTCTACTGACTACTCAACAACATTAATAATCTTGCTCCACTATAAGGTACATTTTAAAAGTAACTAAAACAAAACTATAGAAGAAATACTCATTGATATGGATTAATATAATTATGATTATAGATGTATTTAAGAGATGACAAATATCTTAAGGGCTTCACTGCTTTTACAGAGTCACCAAAATATATTAGTTTCTTAGGAAAAGGGAGACTAGACTTTTAATTAATTCAATCAAACCTGGTTTACTTTAAAAATAATTGTAATGAAATCTTGTCAAAAATCAACAGATATGCACATAAGGGTAAGTGGACAACAAAAGGACTGCACGGATTCACACTTTCATTGATATAAAGTAACTAGGCCTCTTAAATATTCTCAGGTGGCACAAAATATTTTCAAACATCAAGAGGAGATCTTGGTTAATGGTATTTCCAACATTATACAATTAGTAGTAAATATTTTAAATATATGGTCCATGATGTTTGAACAACATAATTAAATTAGATTGGCATATATATTTAAAGTTATTTAATAAGAAGAATTAAAGAAGCGATAAAAATAATAAGCATAAACATAGTCAATGTTAATTTTGGTAGATACTAATAGGTGATATACGAGGTAAAGTAAATGGAAACATGGTTTTTCCATAACCCTACTCAACATCATCCGAAGTGAGAATTATTTTTATTTTTTATTTTTTAAGAGAAAAACCTCTTGCGGGGCCACCTTGGTCTGAGATACCACGAACAGGGGGTTCTACACCATTAAAGTCACCCAAGAGTCGCACCCGACCCTGCTCACACCAACATTATCAATTGGATTTTGGATACCCAATTCAACTTTTTGGTAGGGTGGAGATTTGAACCTGAGACCTCTCTTGGAGGATTTCCCTCTCCTCTCCAACTCACCTACAACACCTGGGTGAAGTGAGCATTATTTTAAAATAGCAAAACTACCCATTTAATTATCAAACTATGCAAACTTAGATTATTAATTTTGGTAGATACTAATGGGTGATATACGAGGTAAAGTAAATGAAAACATGGCTTTTCCATAACTCTACTCAACATCATCCCAAGTGAGCATTATTTTAAAATAGACAAACTACCCATTTAATTATCAAACTATGCAAACTTAGATTAGTCTAAAGAATTCAGGTAATTATTAAAATATTTATTGAATAGGGACTTTTTAAAAAAGAATAAGACATACCTTTCAATTATATTATAGTAGACGAACTCCATTTAAGCACTTATAGCTTAAAGTCTACAATAAGAGATATTAATTTTTTTATAAGAGTAAATATTAATAAAAAATAAAAAATTGAACATTGCTACAACATGAATTATTGACTGTTCCTTTTCATAATCGTTTTTTACAAAAATAGAGGTGCATCATTATTTTTCTTAAAATTCGTGTTGGTATCACTTCTAGTTGATGCCAGAGCCTTCTTCCTTTCCTAGTACAACAAATATTTTCAAAGACTTTTTGCTCTAAATCAAATAACTCCCATAATAAGGATGAATGCATCTAAATATGAATGCAATGGTTACTTTTCTACTAACTACTCAACAACATTAATAATCTTGCTCCACTATAAGGTACATTTTAAAAGTAACTAAACCAAAACTATAGAATAAATACTTATTGATATGGATTAATATAATTCTTATTATATATGTATTTAAGATATGACAACTATCTTAATGGCTTCACTATTTTTACATAGTCATCAAAATATATTAGATTCTTACGAAAAGGGAGACTAGCCTTTTAATTAATTCAATCAAACCCGGTTTACTTTAAAAATAATTGTAATGAAATCTTGTCAAAAATCAACATATATGCACATAAGGGTAAGTGGACAACAAAAGGACTTCACGCATCCATATAAAGTAACTAGGCCTCTTAAATATTATCAGGTGGCACAAGATATTTTCAAACATCAAGGGGAGCGCTTTGTTAATGGTATTTCCAACATTATACAATTAGTAGTAAATATTTAAAATATATGGTCGATGATGTTTGAACAACATAATTAAATTAGATTGGTATATATATTTTTAAAGTTATTTGATAAGAAGAATTAAAAGGAGTGATAAAAATAATAAACATAAATATAGTCACTATCTAATGGGTGATATAAGAAATAAAGTGAATGAAAACATGGCTTTTCCATAACTACTTAACATCATTTGAAGTGAACATTATTTTAAAATAGCAAAACTACCCTTTTAATTATCAAACTATGCAAACTTAGACTATACAAGGAGGCAATTGAACACATCATTTCTCTTTCCATCCAATCATTAATCCATGTAGACATGTTTTGTTTATAAAAAAATAAGTAAAAGGAAAGACAACCTCGACATGCACTATCTAAGGCAAAGGAGACAGTATTATTTGAGTAAGTACTTATTATAAACATCCACCTTGGGATTAAACCTGGGTCACATTACCGATAATGCAAGTAGTGTCCTTACGGATAAACCATACTCACAATGTAATATTTCTCATCTTCCCCTATCCAAAATTAATCCCATGATGATACATTTTGTTCTCTTAAAAAAATGTTAAATGAAACATGCAACCTTTGCATGAACGCATACAACACAAACAATCCACCCTTCAATCAACAACAATTAAAACAACTATTACAGGGTGAACGGTTAATAGTTGCCTAATTCTCATCATTTTTGATGCAGTTGAATGTCTGCAATTGAATGTCCTAGCTACAATACGTATTATAAGACTTTTTGAATGGGTATTACTTAAAAAGAACAACAATCTATAGACACCAAAACAACACCAATCCGATTATGTGACAACAAGTGCTGATCGCATTGACACACAGCCCCTAGGGCAGCCCCCCAGAGGTTAAACAATGGTCCTAACCACTTCCAAAAGTAGTTTTAGAGGTCAAAGGTCAATTTGGCACCTTTTTGGCACCTTTTTCTCTACTCGTCCCACCCAAGGACGAATTCAGACTGGTATTCATCCCACCCAGGGACGATTAAGCAATCGCTCCAGGGTGGGACGAATAGTAGGTTTGACTGGCAAAAAAAGTCAAACCTCGACAAGTCCACCAGTTAACTGAAGCTACAGGTCATGCAATTGTGAGGAACGGCTCCAAATCAAGAAGAGAGACTTCAATCATGCATGTATTTATTTTAGAGACCTCATGCAAGGAGATTCTAAATCAGGGAATTAGCTTTTCTCTAAAAATAGGAAAATAACTCAAGTAGCGCCCTCGCATGCACAATTCAAACAGAGAGACCCTAAGGTCTATAAATTGGTGAGTTTTCTCACCCAAAGAGATACAAAAAAGGAGCATTTGAGCAACGAAGTGCTACCAATTTACATACCTACTTGCGATTTGTGCTTTTACATCCTTAATATCTCATTCGAAAGGGAGGTTATTGGGCGACTATTAGAAGCACGAATCCGGACCCAAAACCCAATTTTTGGCCACAAAAATTCCCAAAATTTGTCGAAAACACCCCATAACCAGTTTTGGACCCATCCCAAGAGGATTGGTGCCAAAACAATGCCTCAGACAGTGGGCATCCTACCCCCGGGCGCTCCCCAATCTGTCACAGTGAAATTTGCCCCACCCCAGGACGAATAGAAATATGTGATATATTTCTCTAGTTTTTCTTTTGCATTTGATTCTAGATAGGTTAAATAGGTTATAGTTCAAATTTCATTTCATTTTCCAGGTTTTTGTCATTTCCTGTCTTTACTAACTTGCAGATGGCACTAGCAAAATCTGGATCCTAGATGCAAAATTGAAGAAATATGACCATCTGGGTCTTCCCAAAAAACCCCAAATTAGCTAACCCCAACTTTTCAGGTCTTTTGGAGCTTCCTAAGAAGGACATTGAAGAGGGTGCTTTCTGACTAGTTATTGTAGGTGAATTCGTCCCACCCTGGAGCGAATACAAATATATGAGGAATTTACAGACTATTATTTTTGCAGTGGTCTTCTATCAACATATTTATGCTACTATAAAAATTTTAGGTCAATCAGAGGTCATTTGATAATCATTTTAATATTTTCATGCATTTACTAACAGTAGGCCTTGGGAAATACATGCTTTATTCCATCCACAGGTGCTATTAATATTTTCTGTTTCTTTGAATGCAGGTTTCTAAAAGCAGAGGAGCAAGAAAGAGCAAATAATCACATACATAAGTGGCGGTGACGTTTTGGTCCACCCATATTACATGTGGGCACACGAAAGAAGGATTGTTAGCCATGGACATTGTGACGAGAAACATATTTGACGCTCCTATCCCCTAAAAAGGAAGGAGATGTATTGTAACACACTTTGAAAAGCATATCAATAAAGATATTACCATATTTCATATTGCTTTTACCTTGTGTTAATTTGTATATGTTCTTTCTTGTCCTTTCTTGTGGCATATTCCTTTTTTTTTTCGTATCCTCATGCTTTCAGTGGCGATCACGGTGGGACCTCTGTCCCTTGATTTTTAAGATTAAAATTCTGATTAAAGTTACTATTTTTGTTGCTTACAGGTACCAAGTTTCAAACTCTGGACTATTTCAGAGCATAAATTCAGAGACATTCGATTTAGGCAGAGAAGAGGTAGGGGTTTTAAACACCCTCTATCAATTTTCTGTTTTCTAATTTCCATTCTCTGATTTTTGCTTGCATATGAGAGTTTAAAGGCTTTCTTGTTTCAATTTTGCAACTTAAAAAGAACCCCACACACCACGTGGTATTTTAAACACAAGGAGTTGGTCGTAAAACCCCAACCCTTGAGCAAGACCAACGGTGGATTCCATCATCACCTTGGCTTGAGATATTGCATCCATAACCCCGATCGCGGCTGTTGCTAGACGTAAATCCTGAAAAAATCTGACCAAGTGTAGCTTGGGGTGATTCCCAATGCATGAGGATAAGTCTTCTATGGTAGGTGTCATAAACAAAGAAATTCCCCTTTCGTACCGCCTATGTTCCACGTATCATCTGCTCTCACGTACCTATAGTCTCCCTCACGTAAGGGTGGGTATATAGAGAGGTTGGTATATCAGTCCGACAATGGTATATTGAAGGGGTGACCATTTTGGGAGTCATAAGAGCCTTCATAATTGCATTTAAATGGTTTTCACAAAAATATTTCAAAAACAAACAACAAAACACACTAAACCAGATTTTAGGGCACACTTTTAAATCTTTAAACGAGATAATCATTGCATTGATTGTGTGTTTTATTTCTGTTTAAGTGTAGCATAGAAAATCCTAAAAGAGAAAAAAAATCTACTCGTATTTAGGAGCACATCACCATGGTGTTCACTCGTAGCCGAGCCCAATCACGGGCAAGCACTGCAGAAAGTGCACCAAGGGGGACAAGTCACCTCCGATATAGTCCTGAGGACTTAGCCATCCCGCCTTGGTGGCAAGGCACCCAAGAGAGTCCCCATCATGCCATAATAGAATAGGACTATAGAGGCACCTCTTTGAGGGGCACCCCCACTCAGCATAGGCCCTTTCATGAGGATAACCTACACGTAGATCTCAACACAGACACTAGACCTCCCTTAGAAGTTTGTTATGGGTGGCCTAGTGATGAAGCGTTGTGTACTGCTCTAGAGCAACAGAGGGTCCAGAAGGAGAGGCCACCAGATTTTGTCGTCCCTCTTCTACCCCGCATTACTGTTAGAAACACTAGACCATTTCCAGAGTATCAGGATTTCTAGACAGGGCAAGAAAATTTTGCCCGTACCTTTTATGCATATGAAAGAGAGGACGAGGGAGATCACTACGTTCCTCAAGAGCAATACACAGCACGGGAGTGATGTACCTCTACGCCTGCCTTGTATCAGGATCATTCATTAAGGCCAGAGCCTCAAGTGAATGCCGCTAACCTCGACAGAGGGAAGCAGCCCATAGGGATCTCGGATCACCATGATCGAGACAGACATGTAGGGGAGGCATCTAGGCTTCCTAAACAAGAGACGGTGGAACAAATTGACTTGGTGATTGCCAAACATGCCACTCGCCAAGCACAAATCACACAACTTAGGCAAGATCAAGAACGGTTAGAGCATCTTTTTCGGCTTAACAAAGAGCGCATTCAACATCCGACGATTGAATTGCTTCATAACAAGGTGCCTGTGAAAGGTCCAATCCCTCGTGTGCATAAAGTAGAAGTGTATGAGAGGCAGGATCCCTTAGTACGAGAGAGGTCCACTCGACCTTATCAAGCACTGCCTTCGAGACCTCCTAGACCTGAGCGGGAGGCCACTCCCAGAAACAATTATGGGCACCCTCCATGGGCACCCACCTATGCTTATAGAACTCAGCCAGCCACTCCTCAAGAAGCCTATGAGGAGTATGAACAAGAAGAAGAGCGGGCTGAAACACTCTATCAAGGCAGAGGGGGTGTTGGCCAGCTACCTTTCAATAGGCCTCAAGTTCCTCGTAATCCACAACGGGAGAAAACTAAGGAGGAAGAAATTAAATCCTTTGATGCATATAAAGTGTTGTTAGAGTGCTTAGAATCTATGGAGATCAAGACTTATGGGCCCCAAAAGCCTACTTTACGCCAACTCCATAGTCATCCTGTGCATCCGTCAGTGTCGGCACCTCCATACCCCGAACACTTTAAGCTGCCCCAGTTGGCACTCTTTAGAGGGGAGGAAGATGCCCAAGAGCATGTGACCAGATTCCTGAGCCAGTGCTTTGGCATTCAAGACAATGATGCTTTGCTATTAAGAACATTTATAACCACATTCGTAGGCCTTGCCTCGGATTGGTTTACTCAATTACCAAAGCACAACATTTGTAACTTAGATCAGCTAGTGGACGCGTTCCTAGAACATTTTGCCTTCAACACAAAGAAAAAGGCGTCACTAAGTGATCTAGCTAGCCTCAAGCAGTATGAGGAGGAATCTATGGTGGCATATGGGAACCGATGGAGGACGTTGCTTTCAAAGCTACCCTACCTCCCTCCTATGTCTGACTTGACCCAAATGTTCTCCAAAAGCTATTTGAGATCAATCTTCGTGCTATTGCAGCTACAACAATATGCCAGTTTAGAAGAAGCACTAGTGCAAGCCAGAATCATCGAGGAGATTAAGATACAGGATGGCAAGATCACCAAACCTAAGAAGAAAGAATGGACAAAGAACACTAAAATAGGGGCCATGCAACCGAAACCTGCTATGGTTAATCAGGTTTCCATCAACGTCCCTAAGCCAACACAAGCAACACATCCTCAAAAGGCTAACTATCAGGCGATGCCTCCTAACAACTATGAGGGAGAAAACCAAAGGCAAGAGCAAAATATGTAGCGTCGTCCTAGGCAATAATTTACTCCTTACACAGAGTCCAGGGATTCTCTGTTTGACCACTTGTCAACGGTGAACTTGATCAACCTTCTAGAGATTCAAACAATAGATCCCAATGCACCGAAGCCTAAGGGATACCGAGAGGATTTGTACTATAGGTTCCACAGGCGTAAGGGACATGATCTTAATGCATGTTGGAAGTTCAAAGGTTTGGTACAAGATCTCATTGACAACAAAACATTGGCAGTGGACAACCTTGTAGCACCAAACAACCAACATATGGGAGTATTTAGAGACCCCTTTCCTACCCATGAGGCACCGACAAAACCTCTTCAAGTTAATGAGGTGCAACAGAATTGTCCTATGCAGGGATATGTAGGGATGATAAGCATAGTGACTAGGAATAAGAGATACCCAGGAACTGCCCCCACGGCAACCACAAGAGAGGTTCCATCGACGTCACAACCACAACAACCCTCTACGGAACTTCCCCCGCCTAGACCGGTGGCTATGATTCGGACTAGACTTACCCAAAGTCTAAGGACCACGTCGGCTAGGATCTCCATATATGATCTAATTCAACAATCAACGCCCCATCGAGAAGCTCTAATGGAGATTTTAAAAGCTATCGAGATGCAGCCCCATGAAGCGAACTCTTTCAACAATTTTGTGGGGCATGTCAAACAATGTATAGAACTAGTCATCACCTTTAGAGAGGATAAATTGAAAGCAGTGACTGGTGATGTGGCGGATCCACCCCTACATGTTATCATGCGGGTCAACGGGATCCCGTATAAGAGAGTGTTGGTGGACACTGGCTCATCCAGTAATATCATCACTACAACAACATTGAAACATTTGAAGTTGCCAGCATCTCACATTGTGGCCTCTACTTACACACTGCGAGCATTCAACGATGCAATTTGCTCGACAGTTGGCACAATTGTCCTACCCATCCAAGTGGGACAAAATATGATTCATACATTGTGCCACATTTTGGAAGGCGAGATGGCTTATAATATCTTATTGGGGTGACCTTGGATCAGGGACATGAAGTGTGTCCCTTCAATAGCTCATCAGTGCATGTAGTCCCTACGGACTTGGAGCCTTTCAAATACTGCAATACAGTGCAATTCATGCCGCAATCAAACCTTCCCTCAACACATGTGGATTTTTAGTTGAATCCATATCAATAGGGTCTGATTTCATAGGCATCTCCAGTGATTAATTCGTCGAGCCCTCAATCAAGTCCATATTCTTCCGCTAGTCCTTCAACAATGACAACACCTATGGTGGCCATATCCAAGGACAAGGGAAAGAAACCCATAGAAGAGGAGCCACCTCTCATCTCAACCATCTCGATAGAAGAGATGCCTAGTAGAATGGAAGTCGAGACGCCTAGTTCACCCCACATGGAGTGGACTCAGGAAGGACTCCCATTCGCTCCCCCTCAACCGCCAATGGTCACCATTGAAATGGCCAACACGGGCTTGGGGGAGTATCTAGTGAGGAACATTGTAGCAACACCCATGCTTGAGTCCATGCAAGATATGGGGCGACATCGACTCCCCATTGGCTCTATGGTTCCTCTAGGTTACCCACCCAATCAGACAAAATTTGTTTATGGGAGCTTGGATAATGGCATCGAGATTTGTATGCAAGAAGACGAAGACAAAGAACCCTTTGCTGAGGATGTCAACTATCTATCCAACCCAAACTTTACTTTGAGGTATCTTGGCCAATGCAATTGGCATGGATATGGATTGGGCCGATATGAGCAAGGAGTGTGTGTTCTTTGCCAACCAAGATACCAAATGCCATATGACAAGTTAGGAGTAGGGTTCAACCACCCCTTGCCCCAAGACATCTTGGTGGAGAAAATGCAAGGCCTAGGGATAGGCAACAAGGATGGGTTGGCATTAGATCCATATGCTAATCCTCACACAACATATACATTGGGGGATTATCACCCATTGTTAACAACCAACCTTGTTGACCATAACAACCCTTTCCTTTTGGCCAAACAAGGAGAAAATTCAAAGACTCCCTTACAAGAGGGATATGGAAAAGACCAAGAAGGGTCTTCGAAAGATGATTCAGAATACGAGGTAGCACCTTGGAATCCTTTTGAGTCTGAAATCAATCATTCACAAGTACATCCCATGGATGATTATCAGGAAAGCTTCATGACAATGTTCCCTTTAGGTGCTCCAATTGAGAATATGCCCTTTCAAGAGAATCAGGTCCCCTTGTAGAGAGCGGAACAACCTCAATGGGACCACATTAATTTGCTTGAACAAGATGGGATTCCTATGTCGCAAGCAGCTGTTGGAGCCAATGAGGGCCTTTGGATCTCTGACAGTGACTACGAAGATGAAACTGAGATGGCTTATCTCAATCATATGTGATAGATGTGACAACGATACCCTTTGGACATAGATGACATGTTTGAACATTTACACATAGGTCCAAGACATAGGTGGCACCTCAACCCGATGTAGTTATAGCAATTACTGCACCCACCACTCTAGGCACATAGAGAGCATCTCTCGCTTGGAGACCCTATCAAATCATCAGTACCTAGGGCGGACCCTGTCTTCATCTTCGTGCATAGGGCTGACCCATTTGTGCTAGTGCCCATAGAGCCAGATCCAAAGCACCAAGAACATCCAAAATGTCATAGTCATCACACCTACGGTAATGGAGGTTACAATCATTTCATCAACATGATCTCCATTGACTTAACCACTCCCATCCATGATCCAGCCGACCCAACATGGTCATTGTATCTAGATCTAGATGCTATCGACTGGGATCACGCTGACACACCACCATCCCCATCAGAGTATTGGACCTACGGTGGGATGTTCCATTTCACCCCAGGACAGACTCAGGATGTATTCCATGCTGAAGAGGAACCTGATGTTCCAAACGATGATCTAAATTCATCAAATGATATCCATTTGATCCAAACTCCACACCAGTTGGAGGACAGGCCCCACATGTCGGTCAAGGAGACGACTGATGTAGACATCAGCTCAGATGCAGTGAATTTGCAAATCATCAAGCTGGGGGTAAGTCTATCCCTCAAAGAGTAAGCTGACTACATTAACCAAAAAGCTCCAAGGATTCCCATAATCGCTTAGTCAACCCCCAAATTCCCCAAGGGGGTCCATAAAACCTTTGGTCAACCCAAAAGCTCCAAAGATTTCCATAATCTCTTGGTCAACCTAAAAAGCTCCAAGGATTTCCGTAATCTCTTGGTCAACCTAAAAAGCTCCAAGGATTTTTGTAATCTCTTGGTCAACCTAAAAAGCTCCAAGGATTTCCGTAATCTCTTGGTCAACCTAAAAAGCTCCAAGGATTTTTGTAATCTCTTGGTCAACCTAAAAAGCTCCAAGGATTTTCGTAATCTCTTGGTCAACCTAAAAATCTCCAAGGATTTTTGTAATCTCTTGGTCAACCCAAAAGCTCCAGGGATTCCCAGAATCGCTTGGTCAACCCAAAATGCCCCAAAGGTGTCCATAAACCCTTTGGTCAACCCAAAATGCCCCAAAGGTATCCATAAACCCTTTGGTCAAACCAAATGCCCCAAAGGTGTCCATAAACCCTTTGGTCAACACAAAATCTCCAAGGGTGCCCATAATAGCTTGGTCAAAAATAAATATTCAAAAAAAAACAAAAACAATAAAATCATCAAAAATAACAAAAAAATTGCATCTCCATTCCATGCATACTCATAAAAATCACAATACAAAAATATAAGTTGCATTAGGCATCGCATCCATACCTTACATGTCTGTTGATCATACATGTCCCAAGCACCATAGACTGTAATTGCTAGGCAATTCCTTCATTTTCCACATTCCATCCATTTTATAAACGCATACATCCCGAATAACACCATCGCCATTTTTAGCATAAGTCAGTTGTCTTTTAATGTATATAGGGTTTTCGTCATTCAGTTGTCTTTAAATTTCTAGCCAAAAACTGTACAAAGTTAAACGAATTTTATACGGGAAAGTTTTACTTGGGTCAAGCCTCGTTACGTAACATCCCTACACAAGTTAAAACACATAAAATAATTCTTAAGTTGTGTGAACACAAGCAAAACCTACAAAGCAGTCTAGGGTACCATCGGTGAAATATTAGCCTGTTCATCCCCCTGTGCGAATGGTTCAAGAATGCTGAGAATTGACAAAAGGACAAGCTCTTCCCCATCCATTCCTTCTAATCAACAGTGGTTTTCACCACTAACAAAAATTCAAAAATCACCATTGGTCCCTAAGGTTGTAAGGATTCGTACTACATGTCCCTGCCAAGGATGGGTAGTCATCCCCAAGGCCTAAAAGAATCAATGACCATTCAAAAACAACATTTCCACTAGCTATCATCACAATCACCTTTGGTCTCTCAAGTCATAAGGATTCGTACTACACATCCCTGCTAAGGATGGGTAGTCATCCCCAAGGCCTAAAAGGATCAATGCTATTCACCAGTCACAAACATACCAACTTAACCTTACAAAGCTCAAAAGCCACATCAAACAATAGTGGTTATCACTACTATTTCACATCCTTGCTCCAAAAGAAAAAAAAAAAAAAAAAAAAATAAATAGTGATTTTCATCACTTTGTATACGAGCAAATATCCTAAACCATTGAGCCAATAAAAAGCCTAAACTTGAATCCCTAGAATTCTCAGTATTCAAAAACCATCTAGGTGATCCTCATTACGGGTTTGGTGGATAGCCTACCTGGCAATGGCGGTATCCTACCCGCATGACGATATGTCTGTCACATTAGCTTTGCGTGTGAGTAGACCAATGTTTGCATGTGGATGAGCTAGCTTATGGTATCTTAGATTGTCCCGTGGATTAATCTTGCTACATACAACAACAAAATTAGTGGAGCTAATTAGGTGATCCTCAGTATAGGTTTGGTTGATAGCCTATCTGGCACTAGCGGTATCCTAACAAATACCACATAAACGAACTCAATTGCACACATAGGGATGTGAAATAACTTGGTTAACCTCCAAGTCGGATTTATACCTTGTTCAAAATTCTTGTGAGATAAATGTATAGTCTTGGCTAGTTAGTTAAAATATCTGAATCTCAGAAAATCTTAACTACATTTTACAAACAACTGGTCCATTTCAATCCATACATCACCATCAGTAAAAAAATGCAAAATACAAAAACACAGTTGTCACATGCAACGTCATTCCACAAAGTCATCCCATAAGTACAGCAAGCCAGTAAATCTTGTATAATCTATGGTGTCATCAACAAGTTATCAACAAATCATTTCATTCATTCCATATGCATACATCATATAATTAGCAACATCGCAATCATAATCCCACATGCATACATCATCATAAAAAAACATGAAAGCACGAGATTCCGGTCAAAGGAAACACCAAGTGCAATTGCATTCAAAGTTAAGCACGCCTAAGTCCTAGAAATATGAATTACATGAAACGGAAAAGAGACATGTTGTAAGAGACGCAATCAGATAAAGAAAAACAGCCCTTTCATTAATTTCTTTCGATCTCTGTTACAATAATGCCTCCTCCCTTTTTAGGGGCTAGGAGTGCAAATAGGGTTTGATTACAATCGCTGAATGGTTCCTCCTTCCGCGTGCCCACGATTGCACTTGGGCGGGCTAAGATGATGCCGCCGCTGATGTTGATGGGTTCTTCGCCTCTGCTGCTTCTCCTACAAACAAAGAAATGATCAAGACGTTAGTAGCACCTGCTGCAAATGAAAAGCATTCTCTCTCTAAAACTAACAAAATATGCATACGAATATTTGCCTGAAACCGTGAAAACAGTGAATCCAAATTGCTTCAAAATCTGACAGAAGGTAAGAACAGTCACCAGAAGGCCACTGCCACTGAGGCAGCTGGCCAATCCACCTTAAACTGGAATTCGTCCCTGGGCAGGACGAATTCTGACTGTAATTCGTCCCTGGGTGGGACGAATTCTTCTGAATAGGAGAAATCGACCTGCTGCTGCTCCAATGTCGGATCTCGGGACCTGCAAAACTCCTGCAAATAGGGGGGTTAGGTAATTGGGGCCATTTTGGGACGACCCAGATGGTCGGATTTTCCCAATTTGGCCTCCTCCCTCGGGAATTTGGCCTTGACACCTGCAAGTTAGCGAAACGACAAAGCAATACAAAACACCCTAAACTCTGACCAAAAGCTACAAAATTGCAATTATAGACTAATCAGACCTAGTAACACAGAATGCAATCTAAAAAATAATCTAAAGTGCTCAAAAACTAAAATTAGAACTTGGGGGTGCGGGGGTGCCCAAGTGGGCCTCCCATCGTTGGCCCTCGATTTTGGAGCCAATCCACCAAGGATGGGCCCAAAACCTTTTAGGATTGGGGGGTCGGCGAATTGGTAGGTTCAGATGTCCATGCGTCGGATTTGAGTAAGGTTCGAGCTTCCAAAGGCCACCCAACAACCTCCCTTGCAAAAGAGATTGATGGATGTAGGAAGGTGAACAAAGGGGGATGCAAGTGAGTCTTCGATTCGGCAGCACTTCGTTGCTTGAACACTCCTTCCACTTGCATGTTTTGGGTGAGAAAAGTCCCACCTTTTATAGACCCAAGGGGTCTCTTTTGGGAGGGAAGCACAAAAGCCAAGTGTTGGCCATGGGCGCCATGTGGCAGTCTTGTCTTCCCATGAGGGAGGGGAGTCCTTCATTGACTTGAACTTTGATAAATGCTTCTTGTAACAGTCCTCTAACGGCCCCTCTGTCCACTTACACATGCGTGCAAGGTAGGAGCCCTTAACTGACTATTCTGGGCTGCCACTTGGCACCATTTGCCTTTTTGCCCGTTAAGCTTAGAATTCGTCCCACCCAGGGACGGATTCGGAATTCATCCTGGGGTGGGACGGATTCTATTTTGAATTCGTCCCGGGGTGAGACGAATCTCGGGCAAAGTGTCCAAGTGTGCCAAATTGCTCCTTGACCTCACAAAATTGCTATGAAAGTGGTTAAGACCACTTGTTTAACCTCCGAGGGCTGCCACTGGGAGCTGTGTTTGTCAAAGCGATCGGTGTTTGCGGTCACATAATCGGATTGGTGTTGTTTTGGTGTCTACGAGATGCCCCTTTTTGGGAAGCGTTGCGGGTGACGCAATGCTGAGCAAAAATAGATAACCAAAGCACTAATGATTAGGGTTTCTTGGTAACCTAACCAACTTTTGATGCCCCAAGTATGGAAAGGGCATGCATTCTTGAATCCTTGCTTCTGACGAGCTAAGGAATTTGATTTCAAGTATTAACCTGTTTTGGTGAGGTGTGACTTGAACTTGGACATTGATCAGTCATGAACAAGTGAAGGGCATTTTTATCCTCAGGGGGAACCTTGTGTTCATGATTCACGAAATGCCAAGTGTTTGATTGATTTGATTGTTGCTTGTTTACTTGCCCCAAGCGGGAGCGTGATTGTCTTTGTCAATGATTCTTTGAATGCATGTCGTTTTCCTTAATTGGGTGTGTGATTGTTGATTGGTGACTAAGTGTGACTACCCCCTCAAGCGACGAATCGATGAGGGAATGACCTTCGTGAGAGAAGCGACGAGTCGCTTGACCCAAGATGACTTGTGCAAGGTTTGCCTTTAGAGGGTTTACCGTTAAGCGTGTGCAATTTTTCCAACATATGGACCTATTTTTGGTGGGTGTTAACCCTTTTGGTGATGTCATAATGAGGTGAAATCGTCGAAAACCTATTTCCCGTGGAGCGGTCCGGCTATGATAGCCTTCTTGGGGAACTAGGAGAGCGATAATTTGGACCTCGACATCGATTTTCTTTGCCTAGAGGTTAAGTGCATGAGCACTTATGCACGGCAATGTTTTTGTTGTGTTTTTGTTGAATTTTGTATTGTTTTTGTTGTTTTTGTGACACCATTTGGTGATTGAATTGTCGGCAATCCGTCCTCCCGTGGAGCGGTCCGGCTATGGTAGCCTTCTTCGGGAGTAGGATAGTGACAATGCAAACCCCGACATCAATTTTGCTATGCCAAGAGGTTAAGTGCAAGAGCACTTGTGTCTGGCAATGTTTATGTTGTGTTTTTGTTGAATTTTTGTATTGTTTTTGTTGTTTTTGTGACATCATTTTTGGGATTAAATTTTCAAAATCTGTCTTCCCCTGGAGCGGTCCGGCTATGGTAGCCTTCTTAGGGAGTAGGATATTGATAATTTGTGACCCCGATGTCGATTTTGTATGCCCATGTTGTCAGTTGCATTTGCAATCCTGTCAGGCAGTTTTATTGTCTGTTTTTAGTGCATTTTTAGTCATTTTTCTTGATTTTTTTTTGTGCTGGCCTGAATTCGTCCCTGGGTGGGACGAATTCCAGCTGGAGAATTCGTCCCTGGGTGGGACGAGCGCTAATCAGAGCGCTCGTCCCAGTCAAGGACGAATTCCAGTGCAAAAGGCCTATTTAAGGGCCAAAACTTGATTTTGGGCTCATTTGTGTCATTTTTTTCTTGCGATTTTGGAGCTCTGGGAGGAGGAGGTAATTCTGCGAAGCGAAGCGCTGCTGGAATTCTCTCTGCCATCATGAGTGCACAAACTGGTTCGAGCGGCGGAGCCGAGGCGAGTCCTGTAAGTGACCCTAGGGCTTATTTTGCTTTAACTGAATGCATTGTTTTTGTGTTGCGCTTTTCAAAACTTTAAGATTTTTTGTTATGTTTTTTGTTTAACAACTAAGGTTAGAAACCCTAGAATTGAAAATTTTATTTTTATTTTATTTATTATTATTATTTTTTTTTTGCTTGCAGGTTGTTAGGAGCCGGTACCGTGTACCCGCTGCCTTTACTGAGGCGCGGTTGGCCTTGACTGATGACGACTGGGAATGGCTTGATGCCCTTGGGCTCAAGCAGGTGGCTCGACTGGAGCTCGTGGTTTCGGATCAGGCCTATCTGACGGCCCTGATCAAGCTTTGGGATCCGAGGACCAATACTTTCCATCTCCCGACAGGGGAGATGACTGTGACTCTTGAGGACGTCTATCGGTTGCTTCGGATTCCGATAGATGGTCTGCCTATTAGGACATCTCCGTTCGATCAGCGGACTGCTATACTCACGAGATGTTTTGGGCATGGGGGGGAGCTGGGTGTAGCAGACCCAGTGGAGACAACCGAGGCGGATTGCCGGTGGCGGGATTTTGGTTGGGTGGTGGAAGGAGAGGGGGGTGTTAGGAGTGAGGCACGCATTCTGATGGGCCTCATTTCTAACATTCTTCTCCCTGATTCGTCAGGCGCGAGGTTCCCGTGGAACCTGCTGGATTTGGTGTGGCAGTTGGCAGAGTGCCCGGTAGAGGCACCGTTGATCCTGAGATGGGGACAGACTTTGTTGGCGTAGCTTTACGGAGAGCTGTACGGGGTCCACTGTCGACAGCGAAAGGGTGTTAGTTGTAGCTTTTTGTTGCAGTGCTGGGGTTGGCAACACATAGTTGTTGAGAGGCCTACCGGGTTACCGTGGACGACTCGGGTGGCGATGGAGGATGATGAGATTGGTTATGCGGCTTTGTGGCGACGGTCTGCGGAGCAGGGGCAGAGTCGGCGATGGGCAGGTGCAGTTGAGCACTACATTGATGCCTTTTCATGGCTCACTCCAGGGGAGGTGTTTTGGCGTCCCTATCGGGACTGTCCCAGCCTGGCTCGAGGGCTGGAGAGTGGCTCCGACGGGTACGGAGGGAGCGATGGTTGATCGGGCGGCACGGGACGGAGCATGAGTTCTTTCCGTACCGCCGGGTTACACGACAGTTTGGGGTGCGCCAGGGGTTGCCTGGTGAACCCGTAGGCTATCGGCGTCGGGGAGATGAGAGGGATCTGGAGCCACCTGTCCTCGTGCCATTGGGCGAGGAGTCGGATGCTGTTATTGAGGTGTTGGATGTGGATGACGTAGGTACTACCACTGAGTATGACTCGTGGTGGGTTTTGCGATGCTGGAGAGGTGAGGGTCCTCTGGGAGGTGCGGAGGCGGCAGTGGAGGATGCTGAGGCGATAGGGGGTGATTGGGGAGGGCCGTTGGATGATGCAGACATGGCGGATGTGGGAGATGAGGATGTGGACTTGGGTGTTCCGGAGCAGCCGGACATGCAGGATGTGGAGGAGCAGTTGGAGCCCAGGCGAGCTACTGTCCCCGGGAGTCCTATGCGTCCGACGGATACGGAGGGGGTGGGGTCGGATGTAGGCGATGAGGTTGCGCGGCTTACAGAGCTGCTACGGATGCGGGATCTAGAGAGGGATCTTCTACGGGCTCAGTTGGCAGAGCGGGATAGCGTTTTGGCGCAGCGCGATGATGCATTGTCTATCTATCATCGGCGGGAGGCAGAGTGGTGTCTATACCGGATAGACTTGGAGAGGGAGGTCATCCGCCTTGGCGAGCGGCTCCCTGAGCCTTCTATCAGCAGATCTTCTCGACGGACGAGGGATAGTCTGGCGAGCGATCAGCATCATCTCGCCGCGAGCGGTTGGATGAGGGGGTGGTAGTAGGCATGATGCGGGGGCTAGCAGTAGCCGCCCTGCGAGGTCCCGTAGGACCCACACCACGGGGGGTAGTTCCCGTCGCACCGATCCTGCGTGATCATGGTGGCCGACGCCTTAGGTTGGGTTTTGGATATGATTGCGGGGTCTGAGGACCTATTTTTGTAGCCTGCGGGCATCTTTTTTGACGAAAAAAAAAAAAATATATATATATATATATACCGGTTTTATTTTTGGATTTGTACATGTGATGATGTGATTGATTTTTGTTATGCATGTTTATTTATTTGATGGATGCAGATGAATTGAATTTTTTTTAGATGCCTATGTGATATGCAAAATGGATGAATGCTATTTTTATTTATCTGGTTTTTCTTTGCTGTTTTTGTATTTTCTGATGGTATCATAAGAATGATAAGTAGCGCAGATGGTTTTCGGGATGAGTGTAAGATTTTCTGAGATTCAGACAGTTTTAACTCACTATCCACGACTGTACTTTATCTTACAAGACTTTTGAACAAGGTATGAATCAAACTTGTTTTTGACCGAGCTATTTCACATCCCTGTGTGTGCAATTGAGTTCATTTAGTGGTATTTGTTAGGATACCGCCAGTGCCAGATGGGCTTTCAACCGAACCTGTACTGAGGATCACCTAATTAGCTCCACGAATTCCTTTGTTATATGTACTAAGATTAATCTGCGTTGTAATCCAGGATGCCATAAGCTAGCTCATCCACATGCAAACATTGATCTGTACGCAAGTTAATGTGACAGATATATCGTCATGCGGGAGGTTTACTTCTGTTATCGAGTTGGTATTGAAGCTTGCCTTATGACCTACAGAATGCTGAGAGTTCCAGGGATTCAAGGTCAACTCCCTTCTTTTTTTTTCAATTGTATTGGGATACTTGCTCTTTTGTAGTGATGAGATCACTGTTTATTTTGATTGATTTTTCTTTTGAGCAAGGGATTGGGGATATGGAGTGATGAAAATCACAGTTGTTTGTGCCTTTTGATGTTTGCACTATAGTTTGTCAAATTTTTGAGTTTTGACATTTTGCAAATTTTTGTGTTTTGCAACTATTGAGAACTTTAGGGATTCTTAGGGAATTGGGTAGGGAGGAAGCTTGTCCTTTTGCCAACTCTCAGCATTCTAGGGGTCATTCGCACGGGGGGATGAGCAAGATAACCGTTTCGCTTGTGGTGACCTAGTTATTTTGCGGGTTTCATCTTTCGTTCACACAATTTTGGGAATTTTAGTGTTTTAATTTGTGTTGGGATGTTACGTAACAAGGTGTATTTCAAGTATGACTCTACCTTTATAAAATCCGTTCGACTTGGTACACTACATGGCTAAAGAGGAAAATGATGACTGAATTACTGAAACTCCTAGTACGTTCCCAGACCATTGACTGTAGTGTGGTAAGATTTATGCATGGTGTTTTTGTTGATTTTGATGAATTCGAGTATGCCTAGAATTGAGATGCAAATCTTTGTTGATTTTGTTGATTTTTGTTGTTTTGTTTTTGTTGAATTTATTGATTTGTTTGACCAAGAGATTGCGATAATCCTTGGAGCTTTTTGGGTTGACCAAGAGATTGCGTTAATCCTTGGAGCTTTTTGGGTTGACCAAGAGATTGCGATAATCCTTGGAGCTTTTTGGGTGACCAAGAGATTGCGATAATCCTTGGAGCTTTTTGGGTTGACCAAGAGATTGCGATAATCCTTGGAGCTTTTTGGGTTGACCAAGAGATTGCGATAATCCTTGGAGCTTTTTGGGTTGACCAAGAGATTGCGATAATCCTTGGAGCTTTTTGGGTGACCAAGAGATTGCGATAATCCTTGGAGCTTTTTGGGTGACCAAGAGATTGCGATAATCCTTGGAGCTTTTTGTTTGTTTGTTTTTGTTGAATTTTTTTTTTTTTTTTTTGGTACATGGCTTAGATATGAAATGGTCGTAAATGACTGATATTCAAGGGTTCTGTTTCCTTTATACCGTCAAGAGAAGCTAGCCTGTACGTTCCTGGTCCTATTTTGCTATCAATGACATACGGACCTAACCAATTTGCCACAAATTTGTCCCTCATATGGGACGGCAAATTAGAGTTTTGTTGGTTTTCCTTCAGAACCAGATCACCAACCCGAAAGTCTCTTAGGTGAACTTTCATGTTGTAAGCTCTCTTAAGCCGCTCTTGATAGATACGTAAGTGCTCGAGAGCATTAACGCGTCTTTCATAAAGCAACGTAAGCTGGTCTAACCGGGCCTACCGTGCAGTGTCATCATCGATGAATTCTCGCATTGTTATGCGGAGGGAAGGAATTTCCAACTCGAGAGGCATTACGCCTCCGAGCCATACACTAGTGAAAACGGAGTTGCCCCAGTGGGCGTCCGAATGCTAGTGCGATAGGCCCAAAGGGCAAGTGGGATTTGTATGTGCCAATCCTTATGACTGTCTACGACGGTATTTTTAAGGATGGCGACTAGCATTTTGTTTGATGCCTCTACTTGCCCATTTGCTTGCGGATAATAGGGTGTTGAAATCACAGAAACTAATCAAAGTTTTGTGTTTGTGCTTGATAGGTACACTTTTTTTGTTGCAGACTGCTATTCGTCTCTGACAGGGACGAATCCTTTTCTGCAATTCGTCTGACCCTGAGACGAATTCAAATTCGTCTCTGGGTGGGACGAATTCTGTTCTGCAATTCGTCTCCCAGAGGGACGAATTCCTGTCTACGGATTTTTAGAGCAGAAATTCAGAGACAACAGGAGCAGGCAGAGAAGAGGTAGGGATTTTCATGATCTCTGTTATATTTTTCTGTTTCTATTTCTGTTTCGCTTCGTTAATTGTTTTCATTTAATCTTGCATTGCATTAGGAAAAGTCATGTATGCTAGTTTCATTTTGTTGGATAAAACGAATCCCACACACATCACGAGACAACTTTAAACCAAGGAGCTGGTCGTAAGACCCCAGCCCTTGATCAAGACCATTGGTGGATTTAATCACCGCCTTGGCTTGATTTGCATCCATTTCCCGATTGTCAACTGTTGTTAGGCGTAAATCCTGACGAAGACAGACCGAGCGTAGTTGGGGTGATTCCCATGCGCGCGAGGATAAGTTTTCTATGGTAGGTGTCATTAATAGGACAATCCCCCTTCCGTACCGCCTATGTACCATGTACCTTCTGCTCTCACGTACCTATAGTCTCCCTCTCGTAAGGGCGGGTATATAGAGAGGTTGGTATATCGGCCTGGTTGGTATATTGAAGGGGCGACCTTTTGGAGTTATAAGAGCCTACATGATGCATTTAAACGTTCTACAAAATCTACAAAAACAAAACAAAACATCAAAATGCACTAAACCAGTCTAGGGCACACCAAGAATCCTTAAAAGAGATAATCACGGTCTTGTGAATGTGTGTGTTTAATTCTGCTTAGTGTAGACAAAAAAAAAAAGAGAGAAAATCATAAAACGAGATAAAAACTTATTTAGATAGCATAGAAGCACCGCAATGGTGTACACCCGTAGTCAAGCCCAATCAAGGGCAGAAGCTCCGAGAGGTACACAAAAAGCAGGCACAAGTTGCCTTCACTTCAGTCCTGAGGATTTGGTTATACCGCCTTATCGGTCTAACCTACAAAAGAATCCAATTCATAATCCTCGTTGGGGTATGCCTATTCAAAGCAGCCCCTTTCGGGAAGATGCCTTACATGTAGACCTTGACATAAATAGAGAATCACCTCTTGAAGGTAGGCATGAGTGGCCACCGTGCAATGAAGCGCTAAACAGGCACACTGTCCATTTAGAGGGGCAACATGGATATGGCGTCCCTTCTTTACCTATCATCAGAACAGAGAGACCAAATCCGGAGCGCAGGGCTCCTTACATAGGGCGACCTAACTCCGCCCATCCCATTTACACTCATGAAAGGGAGTATGAGGAAAACCATCACATTCCTCGAGAGCAACAAACAATGCGGGAACCTTGCATTTCCGCACCAGCAGGATATCATGATCACCCCTTGAGGCCAGAACCTCGAGCACATACCACTTACCTCGACAGAGGGAAGCGACCCATTGAAACCTTAGAGCATCAAAATCAAGGTAGACCCATAGGAGGAACATTTGAACCTCCCGAACAAAATAGGGTAGAACAAATTGATCCGGCTGTCGCCAGATATACCACCCGTCAAGCCCAAATCATGCGGCTTAAACAAAGTCAAGCAAGAGATAGAGTATCAATACCGCTTGGATAAATAATGCATGCAACACGAAGCGGATGAGTTACGCTATGAAATACCTGAGAGGGGGCCAACCCCTCGCATCCAAAGAGCTGAACAAGATGAGAGGCGTAATCCATTGGCGCAAGACAAGTCTCCACGACCTCGCCAAGCTCGCCTCCAAGACCCCATAGATTCGAGAGGGAGGCAACTCCCCGAAACAATGATGGGTACCTTCAGCAAGAACTTGATCAGGGTCATAGGTTTCACCCTGAGACTCCTCAAGAATTTTACGAGGAGTATGAACCAGAAGAGGAGTATATCGAAACTCCCCATCAAGGCAGGAAGGATGCCATTCGGCCACCCCTCCATAGGCCTCCAGTTTACCGTAACTTGCAACAAGAGCGAACAAGAGAGGAAGAAATAAAATCTTCCGATGCATACCAAGCGCTATTGGAGCGTTTAGAGTCGGTGGAGACAAAAGCCGCTGGGCATCAAAAACCCACATTACGTCTACTCCGCAATAATCCGGTGCATCCCTCGTGCCTACACCTCTTTACCCCGAACACTTTAAGTTGCCTCAATTGGCGCTTTTAAAGGTGAAGAGGACGCACAGAACATGTTACACGGTTTCTAAGCCAATGCTTCGGCATTCAAGATAATGACGCGTTATTGCTTAGAACATTCATAACCACATTCGCAGGCCCCGCCTCGGATTGGTTCACACAACTGCCCAAACACAAAGATAAGCAGCTTAGATCAGCTAGTAGATGCGTTTCTTGAACGCTTCGCCTTCAACACAAGGAAGAAGGCATCACTTAGTGATCTTGCTAGCCTTAAACAATTTGAGGAGGAAACAATGGCAGCGTACGGGAACCGATGGAGAGCTTTGCTTTCTAAGTTACCCTACCGTCCTCCCATGTCGGACCTCACGCAAATGTTCACGAAAAGTTGTTTAAAATCAATCTCCGGTCTATTGTTGCTGCGACAATACGACAACTTAGAAGAAGCTTTGGCGCAAGCCGGAGTCATAGAAGAGATTAAGATAGGCGAAGGCGCAATTGCCAAGCCTAAGAAGAAAGAGTGGAATAAAACCACTAAAACCGGGACAACGCAACCACAACACGCCGCAGTCAACCAAGTTGCGATAAATGTCCCAGCGCATGTGCAAGAAACGCAGCCTCAAAAGGCTAACTACTGTGCAAAGGCTCTCCCGCTTACGAAAGAGATAACAAGAGACAGGAACAATATCAGCAGCGTCGCCCTAGGCGACAATTCACTCCCGTATGCGGAGTCTAGGGACTCCTTATTTGACCGCTTGTCGCGGCGAATCTAGTTACTCCGCCATAAATCCAAATTTTTGACCCTAACGTTCCTAAGCCTAGGGGGTATAGGGAGGAATTGTATTGCAGATTTCATAGACGCAGAGGACATGACCTAAATGGGTGCTGGAAATTCAAAGAACTAGTCCAGGATTTGATCGACAATCGAACATTGGTCGTGGACAACCCCATCGCACCTAACAACCAACAAATGGGGGTATTCAAGGACCCCTTGCCTGCCCACGAGGCGCAGACAAAACCGCTCCAAATAAACGAGGTGCGACAAGATCTTCCCGCACAAGGATTTGTGGGAATGATTAGCATTGTAACAAGGAACAGAAAATACCCAACAGTTGCCCCCGAGGTACCTGCGAGGGAAGTTCCGTCGACATCGCAGCCTCAACAACGCCCAATGCAGTTACCTCCGCCTAGACCTGAGGTCACGATACGAACCAAACTCACGCAGAGTTTGCGGACCACGTCAGCTAGGCCGTCCATCTACGAGCTTATTCAACAATCAGCTCCACATAGAGAAGCTCTTATGGACATCTTAAAAGCCATTGAAGTACAACCCCACGAAGCTAATTCTTTCAACGCTTTCGTGGGACATGTGAAACAATGTACGGAGCCCGTCATCACATTCAAAGAAAATGAGGTCAAAACAATATCGAATGACATGCCGGATCCACCCCCGCACGTTATCATGCAGGTCAACAGGATCTCGTACAAGAGAGTGCTCGATAGATACCGGCTCGTCCAAGAACATTATAACCACCGCTGCGTTAAAGCATTTAAAATCGCCAGCCTCTCACATCACAGCCTTCCACGTACACACTGCGAGCTTTTAACGATGCAATTTGCTCGACACCGGCACGGTTGTTCTCGCCTATACAGTAGGACAAAAGTCAATACCCACACCGTGCCATGTGTTGGAAGGCGAAATGGCTTATAACATACCGCTAGGGCGGCCTTGGATCGTGGACATGAAGTGTGTCCCCTCGATCGCACACCAGAGCTTGAAGTATGCCTATGAAGGGCAAATACATGTAGTCCCAATGGACTTAGAGCCCTTCAAGTATTGCAATGCGGTACAATTCATACCTCAATCGACCCTACCATCAACGCATTTGGATTTTCAATTAAATCCATCTAAACAGGGTCCGATACCGCAGGCACCACTGGTGGCCAATAAGGCAAAATCCCAACCAGGTGAGACGTCATCATTGGCTCCTTCATCATCAACGCCACCTATCGTGGCCCAACAGAAGGACAAGGGAAAGCAAATCATGGAGGAGGTTAAGCCTCTAGAAGAGGGGTTGCCCACGATCTCAAGGAATATCAACAGAGGAAGCGCCCAACGCAACGGAAACCAAGATTCCCGAACCACCAAACATGGAATGGACTCGAGAAGGACTACCGCTTCCTCCTACCCAATCATCAACAATCACCGTTGAGATGGCCAAGACAGGCCCGGGAGAGTACATAGTGCAAAATGTTGTGGCAACCCCCACACTGGAGTCAATACAAGACATGGGAAGACCTCGCCTTCCCATTGGAACAATCGTCCCTTTAGGCTACCCACCGAACCAAACGAATTTTGTGTATGGGGGCCTTGATCATGGTTCTGAACCATGCGAACAAAAGGAAACAGATGAAGAACCTTTTGTCGAAAACATCAATTATCTGTCGAACCCATAATTTGCCCTAAAATATCTCGAACAATGCAATTGGCATGGGTATGGGCTAGGCAGATACGAGCAAGGGATGCGGATCCTTTGTCAACCAAGATATCAGATGCCATACGACAAGTCGGGGGTAGGGTTCAACCATCCCCTGCCATTAGACATCTTGGTTGAAAACATGCAAGGCCTAGAAATAGGCAACAGGGGGGATTGGCACAAGACCCGTACGCCAATCCAAACACAGAATACACATTGGGGGATTATCTCCCATGGTCTACAAACACCCCTGGTAACAACAATAATCCCTCTCCTTTGCTAGAGAGAGGTGAAAGTTCAGAGAGCAGTCCTCGAAAAGAACAACAACGGCTTCCAGATATTTTTCTGAAACTGTTCCCCTTAGAGGTTCCAGACGAAATAACGCAGTCTCAAAAGAATCAGGTCCCTCCACTAAGAGTGGAACAACCGCAATGGGATCAGATTAATTCACTGGAACAAGAAGAATCCTCAATGTCGGAAGCAACAGATGCTGAAGAGGATGAGCAATTTTGGATCTATGAAAGCGATTCAGAAGACGAGACTGAGATGGACTATCTCAAACATGCGCGACGACATCACCGCGCTCTAACCCATGAAGATCTAATGGGACAAATGGGTATACGGTTGGGACATGAATGGCACTTAGACCCAACGAGGTGGGACCAAGTGCTAGGCCTATGGCTCCAAATTCAAGTTGAGCATCGTCCACCTCAAGATCCCATCAGAAAACAGCACCAAGGGAAGACCCCGCCTTCCTTTCCGCACATAGAGACGAATTTGCACCTAGAGAGGATCCATTCGTGCCTGCTCCCGTAGAGCCGCATCCGGAGTATAGGGAACATCCGAAAGAATCAAGTCGTCACACCCGTGGTTCCGGAGACCAAATTCATTCCATCCACATGATCTCCATTGATTTGACCACACCCATCCGTAATCCGACCGATCCATCACGGTCATTACATCTAAACACGGATGCCATTGACTGGGATCGCGTCAACTCACCATTGTCACCATCATAGTACTGGCCTTTCGGTGAAATGCTTCATTTTACCCCAAGGACAACTCAAGATATTTTTCAAGCTCAAGAGGGACCCGAGGTCCCCAACGCAGATCTTAACTCACTCGATGATATCCATTTAATCCCAACTCCACATCAGTTGGAGGACGGATCTCACATGTCAGTCGAAGAGACGACTGACGTAGACATCGGCATAGATCCAATGAATCCACGGATTCTCAAGTCGGGGTAAGCCTTTCCCCCGAAGAGCAAGCCGATTACATTGCCCTTCTTAAAGAAAAGAAGGAGGTTTTTGCATGGTCATACAAAGATATGCCAGGACTAGACCCGCAGCTAGTCATGCACAATTTAACGCTTGATCCGAAAATCAAGCCAGTAAAGCAAAAACTAAGAAAGATGCACCCAACAAGGGCCTTGATGGTCAAAGACGAATTACAAAAGCTGTTGGATGCACAATTTGTCATCTGCGTGGATTATCCGCCATGGTTGTCCAACATGGTTCCCGTCAAGAAGCCCGATGGGAGGATTCGCATATGCACCGACTTTTGAGACCTAAACAAAGCGAGTCCTAAGGATGATTTCCCTTGCCAAGCATCGACGCATTGGTAGACGCTACAAGCAGGTCACGAAATGCTCTCCCTAATGGACGGTTTCTCAAGATACAATCAAATTCGTATCAATCCTGAAGACCAACTCAAAACGGCATTCACAACGCCTTGGGGGACATTTTGTTATAAGGTCATGCCTTTTGGCCTTAAAAACGCTGGCGCTACATACCAACGTGCTATGACGTATATCTTCCACGATTACATGCACAAAACTTTGGAAGATTACATGGATGATTTGTTAGCCAAGTCTAAATTGCGCTCAGATCATCTCGGTGACTTAAGCAAGATCCTCGATCGCCTCATAGAGCATAAGGTCAATCTGAATCCCAAGAAGTGCGTGTTCGGCGTCACATCCGGAAAACTCTTGGGTTTTATAGTCTCCAAAAGAGGCATCGAAGTGGACCCAAACAAAGTCAAGGCAATCCTTGAAATGGCTCCCCCAACCACTATCAAGCAACTCTAAGTCCGCAAGGAAAGGTCGCGCCGATTAAACGCTTCATAGCGCAATTATCCGACAAATGCCGACCAATGAACAAATTATTGCACAAAGGGGTCACATTTCATTGGGATGACGAGTGCCGCTTACCTTTGACGAAATCAAACAATACTTGGCTTCGCCGCAGTATTGGCACCGCCTAGACCAGGTGTGCCGTTCTACTTATACATCTCAGCCATCGAGGTGGCACCGGGCGCAATGCTAGCCCGTAAGAATGAACTTCACAAAGAACAAGGCTACTTACTATCTTAGCCGCACCCCGGTCGGGCTACGAACTTAACTATGCATACGTTGAGAAACTCCGCTGGCAGTGGTGTTTGCCACCAAAAGGCTACGCCACTACATGCCGAGCAACACGAGTATGTTGTGTCTAAGGAGAATCCATTGCGATACATGATGAGTCGTACTTATCATAGTAGCCGCACGGCGAAATGGATCATGTTGTTGACGGAATTTGACATTGAGTTTATTGGACAAAAATCTATAAAAGGACAAGTCATAGCCGATCAACTAGCAGAGGCTCCTCTTGAAGACGATCAGCCTCTGGTCATAGAACTACCCGATGATGAGGTCTTCCATGTCTCATAATCGCCAGATTCTGAAGAGCCTGAGTCTCATGCCGACATAACCTTATTTTTCGATGGTTCTAAATGCGAGCAAGGTGGTGGCGCAGAATTGTATTCTTCACACCGCAGGGCGCTCCAATGCCCCCGTCATTTAAATTAAACTTCCAAGGCACCAACAACAATGCATAATATGAAGCCTTGCTCCTAGGTCTTCGGACAAGAATCGCCATGAACATCAAAAGACCGAACATCTTTGGCGATTCGCCGTTAATCGTCAATCAAGTCAAAGGGGTATATCAATGCAAATGCCCAGCTTCGAAGGCCTATAAAGCCCTCGTGGATAAATTCCTGGCAAAATTTGAGTGGTATGACATCGAGGCACTCCCTCGATCATCGAATCGTTTTGCGGACACAATGGCCTCCTTGGGGTCACTAATCCCGCAAGACCTTTCCGGTGATATAACAACCATTCAGGTCAAAACCTTATCGCAACCCGCGATGGAGCGCGCAAGCTCAGACTTGACGCCAGGAATCCACATGATCCAGATCGAACCATCTTCGGATAAGTTCTTTCGAATCCGAGACTATTTGAAACACGCCAACTGGGGGTCTTTGTTCTCCCCCATTCCCATTAATAGCAACACAACGCTATTTTTACAAGTTCTATCCCAATCAGCATTTGTTAGGGAAGAACTCCAAAAGGGATTGGCTGTTCAAACCGTCGAGGTATCTGATCAACAGATCCGTATTTACCCATAAGAGATTACCTCAAGTTAGGTAATCTACCCTTTGGATTGACGCAAGCCGCAAAACGAACATTCAAACAGAAAGCGGCAAAATATGTCTTGATAGGAGACATTTTGTATCGTCGCAGCCTACGACGGAATTCTTCTTCGTTGCTTGGACCAAAAAGAGTCCACTTGGGCAACACCCAAGCGCATGACGGTACATGTGGCGGCCACTTTAGTGGTATGGCCATTGCAAAGCGCATTCTTCGCATGGGCTATTATTGGCCATCTTTAGAGCGAGATTGCTGCGCGTATGTCAAGAGGTGTGTGAAATGTCAACATCATGCCAATCTGATGCACGCACCTTCCTATGCCCTATAGACATCCACCGCTTGGCCATTTTCGTAGTGGGGCCTCGATCTAATTGGAAAGATCTCCCCGCATCGTCAAAGCCGTCACACGTTTATCATAACGGCCACGAGAATATTTTACCAAATGGGTGGAAGCAATTCCGTTAACCTCTACGACAGACTCCCGCATTGCGGAGTTCATTTTGCATTACATCATATGTCGTTTTGGTATTCCATCCAAAATAATCTCGGATAATGGGCCATCATTCAAGAACAAAGACGTGCGTGCTTTAACCACAAAGTACAAAATTCAGCACAGCTTTTCAACACCCTATTATCCGCAAGCAAATGGGCAAGCAGAGGCGTCAAACAAAACGCTAGTCGCCATCCTTAAAAAGACCGTCGCAGACAATCATAAGGATTGGCACATACAAATCCCACTTGCCCTTTGGGCCTATCGCACTAGCATTCGGACGCCCACTGGGGCAACTCCGTTTTCACTAGTGTATGGCTCAGAGGCAGTAATGCCTCTCGAGTTGGAAATTCCTTCCCTCCGCATATCAATGCATGAATTCATCGATGATGACACTGCGCGGCGGCCCGGTTAGACCAGCTTACGTTGCTTGATGAAAGACGCGTTAATGCTCTCGAGCACTTACGTATCTATCAAGAGCGGCTTAAGAGAGCTTACAACATGAAAGTTCACCTAAGAGACTTTCGGGTTGGTGATCTGGTTCTGAAGGAAAACCAACAAAACTCTAATTTGCCGTCCCATATGAGGGACAAATTTGCGGCAAATTGGTTAGGTCCGTATGTCATTGATAGCAAAATAGGACCAGGAACGTACAGGCTAGCTTCTCTTGACGGTATCAAGGAAACAGAACCCTTGAATATCAGTCATTTACGACCATTTCATATCTAAGACAGCCATGTACCAAAAAAAAAAAAAAAAAATTCAACAAAAACAAACAAACAAAAAGCTCCAAGGATTATCGCAATCTCTTGGTCACCCAAAAGCTCCAAGGATTATCGCAATCTCTTGGTCACCCAAAAAGCTCCAAGGATTATCGCAATCTCTTGGTCAACCCAAAAGCTCCAAGGATTATCGCAATCTCTTGGTCAACCCAAAAGCTCCAAGGATTATCGCAATCTCTTGGTCAACCCAAAAAGCTCCAAGGATTATCGCAATCTCTTGGTCAACCCAAAAAGCTCCAAGGATTATCGCAATCTCTTGGTCACCACAAAAAGCTCCAAGGATTATCGCAATCTCTTGGTCAACCCAAAAAGCTCCAAGGATTATCGCAATCTCTTGGTCAAACAAATCAATAAATTCAACAAAAACAAAACAACAAAAATCAACAAAATCAACAAAGATTTGCATCTCAATTCTAGGCATACTCGAATTCATCAAAATCAACAAAAACACCATGCATAAATCTTACCACACTACAATCATGGTCCTGGGAACGTACTAAGAGTTTCAAGAATTCAGCCATCATTTTCCTCTTTAGCCATGTAGTGTACCAAGTCGAACGGATTTTATAAAGGTAGAGTCATACTTGAAATACACCTTGTTACGTAACATCCCAACACAAATCAAAACACTAAAATTCCCAAAATTGTGTGAACGAAAGATGAAACCCGCAAAATAACTAGGTCACCACAAGCGAAACGATTATCTTGCTCATCCCCCTATGCGAATGACCACTAGAATGCTGAGAGTTGGCAAAAGGACAAGCTTCCTCCCTACCCAATTCCCTAAGAATCCCTAAAGTTCTCAATAGTTGCAAAACACAAAAATTTGCAAAATGTCAAAACTCAAAAATTTGACAAACTACAATGCAAACATCAAAAGGCACAAACAACTCGTGATTTTCATCACTCCATATCCCAAATCCCTTGCTCAAAAGAAAAATCAATCAAAATAAACAATGATCTTATCACTACAAAAGAGCAAGTATCCCAATACAATTGAAAAAAGAAGGGAGTTGACCTTGAATCCCCGGAACTCTCAAAGATTCTCGTAGGTCATAAGGCAAGCTTCAATACCAACTCGGTAATGTAGGTAAACCTCCCGCATGACGATATATCTGTCACATTAACTTGTGTACAGATCAATGTTTGCATGTGGATGAGCTAGCTTATGGCAGCCTGGATTACAACGCAGATTAATCTTAGTACATATAACAAAGGAATTCGTGGAGCTAATTAGGTGATCCTCAGTACAGGTTCGGTTGAAAGCCCATCTGGCACTGGCGGTATCCTAACAAATACCACTAAATGAACTCAATTGCACACACAAGGATGTGAAATAGCTCGGTCAAAAACAAGTTTGATTCATACCTTGTTCAAAAGTCTTGTAAGATAAAGTACAATCGTGGATAGTGAGTTAAAACTGTCTCGAATCTCGGAAAATCTTACACTCATCCCGAAAACCATCTCGCGCTTACTTATCATTCTTATGATACCATCAGAAAATACAAAAACAACAAAGAAAAACCAGATAAATAAAAATAGCATTCATCCATTTTGCATATCACATAGGCATCTAAAAAAATTCAATTCATCTGCATCCATCAAATAAATAAACATGCATAACAAAAATCAATCACATCATCACATGTACAAATCCAAAAATAAAACCGATATATATATATATATCGTCAAAAAAAGATGCCCGCAGGCTACAAAAACAGGTCCTCGCACCCCGCAATCATATCCAAAACCCAACCTAAGGCGTCGGCCACCATGATCACGCAGGATCGGTGCGACGGGAACTACCCCCGTGGTGTGGGTCCTACGGGACCCTGCAGGCGGCTACCGCTAGCCCCCGCATCATGCCTACTACCACCCCCTCATCCAACCGCCCGCGGCGAGATGATGCCGATCGCTCGCCGACTATCCCTCGTCCGTCGAGAAGATCTCGCCGATAGAAGGCTCGGGGAGCCGCCCGCCAAGGCGGATGACCTCCCTCTCCAAGTCTATCCGGGATAGACACCACTCGCCTCCCGCCGATGATAGATAGACAATGCATCATCGCGCCGCGCCAAAACGCTATCCCGCCTCCGCCAACCGAGCCCGCAGAAGATCCCTCTCTAGATCCCGCATCCGTAGGCAGCTCCGTAAGCCGCGCAACCTCATCGCCTACATCCGACCCCACCCCTCCGTATCCGTCGGACGCATAGGGACTCCCGGGGACAGTAGCTCGCCCTGTGCTCCAACCGCTCCTCCACATCCCGCATGTCCGGCCGCTCCGGAACACCCAAGTCCACATCCTCATCTCCCACATCCGCCATGTCCGCATCATCCAACGGCCCTCCCCAATCACCCCCGTCGCCTCAAGATCCTCCACCGCCGCCTCCGCACCTCCCAGCAGGACCCTCACCTCTCCAAACGACCGCAAAACCCACCACGAGTCATACTCAATGGGTAGTACCTACGTCATCCACATCCAACACCTCAATAACAAGATCCGACTCCTCGCCCAATGGCACGAGGACAGGTGGCTCCAGATCCCTCTCATCTCCCCGACGCCGATAGCCTACGGGTTCACCAGAAAACCCCTGGTGCACCCCAAACTATCGTGTAACCCGACAGTACAGAAAGAACTCATGCTCCGTCCCGTGCCGCCTAGTCAACCATCGCTCCCTCTATACCCGTCGGAGCCACTCTCCACCCTCAGCCAGCCGGGACAGTCCCGATAGGGACGCCAAAACACCTCCCCCGGAGTGAGCCATGAAAAGGCATCAATGTAGTGCTCAACCGCACCGCCCATCGCCGACTCCGCCTCGCTCCGAGACCGTCGCCACAAAGCCGCATAACCAATCTCATCATCCTCCATCGCCACCCGAGTCGTCCACGGTAACCCGTTAGGCCTCTCAACAGCTATGTGCCGCCAACCCCAAAGACCGCAACAAAAAGCCGCAATCGACACCCTTCCGCCGTCGACAAGGACCCCGTACAGCTCTCCGTAAAGCCGCGCCAACAAAGTCCGTCCCCATCTCGAGGATCAACGGTGCCTCTACCGGCACTCGCCAACCGCCACACCAAATCCAAGAGGTTCCACGGGAACCTCGCGCCCGACGAATCAGGGAGAAGAATGTTAGAAATGAGGCCCATCGAGAATGCGTGCCTCACTCCTAACACCCCCTCTCCTTCCACCACCAACCAAAATCCCGCCACCGGCAATCCGCCTCGATGTCTCCACCGGGTCCGCTACACCCCCCCCCCATGCCCAAAACATCTCGTGAGTATAGCACCGCGATCGAACGGAGATGTCCTAATAGGCGAACCATCTATCGGAATCCGAAGCAACCGATAGACGTCCTCAAGAGTCACAGCATCCTCCGTCGGGAGATGGAAAGTATTGGTCCTCGGATCCCAAAGCTTGATCGGGGGCCGACGATAGGCCCGATCCGAAACCACAGGCTCCGCCGAGCCACCCGCTTGAGCCCAAGGGCATCAAGCCATTCCCGCCGTCATCGGCCAAGGCCAACCGCGCCAGAAAGGCAGAGGTACACGGCACCGGCTCCTAACAACTTGCAAGCAAAAAAAATAATAATAAATAAAAAAAAAAATAAAAAATTCAATTCTAGGGTTTCTAACGTTAGTTGTTAAACAAAAATCATCACAAAAAAAATATTAAAATTTTGAAAAGCACAACACAAAAACAATGCATTCAGTTAAAGCAAAATAAGCCCTAGGGTCACTTACAGACTCCGCCTCGGCTCCGCCGCTCGAATCCGCTTTGTGCACTCATGATGGCAGAGAGAATTCCAGAGCGCTTCGCTTCGCACTACCTCCTCCTCCCGCAGCTCCAAAATCGCAAGAAAAAATGACACAAATGAGCCCAAAATCAAGTTTTGGCCCTTAAATAGGCCTTTTGCACTGGAATTCGTCCTTGACTGGGACGAGCGCTCTGATTAGCGCTCGTCCCACCCAGGGACGAATTCTCCAGCTGGAATTCGTCCCACCCAGGGACGAATTCAGGCCAGCACAAAAAAAAATCAAGAAAAATGACTAAAAATGCACTAAAAACAGCATAATAAAACTGCCTGACAGGATTGCAAATGCAACTGACAACATGGGCATACAAAATCGACATCGGGGTCACAAATTATCAATATCCTACTCCCTAAGAAGGCTACCATAGCCTGACCGCTCCAGGGGAAGACAGATTTTGAAAATTTAATCCCAAAATGATGTCACAAAAACAACAAACAACAGTACAAAATTCAACAAAAACACAACAAAAACATTGCTGCACACAAGTGCTCTTGCACTTAACCTCTTGGCATAGCAAAATTGATGTCGGAGTTTGCATTGTCACTATCCTACTCCCGAAGAAGGCTACCATAGCCTGACCGCTCCACGGGAGGACGGATTGCCGACAATTCAATCACCAAATGGTGTCACAAAAACAACAAAAACAAGTACAAAATTCAACAAAAACACAACAAAAACATTGCCGGGCATAAGTGCTCATGCACTTAACCTCTAGGCAAAGAAAATCGATGTCGAGGTCCAAATTATCGCTCTCCTAGTTCCCCAAGAAGGCTATCATAGCCGGACCGCTCCACGGGAAATAGGTTTTCGACGATTTCACCTCATTATGACATCACCAAAAGGGTTAACACCCACCAAAAATAGGTCCATATGTTGGAAAAATTGCACACGCTTAACGGTAAACCCTCTAAAGGCAAACCTTGCACAAGTCATCTTGGGTCAAGCGACTCGTCGCTTCTCTCACGAAGGTCATTCCCTCATCGATTCGTCGCTTGAGGGGGTAGTCACACTTAGTCACCAATCAACAATCACACACCCAATTAAGGAAAACGACATGCATTCAAAGAATCATTGACAAAGACAATCACGCTCCCGCTTGGGGCAAGAAACAAGCAACAATCAAATCAATCAAACACTTGGCATTTCGTGAATCATGAACACAAGGTTCCCCCCGAGGATAAAAACGCCCTTCACTTGTTCATGATCGATCAATGTCCAAGTTCAAGTCACACCTCACCAAAAAAAGTTAATACTTGAAATCAAATTCCTTAGCTCGTCAGAAGCTAGGATTCAAGAATGCATGCCCTTTCCATACTTGGGGCATCAAAAGTTGGTTAGGTTACCAAGAAACCCTAATCATTAGTGCTTTGGTTATCTATTTTTGCTCAAAGATCGCGTCACCCGCAGTCGCTTCCCAAAAAGGGGCATCTCGGAGACACCAAAACAGCACCAATCCGATTATGTGACCGCAAACACCGATCGCTTTGACAAACACAGCTCCCTGTGGCAGCCCTCGGAGGTTAAACAAGTGGTCTTAACCACTTTCATAGCAATTTTGTGAGGTCAAGGAGCAATTTGGCACACTTGGACACTTTGCCCAGTATTCGTCTCACCCAGGGACGAATTCAAAATAGAATCCGTCCCACCCCAAGACGAATTCTGAATCCGTCCCCGGGTGGGACGAATTCTAAGCTTAACGGGCAAAAAGGCAAATGGTGCCAAGTGGCAGCCCGTAACAGTCAGTTAAGGGCTCCTACCTTGCACGCATGTGTAAGTGGACAGAGGGGCCGTTAGAGGACTGTTACAAGAAGCATTTATCAAAGTTCAAGTCAATGAAGGACTCCCCTCCCTCATGGGAAGACAAGACTGCCACATGGCGCCCATGGCCAACACTTGGCTTTTGTGCTTCCCTCCCAAAAGAGACCCCTTGGGTCTATAAAAGGTGGGACTTTTCTCACCCAAAACATGCAGGTGGAAGGAGTGTTCAAGCAACGAAGTGCAGCCGAATCGAAGACTCACTTGCATCCCCCTTTGTTCACCTTCCTACATCCATCAATCTCTTTTGCAAGGGAGGTTGTTGGGTGGCCTTTGGAAGCTCGAACCTTACTCAAATCCGACGCATGGACATCCGAACCTACCAACCCGCCGACCCCCCAATCCTAAAAGGTTTTGGGCCCATCCTTGGTGGATTGGCTCCAAAATCGAGGGCCAACGGTGGGAGGCCCACTTGGGCACCCCCGCACCCCCAAGTCCTAATTTTAGTTTTTGAGCACTTTAGATTATTTTTTAGATTGCATTCTGTGTTACTAGGTCTGATTAGTCTATAATTGCAATTTTGTAGCTTTTGGTCGGAGTTTAGGGTGTTTTGTATTGCTTTGTCGTTTCGCTAACTTGCAGGTGTCAAGGCCAAATTCCCGAGGGAGGAGGCCAAATTGGGAAAATCCGACCATCTGGGTCGTCCCAAAATGGCCCCAATTACCTAACCCCCTGTTTGCAGGAGTTTTGCAGGTCCCGGGATCCGACATTGGAGCAGCAGCAGGTCGATTTCTCCTATTCAGAAGAATTCGTCCCACCCAGGGACGAATTACAGTCAGAATTCGTCCTGCCCAGGGACGAATTCCAGTTTAAGGTGGATTGGCCAGCTGCCTCAGTGGCAGTGGCCTTCTGGTGACTGTTCTTACCTTCTGTCAGATTTTGAAGCAATTTGGATTCACTGTTTTCATGGTTTCAGGCAAATATTCGTATGCATATTTTGTTAGTTTTAGAGAGAGAATGCTTTTCATTTGCAACAGGTGCTACTAACGTCTTGATCATTTCTTTGTTTGCAGGAGAAGCAACAGAGGCGAAGAACCCATCAACATCAGCGGCGGCATCATCTTAGCCCGCCCAATGCAATCGTGGGCACGCGGAAGGAGGAACCATTCAGCGATTGTAATCAAACCCTATTTGCGCTCCTAGCCCCTGAAAAGGGAGGAGGCATTATTGTAACAGTGATCGAAAGAAATTAATGAAAGGGCTGTTTTTCTTTATCTCATTGCGTCTCTTACAACATGTCTCTTTTCCGTTTCATGTAATTCATATTTCTAGGACTTAGGCGTGCTTAACTTTGAATGCAATTGCACTTGGTGTTTCCTTTGACCGGAATCTCGTGCTTTCAGCAGGACTGCAAACACTGATCGCTTTGACAAACACAGCCCCCAGGGCAGCCATCAGAGGTTAAACAGTGGTCTTAACCACTTTCATAGCAATTTTGTGAGGTCAAGGAGCAATTTGGCACACTTGGACACTTTTCTCGGTATTCATCTCACCCAGGGACGAATTGAAAATAGAATCTGTCCCACCCCAGGATTGAATTCTGAATCCATCCCTGGGTGGGACGAATTCTAAGCTTAACGGGAAAAAATGCAAATGGTGCCAAGTGGCAGCCCAGAACAGTCAGTTAAGGGCTCCTACCTTGCACGCATGTGTAAGTGGAAAGAGGGGCCGTTAGAGGACTGTTACAAGAAGCATTTATCAAAGTTCAAGTCAATGAAGGACTCCCCTCCCTCATGGGAAGACAAGACTGCCACATGGCGCCCATGGCCAACACTTGGCTTTTGTGCTTCCCTCCCAAAAGAGACCCCTTGGGTCTATAAAAGGTGGGAATTTTCTCACCCAAAACATGCAGGTGGAAGGAGTGTTCATGCAACGAAGTGCTGCCGAATCGAAGACTCATTTGCATCCCCCTTTGTTCACCTTCCTACATCCATCAATCTCTTTTGCAAGGGAGGTTGTTGGGTGGCCTTTGGAAGCTCGAACCTTACTCAAATCCGACGCATGGACATCTGAACCTACCAATTCGCCGACCCCCCAATCCTAAAAGGTTTTGGGCCCATCCTTGGTGGATTGGCTCCAAAATCGAGGGCCAACGGTGGGAGGCCCACTTGGGCACCCCCGCACCCCCCAAGTTCTAATTTTAGTTTTTGAGCACTTTAGATTATTTTTTAGATTGCATTCTGTGTTATTAGGTCTGATTAGTCCATAATTGCAATTTTGTAGCTTTTGGTCGTAGTTTAGGGTGTTTTGTATTGCTTTGTCGTTTCGCTAACTTGCAGGTGTCAAGGCCAAATTCCCGAGGGAGGAGGCAAAATTGGGAAAATCCGACCATCTGGGTCGTCCCAAAATGGCCCCAATTACCTAACCCCCCTATTTGCAGGAGTTTTGCAGGTCCCGGGATCCGACATTGGAGCAGTAGCAGGTCGATTTCTCCTATTCAGAAGAATTCACATATAAATCAAAACCATTTGCATTCATCATAGCATATGCATCCATCAAAATAAATCAACATGCATACATCCATATTCATCAACCATCATGCACAAGATCAAAGAAAATCAAAACAACAAAAACAACAAAAAAATGCAACACAAAAACAAAGCAATAAACATTGCCAGACACAAGTGCTCTTGCACTTAACCTCTTGGCATAGCAAAATCGACATCGGGGTCACAAATTATCACTATCCTACTCCCTAAGAAGGCTACCATAGCCGGACCGCTCCACGGGAAGACGGATTTTGACAATTTAATCCCAAAATGGTGTCACAAAAAAACAAAAACATCACAAAAAAAGCAACACAAAAACATAGCAATAAACATTGCCAAACACAAGTGCTCTTGCACTTAACCTCTTGGCATAACAAAATTGACATCGGGGTCACAAATTATCACTATCCTACTCCCTAAGAAGGCTACCATATCCGACAATTCAATCACCAAATGGTGTCACAAAAACAACAAAACAGTACAAAATTCAACAAAAACACAACAAAAACATTGCCGGGCATAAGTGCTCATGCACTTAACCTCTAGGCAAAGAAAATCGATGTCGAGGTCCAAATTATCGCTCTCCTAATTCCCCAAGAAGGCTATCATAGCCGGACCGCTCCACGGGAAATAGGTTTTCGACGATTTCACCTCATTATGACATCACCAAAAGGGTTAACACCCACCAAAAATAGGTCCATATGTTGGAAAAATTGCACACGCTTAACGGTAAACCCTCTAAAGGCAAACCTTGCACAAGTCATCTTGGGTCAAGCGACTCGTCGCTTCTCTCACGAAGGTCATTCCCTCATCGATTCGTCGCTTGAGGGGGTAGTCACACTTAGTCACCAACCAACAATCACACACCCAATTAAGGAAAACGACATGCATTCAAAGAATCATTGACAAAGACAATCACGCTCCTGCTTGGGGTAGTAAACAAGCAACAATCAAATCAATCAAACACTTGGCATTTCGTGAATCATGAACACAAGGTTCCCCATGAGGATAAAAACGCCCTTCACTTGTTCATGACTGATCAATGTCTAAGTTCAAGTCACACCTCACCAAAACAGAGTTAATACTTGAAATCAAATTCCTTAGCTCGTCGGAAGCAAGGATTCAAGAATGCATGCCCTTTCCATACTTGGGGCATCAAAAGTTGGTTAGGTTACCAAGAAACCCTAATCATTAGTGCTTTGGTTATCTATTTTTGCTCAGCACTGCGTCACCCGCAACACTTCCCAAAAAGGGGCATTTGTAGACACCAAAACAGCACCAATCCGATTATGTGACTGCAAACACTGATCGCTTTGACAAACACAGCCCCCAGGGCAGCCCTCAGAGGTTAAACAGTGGTCTTAACCACTTTCATAGCAATTTTGTAAGGTCAAGGAGCAATTTGGCACACTTGGACACTTTGCCCAGTATTCGTCTCACCCAGGGACGAATTCAAAATAGAATCCGTCCCACCCCAGGACGAATTCTGAATCCGTCCCTGGGTGGGACGAATTCTAAGCTAACGGGCAAAAAGGCAAATGGTGCCAAGTGGCAGCCCAGAACAGTCAGTTAAGGGCTCCTACCTTGCACGCATGTGTAAGTGGACAGAGGGGCCGTTAGAGGATCGTTACAAGAAGCATTTATCAAAGTTCAAGTCAAGGAAGGACTCCCCTCCCTCATGGGAAGACAAGACTGCCACATGGCGCCCATGGCCAACACTTGGATTTTGTGCTTCCCTCCCAAAAGAGACCCCTTGGGTCTATAAAAGGTGGGACTTTTCTCACCCAAAACATGCAGGTGGAAGGAGTGTTCAAGCAACGAAGTGCTGCCGAATTGAAGACTCACTTGCATCCCCCTTTGTTCACCTTCCTACATCCATCAATCTCTTTTGCAAGGGAGGTTGTTGGGTGGCCTTTGGAATCTTGAACCTTACTCAAATCCGACGCATGGACATCCGAACCTACCAATTCGCCGACCCCCAATCCTAAAAGGTTTTGGGCCCATCCTTGGTGGATTGGCTCCAAAATCGAGGGCCAACGGTGGGAGGCCCACTTGGGCACCCCCGCACCCCCAAGTTCTAATTTCAGTTTTTGAGCACTTTAGATTATTTTTTAGATTGCATTCCGTGTTACTAGGTCTCGATTAGTCTATAATTGCAATTTTGTAGCTTTTGGTCGATTTTAGGGTGTTTTGTATTGCTTTATCGTTTCGCTAACTTGCAGGTGTCAAGGTCAAATTCCCGAGGGTGGAGGCCAAATTGGGAAAATCCGACCATCTGGGTCGTCCCAAAATGGCCCCAATTACCTAACCCCCTATTTGCAGGAGTTTTGCAGGTCCCGGGATCCGACATTGGAGCAGCAGCAGGTCGATTTCTCCTACTCAGAAGAATTCGTCCCACCCAGGGACGAATTATAGTCAAAATTCATCCTGCCCAGGGACAAATTCTAGTTTAAGGTGAATTGGCCACCGCCTCAGTGGCAGTGGCCTTCTGGTAACTTTTCTTACCTTCTGTCAGGTTTTGAAGCAATTTGGATTCACTGCTTTCATGGTTTTGGGCAAATATTCGTATGCATATTTTGTTAGTTTTAGAGAGAGAATTCTTTTCATTTGCAGCAGGTGCTACTAACGTCTTGATCATTTCTTTGTTCGCAGGAGAAGCAAAGCAGAGGCGAAGAACTCATCGACATCAGCAGCATCATCATCTTGGCCCGCCCATTGCAATCGTGGGCACGCGGAAGGAGGAATCATTCAGCGATTGTAATCGTATGCATGTAATCGTGGAAGATATACGTCATAGCACGTTGGTATGTAGCGCCAGCGTTTTTAAGGCCAAAAGGCATGACCTTATAACAAAATGCCCAAGGCGTTGTGAATACCGTTTTGAGTTGGTCTTCGATTGATACGAATTTGATTGTATCCGAGAAAGTCCATTAGGGAGAGCATTTCGTGACCTGCTGTAGCGTCTACCAATGTGTCGATGCTTGGCAAGGGGAAATCATCCTTAGGACTCGCTTTGTTTAGGTCTCAAAATTCGTGCATATGCGAATCCTCCCATCGGGCTTCTTGACGGGAACCATGTTGGACAACCATGGCGGATAATCCACGCAGATGACAAATTGTGCATCCAACAGCTTTTGTAATTCGTCTTTGACCATCAAGGCCACTATTGGGTGCATATTTCTTAGTTTTTGCTTTACTGGCTTGATTTTCGGATGAAGCGTTAAATTGTGCATGACTAGTCGTGGGTCTAGTCCTTGCATAACCTTGTATGACCATGCAAAAACCTCCTTCTTTTCTTTAAGAAGGGCAATGTAATCGGCTTGCTCTTCGGGGGAAAGGCTTACCCCTGGCTTGAGAATCCGTGGATTCATTGGATCTGTGCCGATGTCTACGTCGACCGTCTCTTCGACTGACATGTGAGATCCGTCCTCCAACTGATGTGGAGTTGGGATTAAATGGATATCATCAGCTGAGTTAAGATCTGCGTTGGGGACCTCGGGTCCCTCTTCAGCTTGAAAAATATCTTGAGTTGTCCTTGGGGTAAAATGAAGCATTTCACCGAAAGGCCAGTACTCTGATGGTGACAATGGTGAGTTGACGCGATCCCAGTCAATGGCATCCATGTTTAGATGTAATGACCGTGATGGATCGGTCGGATTGTGGATGGGTGTGGTCAAATCAATGGAGATCATGTGGATGGAATGAATTTGGTCTCCAGAACCACGGGTGTGACGACTTGATTCTTTCAGATGTTCCCTATACTCTGGATCTGGCTCTACGGGAATAGGCACGAATGGATCCTCTCTAGGTGCAAATTCGTCTCTATGTGCGGAAAGGAAGGTGGGGTCTTCCCTTGGTACTGTTGTCCTGATGGGATCTTGAGGTGGACGATGCTCAACTTGAATTTGGAGCCATAGGCCTAGCACTTGGTCCCACCTCGTTGGGTCTAAGTGCCATTCATGTCCCAACCGTATACCCATTTGTCCCATTAGATCTTCATGGGTTAGAGCGCAGTGATGTCATCACGCATGTCTGAGATAGTCCATCTCAGTCTCGTCTTCTGAATCGCTTTCATAGATCCAAAATTGCTCATCCTCTTCAGCATCTGTTGCTTCCGACATTGAGGATTCTTCTTGTTCCAGTGAATTAATCTGATCCCATTGCGGTTGTTCCACTCTTAATGGAGGTACCTGATTCTTTTGAGACTATGTTATTTTGTCCGAAACCTCTAAGGGGAACAGTTTCAAAAAAATATCTGGAAGCCATTGTTGTTCTTTTTGAGGACTGCTCTCTGAACTTTCACCTCTCTCTAGCAAAGGAGAGGGATTATTGTTGTTACCGGGGGTGTTTGTAGACCATGGGAGATAATCCCCCAATGTGTATTCTGTGTTTGGATTGGCGTATGGGTCTTGTGCCAATCCCCCCTCGTTGCCTATTTCTAGGCCTTGCATGTTTTCAACCAAGATGTCTAATGGTAGGGGATGGTTGAACCCTACCCCCGACTTGTCGTATGGCATCTGATATCTTGGTTGACAAAGGATCCGCATCCCTTGCTCGTATCTGCCTAGCCCATACCCATGCCAATTGCATTGTTCGAGATATTTTAGGGCAAATTTTGGGTTCGACAGATAATTGATGTTTTCGACAAAATATTCTTCATCTGTTTCCTTTTGTTTGCATGGTTCAGAACCATGATCAAGGCCCCCATACACAAAATTCGTTTGGTTCGGTGGGTAGCCTAAAGGGACGATTGTTCCAATGGGAAGGCGAGGTCTTCCCATGTCTTGTACTGACTCCAGTGTGGGGGTTGCCACAACATTTTGCACTATGTACTCTCCCAGGCCTGTATCGGCCATCTCAACAAGTGATTGTTGATGATTGGGTAGGAGGAAACGGTAGTCCTTCCCGAGTCCATTCCATGTTTGGTTGTTCGAGAATCTTGGTTTCCGTTGCGTTGGGCGCTTCCTCTCGTTGATATTGCTTGAGATCGTGGGCAACCCCTCTTCTAGAGGCTTAACCTCCTCCATGATTTGCTTTCCCTTGTCCTTCCGTTGGGCCACGATAGGTGGCATTGATGATGAAGGAGCCAATGATGACGTCTCACCTGGTCGGGATTTTGCCTTATTGGCCACCGCTGGTGCTCGCGGTATCGGACCTCTGTTTAGATGGATTTAATTGAAAATCCAAATGCGTTGATGGTAGGGTCGATTGAGGTATGAATTGTACCACATTGCAATACTTGAAGGGCTCTAAGTCCATTGGGACTACATGTATTTGCCCTTCATAGGCATACTTCAAGCATCGGTGTGCGATCGAGGGGACACACTTCATGTCCCTGATCCAAGGCCGCCCTAGCAGTATGTTATAAGCCATTTCACCTTCCAACACATGGCACAGTGTGGGTATTGACTTTTTTCCTACCTGTATAGGCAGAACAACCGTGCCGACTGTCGAGCAAATTGCATCGTTAAAAGCTCGCAGTGTGTACGTGGAAGTGGTGATGTGAGAGGCTGGTAGTTTTAAATGCTTTAACGCAGCAGTGGTTATAATGTTACTGGACGAGCCGATATCTATCAACACTCTCTTGTACGGGATCCCGTTGACCCGTGCGATAACGTGCAGGGGTGGATCCGGCATGTCATTCGATATTGTTTTGACCTCATTTTCTTTGAATGTGATGACAGGCTCCGTACATTGTTTCACATGTCCCACGAAAGCGTTGAAAGAATTAGCTTCGTGGGGTTGTACTTCAATGGCTTTTAAGATGTCCATAAGAGCTTCTCTATGTGGAGCTAATTGTTGAATAAGCTCGTAGATGGACAGCCTAGCTGACGTGGTCCGCAAACTCTGCGTGAGTTTGGTTCGTATCGTGACCTCAGGTCTAGGCGGAGGTAACTGCATTGGGCGTTGTTGAGGCTGCGATGTCGACGGAACTTCCCTCGCAGGTACCTCAGGGGCAACTGCTGGGTATTTTTTGTTCCTTGTTACAATGCTAATCATTCCCACAAATCCTTGTGCGGGAAGATCTTGTCGCACCTCGTTTATTTGGAGCGGTTTTGTCTGCGCCTCGTGGGCAGGCAAGGGGTCCTTGAATACCCCCATTTGTTGGTTGTTAGGTGCGATGGGGTTGTCCACGACCAATGTTCGATTGTCGATCAAATCCTGGACTAGTTCTTTGAATTTCTAGCACCCATTTAGGTCATGTCCTCTGCCTCTATGAAATCTGCAATACAATTCCTCCCTATACCCCCTAGGCTTAGGAACGCTAGGGTCAAAAATTTGGATTTCTGGCAGAGTAACTAGATTCGCCGCTGACAAGCGGTCAAATAAGGAGTCCCTAGACTCCGCATACGGGGTGAATTATCACCTAGGGCGACGTTGCTGATACTGTTCTTGTCTCTTGTTATCTCTTTCGTAAGCAGGGAGGCACTGCCTGGTAGTTAGCCTTTTGAGGCCGCATTTCTTGCACGTGCGCCTGGGACATTTATCGCAACTTGGTTGATTACAAGCGTGTTGTGGTTGCGTTGTCCCAGTTTTAGTGGTTTTATTCCACTCTTTCTTCTTAGGCTTGGCAATTGTGCCTTCGCCTATCTTAATCTCTTCTATGACTCTGGCTTGCGCCAAAGCTTCTTCTAAGCTGTCGTATTGTCGTAGCAACAATAGACCAGAGATTGATTTTAAACAACTTTTCGTGAACATTTGCGTGAGGTCCGACATGGGAGGACGGTAGGGTAACTTAGAAAGCAAAGCTCTCCATCGGTTCCCGTACGCTGCCATTGTTTCCTCCTCAAATTTTTTAAGGCTAGCAAGATCACTAAGTGATGCCTTCTTCCTTGTGTTGAAGGCGAAGCGTTCAAGAAACGCATCTACTAGCTGATCTAAGCTGCTTATGCTCTGTTTGGGCAGTTGTGTGAACCAATCCGAGGCGGGGCCTCGCGAATGTGGTTATGAATGTTCTAAGCAATAACGCGTCATTATCTTGAATGCCGAAGCATTGGCTTAGAAACCGTGTAACATGTTCCTCGTGCGTCCTCTTCACCTTTAAAAACTGTCAATTGAGGCAACTTAAAGTGTTCGGGGTAAAGAGGTGTAGGAACTGAGGGATGCACCGGATTATTGCGGAGTAGACGTAATGTGGGTTTTTGATGCCGAGCAGCTTTTGTCTCCACCGACTCTAAACGCTCCAATAGCGCTTGGTATGCATCGGAAGATTTTATTTCTTCCTCTCTTGTTCGCTCTTGTTGCAAGTTACGGTAACCTGGAGGCCTATGGAGGGGTGGCCGAATGGCATCCTTCCTCCCTTGATGGGGAGTTTCGATATACTCCTCTTCCGGTTCATACTCCTCGTAAAATTCTTGAGGAGTCTCGGGGCGAAACCTATGACCCCGATCAAGTTCTTGCTCGAAGGTACCCATCATTGTTTCGGGGAGTTGCCTCCCTCTCGAATCTATGGGGTCTTGGAGGCAGAGCTTGACGAGGTCGTGGAGACCGTCTTGCGCCAACGGATTACGCCTCTCATACTTGTTCAGCTCTTTGGATGCGAGGGGTTGGCCCCCTCTCGGGTATTTCATAGCGTAACTCATCCGCTTCGCGTTGCATGCGTTCTTTATCCAAGCGGTATTGATACTCTATCTCTTGTCGACTTTGTTTAAGCCGCATGATTTGGGCTTGACGGGTGGTATATCTGGCGACAACTGGATCAATTTGTTCTACCCTATTTTGTTCGGGAGGTTCAAATGTTCCTCCTATGGGTCTACCTTGATTTTGATGCTCTAAGGTTTCAATGGGTCGCTTCCCTTTGTCGAGGTAAGTGGTATGTGCTCGAGGTTCTGGCCTCAAGGGGTGATCATGATATCCTGCTGGTGCGGAAATGCAAGGTTCCCGCATTGTTTGTTGCTCTCGAGGAATGTGATGGTTTTCCTCATACTCCCTTTCATGAGTGTAAATGGGATGGGCGAGTTAGGTCGCCCTATGTAAGGAGCCCTGCGCTCCGGATTTGGTCTCTCTGTTCTGATGATAGGTAAAGAAGGGACGCCATATCCATGTTGCCCCTCTAAATGGACAGTGTGCCTGTTTAGCGCTTCATTGCGCGGTGGCCACTCATGCCTACCTTCAAGAGGTGATTCTCTATTTATGTCAAGGTCTACATGTAAGGCATCCTCCCGAAAGGGGCTGCTTTGAATAGGCATACCCCATCGAGGATTCTGAATTGGATTCTTTTGTAGGTTAGACCGATAAGGCGGTATAACCAAATCCTCGAGACCGAAGTGAAGGCAACTTGCGCTCGCTTTTTGTGTACCTCTCGGAGCTTCGGCCCTTGATTGGGCTTGACTACGGGTGTACACCATTGCGGTGCTTCTATGCTATCTAAATAAGTTTTTATCTCGTTTTATGATTTTCTCTCTTTTTTTTTTTGTCTACACTAAGCGTAATTAAACACACACATTCACAAGACCGTGATTATCTCTTTTAAGGATTCTTGGTGTGCCCTAGACTGGTTTAGTGCATTTTGATGTTTTGTTTTGTTTTTGTAGATTTTGTAGAACGTTTAAATGCATCATGTAGGCTCTTATAACTCCAAAAAGGTCGCCCCTTCAATATACCAACCAGGCCGATATACCAACCTCTCTATATACCCGCCCTTACGAGAGGGAGACTATAGGTACGTGAGAGCAGAAGGTACGTGGTACATAGGCGGTACGAAAGGGGGATTGTCCTGTTAATGACACCTACCATAGAAAACTTATCCTCGCGCGCATGGGAATCACCCCAGCTACGCTCGGTCTGTCTTCATCAGGATTTACGCCTAACAACAGTTGACAATCGGGAAATGGATGCAAATCAAGCCAAGGCGGTGATTAAATCCACCAATGGTCTTGATCAAGGGCTGGGGTCTTACGACCAGCTCCTTGGTTTAAAGTTGTCTCGTGATGTGTGTGGGATTCGTTTTATCCAACAAAATGAAACTAGCATACATGACTTTTCCTAATGCAATGCAAGATTAAATGAAAACAATTAACGAAGCAAAAACAAAAATAGAAATAGAAAAATATAACAGAGATCATGAAAATCCCTACCTCTTCTCTGCCTGCTCCTGTTGTCTCTGAATTTTTGCTCTGAAAATCCACAAACAGGAATTCGTCCCTCTGGGAGACGAATTGCAATGCAGACTCGTCCCACCCAGAGACGAATTTGAATTCGTCTCAGGGTCAGACGAATTGCAGAAAAGGATTCGTCCCTGTCAGAGACGAATAGCAGTCTGCAACAAAAAAAGTGTACCTATCAAGCACAAACACAAAACTTTGATTAGTTTCTGTGATTTCAAAACCAGGGAACAGAGTCCCACCGTGATCGCCACTGAAAGCACGAGATTCCGGTCAAAGGAAACACCAAGTGCAATTGCATTCAAAGTTAAGCACGCCTAAGTCCTAGAAATATGAATTACATGAAACGGAAAAGAGACATGTTGTAAGAGATGCAATCAGATAAAGAAAAATAGCCCTTTCATTAATTTCTTTCGATCTCTGTTACAATAATGCCTCCTCCCTTTTCAGGGGCTAGGAGTGCAAATAGGGTTTGATTACAATCGCCGAATGGTTCCTCCTTCCGCGTGCCCACGATTGCACTGGGCGGGCTAAGATGATGCCGCCGCTGATGTTGATGGGTTCTTCGCCTCTGCTGCTTCTCCTACAAACAAAGAAATGATCAAGACGTTAGTAGCACTCGCCGCAAATGAAAAGCATTCTCTCTCTAAAACTAACAAAATATGCATACGAATATTTGCCTCGAAACCGTGAAAACAGTGAATCCAAATTGCTTCAAAATCGACGGAAGGTAAGAATAGTCACCGTAAGGCCATCGCCACCGAGGCAGCTGGCCAATCCACCTTAAACCGGAATTCGTCCCCGGGCGGGACGACTTCGACCGTAATTCGTCCCCGGGTGGGACGAATTCTTCCGAATAGGAGAAATCGACCTCATCGCTGCTCCAATGTCAGATCCCGGGACCTCGCAAAACTCCTGCAAACAGGGGGTTAGGTAATTGGGGCCATTTTGGGACGACCCAGATGGTCGGATTTTCCCAATTTGGCCTCCTCCCTTGGGAATTTGGCCTTGACACCTGCAAGTTAGCGAAACGACAAAGCAATACAAAACACCCTAAACTCTGACCAAAAGCTACAAAATTGCAATTATGGACTAATCAGACCTAGTAACACGGAATGCAATCTAAAAAATAATCTAAAGTGCTCAAAAACTGAAATTAGAACTTGGGGGTGTGGGGGTGCCCAAGTGGGCCTCCCACCGTTGGCCCTCGATTTTGGAGCCAATCCACCAAGGATGGGCCCAAAAACTTTTAGGATTGGGGGGTCGGCGAATTGGTAGGTTCAGATGTCCATGCATCGGATTTGAGTAAGGTTCGAGCTTCCAAAGGCCACCCAACAACCTCCCTTGCAAAAGAGATTGATGGATGTAGGAAGGTGAACAAAGGGGGATGCAAATGAGTCTTCGATTCGGCAAGCACTTCGTTGCATGAACACTCCTTCCACTTGCATGTTTTGGGTGAGAAAATTCCCACCTTTTATAGACCCAAGGGGTATCTTTTGGGAGGGAAGCACAAAAGCCAAGTGTTGGCCATGGGCGCCATGTGGCAGTCTTGTCTTCCCATGAGGGAGGGGAGTCCTTCATTGACTTGAACTTTGATAAATGCTTCTTGTAACAGTCCTCTAACGGCCCCTCTGGCCACTTACACATGCGTGCAAGGTAGGAGCCCTTAACCGACCGTTCGGGCTGCCACTTGGCACCATCTCGCCTTTTTTCCTCGTTAAGCTTAGAATTCGTCCCACCCGGGGACGGATTCAGAATTCATCCTGGGGTGGGACGGATTCTATTTTGAATTCGTCCCTGGGTGAGACGAATCACCGGGCAAAGTGTCCAAGTGTGCCAAATTGCTCCTTGACCTCACAAAATTGCTATGAAAGTGGTTAAGACCACTGTTTAACCTCTGAGGGCTGCCCTGGGGGCTGTGTTTGCCAAAGCGATCAGTGTTTGCAGTCACATAATCGGATTGGTGCTGTTTTGGTGTCTACAAAACATTTCAAAAAATAGCAAACAAATGCACAAAAAAGAGCAATAAAACTGTCCAATGAGAGTGCTTTTGCACTTGACATTCTGGGCATGCAAAATAGATTTCGAGGTCACAAATCCTTACTATCCTACTCCCTAATAAGGCTACCATAGCTATACCACTCCATGGGAGAATGGATTTTCGATAATTTCATCCCTAAATGGCGTCCCAAAAGGGGTTAAACCCCACCAAAAATAGGTCAGAATGTTCGAAAACTGCTTTTGCATTCAATGGTAAACAACTGAAGGCACCTTTACCTAAGTCATCTTGGGTCAAGCGACTCGTCACTTTGCTCATGTCGGTCATTCCCTCATCGATTCGTCACTTGAGGGGGTAGTCACTGAAAGCATGAGATTTCAGGAGAAAAGAAACACTAAGATGTAATGAAAGCAGAACTAACTTGATGTTAAATGAATATACATGAAATAGAACGCATGTAATCGAATCAACCAAACATAAAGGGGAAAGCAGGAGCACAACCTTTTTATATTAATTCCATTCGGTTACAATACATCTCCTCTATTTTCAGGGGCTAGGAGTGTTAGCCTGTCTTGGTTACAATCATGATTAGTAATCTTCCTTTCGCATGCCCACATTTAAAATGGGCGGGCCAGAGTGTTGCCGTCGCTTACGATACTGAATCCTTGCTTGCTGTTTCTCCTGTGATCAAAGAAACACAGAGACGTTAGTAACACCTGCAACACAAGGACAAAATGTCTTGACTTTAGAAATTAATAAGAACTATGCGCGCAAGATTGATTAAATACGTGCAACCCTGATAAAGACCCGAAAACATCACCAAAACGTTGCTACCAGTAAAACAATCGATGAAACTGATCGCTGTTACCTGCAAGTTAGCGAAGAACCAACAACGTAGAACGTAGAACGTAATGCAAGATGTCTTCGATAAATACAACGTAGAACTTATTTAAACAGCATACGACATGATGTAAAAAAATACGTGATAACAGATCTTATTTAAACAGCATACAACGTGATACAAAAAAATACGTGATAACAGAATAATCTAAGATGAAACTACGAGCGTGCGGGGCGCCCGAGCGGGCCGCCCACCGTGAAAACTTGATTTCGGCGCCAATCCACTAAGGAAGGGCCCAAAATCTCTCAGGTTGTGATGTCATCGAATTGATGGGTTACTATGTCCAATGTCAGGTCTGAAGGTTCGGATTCATGCTTCCGAAAACCACCCAACAACCTCTCTTGCGAAAGAGATTCTGGATGTGAAAAAGGTGAATCGAAACTGATGCAATCGGGTCTCTGGTTTAGCAGCACTTCGTTGCATTAAAAAATGCTTGTCAACCTTTCCCTTCTGGGCGGGAAAGTCCGCCATTTTATAGACCCATGGGGTCTCTTTGGAGGGGGCACGTAGGGATGCCACATGGTGGCCATGCCTTCTCAAAAGGGAGGAGACTCCACCTTGACTAGGGCTTACCTGACTGCCCTTGTGACAGTCCGCTAACTGCAAATCTGCCCACCTACGTGCATATGCAGGAAGCAATAACTGACTGTCTTTGGCTGCCACTTGTTTCACGTCTGCTTTGATGGTTTTAATGTTTGCCTTTGATTGGTTGAATTTTTGCCTTTGATTGGTTGAATTTCTGCTTAGGCGCAAAATGCCGAAGTGTCGCGATATCACGACGTCGCGATATCGCGACACTTCGGCCAAGGCTCCCCTTTGGGCTTTTGGTGTCACGATTTCACGACGTCGCGAAATCGCGACACCCTCGACCGAGGTTCCCCTTTGGGCTTTTGGTGTCGCGATTTCACGACGTCGTGAAATCGCGACACCCTCGGCCGAGGTTCCCCTTTGGGCTTTTGGTGTCGCGATTTCGTGACATTCCGAAATCGCGACACCCTCGGCCGAGGTTCCCCTTTGGGCTTTTGGTGTCACGATTTTGCAACGTTGCGAAATCATGACACCCTCGGCCAAGGTTCCCCTTTGGGCTTTTGGTGTCATGATTTCGCGACGTCGCGAAATCGCGACGTCACAATTTCACAACACCCTCGGCCAAGGCTCCCCTTTGGGCTTTTGGTGTCACGATTTAGCGACGTCACGAAATTGCGACGTCGTGAAATTGTGACGTCATGATTTCGTGACACCCTCGGCCAAGGTTTGCTTTTGCTTAAGGCTTGCTTGTTTTTGCTTAAGGCTTGCTTTTGCTCTGTTTTACTTTTTGACCTTCTAACCTGCTGTGTAAGTGGCTAGGACCACTGTTTGACCTCTGAGGGCTGCCCTGAAAGCTGTGTGTGTCAATGCGATCAGTGTTTGTAGTCACATAATCAGATTGGTGCTATTTTGGTGTCTACAGATGCCCCTTTTTGGGAAGCGCTGTGGGTGACGCAGTACTGAGCAAAAATAGATAACCAAAGCACTAATGATTAGGGTTTCTTGGTAACCTAACCAACTTCTGATGCCCCAAGTATGGAAAGGGCATGCATTCTTGAATCCTTGCTTTTGACGAGCTAAGGAATTTGATTTCAAGTGTTAACCTGTTTTGGTGAGGTGTGACTTGAGCTTGGACATTGATCAGTCATGATTAGGCAAAGGGTGTAACCTTTTGTCCCTGGGGGAACCTTGTGTTCATGCTTCGAGAATGCCAAGTGTTTGATCAATTTGATTGCTGCTTGTTTACTGCCCCAAGCAGGAGCGTGATTGTCTTTGTCAATGATTCTTTGAATGCATGTCATTGCTTTGATTGGGTGTGTGCTTGTTGATTGGTGACTATGTGTGACTACCCCCTCAAGCGACGAATCGATGAGGGAATGACCTTCATGAGAAAAGCGACGAGTCGCTTGACCCAAGATGACTTATGCAAGGGTGCCTTTAGATGTTTTACCGTTAAGCATGTGCAATTTCCCGACATTTGGACCTATTTTTGGTGGGTGTTAACCCTTTTGGTGATGCCATAGTGGGGTGAAATCATCAAAAACCCGTCTTCCCGTGGAGCGGTCCGGCTATGGTAGCCTTCTTGGGGAAGTAGGAGAGTAACAATTTGAGCCCCGACATCGATTTTTTATGCCAAGAGGTTAAGTGCAAGAGCACTTGTGTCCGGAAATGCTTATTGCTTGATGTTTTTGTGTTACATTTTTGTGATGTTTTTGTTGTTTTGATTTTCTTTCTTTGTGTATATGTTATGATTTTATGTTATGCATAATGATTGATGTTGATGGATGCATGTTACTTTATATTGATGTATGCATATGGTATGATAAATGTGATTGTTGTATGTTGATTTTTTTTTTTTTTGATGGATGCATGATGAATGCAAATGTTTTTTATTTATATGTGATATGCAGAAATGAAATGGATGAATGGAATTTGTGATGTTTGGCTATGGCACCATAGACTATTTTTGACTTTGTTATTTTGTCTTTAGGCGATTGTTGTGATACATGACTTTGTATGTATACATGTAGTTTTTCTCTTTTTGTATTTTTTGATGGTATTGTAAGGATGAAAAGTAGTGCAATTGGTTTAGAAATGTAGCTAAGGTTTTCTGAGACTCAGACAGTTTTAACTCACTAGCCACGACTGTACTTTATCTTACAAGACTTTTGAACAAGGTATGAATCGGACTTGTTTTTGACCAAGCTATTTCACATCCCCGTGTGTGCAATTGAGTTCATTTATGTGGTATTTGTCGGGATACCGCCAGTGCAGATGGGCTTTCAACCGAACCTGTATTGAGGATCACCTAATTAGCTCCACTAACTCCTTTGTTGTATTTAGTTAGATTAATCTGCGGTGTTATCCAGGATACCATAAGCTAGCTCATCCTTATGCAAACATTGGTCTACACATACGGAAAGCGAATGTGATAGACATATCGTCATGCGGGTAGGATACCACCATTGCTAGATAGGTCATCAACCAAACTCGTAATGAGGATCACCTAGATGGTTTTCGAATGCTGAGAATTCTAGGGATTCAAGTTCAGGATATTTGTTGGCTGAATGCTTTGGAAAGTTGCTCGTCCATATAGTGATGAAAATCACTATTTATTTTCTATTAATTCTTTTTGAGCAAGGATTTTGAATAGTAGTGATAACCACTGTTATTTGATTTTGTATTTTGAATATTGTGAGTTTGGGCTTATGAGTGGCCTTGATCCTTGTGGACTTGGGGATGACTACGCATCCTTTGTAGGGACGTGTAGTACAAATCCTTATGACGTTAGGGACCAAGGGGGTGATGAAGATTATGGAGCAAGGGCATTGATCTGTTAGGCCTTGGGGATGACTACCCATCCTGGTTAGGGGTGGATAGTACGAATCCTTACAACTTGGAGACCAAAGGTGAATGGAAAGTGTTAGGATGATGATTTGTTGGAATTTTGTTTGTGAATGGTGTTGATCCCTTTAGGTTTTGGGGATGACTACCCATCCTTGGCAGGGACGTGTAGTACAAATCCTTACAACTTTGGGAACCAACTATGATTGGGATTTGGCAGTGGTGAAAACCACTGTATATGGAGGTGAATGGATAGGAAAGAGCTTGTCCTTTTGTCAATTCTCAGCATTCTGGAACCATTCGCATAGGGGGATGAGTAAGATAACCATTTCACTTATGGTGACCTGGATTACTGCGTAGGTTTCATCTTTCATTCACACAACTTGGGAATTTTTATGTGTTTTAATTTGTGTTGGGATGTTACGTAACAAGGTGTATTTCAAGTGTAACTCTACCTTCATAAAATCTATCTGACTCGGTACATGACGTAGCTAAAAGGCAAAATGATGACTGAATTACGAAAACTCTTGATACATTAAAAGACCACTGACTCTAGTGTGGTAAAAAGCAATGCATGGTGTTTTTGTTGTTTTTGTAAAATGGAATAGTGTGGAACAAGATGGACTAGTAGAGCAATTACAGCCTATGGTGCCTTTGACCCGTACGACCACAAATATGCAATGTATGGATGCAATGCTTTGATGCAGCTATGTATTTTTGTATTCTTGATGGATTGATTTTTGTGAATATGAAGATGAGGTGCGAGAAGAGCTCTCTATTGATGAATTTGAGTATGCCTAGAAATGAGATGTGAAAATTTTTGTTGTTTTTGATGATTTTGTGTTGTTTTTTAATTTTCTTGATTTTTGACCAAGCGATTGTGGAAATCCTTGGAGCATTTTGGGATTGACCAAGCGATTTTAAGGATCCTTGGAGCCTTTTTGGAATTGACCAAGCGATTTTATGGATCCTTGGAGCATTTTTGGGTTTTGACCAAGCGATTGCGATAATCCTTGGAGCATTTTTGGGATTGACCAAGCGATTGCAAGAATCCTTGGAGCTTTTTTGGGATTGACCAAGCGATTGCAAGAATCCTTGGAGCCTTTTTGGGATTGACCAAGCGATTGCAAGAATCCTTGGAGCCTTTTTGGGATATGGCTCTCTTAGATATGAAATGGTCGCAAATGACTGATATTCAAGGGTTCTGTTTCCTTGATACCATCAAGAGAAGCTAGCCGGTATGTCCCGGGTCCTATTTTGCTATCAATGACATATGGACCTAACCAATTTGCCACAAATTTGTCCCTTAGGTGGGATGGCAAACTAGAATTCTGTTGGTTTTCCTTCAAAACCAAATCACCAACCCGAAAGTCCCTCAAGTGCACTTTCATGTTGTAAGCTTTCTTAAGTCGCTCTTGATAAATACGTAAATGCTCGAGAGCATTAATGCATCGTTCATCAAGCAACGTAAGTTGGTCTAACCGGGCCTACTATGCAGAGTCATCATCGATGAACTCCTGCATTGATATGCGTAGGGAAGGAATCTCCAAATCTAGAGGCATGACTGCCTCGGAGCCATACACGAGCGAAAATGGAGTGGCCCTAGTGGGTGTCCGAATGCTAGTGCGATAGGCCCATAGGGCAAGTGGGATTTGAATGTGCCAATCCTTATGACTGTCTGTGACAATATTTTTAAGGATGGCAACTAGCATTTTGTTTGACGCCTCTGCTTGCCCATTCGCCTATGGATAATAGGGTGTCAAAAAGTTGTGCTGAATCTTGTACTTTGTGGTCAAAGCACACACGTCTTTGTTCTTGAAAGGCGTCCCATTATCCGAGACTATTTTGGATGGAATACCAAAACGACATATGATGTTATGTAAAATGAACTCCACAATGCGGGGTCCTGTCGTAGAGGTAAGCGGAATTGCTTCCACCCACTTGGTAAAATACTCTATGGCTATTATGATAAACGTGTGATGGCCTGACGACGCAGGGGAGATCTTTCCAATTAGATCAAAGCCCCACTGTGAGAACGGCCAAGCAGACTGGACTATCTGCAAGGCTTGGGAAGGTACGTGCATCAAATTGGCATGATGTTGACACTTCATGCACTTCTTGACATACGCGCAACAATCTCGCTCTAAAGATGGCCAATAATAGCCCATGCAAAGAATGCACTTTGCGATGGCCATACCACTAAAGTGGCCACCACATGTACCATCGTGCGCTTGGGCAACTGCCCAAGTGGACTCTTGTCGGTCCAAGCAACGAAGGAGGATTCCTTCATAGCTGCGATGATACAAAATGTCTCCTATCAAGACATACTTAGTCGCTTTCTGTTTGAGTGCTCATTTTGCGGCATGAGTCAATCCAAGCGGGAGATTACCTAACTTGAGGTAGTCTCTAATGGGTAAATACCAATCCTATTGATCAAAAACCTTGACAGTATGAACAACCAATCCCTCTTGAAGTTCATCCCTAGCAAACGTTGAATGGGATAGAACTTGTAAGAATAGCGTTGTGTTGCTATTAATGGGAGTAGGGGAGAACAAGGACCCCAGCTTGGTGCATTTCAGACGATCTCGGATTCGAGAGAACTTCTCCGAGGATGGTTCAATCTGGATCATGTGGATTCCTGGCGTCAAGTCTGAGCTTGCACGCTCCATCGCGGATTGTGATAAGGTTTTGACTTGAATGGTTGTCATATCACCGGAAAGGTCTTGCAGAATTAGTGACCCCAAGGAGGCCATTGTGTCCGCAAAACGATTCGATGATCGAGGGAGTGCCTCGATGTCATACCACTCAAGTTTTTCCAAGAATTTGTCCACGAGGGCTTTATAGGCCTGCAGGACTGGGCATTTGCATTGATATACCCCTTTGAATTGATTGACTATTAACAGCGAATCACCAAAGATATTCAATCATTTGATGTTCATGGTGATTGTTGTCCGAAGACCTAGGAGCAAGGCTTCATACTCTGCATTATTGTTGGTGCATGGGAAGTTTAATTTAAATGATAGGGGCATTGGAGCACCCTACGGTGTGAAGAATACAATTCTCGTGCCACCACCTTGCTCACATTTAGAACCATCGAAGAATAGGGTTATGTCGGCCTGTGACTCAAGCTCATCAGAATCTGGCGATTCTAAGACATGGAAGACCCCATCATCGGGTAGTTCTATGACTAGAGGCTGATCGTCTTCAAGAGGAGCCTCTGCTAGTTGATCGGCTATGACTTGTCCTTTGATAGATTTTTGTCCAATAAACTCTATGTCAAATTCCATCAACAACATGATCCATTTCGTCGTGCGACTACTATGATAAGTACGACTCATCATGTATCGCAATGGATTCTCCTTAGACACAACATACGTAGTGTTGCTCAGCATGTAGTGGTGTAGCTTTTTGGTAGCAAACACCATTGCCAAGTAGAGTTTCTCAACGTATGCATAGTTAAGTTCATAACTGACCAGGGTGCGGCTAAGATAGTAAGTAGCCTGTTCCTTGTGAAGTTCATTCTTCCGGGCTAACATGGCGCCCAGTGCCACCTCGATAGCCGAGATGTATAAGTAGAACGACACTCCTGGTCTAGGTGGTGCCAATACTGGCAGCGAAGCCAAGTATTGTTTGATTTCGTCAAAGGCTGACCGGCACTCGTCATCCCAGTGAAATGTAACCCCCTTGTGCAATAATTTGTTCATGGGTCGGCACTTGTCAGATAATTGCGCTATAAAGTGTTTAATCGACGTGACCTTTCCTTGCAGACTTTTGAGCTGCTTGATAGTAGTTGGGGGAACCATTTCAAGGATTGCCTTGACTTTCTTTGGGTCCACCTTGATTCCTCGCTTTGAGACTATGAAACCCAAGAGTTTTCTAGATGTGACGCCAAATACGCACTTCTTGGGGTTTAGTCTAACTTTATGCTCCATGAGGCGATCGAGGATTTTGCTTAAGTCATCAATATGATTTGAGCGCACAAGAGACTTGGCTAACAAATCATCCATGTAATCTTCCAAAGTTTTGTGCATGTAATCGTGGAAGATATATGTCATGGCACGTTGGTAGGTGGCACCAACATTTTTAAGGCCAAAAGGCATGACCTTATAACAAAATGTCCCCCAAGGCATTGTGAACACCATTTTTAGTTGGTCTTCAGGATTGATACGAATCTAGTTGTATCCCGAGAAACCATCCATGAGGGAGAGTGCATTTCATGACCTATCGTAGCGTCTACCAACGCGTCGATGCTCGACAAGGGGAAATCATCCTTGGGACTCGCTTTGTTTAGATCTCAAAAATTAGTGCATATGCGAATCCTCCCGTCGGGCTTCTTGACGGGAACCATGTTGGACAGCCATGGCGGATAATCCATGCAGATGACAAACTGTGCATCCAATAGCTTTTGCAATTTGTCTTTGACCATCAAGGCCACTGTTGGGTGCATCTTACGTAGTTTTTGCTTTACAGGCTTGATTGTCGGATCAAGCGTTAAATTATGCATGACTAGTTGCGGGTCTAGTCCTGGCATATCCTTGTACGACCATGCAAAAACCTCCTTCTTCTCTTTGAGAAGGGCAATGTAGTCGGCTTGCTATTCGGGGGAAAGACTTACCCCCAGCTTGAGAATCTATGGATTCATTGGATCTGTGCCGATATCTACATTAGTCGTCTCCTCGACTGACATGTGGGATCCGTCCTCCAACTGATGTGGAGTCGGGATCAAATGGATATCATTAGCTAAATTTAGATCTGCGTTGGGAACCTCGGGTTCCTCTTCAGCCTAAAAAATATCTTGAGTTGTCCCTGGGGTAAAATGAGGCATTTCACCGAAAGGCTAGTACTTTGATGGTGATAAAGGTGAATTGACGCGATCCCGTCGATGGCATCTGTGTCTAGATGCAATGACCATGCTGGATCGGCCAGATTGCGGATGGGTGCGGTCAAATCAATGGAGATCATGTGGATGGAATGAATTTGGTCTCCATTACCATGGGTATGATAACTTGAATCTTTTGGATGCTCCCTATACTTTTGATCTGGTTCTAGGGGAACGGGCACGAACGGATCGGCCCTATGTGTGAATAGGAGGACAGGGTCTTCCCTCGACACTGTTGTCATGATAGGGTCTCGGGGTGGACGGTGCTCATCATGAATTTGGAGCCACGGATCCAACACTTGGTCCCACCCCACTGGGTCTACCCACCATTCATGCCCTAACCTTATGCCCATCTGTCCCATCAGATCTTCATGAGTTAAAGGGCGATTATGCCATCGCGCATGATTGAGATAGTCCATCTCAGTCTCATCTTCTGAATCACTTTTGAAAATCCAAAAATGTTCATTCTCTTCAACAACTATTACTTGCGACATTGAGGGTTCTCCTTGTTCCAGCAAATTAATCTGGTCCCATTGCGGTTGTTCCACTCTTGGTGGAGGGACCTGATTCTCTTGACACTGTATTGACTCAACTGGAACCTCTAAGGGGAACAACTTCAAAAAGATGTCCGAACACCGTTTATGTTCTCTTTGGGGATTAGTATCCGAACTTTCACCTCTCTCTAGCAAAGGAGGGGGATTATTGATGTTGCCAAGGGTGTTTGTTGACCATGGGAGGTAATCTCCCAATGTATATTCTGTATTTGGGTTGGCATAAAGATCTGGTGCCAATCCCCCCTTGTTGCCTATTTCTAGGCCTTGCATATTTTCTACCAAGATGTCTAAGGGCATGGGGTGGTTGAACCCTACTCCCGACTTATCATATGGCATCTGATATCTTGGTTGGCAAAGGACATGCATCCCTTGCTCATATCTGCCTAGCCCGTATCCATGCCAATTGCATTGGCCGAGATATCTTAGAGCAAAGTCCGGGTTTGACAGATAGTTGATATTTTTAGCAAAAGGCTCTTCGTCTTCTTCCTTTTGCTTGCATGGTTCAAGACCATGATCAAGGCCCCCATACACAAAATTTGTCTGGTTTGGTGGGTAACCTAGAGGAACAACTGTTCCTATGGGAAGGTGAGGTCTCCCCATGTCCTGTACTGATTCTAATGCGGGCGTTGCCACAACATTCTGCACTATATACTCCCCCAGGCCCATACTGGCCATTTCAACAGTGATTTTTGATGCTTGGGAGGGAGGGAATGGGAGTCCTTCCTGAGTCCATTCCATGTTTGGTGTTTTAGGAGTCTCAGCTTCCATTGTGCTAGGTATTTCCTCTATTGATACCGTTGAAATTGTTGGCAACCCCTCTTCTAGGGGCTGAGCCTCTTCCATGATCTGTTTTCCCTTGTCCTTCTGTTTAGCCATGACAGGTGGCATTGGTAGTGAAGGAGCAGATGATGAAGACTCACCTGGCTGGGATTTTGATGATTTGGTCACCAATGGTGCCTACGGTATTGGACCTCGCTTAGATGGATTTAACTGGAAATCCAAATGCATTGAAGGGAGGGTCGATTGAGGCATTAATTGCACCGCATTGCAATACTTGAAGGGTTCTAAGTCCATCGGGACTACATGTATTTCTCCTTCAAATGCATACTTTAAGCACTGGTGAGCGATCGAAGGGACACACTTCATGTCCCTGATCCAAGGCTGCCCTAGAAGTATGTTGTAAGCCATCTCGCCTTCCAACACATGGCACAATGTAGGTATTGTCTTTTGTCCTACCTAGACAGGTAGAACAACTGTGTCGACTGTCGAGCATATTGCATCGTTGAAAGCTCACAGTGTGTATGTGGAGGCTGTGATATGAGAGGCTGGCAGCTTCAAATGTTTTAAGGCTACAGTGGTAATGATGTTATTGGACGAGCTAGTATCTACCAACACTCTCTTGTACGGGATCCCGTTGACCCGCACGATAACGTGCAGGGGTGGATCTGCCGTGTCATTCAATATTGCTTTGACTTCATCCTCTCTGAAGGTAATGATCGGCTCCGTACATCGTTTCACATGTCCCACGAAGTTGTTGAAAGAATTTGCTTCATGAGGCTATAATTCGATGGCTTTTAAAATTTCCATAAGAGCTTCCCTATGAGGTGTTGACTGTTGAATAAGCTCGTAAATGGAAAGCCTAGCCGATGTGGTCCGCAAACTCTGTGTGAGTTTGGTCCGTATCATGACCTCGGGTCTAGGTGGAGGCAACTGCATAGGGCATTGTTGGGGCTGCGACGTTGTTGGAACTTCCCTTGTAGCTACCTCTGGGGCAACTGCTGGGTAATTTTTGTTCCTGGTCACTATGCTGATCATTCCCACAAATCCTTGCATGGGAAGATTCTATCGCACCTCATTAACCTGGAGAGGTTTTTCCTGTGCCTCATGGGTAGGCAAAGGGTCCTTGAATACCCCCATTTGTTGATTATTTGGTGCTATGGGGTTGTCCACGGCCAATGTTTTATTGTCGATCAAATCTTGGATTAATCCTTTGAATTTCCAGCATCCATTCAAGTCATGTCCCCTTCGCCTATGGAATCTACAATATAATTCCTCTCTCTATCCCTTAGGCTTGGGAGCGTTAGGATCTACAGTTTGGATTTCTGGTAGGGTGACTAAATTTTCCGCTGACAAGCGATCAAATAAGGAGTCTCTGGACTCCGCATAAGGGGTGAATTGTCGCCTAGGGTGACGCTGCTGATTCTGCTCCTATTTTTTATTATCTCTTTCATAACTAGGAGGCACTGCCTGGTAATTAGCCTTTTGGGGCTGCATTTCTTGCACAGGCTTGGGGACATTTATCGCAACTTGATTAACCACAGTGGGTTGTGATTGCGTTGTCCCGGTCTTAGTGGTTTTATTCCACTCTTTCTTTTTAGGCTTGGCGATTGCGCCTTCGCCTATTTTAATCTCTTCTATAACTCTGTCTTGCGCCAAAGCTTCTTCTAGGCTGGAGTATTGCTGCAGCAGCAATAGCCCAGAGATTGATTTTAAGAAACTCCGTGCAAACATCTGTGTGAGATTAGACATAGGGGGAAGGTAGGGTAGCTTCGAAAGCAAAGCCCTCCATCGATTCCCGTATGTTGCCATTGTTTCTTCCTCATATTGCCTGAGGCTGGCCAGATCACTCAGTGATGCCTTCTTCTTTGTGTTGAAGGCAAAGCGTTCAAGAAACGCATCTACTAATTGATCTAGGTTGTTTATGCTATGTTTTGGTAACTGTGTGAACCAATCCGAGGCAGGGCCTGCGAATGTGGTTATGAATGTCCTAAGCAACAATGCATCATTATCTTGAATGCCGAAGCATTGGCTCAAGAATCTTGTGACATGTTCTTGTGCATCCTCTTCACCTTTAAATACTGCCAATTGAGGCAACTTGAAATGTTTGGGGTAAAGAGGTGTGGGCACTGAAGGATGCACTGGATGACTACGGAGTTGACGTAATGTGGGTTTTTTATGCCCATAAGCTTTTGTCTCCATAGACTCCAAACGCTCTAATAGCGCTTTGTATGCATCGAAAGATTTTATTTCTTCCTCTTTTGTTTTCTCCCATTGTGAGTTATGGGAGACTGGAGGCCTATGGGGGGGTGGCCGAGTGGCAGCCCTCCCGCCTTGATGGGGCGTTTCGGCCCATTCTATTTCTGGTTCATACTCCTCATAAACTTCTTGAGGAGTCTTTGGGCGAGACCTATGACCCTGATTGAGTCCCCGCTGAGGGTACCCATCATTGTTTCGGGGAGTGGCCTCCCTCTCGGGTCTATAAGGTCTCGGAGGCAAAGCTTGATGGGGTCACGGAGACCTGTCCTGCACCAAAGGGTTGTGCCTCGCATATTGTTCTGCTCTTTGGGTGTGAGGGGTTGGCACCCTCTCAGGTAGTTTATAGCGCAACTCATTCGCTTCGTGCTGCATGCACTCTTTATTAAGGCGGTATAAGTACTCTAACTCCTGATGACCCTGCTCAAGCTACGTGATTTGGGCTTGGTGGGCGGCATGTCTGGCGACTGCCGGGTCAACTTGGTCTGCCCTCTTTTGCTCAGGAGGCTTGAATGTTTCTCCTATGTGTTTGCCTCGATCTTGATGATCTAAAATTTCAATGGGTCGCTTTCCTCGTCGAGGTAGGCAACATTTACTTGAGGTTTTGGCCTCGATGGGTGACCATGATATCTAGCAGGTGCAGAAATGCAAGGTTCCCATGCTGTATGTTGTTCTCGAGGAATGCGATGGTCTTCCTCGTACTCCCTTTCATGGGTGTGAAAGGGGCGGGCGGAGTGAGCTCGCCCTGTGTGAAGAGCCCTGCGCTCTGGATTTTGTCTTTTTGTTCTAATGGGAGGCAAAGAAGAGGTACCATATTCACGCTGTCTCTCCTCATGGACACTATGCCTCTCTAGCGCTTCATCGCGCTGTGGCCACTCATATCTAGCCTCAAAAGGCGATTTTCTATTTACATTGAGATCTACATGTAAAGCTTCTTCCCGAAAGGGGCTGTGTTGAATAGGTATACTCCAATGAGGAGGGTCCCAATAATTCCTTTTTGATGTGGCCTGATGTGGACTCTCTTGTAGGCCAGACCGCCAAGGCGGTATGGCCAAGTCCTTAGGGCTAAAGCGAAGGCGACCAATGCCCTCTCTTTGTGCACCTTCCGCAGCGTTCGCCCTTGATTGGGCTTGGCTATGGGTGTACACCATTGTGGTGCTTCTCTACTATCTAAGCAGATTTTTATCTCGTTTATGATGATTTTTCTTTTTGTTTACACTAAGCAGAAATGAACACACACATACACAAACCGTGATTATCTCTTTTAAGGATTAAATAGTGTGTCCTAAACTGGTTTAGTGCATTTTTATGTTTTGTTTTGTTTTTGCAAGTTTTGAAGAACGTTTAAATGCATAATGTTGGCTCATATGACTCCCATAAATGGTCGCCCCTTCAATATACCATTGTCGGACCGATATACCAACCTCTCTATATACCCGCCCTTACGAGAGGGAAACTATAGGTACGTGAGAGTAGATGGTACGTGGAACATAGGCGATACGAAAGGGGGGATTGTCCTGTTAATGACACCTACCATAGAAGACTTATCCTCGCACGCATGGGAATCACCCCAACGACACTCGGTTAGCTTTCGTCAGGATTTACGCCTAACAATAGTGACAATCGGGGAAATGGATGCAAAGCTAAGCCAAGGTGGTGATGAACCCACCGTTGGTCTTGCTCAAGGGCTGGGGTCTTACAACCAGCCTCCTTGGTTTAATTTACCACGTGATGTGTGTGGGGTTCATTTTATTTAATAAAAATGAAACAAGCATAAACAACTTTCCCTAAGCAAGTAAAAGCTGACAGAAAATTAGAAACAAAAAATAATAATAATAAAAAAAAATAAAAAAAAATAAATGCAGGTACAGCTTTGGAACCTTACCCCTTTTTTTTTTCTGCTCAAATCTGCTGTCTTTTCCACCCAAACCAGCTGTTTCTGATTCGGCCCAGTACCTTTAAGCAAAAAAAACATAAATCTCAATTAGTTTCTGAATCTAAAAAAAATAGGGGACAGGGTCCCACCGTGATCGCCACTGAAAGCATGAGATTTCGGGAGAAAAGAAACACTAAGATGTAATGAAAGTAGAACTAACTTGATTTTAAATGAATATACATGAAATAGAATGCATGTAATCGAATCAACCAAGCATAAATGGGAAAGCAGGAGCATAACCCTTTTATATTAATTCCATTCGGTTACAATACATCTCCTTCCTTTTCAGGTGCTAGGAGTGTTAGCTTGTCTTGGTTACAATCATGATTAGTAATCTTCCTTTCGCATGCCCACATTTAAAATGGGTGGGCCAGAGTGTTGCCGCCGCTTACGATACTGAATCCTTGCTTGTTGTTTCTCCTACGATCAAAGAAACATAGAGACGTTAGTAACACCTACAACACAAGGACAAAATGTCTTGACTTTAGAAATTAATAAGAACTACGTGCGCAAGATTGATTAAATATGTGCAACCCTGATAAAGACCCGAAAACATCACCAAAATGTTGCTGCCAGTAAAACAATCGGTGAAACTGATCGCTGTTACCTGCAAGTTAGCGAAGAACCAACAACGTAGAACGTAGAACGTAATGCAAGATGTCTTCGATAAATACAGCGTAGAACTTATTTAAATAGCATACGACGTGATGTAAAAAAATACGTGATAACAGATCTTATTTAAATAGCATACAGCGTGATACAAAAAAATACGTGATAACAGAATAATCTAAGATGAAACTACGAGCATGCGGGGCGCCCGAGCGGGCCGCCCACCATGAAAACTTGATTTCGGTGCCAATCCACTAAGGAAGGGCCCAAAATCTCTCAGGTTGTGATGTCATCGAATTGATGGGTTACTGTGTCCAATGTTGGGTCTGAAGGTTCGGATTCACGCTTTTGAAAACCACCCAACAACCTCTCTTGTGAAAGATATTTTGGATGTGAAAAAGGTGAATCGAAACTGATGCAATCGAGTCTCTAGTTTAGCAGCACTTTGTTGCATTAAAAAATTCTTGTCAACCTTTCCCTTCTGGGCAGGAAAGTTTGCCATTTTATAGACCCATGGGGTCTCTTTGGAGGGGGAATGCAGGGATGCCATGTTGCGGCCATGCCTTCTCAAAAGGGAGGAGACTCCGCCTTGACTAGGGCTTACCTGATTGCCCTTGTGATAGTCTGCTAACTACCAATATGCCCACCTACGCGCGCATGCACAACAGGCGGCAATAACTGACTGTCTTTGGTTGCCACTTGTTTCACGTTTTCTTTGATGGTTTTAATGTTTGCCTTGATTGGTTGAATGTTTGCCTTTGATTAGTTGAATGTCTGCTTAGGCACAAAATGCCGAAGTGTTGCGATATCACGACGTCGCGATATCACAACACTTTGGCCAAGGCTCCCCTTTGGGATTTTGGTGTCGCGATTTTGCGATGTCGTGAAATCTCGACACCCTCGGCCGAGGTTCCCCTTTGGGCTTTTGGTGTCACGATTTCGCGACGTCGTGAAATCATGACACCCTCAGCCGAGGTTCCCCTTTGGGATTTTGGTGTCATGATTTCGCGACGTCACAAAATCGTGACACCCTCGGCCAAGGTTCCCCTTTTGGCTTTTGGTGTTAGGACCACTGTTTGACCTCTGAGGGCTACCTTGAAAGCTGTGTGTGTCAATGTGATCAGTTTTTATAGTCACATAATCGGATTGGTGCTGTTTTGGTGTCTACAGATCACACTTAGTCACCAATCAACAACAACATACCCAATCATGGAGATGACATGCATTCAAAGGATCATCGACAAAGATAATCGCGCCCCTGCTTGGGGCAGCAAACAAGAAATAATCACAAGCTGATCAAACACTTGGTATTCGTGAATCATGAACTCAAGGTTACCACAAACAAAAGGTTGCGCCCTTTGCCTATTCATGACTGATCAATGTCCAAGTTCAAGTAACACCTCACCGAACAAGGTTAACACTTGAATGAAGTTCCTTAGCTCGTCAAAAGCAAGGATTCAAGAATGCATGCCCTTTCCATACTTGGGGCATCAATATTTGGTTAGGTTACTAAGAAACCATAATAATTAGTGCTTTGGTTATCTATTTTTGCTTGGCACTGCACCTTGCACAACGCTTCCCAAAAAGGGGCATCTGTAGACACCAAAAAAACACCAATCTAATTATGTGACAAGCACTGATCGCATTGACACACACAGCCCCTAGGGCAGCCCCCAAAGGTTAAACAGTGGTCCTAACCACTTCCAAAAGTAGTTTTAGAGGTCAAAGGTCAATTTGGCACCTTTTTGGCACCTTTTTCTCTACTCGTCCCACCCAGGGATGAATTTAGACTGGTATTCGTCTCACTCAGGGACGATTATGCAATCACTCTAGGGTGGGATGAATAGCAAGTTTGACTAGCAAAAAAAGTCAAACCTCGACAAGTCCGCCAGTTAACTGAAGCTATAGGTCATACAATTACGAGGAACGGCTCCAAATCAAGAAGAGAGACTTCAATCATGCATTTCTTTATTTTAGAGACCTCATGCAAGGAGATTCTAAATAAGGGAATTAGCTTTTCTCTAAAAATAGGAAAACAACTCAAGTAGCACCCTCGCATGCGCAATTCAAACAGAGAGACACTAAGGTCTATAAATTGGTGAGTTTTCTCACCCAAAGAGATACAAAAAGGGATCATTTGAGCAACGAAGTGCTGCCAATTTACATACCTGTTTGCGATTTGTGCTTTTACATCCTTAATCTCTCATCCGAAATGGAGGTTATTGGGCGACTATTAGAAGCGCGAATCCGGACCCAAAACCCAATTTTTGGCCACAAAAATTCCCAAAATTTGTCAACAACACCCCATAACTAGTTTTGGACCCATCCCAAGAGGATTGGTGCTGAAACAGTGCCTCAGACGGTGGGCGTCCTGCCCTCGGGTGCTCCCTAATCTATCACAATGAAATTCTCCCCAGCCCAGGACGAATAGAAATCTGTGATATATTTCTCTAGTTTTTCTTTTGCATTTGATTCTAGATAGGTTAAATAGGTTACAGTTCAAATTTCATTTCATTCTGAGCAATATTGACCAATTTTTTGTCATTTCCTGTCTTTACTAACTTGCAGATGGCACTAGAAACATCTAGATCCTAGAGGCAAAATTGGAGAAATATGACCATCTAGGTCTTCCCAAAACACCCCCAATTAGCTAACCTCAAATTTTCAAGTCTTTTGTAGCTTCCTAAGCAGGACATTGAAGAGGGTGCTTTTTGACTAGTTATTGTAGGTGAATTCGTCCCACCCTAGAGTGAATACAAATCTGTGAGGAATTTACAGACTGTTATTTTTACAGTGGTCTTCTGTCAACATGTTTATGCTACTATCAATTTTTTAGGTCAATCGGAGGTCATTTGATAATCGTTTTAATATTTTCATGCATTTACTGACAGTAGGCCTTGGGAAATACATGCTTTATTCCGTCCATAGGTGCTATTAATATTTTTTGTTTCTTTGAATGAAGGTTTCCAAAATTAGAGGAGCAATAAAGAGCAAATAATCACATACGCAAGTGGTGGCGACGTTTTGGTCCGCCCATATTACATGTGGGCACGCGGAAGAAGGATTGTTAGCCATGGACATTGTGACGGGAAACACATTTGACGCTCCTATCCCCTAAAAAGGAAGGAGACGTATTGTAACACACTTTGAAAAGTGTATCAATAAAGATATTACCATATTTCATATTGCTTTTACCTTGTGTTAATTTGTATATGTTCTTTCTTGTCCTTTCTTGTGGCATATTCCTTTTTGTTTCCGTATCCTCGTGCTTTCACAATCTAACAAAAAACATGAAGACTCCTTATATCCATTTTGCTATAAATTAACCAAATTGGGGATAAAAAAAAATAAAAATAATATAAAACACACAGGGAGGCATCCATAAGTTCTCAAGATATCCATTTTTTGTAAGAAAAAAAGGAAAGAACTTAATTACATTTTAGTTTAAGAAATCAGTAAACATTAAAACATATGTGAATAGTCAAATTCGGACTTTGTTATTATCATCCTATTGATTTTTCATTATCTATTTCAACTCAGCAGGGAAGGATCCAACCTATAATCTCTTTCTTTTTCGAATTTTTCCGACTTCCTTATATTCCTTCTTTCCCCAATCGTCCTCTCCCCCTTTTACTTTTGTTCTCATTTTTTTAATAAGGAGATCAAGGAAGGGCTTCTAAGCAAGTGTATTAACATGCGAACAATCAGCTCGACTCTTACTCTCCCAACCAAGTGGCATTTAAACATTTTATATTTTTCTAAAATTTTAAATTCATTTATTATTCAAAAATAAGGTTTCCTAAATGCACATATTAGGTTATAATTAAAATTTAATTAATTTGTGCTTCTTCATTGGCTATAGAGGAGGGGTTATGGTTTTGGCTTCATGGTTAGGTGTTTGGAGGGACCCCAATCGCTGGTGGAGGTGTGTTGTTGGTTCACATATTATCGGGACATCCTTTGTAGCTAGACCTTAGTTTCACTTGTTTATTTTTGGTTCAACTTGTTGGTGAAGGTTTCCTTCGGTGGAATTTTTTTCAAAATTTTAAACTACTAGTGTAGTTTCTTTGGTTTTGCTTGTTGGTGAAGGTTTCCCTGGGAGGGAAACTTCTTTTCAAAATTTTGAACTACAAGTACAATTTATTTATTTTAGATTGCTAGTGAAGCTTTTATTAAGTGAGAAACCTCTTTTCAAATTTTTTGGTGAAGATTTCCTTGGGTAGGAAACCTCTTTTTAAATTTGTTGGTGAAGGTTTCCCTAACCAAAAATCTCTTTTCAAATTTTTGAACTAGAGGTGCAGTTTCCCTGTTTCAGATTGTTGGTGAAGGTTTCCTTGGGAGAGAAATCTCTTTTCAATTTTTTTGGTGAAGGTTTCCCTAGGCGGGAAATCTCTTTAATTTTTTTTTTGGTGAAGGTTTCCTTAGGCGGGAAATCTCTTTCAAATTTTTTTTGGTGAAGGTTTCCCTAGGCGGGAAACCTCTTTTCAATTCTTTTCAAAATTTTGAACTACAGGTATAGTTTCTCTATTTCAGCCTATTGATGAAGGTTTCCCTAGACGAAAAAACTCTTTTCAATTTTTCCAGTTCTGGAAATCGGAGTTTGTCTCCCTACTTCGATTGTCCTATGGAGATTGTCTCCTAAATTTTTTTATTCTTTGTTTGTCTCAAGGAGACTATTTATTGTGCTTTTATTGTAAAAGGTTTGAGGTTATATATATATATATATATATATATATATATATATATATATAGAAAGGATCTCATGTACCATTGAGACATTGCTGAATATTTCATTATAGGTGAAAATATTTATTGCCATATTTAATCATTTCTTCATGAAGGCCTATACATGCGTTCACAAAATACATCAGTAGTATCCTGTCCCAAGCATCAAAATCTAAGTATTACAAATGAACAACTTATCAACTCATCTATACATAAATTAAATAATAGCAAAAATAGTCATGTCAAGAGGGATCGTTATATATTCCCTCCTAATATTAAATGTAGCCTTTGTGTTTATTTTAATTTGAAATTATGTTGATGGTTAACAGAATTTTTTTTACCAAAAATGGAAGATAATCTTGTTAAAGACCAAGTTCTTGTAATGGATTTTAATAATCTATACAATCAACAATGCTTGAGGATTGAAATCCATTCAATGAATAACATAGATTAAAGGATAGTATGATGTCCCAATTATAAAAATAATCAGTCTCCAATTAATTTGGAACCCTAAAATTATAAAACATCTTTTAATTTATCTCCTTTATGATTTTACTATAAGTCCTTTATTGGCTCAATCAACACAAAATTTACCACAACTAATTAAATGCTTATAAAATTCTAATAATAACAAATAAAACAATAATGTCTATTTTTTATTTTTAAAATTTCAAATTCTCTTTCTATTTAATTCAATAAAACATCAAAAAAAAATATAGAAGAGTTTTATTTACACAAGATCATTTCTAAATACAAGTCCAAATTAAATTTTATATTTTAAACTATAGAAATTGTCTTTATTTGATAATAATAATATTTGTAATCCTATGTAACATAATGAAAATTAATTTTAAATGAAAACCCTTGCTCATATTTCATCAAACTCAAATAATATTTATATAAGAAATATAGTCATAATTGATTTTTTAAAAATTATTCACGTAATGTCCTTAACAACGAACAAACCACACGTTATTTCATTTACAAACCATGAAAATGCTATCCATAATAACCAACATTTATAAAGTAACAGTAAATAAATATAAGGAACATATTCATGATCTTCTACAATTCCACACTGCAATCTAAAATTCCAACTTAATAAGGACCTAGACCACCCATCCACCCATGAGCCCTTCACACCAGTAACATTAACATGTAATAAACCAATTATTAGGACTCAAAGGATCCAACTCAAGTTATTATTCTATTGTATATTTTATCCATAAATCATATTAGTTACATAAGGCATAGGGTCTATAAAGGATCCCATCTCGACTCCACTCCATACCAAGTGAAATCTATAACTTCATCCCTTAAATTTTGGATGAGATACAAATCCACTCCAAACCTTAAAGTTACTTTAACTAACCTTAGCCATTAATGTCTCTAGAGAGAAATAGCTTAATATGACCTCTAGAAGGGAAATAATCTAGAGTTTTATGAGAAAATAAGTCATCCCCACTCCTCTCCTAGGAAGGAACCTCCCGATATTCCTCTCCATGAAGGTCATCTATGCTCTTCCAAGTTAACCCCAATAAAAATACCTCTTAACCTTGTCTCAACTCAATTCAAGATAGATGGTACACTTGGCTTGAGCACACATAAATGTCCATTTTAATACATAACTACTATCAAATATTGGAACCCGATATCAAATCTTACATAGAACATCACACGTGGTTTACTTTAGGCACAATGTATTTATTAACATTATCACCTAAGTATTTTTCTAGTTCAAATTTATATATGATTTTTTAGGTTTAAATTTGATTACCATTAGCATTCTACTAAATGTACCTAGATTCATTAGTTGTTCATTTTTTTATTTTGGTCCTCTATGCATAATAGTTTGACTAGTTTTTGTGATTGTTTCCCCTAAATTCCTTTTGTGTATGCTATATATCTTCAATTTTATCTAATTATCCTACTTGTTTTCCTTTTGCCTTCCTCCTGTTTCCTTGTCTCTCACCCTTGATCTTTCATTTTTATTTTTTTTCACATTTTTCCACTCCCCTACTATTACTTCTTTATTCCTACCACTTTGACACAAAAACTTTATTAGATAGATAACAATCCCTTTACAATTTTTCTTAGTTTTTAAACTCCATACTTCTCCCCCTTAATTCCTTGTATTTTTTCTTTGTTTTATATTGTCTAAAGAGGCATTATATAATTTTTCATAAGTACTAGGTTCATACCTTCAATATTTTTAGCCCCCATTTAGATTTTATTTTCCTTAAATAATACCTACTTTAATTGAAATTAATAAAATGATTACTATAACATATGTCATAAGAGAATAACTCATATAATGCAAGGTAATATAACTATTACACTTGAATCATAGTTGACTTGAATACTTAGACTAATGTTATATTCTTGTTCTTCCTTAGTTGATCTTCTTTATACTTATAACATCAAAACAATTGAACCTTGTCCAAGATGCTAGAAATTTTCATGAACTTAATCATATATAATTCTACATTTTATAGTGAGGGTCTTTAAGTAATCATCTAATCTATACGAAACTTTTACTTTTCATAAATCATTATCAATGAATATCATTCAAAATAATTATTTATAAATTCAAACATTGGCTATACTAATCATTTTAAATATATCTAAAATATTTTCCAAATTTAAGCACATAGACAATTATATCTAATTCAAAATATGGGTATCAAATGATATAATTGGGCATGTAAATTTGTTGAAGCACCACAAGGTAAATGCCTTACTACACTCTCACACATTTTTAGTGTAGCCAATATTAAAGTCCTAATCATCAATGAGAACAAATATTGTTCAAAATATGCATTGGTGGCTATCATCTTTCTCCATCATATAATATTTCATTACTTCCATGGAATTTAAATTTTTAATGAAAGCTATAACCATAATGATTCAATTATGTTTCATATTTATATTGTTGTTAACTCTTTGTTTAGGTATTTTTGTATATTATTAATTTTACTATTGTAGAGGAATAAATTATGAATCTTCCTTTATTTATCACCTATTTCATCATGTGTCTTTATTGTTGCATTGGTGATGTAATCTAGATGTGATGAAGAACAAACTCATAACTTCTCTGTACTTCTACACAGTATATGTCTATATTTTCATTAATAAATACATGTTAAATATTTCTTGAACTTGGCCCAACTACTCTTTGAGACCCAGGAACCATGAAGACCAATCCCAACCCGTCGAATAAATCTGCGGATACATTACCTAATTACATTATGTACTAATTAGGTGCAGTACTCTACTGCCTAGGGTCGATGCTTTTATTTTTGCCAACCCGCAGTCCCACTGAAATTAAGAATCAAAAGGAGATTTATATAGATAACAAATCGTAGAAAAGAGGCTATGAAAATATTAAAGACGGTTCCTTTTTTCCCTGTGATGATTCGTAACAAAAATAATATTCCGGAATTTGTCGTCTATCTCTAAATTCAAAGAGTGCATAGATATTGCTCCCACCTGGTAGATTTCGGCGAGGAATTTCGTTCCACTTTAATACCTATTTTTCTTGTGAGCACTTCCTTTGAATTGAAAGAGTGCATAGATATATCTTTCCAATTGGTAAATTTCTCCGTATTTTTGACTTCCATACTACAAAATGGGAAATTTTTACGTTATCGATGGTTGAAGTTACTACGTCTGAGGCACAGTCAAACAGCAGTGGGCGGTCGCATGGACTCAAAAAAACATAAAACCTGTCGACCACCATAAACAGTAAATAAAATATTCCCAAATTTGTCAGCTAGCCGGATAGGGTAGGTCGATTGTAAGCAGAGTTAATCAGTGTGTAACGACATAATAGATTATACTCCAACAAAATTAAAATTGGATATATTAGTATATTTTATTATTAGAATTTTGTTCATTTTAATTTTTTTATAGTTAGTGTAGTATGTGTGGTTGTAAGACTTGAGTGGTTTATAAATTTTAGTACTTACTAAATTCTTTGTCAAAAAAGTAATTGTAGACACCAAAACAGCACCAATTCGATTAAGTGACTACAAACACTGATCGCATTGACATACATAGCTTTTAGGGCCCTTAGAGGTCAAACAATGGTCCTAGCCACTTGCACAGCAGTTTGGAAAGTCAGAAAATGAGCAGAGCAAAGTTGGTTGTTTTAACAAACCTTCATCAAACTTCAAGCCTTTATCCAAAAACCTTCACCCGGCCGAAGTGTCGCGATATCGCGACACTTCCGGCCGCAAGCCCTCGCCAGGCCGAAGTGTCGCGATATCGCGACACTTCCGGCCGCAAGCCTTCGCCAGGCCGAAGTGTCGCGATATCGCGACACTTCCGACCGCAAGCCTTCGCCAGGCCGAAGTGTCGCGATATCGTGACACTTCCGACCGCAAGCCTTCGCCAGGCCGAAGTGTCGCGATATCGATATCGCGACACTTCAGCGTCAAAGGCGTCGACCAATCGGAGGCATTAAAAAAGATGACTTAATGACAGGTGGCAGCCCAAGTCGCGGAAGACTTTTCTACTTCCTAGGAAGGCAAGGCCGCCACGTGGCATCATTGCATACGTCAGAGCAATAAGGTATGACCGCCACGTGGCATCATTACGTTCCATTTTCAAAGAACGACGGACTTCACCAACTGCAGTAATGAGACGAGCAGTCTCAACAACAGATCTAGCCTGAGGCCATGCCTCATAACTGCTGATGTGAGTTCTCGATGACAATCTCAGTGCGAGCCATGCCTCATAAATCACCTGACAAAGGTCAAATCTCGGCGACGCCTGCAGACTTAGGGTTTTGGCATTAATGTTTCAGAGGTGAAATCCTCTATAAAAACTAGCTCAAATGCAATGTAAGAGAGGACCGACGAAGCATTTTTAAAAATACAACGAAGTGCTGTTGAGCTCTATACCCGACTGCACCAGTTTGGGTTTACCTTCTTCACATCCAGAATCTCTTGCAAAATAGAGGTTGATGGGTGGTTCTCAGAAGCGTGAATCTGACCCTCATACCCGACAGTGGATCACTATATCCCACTAATTCGATGACAATTCTTTTCTTTGAGATTTCGGGCCCATTCCCAGTGGATTGGCACCGAAATCAAATTCTCACAGCGGGCAGCCCGCTCGGGTGCCCCGCAAGCTTTAATTTCATTCTAAACCATTCTGCTATCACGTAGTTTTCTTATTATGTCGTACGCTGTATTTAAAAAGTTTACGTTTTATGTTGTCTAAATAACTCAAGCTTTATGTTAGAGTGTATCTTGCAATACGTCTTGTTGAATATTAGCGTGCAATGCAATGAAATATCAACTTACAGGCAACAGCGCTAGAATCGGCCGACTGTTTTAATGACAATTTATGTTTTATAATATATGTTGTTTTCGAGTATGTTGAAATAACAGTTTACGTCTTATGTTGTCGAATACATGCTGTTTCGAATGCATGTTGTTTTCTGTTCTCTGTAAAAGTTACATGTTTATATAGAGTTATTTCATTCACGCATATAAACAATCCTTCACATGCATTTTTCATTACTTCCCAAAGACAAACGTTATATCTTCTTGTTGTAGGTGCTACTAAACAGTTTATTGTTTCTATGAACGTAGGAAAAACAGCAGCAAGCAAGAACCAATTAACATAAGCAGCAACAACACTGGCCTGCTCGTTTCAAATGTGGGCATGCGGAAGGAGATCACTATTCATCTATTGTAACTGAAAATATGTAACTGAGGAGATGTATTGTAACCGAGTCGGCATCATATTAATAAAAAGGGTTGTGTTCCTGTTATTGATTTGATTACATCCGTGTTATTACATGCATCAAACTAGTTTTATTTTTATTGCACATTAGTGTTTCTTTTATTTTTGGAATCTCATGCTTTCAGTGGCGATCACGGTGGGACCGTTCCCAGATTTTTAAATCACAGAAACTAATCAGATTTGTTGTGTTTGTGCTTAACAGGTACCCTAGTTTAAGCCAAAGGTTAGACATAGCAAATCTGGGCAGAAAAGAGGTAACGGTTACTAACTATCCATGTCATTTTCTACTGTGCAATTTCTGTTTATTTTATTTGTTTAAATCGCTTACTGTCAATTTTTTTTAATTAATTAAAGAACGGTAGAGAAATTTTTCAAAAAAATTTCTTGCTTTATTTAATTATTTATTTACTTATGTAATTATTTATTTAATAATTAATATTTTTTTAATTATTAAAGAAAGGTAGAGAAATTTTTCGTAAATTTTTCTTGCTTAAAAAAAAAAAAAAAAATAAATTTTAATTTGTTATTTTCCGGTTTATAGTGTTTGTATGGCATAGGGAAAGTTTTCTTTTTGCTGCTTGTTTCATTTTTTTACATAAAATGAACCACACACACTTCACGTGATAAATTAAACCAAGGAGCTGGTCGTAAAACCCCGACCCTTGAGCAAGACCAACGGTGGGTTCATCACCACCTTGGCTTAGCTTTGCATCCATTTCCTCGATTGTCACTGTTGTTAGACGTAAATCCTGATGAAAGTTGACCGAGTGTTGCTGGGGTGATTCCCATGCACGCGAGGATAAGTCTTCTATGGTAGGTGTCATTAACAGGACAATCCCCCTTCCGTACCGCCTATGTTCCACGTACCATCTACTCTCACGTACCTATAGTTTCCCTCTCGTAAGGGCGGGTATATAAAGAGGTTGGTATATCGGTCCGGCTGGTATATTGAAGGGGCGACCATTTTGGGAGTCATATGAGCCAACATTATGCATTTAAACGTTCTTCAAAAATTGCAAAAACAAAACAAAACATCAAAATGCACTAAACCAGTTTAGGACACACTATTAATCCTTAAAGGAGATAATCACGATTTTGTGTATGTGTGTGTTCATTTCTGCTTAGTGTACACAAAAAGACAAATCATCATAAACAAGATAAAATCTGCTTAGAGAAGCACCACAATGGTGTACACCCGTAGCCAAGCCCGATCAAGGGCGAACGCTGCGGAAGGTGCACAAAGAGAGGGCGCTAGTCGCCTTCGCTTTAGCCCTGAGGACTTGGCCATACCGCCTTGGCGGTCTGGCCTACAAGAAAGTCCACATCAGGCCACTTCAAAAAGGAACTATTGGGACCCCCCTCATTGGGGTATGCCCATTCAACATAGTCCCTTTCGGGAAGATGCTCTACATGTAGATCTCAATGTAAGTAGACAACCACCTCTTGAGGCTAGATCTGAGTGGCCGCAGTGCGATGAAGTGCTAGAGTGGCATAGTGCCCATGAGGAGAGACAGCGTGACTACGCTACCTCTTCTTTGCCTCACATTCGAACAGAAAGACAAAATCCAGAGCGTAGGGCTCTTTACACAGGGCGAGCTCACTCCGCCCGCCCCTTTCACACCCATGAAAGGGAGTACGAGGAAGATCATCGCATTCCTCGGGAACAACATACAGCGCGGGAACCTTGCGTTTCTGCACCTTCCAGATATCATGATTACACATCGAGGCTAGAGCCTCAAGTAACTGCCACCTACCTCGATAGAGGGAAGCGACCCATTGAAATTTTAGATCATCAAGATCGAGGCAAACACATAGGAAAAACATTCAAGCCTCCTCAGCAAAAGAGGGCAGACCAAGTTGACCCGGCAGTCGCCAGACATGCCGCTCGCCAAGCCCGAATCACACAGCTTGAACAAGGTCATCAGGAATTAGAGTACTTATACCGCTTGAATAAAGAGCGCATGCAACGTGAAGTGGATGAGTTGCGATATAAACTACCTGAGAGGGTGCCAACCCCTCGCACCCAAAGAGAAGAACAATATGAGAGGCACAATCCTTTGGTCCAGGATAGGTCTCCGCGACCTCGTCAAGCTTTGCCTCCGAGACCTTATAGACCCGAGAGGGAGGCCACTCCCCGAAACAATGATGGGTACCCTCAGCGGGGACTCAATCAAGGTCATAGGTCTCACCCTGAGACTCCTCAAGAACTTTATGAGGAGTATGAACCAGCTGAAACTCCCCATCAAGGCGGGAGGGCTGCCAATCGGCCGCCCCTCCATAGGCCTCCAGTCTCCCATCACTCACAACGGGAGCAAACCAAAGAGGAAGAAATAAAATCTTCCGATGCATACAAAGCGCTATTAGAGCGTTTGGAGTCTATGGAGACAAAAGCTTCTGGGCATCAAAAACCCACATTACGTCAACTTCGTGAGTCACCGAGTGCATCCCTCGGTGCCTACACCTCTTTACCCCAAACACTTCAAGTTGCCTCAATTGGCAGTTTTTAAAGGTGAAGAGGACGCACAAGAACATGTCACAAGGTTCCTAAGTCAATGCTTCGGCATCCAAGATAATGATGCCTTGTTGCTCAGAACTTTCATAACCACATTCACAGGCCCTGCCTCGGATTGGTTCACACAACTACCCAAACACAACATAAACAACCTCGATCAATTAGTAGATGCGTTTCTTGAACGCTTTGCCTTCAACACAAAGAAGAAGGCATCACTAAGTGATCTGGCCAGCCTCAGGCAATATGAGGAAGAAACAATGATAGCATACGGGAATCGATGGAGGGCTTTGCTTTCTAAGCTACCCTACCATCCCCCTATGTCTGATCTTACACAGATGTTTGCACGAAGTTGTTTAAAATCAATCTCTGGTCTATTGCTATTGCAGCAATACGACAGCTTAGAAGAAGCTTTGGCACAAGCCAGAGTTATAGAAGAGATTAAGATAGGCGAAGGCGCAATCGCTAAGCCTAAAAAGAAAGAGTGGAATAAAACCACTAAGACTGGGAATACGCAATCACAACCCGCTGACGGTTAATCAAGTTGCGATAAATGTTCCCAAGCCTGTGCAAGAACCGTAGCCCCAAAAGGCTAATTACCAGGTGGAGCCTCCTAGTTATGAAACAAATAATAAGAAACAGGAGCAAAATCAGCAACGTCGCCCTAGGCGGCAATTCACCCCTTACACGGAGTCCAGGGACTCCCTATTTGACCGCTTATCAGCGGCAAATTTAGTCACCCTCCCAGAGATCCAAACTATAGACCCTAACGCCCCCAAGCCTAAGGGATACAAAGAGGAATTGTATTGTAGATTCCATAGGAGAAGGGGACATGATTTAAATGGATGCTAGAAATTCAAAGGATTAATCCAAGATTTAATTGACAATAAAACATTGGCCGTGGACAACCCCATAGCGCCAAATAATCAACAAATGGGGGTATTCAAGGACCCTTTGCCTGCCCATGAGGAACAGGCAAAACCTCTCCAGATTAACGAGGTGCGACAGAATCTTCCCATGCAAGGATTTGTGGGAATGATCAGCATAGTGACAAGGAACAAAAAGTACCCAACAGCTGCCCCCGAGGTAGCTACGAGGGAAGTTCCAACGACGTCGCAGCCTCAGCAATGCCCTGTGCAAGTACCTCCGCCTAGACCCGAGGTCACGATACGGACCAAACTCACACAGAGTTTGCGGACCACATCGGCTAGGCTTTCCATTTACGAGCTTATTCAACAGTCAACACCTCATAGAGAAGCTCTTATGGAAATATTAAAAGCCATCGAATTACGACCTCACGAAGCAAATTCTTTCAACAACTTCGTGGGACATGTGAAGCGATGTACGGAGCCGGTCATCACCTTCAGAGAAGATGAAGTCAAAGCAATATCGAATGACATGGCAGATCCACCCTTGCACGTTATCGCGCAGGTCAACGGGATCCCGTATAAGAGAGTGTTGGTAGATACTGGCTCGTCCAGTAACATCATTACCACTGCAGCACTAAAACATTTAAAGCTGCCAGCCTCTCACATCACAGCCTCCACGTACACACTACGAGCTTTCAACGATGCAATATGCTCGACAGTCGGCATAATTGTTCTCCCTATCTAGGTAGGACAAAAGACAATACCAACATTGTGCCATGTGTTAGAAGGCGAGATGGCTTACAATATCCTGCTAGGGTGGCCTTGGATCAGGGACATGAAGTGTGTCCCTTCGATCGCTCACCAGTGCTTAAAGTATGCTTTTGAAGGAGAAATACATGTAGTCCCGATGGACTTAGAACCCTTCAAGTATTGCAATGTGGTACAATTAATGCCTCAATCGACCCTCCCTTCAACGCATTTGGATTTCCAGTTAAATCCATCTAAAAAGGGTCCAATACTACAGGCACCACTGGTGACCAAATCACCAAAATCCCAACCAGGTGAATCCTCATCATCTGCTCCTTCATTACCAATGCCACCTGTCATGGCTAAACAGAAGGACAAGGGAAAACAGATCATGGAAGAGGCTCAGCCCCTAGAAGAGGGGTTGCCCACAATATCAACAATATCAATAGAGGAAACACCTAGCACTACGAAAGCTGAGATTCCTAAACCACCAAACATGGAATGGACTCAGGAAGGACTCCCGTTCCCTCCCTCCCAAGCATCAACAATCACTGTTGAAATGGCTAGTACAGGCCTGGGGGAGTACTTAGTGCAAGAATGTTGTAGCAACGCCTACATTAGAATCGGTGCAGGATATGGGGAGACCTCGCCTTCCCATAGGAACAGTTGTTCCTCTAGGTCACCCACCCAACCAGACAAATTTTGTGTATGGGGGCCTTGATCATGGTCTTGAACCATGCAAGCAAAAGGAAGCAGACAACGAGCCTTTTGTTGAAAACATCAACTATCTGTCAAACCCAGACTTCGCCCTAAAATATCTCGGCCAATGCAATTGGCATGGATACGGGCTAGGCAGATATGAGCAAGGGATGCGGGTCCTTTGCCAACCAAGATATCAGATGCCATATGATAAGTCAGGAGTAGGGTTCCACCATCCCCTACCCTTAGACATCTTGGTAGAAAATATGCAAGGCCTAGAAATAGGCAACAAGGGGGGATTGTCACCAGATATTTATGCCAACCCAAATACAGAATATACATTGGGAGACTACCTCCCATGGTCAACAAACACCCTTGGCAACCGCAGTAATCCCTCTCCTTTTCTAGAGAGAGGCGAAAGTTCGGACCTTAATCCTCAAAGAGAACATCAACGGTGTTCGAACATCTTTTTAAAGCTTTTCCCTTTAGAAATTCCAGTTGAATCAACATAGTGTCAAGAGAATCAGGTCCTCCCACCAAGAGTGGAACAACCGCAATGGGACCAGATTAATTTACTGGAACAAGGAGAACCCTCAACGTCGCAAGTAACAGTTGCTGAAGAGAGTGAACATTTTTGGATCTCCGAAAGTGATTCAAAAGATGAGACCGAGATGATCTATCTTCGACATGCGTGATGGAATTATCGCCCTTTAACTCATGAAGATCTAATGGGACAGATGGGCATAAGGTTAGGGCATGAATGGTGGGTCGACCCAGCCGGGTGGGACCAAGTGTTGGATCCATGGCTCCAAATTCATGATGAACACCGTCCACCTCGAGACCCTATCATGACAACAGTGCCACGGGAAGACCCTGTCCTCCTATTAGCACATAGGGCCGATCCATTCGTGCCCGTTCCCCTAGAGCCAGATCCAGAGTATAGGGAGCATCTAGAAGAATCAAGTTATCACACCCGCGGTAATGGAGACCAAATTCATTCCATCCACATGATCTCCATTGATTTGACCGCACCCATCCGCAATCCGGCCGATCCAGCACGGTCATTGCATCTAGACATAGATGCCATCGACTGGGATCGCGTCAATTCACCTTTATCACCATCAGAGTACTGGAATTTTGATGAAATGCATCATTTTACCCCCGGGACAACTCAGGATATTTTTCAGGCTCAATAGGAACCCGAGGTTCCCAATGCAGATCTAAATTCAGCTGATGATATCCATTTGATCCCGACTCCACATCAGTTGGAGGACGGATCCCACATGTCAGTCGAGGAAACGACTGATGTAGATATCGACATAGATCCAATGAATCCACAGATTCTCAAGCTAGGGAGTAAGTCTTTCCCCCGAAGAGCAAGCCGACTACATTTCCCTTCTCAAAGAGAAGAAGGAGGTTTTTGCATGGTCGTACAAAGATATGCCGGGACTAGACCCGTAGCTAGTCACGCATAATTTAACGCTTGATCTGACAATCAAGCCTGTGAAGTAAAAACTACGTAAGATGCACCCAACAGTGGCCTTAATGGTCAAAGATGAATTACAAAAGCTGTTGGATGCACAGTTTGTCATCTGCATGGATTATCCACCATGGCTGTCCAACATGGTTCCCGTCAAGAAGCCCGACGAGAGGATTCGCATATGCACCAATTTTTGAGATCTAAACAAAGCGAGTCCTAAGGATGATTTCCCCTTTTCGAGTATCGACGCATTGGTAGATGCTACAGTAGGTCACGAAATGCTCTCCCTAATGGATGGTTTCTCAGGATACAATCAAATTCGTATCAATCCTGAAGACCAACTAAAAACGGCGTTCACAACGCCTTGGGGGACATTTTGTTATAAGGTCATGCCTTTTGGCCTTAAAAACGCTGGCGCCACCTACCAACGTGCCATGACATATATCCTCCACGATTACATGCACAAAACTTTGGAAGATTACATGGATGATTTGTTAGCCAAGTCTCTCTTGCGCTCAAATCATATCGATGACTTAAGAAAGATCCTCGATCGCCTCATGGAACATAAAGTTAGACTAAACCCCAAGAAGTGCGTATTTGGCATCACATCTAGAAAACTCTTGGGTTTCATAGTCTCAAAGCGAGGAATCGAGGTGGACCCAAAGAAAGTCAAGGCAATCCTTGAAATGGTTCCCCCAACTACAATCAAGCAGCTCAGAAGTCTGCAAGGAAAGGTCACGTCGATTAAATGCTTTATAGCGCAATTATCTGACAAGTGCCGACCCATGAACAAATTATTGCACAAGGGGGTTACATTTCATTGGGATGACGAGTGCCGATCAGCCTTTGACGAGATCAAACAATACCTGGTTTCGCCACCAGTATTGGCACCACCTAGACCAGGAGTGCCGTTCTACTTATACATCTCAGCCTGCGAGGTGGCACCGGGTGCCATGCTGGCCCGGAAGAATGAACTTCACAAGGAACAGGCTACTTACTATCTTAGCCGCACCCTAGTCGGTTATGAACTTAACTATGCATACGTTGAGAAACTCGCTGCTGGTAGTGGTGTTTGCTACCAAAAAGCTATGCCACTACATGCTCGAGCAACACTACGTATGTTGTGTCTAAGGAGAATCCATTGCGATACATGATGAGTCGTACTTATCATAGTAGTCGCACGACGAAATGGATCATGTTGTTGACGGAATTTGACATAGATTTTATTGGACAAAAATCTATCAAAGGACAAGTCATAGCCGATCAACTAGCAGAGGCTCCTCTTGAAGACGATCAACCTCTGGTCATAGAATTACCCGATGATGGGGTCTTCCATGTCTCAGAATCACCAGATTCTGATGAGCCTGAGTCACGAGCCGACATAACCCTATTCTTCGATGGTTCTAAATGTGAGCAAGGTGGTGGCACGGGAATTGTATTCTTCACACCGCAGGGTGCTCCAATGCCCCTGTCATTTAAATTAAACTTCCCATGCACCAACAATAATGTAGAGTATGAAGCCTTGCTCCTAGGTCTTCAGACAACAATCGCCATGAACATCAAACGACTGAATATCTTTGGTGATTCTCTGTTAATAGTCAATCAATTCAAAGGGGTATATCAATGCAAATGCCCAGTCCTGTAGGCCTATAAAGCCCTCGTGGACAAATTCTTGGCAAAACTTGAGTGGTATGACATCGAGGCACTCCCTCGATCATCAAATCATTTTGCGGACACAATGGCCTCCTTGGGGTCACTAATTCCGCAAGACCTTTTCGGTGATATGACAACCATTCAAGTCAAAACCTTATCGCAATCCGCGATGGAGCGTGCAAGCTCAGACTTAACGCCAGGAATCCACATGATCCAGATTGAACCATCCTCGGAGAAGTTCTTTCGAATCCGAGATCGTCTGAAACGTGCCAACTGGGGGTCCTTGTTCTCCCCTACTCCCATTAATAGCAACACAACGTTGTTCTTACAGGTTCTATCCCATTCAGAGTTTGCTAGGGATGAACTTCAAGAGGGATTGGTTGTTCATACTATCAAGGTTTCTGATCAACAGGATTGGTATTTACCCATCAGAGACTACCTCAAGTTAGGTAATCTCCCACTTGGATTGACTCATGCCACAAAATGAACACTCAAGCAGAAAGCGGCTAAGTATGTCTTGATAGGAGACATTTTGTATCGTCGTAGCTATGAAGGAATCCTCCTTCGTTGCTTGGACCAACAAGAGTCCACTTGGGCGATCGCTCAAGCACACGATGGTACATGTGGTGGCCACTTCAGTGGTATGGCCATTGCAAAGTGCATTCTTCGCATGGGCTATTATTGGCCATCTTTAGAGCGAGATTGTTGCACCTATGTCAAGAAGTGCGTGAAGTGTCAACATCATGCCAATTTGATGCACGTACCTTCTCAGGCCTTACAGACAGTCCAGTTTGATTGGCCGTTCTCGCAGTGGGGCTTCGATCTAATTGGAAAGATCTCCCCTACATCGTCAGGCCATCACACGTTTATCATAACGGCCATAGAGTATTTTACCAAGTGGGTGGAAGCAATTCCGCTTACCTCTACGACAGGACCCCGCATTGTGGAGTTCATTTTGCATAACATCATATGTCGTTTTGGTATTCCATCCAAAATAGTCTCGGATAATGGGACGCCTTTCAAGAACAAAGACGTGCATGCTTTGACCACAAAGTACAAGATTCAGCACAGCTTTTCAACACCCTATTATCCGCAGGCGAATGGGCAAGCAAAGGCGTCAAACAAAATGCTAGTTGCCATCCTTAAGAAGACCGTCGTAGACAGTCATAAGGATTGGCACATTCAAATCCCACTTGCCCTATGGGCCTATCGCACTAGCATTCGGACACCCACTGGGGCCACTCTATTTTCGCTTGTGTATGGCTCCGAGGCAGTCATGCCTCTAGAGTTGGAGATTCCTTCCCTGCGCATATCAATGCAGGAGTTCATCGATGATGACTCTGTGCGGCAAGCCCGGTTAGACCAGCTTACGTTGCTTGACGAACGATGCGTTAATGCTCTCGAGCATTTACGTATTTATCAAGAGCGACTTAAGAAAGCTTACAACATGAAAGTGCACCTGAGGGACTTTCGGGTTGGTGATTTGGTTTTGAAGGAAAACCAGCAAAATTCCAGTTTGCCATCCCACCTAAGGGACAAGTTTGTGGCAAATTGGTTAGGTCCATATGTCATTGATAGCAAAATAGGACCCGGGACATACCGGCTAGCTTCTCTTGATGGTATCAAGGAAACAGAACCCTTGAATATCAGTCATTTGTGACCATTTCATATCTAAGAGGTCCAAAAAAGGCTCCAAGGATTCTTGCAATCGCTTGGTCAATTCCCAAAGCACTCCAAGGATTCCCACAATCGCTTGGTCAATCCCAAAATGCTCCAAGGATTCCCACAATCGCTTGGTCAATCCCCAAATGCTCCAAGGATTCTCGCAATCGCTTGGTCAACCCCAAAGGCTCCAAGGATTCTTGCAATCGCTTGGTCAACCCCAAAGGCTCCAAGGATTCTTGCAATCGCTTGGTCAACCCCAAAGGCTCCAAGGATTCTTACAATCGCTTGGTCAATCCCAAAATGCTCCAAGGATTTCCACAATCGCTTGGTCCAAAATCAAAAAAATTCAAAAACAACAAAAATCATCAAAAAACAACAAAAATTTGCATCTCATTTCTAGGCATACTCCAAATCATCAATAGAGAGTTCTTCTCGCACTTCATCTTCATCTTCACAAAAATCAATCCATCAAAAATACAAAAATACATAGCTGCATTAAAGCATTGCATCCATACATTGCATATTTGTGGTCGTATAGGTCAAAGGCACCATAGGCTGTAATTGCTTTACTAGTCCATCTTGTTCCACATTGTTCCATTTTACCAAACAATAAAAACACCATGCATTTCTTTTTCCATACTAGAGTCAGTAGTCTTTTAATGTATCAAGGGTTTTTCGTGATTCAGTCATCATTTTGCTCTTTAGCCATGTAATGTATCAAGTCAGATAGATTTTACGAAGGTAGAGTCATACTTGAAATACACCTTGTTACGTAACATCCCAACACAAATTAAAACACATAAAAATTCCTAAGTTGTGTGAACGAAAGATGAAACCTGCATAGTAATCCAGGTCACCATAAGCGAAACGGTTATCTTGCTCATCCCCCCGTGCGAATGGTTTTCGAATGCTGAGAATTCACAAAAGGACAAGCTTTTTCCTATCCATTCCCCTCCAGATACAATGGTTTCCACCACTACCAAATCCCAATCATAGTTGGTTCCCAAAGTTGTAAGGATTTGTACTATCCGCCCCTAACCAGGATGGGTAGTCATCCCCAAAACCTAAAGGGATCAACACCATTCACAAACAAAATTCCAACAAATCATCATCCCAACATTTTCCATTCACCTTTGGTCTCCAAGTTGTAAGGATTCGTACTATCCGCCCCTAACCAGGATGGGTAGTCATCCCCAAGGCCTAACAGATCAATGCCCTTACTCCATAACCTCCATCAGTCCCTTGGTCCCCAAAGTTGTAAGGATTCATACTATCCGCCCCTAACCAGGATGGGTAGTCATCCCCAAGGCCACAAGGATCAAAGAAATTCACAATACTCAAAACACAAAATCAAATAACAGTGGTTCTCACCACTATTCAGAATCCTTGCTCAAAAAGAATTAATAAAAAATAAATAGTGATTTTCATCACTATATAGACGAGCAACTCTCTAAATCATTCAGCCCACAAACATCCTAAACTTGAATCCCTGGAATTCTCAGCATTCAAAAAACCATCTAGGTGATCCTCATTACAGGTTTGGTTGATAGCCTATCTGGCAATGATGGTATCCTACCCGCATGATGATATGTCTGTCACATTCGCTTTGCGAGTGTACAGACCAATGTTTGCATAAGGATGAGCTAGCTTATGGTATCTTGGATAACACTGCAGATTAATCTAACTAAATACAACAAAGGAGTTAGTGGAGCTAATTAAGGTGATCCTCAGTACGGGTTCGGTTGAAAGCCCATATGGCATCGGCGGTATCCTGACAAATACCACATAAATGAACTCAATTGCACACACAGGGATGTGAAATAGCTTGGTCAAAAACAAGTCCGATTCATACCTTGTTCAAAAGTCTTGTAAGATAAAGTATAGTCATGGCTAATAAGTTAAAACCGTCTGAGTCTCAGAAAACCTTAGCTACATTTCTAAACCAACTGCGCTATTTTCATCCTTACATACATTTGCATTCATCACAACATATGCATCCATCAATATAAAGTAGCATGCATCCATCAACATCAATCATTGTGCATAAAATCATGACATATACATAAAGAAAGAAAATCAAAACAACAAAAACATCATAAAAATGCAACACAAAAACCATAGCAATAAGTTGTCGGACACAAGTGCTCTTGCACTTAACCTCTTGGCATAAAGAAAATTGATGTTGGGGCTCAAATTGTCACTTTCCCACTTCCCCAAGAAGGCTATCATAGCTGGACCGCTCCACGGGAAGACGGGTTTTTGATGATTTCACCCCATTATGGCATCACCAAAAGGGTTAACACCCACCAAAAATAGGTCCAAATGTCAGGAAATTGCACGTGCTTAAATGGTAAAACATCTAAAGGCACCCTAACCTAAGTCATCTTGGGTCAAGCGACTCGTCGCTTTTCTCACGAAGGTCATTCCCTCATCGATTCGTCGCTTGAGGGGGTAGTCACACTTAGTCACCAATCAACAAGCACACACCCAATCGAGGCAATGACATGCATTCAAAGAATCATTGACAAAGACAATCACGCTCCTGCTTGGGGCAGTAAACAAGCAATCATTAAATTGATCAAACACTTGGCATTCCCGAAGCATGAACACAAGGTTTCCCCTGTGGACAAAAAGGTTACGCCCTTTGCCTAATCATGACTGATCAATGTCCAAGCTCAAGTCACACCTCACCAAAATAGGTTAACACTTGAAATCAAATTCCTTAGCTCGTCGAAGCAAGGATTCAAGAATGCATGCCCTTTCCATACTTGGGGCATCAAAAGTTGGTTAGGTTACCAAGAAACCCTAATCATTAGTGCTTTGGTTGTATATTTTTGCTCAGCACTGCGTCACCCGTAGCACTTCCCAAAAAGGGGCATCTATAGACACCAAAACAACACCAATTCGATTAAGTGACTACAAACACTGATTGCATTGACATACACAGCTTTTAGGGCAGCCCTTAGAGGTCAAACAGTGGTCCTAGCCACTTGCACAGCAGTTTGGAAAGTCAGAAAATGAGCAGAGCAAAGTCGGTCGGTCGTTTTAACAAACCTTCATCAAACTTCAAGCCTTTATCCAAAAATCAACGCAGGCCGAAGTGTCGCGATATCGCGACACTTTCGGCCACAGGCCTTCGCCAGGCCGAAGTGTCGCGATATCGCGACACTTCCGACCGCAAGCCTTCGCCAGGCCGAAGTGTCGCGATATCGCGACACTTCCGATGGCAAGCCTTCGCCAGACCGAAGTATCGGGATATCGCGACACTTTCGGCTGCAAGCCTTCGCCAGGATGAAGTGTCGCGATATCGCAACACTTTCAGTTGCAAGCCTTCCCGACCGAAGTGTTGCGATATCGCGACACTTCCGGCCGCAAGCCAAGACCTGGCCGAAGTGTCGCGATATCACGACACTTCGGTGTCAAAGGCGTCAACCAATTAGAGGCATTAAAAAATGACTTAATGACAGATGGCAACCCAAGTCGTGGAAGACTTTTCTACTTCCTAGGAAGGCAAGGCCGCCACGTGGCGTCATTGCATACGTCAGAGCAATAAGGTATGACTGCCACGTGGCATCATTACATACCATTTTCAAAGAATGATGGACTTCACCAACTGCAGTAATGAGACGAGCAGTCTCAACAACAGATCTAGCCCGAGGCCATGCCTCATAACTGCTGATGTGAGTTCCCGACGACAATCTCAGTGCGAGCCATGCCTCATAAATCACCTGACAAAGGTCAAATATCAGCGGCGCCTACAGACTTAGGGTTTTGGCATTAATGTTTTAGAGGTGAAATCCTCTATAAAAACTAGCTCAAATGCAATGTAAGATAGGACCGACGAAGCATTTTTAAAAATACAACGAAGTGCTGTTGAGCTCTATACCCGACTGCACCAGTTTGGGTTTACCTTTTTCACATCCAAAATCTCTTGCAAAATAGAGGTTAATGGGTGGTTCTCAGAAGCGTGAATCTGACCCTCATACCCGACAGTGGATCACTATATCCCACTAATTCGACGACAATTATTTTCTTTGAGATTTTGGGCCCATTCCCAGTGGATTGGCGCCAAAATCAGATTCTCACAGCGGGCAGCCCGCTCAGGTGCCCCGCAAGCTTTAATTTCATTCTAAACCATTCTACTATCACGTAGTTTTCTTATTACGTCGTATGTTGTATTTAAAATGTTTACGTTTTATGTTGTCTAAAGAACTTGAGCTTGACGTTAGAATGTATTTTGCAATACGTCTTGTTGAATATTAGCGTGCAACGTAATGAAATATTAACTTACAGGCAATAGCGTTAGAATCGGCCGACTGTTTTAATGACAGTTTATGTTTTATAATATATGTTGTTTTCGAATATGTTGAAATAACAGTTTACGTCTTATGTTGTCGAATACATGCTGTTTCGAATGCATGCTATTTTCTGTTCTCTGTAAAAGTTACATGTTTATATAGAGTTATTTCATTCACGCATATAAACAATCCTTCACATGCATTTTTCATTACTTCCCAAAGACAAACGTTCTATCTTCTTGTTGCAGGTGCTACTAAACAGTTTATTGTTTCTGTGAACGTAGGAAAAACAACAGCAAGCAAGGACCAATTAACATAAGCGGCAGCAACACTGGCCTGCTTGTTTCAAATGTGGGCATGCAGAAGGAGATCACTATTCATCTGTTGTAACTGAAAATATGTAACCGAGGAGATGTATTGTAACCGAGTCGGAATCATATTAATAAAAAGGGCTGTGTTCCTGTTATTGATTTGATTACATCCGTGTTATTACATGCATCAAACTAGTTCTATTTTTATTGCATATTAGTGTTTCTTTTATTTTCGGAATCTCATGCTTTCATATTAAATTTGTTTCTTTTACTGCCATATTAGTTAGTGTAGTATGTGTGGTTGTAATACTTGAGTGGTTTATAAATTTTAGTACTTACTAAATTCTTTGTCAAAAAAGTAATAAACTTAAAAATGGAAGCTCTTTAATTCCACTTATGTGGAAATCCTCACCTCTATTGTATTAAGGATAGTTAACCTTCTTACTTTCTATTCCTCTTCAAAATAAAAAAGCTAAGTCATCCACTTCTCTTCTATTCCATGGAACCAAGAAGAAAACAAGAAAAAAAAACTAAGTCATCCACTTCTCTTCTATTCCCTTCGAACCAAGAAGAAAACAAGATAAGTCATCTACTTCTCTTCTATTCCCCTCGAACCAAGAAGAAAACAAGATAGATAGATAGGTATACAACTAGATAAGTATGGAATATACCACTAGACTTGCATCATCACATTAACCGGTTAGAAAGCAAGAGGGTGAGCCCCCACACACATACCCAAACTCGATGTTGAGGAATCCCACAAAGTGAGACCAAGGACTTGCACCTTTAAGCCTGCTACTCCATTGGCAAATAGTATGGCAAATGTTAGGGTTTATAAACCACTCAAGTCCCACAACAGAGTTAACGTGGGATTATTCACAAACACACTACTCTAATAATATAGATAGGTATTAATGTGGAACGAAATTCCAATTATGGAATATACCATTAGACTTGCATCATCATATTAACCGGTTAGAAAGCAAGAGGGCTAGTTTCCCACACACATTCCCAAACTCGATGTTAATAGGGGTGAGGAATCCTACTACAAAGTGAGACTAAGGACTTGCACCTTTAAGACTACTACCCCATTGACAAAGAGTATGACAAGTGTTGGGGTTTATAAACCACTCAAGTCCCACAACACAATTAATGTGAAATTATTCACAAACACATGCACTACACTAACAAAATAAATAGATATTAACGTCAGAAATTCCAATCATAAAAAACTGAATCATCTACTTCTCTTCTATTCCCTCAAACCAATAAGAAAACATGAAAAAAAAGCTAAGTCATCCACATGTTTGATAATAAAAAAAAACATGATATTTGCTTATGACGTCCTAGCATTAGGACTACTAGCCGATGATGATAAGGAAATATTCAAAATTAAACTTTGAACGAGACTCGAAATATTATATGACGTCATGCTTAAAACATGATCTTTGCTTATGACGTCATGCTTAAATAAAAACATGATCTTTGCTTATGACGTCGTAGCATTAGCACTACTAGCCGATGACGATAAGGAAATATTCAATTTTTTTAATAATATTATAGGCTTATGTGGAATTTATTAAAAATCAATGTAAAGACTTTGTTATTTTAATTCACTGAGGAAGTTAGAAGAAAATTCTAATATTTAATTTAAATTTTTTAAAATTATTTATATTTATATAATTATTGATGATGGTCATTAATATGGTAATTTGTTATTGAATTTTTAATTGTTGTTAATGTTTATTGTTAAATTTTAATTTTATTTTGAATATTTAATTGAAAGATAATTTATTAAATAATTTTTACAAATTATTAATGGAGAGTAAAAATTGAAAAATTATTTCATAACATTGTTATTAAAAATGATTTAGTCACTTTGATGTTTTTGGTCTTGCAACTCTTTCCTTTGTTTTCAATTTTAATTTGGTTATACCTCTCTAGCCTATAACAGTTTTCTTATAACAAATTCACATGAAAGACACAACAATTCAAATGCTTTCCCCTATAAATTAGTTTTTTTAGGGCTAAATAAGATCTCAACTAATAATATTAATAAGGGAAACTATACTTTGAAAAATATTACCTACAAATAATGTCACTCCTCAATACGTAGTTTCAAGCAAAGTTAATAAGCATCTTCCTCAAACAACAATAAATGATCCTAGTCTTGTTGTACAACCATAGTTGATTGTAGATGGTATCTTAAATCACCTTAAAGATGAACACATCATCATAACAAACCTTAAATATTCAAGAAGCAAAGGGTGGTATCTAAAATGGGATATAAAAATTGCTCTCAAAGCAAATGACTATTTTACAATAAGTTTCACAAACCCCATGGATTATAAGCACATATTTAAAGGCAAACCCTCATTTTATAGGTGTGCAATCCTTTTCATGAAGTCATGGTACTTATACTTCATTCTCATAAAGGAACTCCCCTTGGAATTACCAATTTTAATTAGAAGGTTTTTTTTCCTTCCAATGATATTTTGGAAAGAGGAGATATTGGAGATATTACGGAACTCCGTATGTACCTCTCAAGTTATAACAAAAGGGAGGATCAGTAAATATGCTATGGTCATTTATACCAAAAATATTTTCTACATGTAACACCTCTTATGAACACCTAGAATGATATCAATGTTTATCAACCAAATATTCTAGCTTATATAAAAGGATACATATTTCCTAGTAGAATCCTCCAAGATGGAATAACTATGAGTTAATGTAGAAACAAACCTAAATAATAACACAAGTTTTGTAGATAATCCAACAATATAATAAATGGTAAGTTTTTCAATATTCATCATAGAAATGATGAAGGAAATGTAGGACAAGGAAGAAGAGGGTATGAACCTATCATCTCTATTAATTGATTTGAATTTTTTAGAGAAACCTTGGAGAAGCTAACAAATAATATAGATTTAGAGACACCTCCTCTAAAAGCAATGTGAAAACCATAACCTTCTTGACATAAATATCAATCTTAGTTTCTTCCTTAGTAGAATTTGAGTGAGGTAAACAAAAAAAATCAATAAGTTGTAGATGCTAAAAATAAAAGTGTTGACTTTAAAAAATATATATACTTGGTTTTAATTTACGATGTGGATACTTCAAATGATTATTAATGCTTTCATAGTATGGTAAATATGGCCTTATGGTGGTGGCAACTAAAGGGAATAATGGAGACCAACTAAAATATGTTGATATAAACCAAAGGTTATAACATCCTAAAAGGAGACATAGAAGTATAAAGTTAGAAAGAAAGAAACAAGTAGATATAACATTGGGTATCAAGAAATCAAGATCGTGCATATCAACAAGAATTGGTACAATAGTGAAGCAAGGTAAAAAATATGACCAAAAAAAGATAAGACTGATTGAAAAACAACTTAGAGAGGTAAATTAATCAAGAAGTTAGACTTCCACCACTCTACTACCCCCAATCCTTGATAATATCCTAATGTGAGAGGTCTAGGTGACAAGGCTTGATAAAATATTATTAGGAGATTATATAAATACCATCTAATAATTTTATTATAGGGATCAAAACTTACAATGAAAGAAACAATTGATATCTCCAACAAAAATTAGAAGGAAGACTAATATTTTGCATTCTTATTCCATGAATAGTTTGGAGGTAGCATGAATCTATAGGATTTGAGGTACTTTCAAATGAAAAATGGTCTAGTATTTAAAGGACGTATCTTCTTGATAGATACTTAAAAGGTTTAAACAAGGATATCATGATATCCATATATTATATCCCTACTACATTTTTTGAATAGTTAGCTCTCTAACAAGCCACATAGATGTATGGCTAGAGAAGGGAACTTAGCTCTTTATGGTTTAATTGATTGGATATTAGTGCTATCCTCTCATTGGAATAAAATAAGGGAGGAATAAAAAATTTAAACCAAAATTTCAACTTGTTGAATATGTATATCTCATTCTACAATATTTTTGATGTCCCTTTTGCTAATGACATCTACACTTGAAATAATATAAGGGTGTGGCAAGACATATTACTAAAAAATTGTATCACATCCTTCTCAACAACTCATGGAAAGATCCAAAAAATTTCTCTTACATCACCATTTTAGATTATATTAGCTTTAAAAATTGAACAATTATCTTAGAATTACAACAATTTCAAAGGTCTTACAATACCTCACATGGGCTCACAAGTTGTATTTAAAAAGAAGAAAAAAATAGAATACCTATCAACCACCATAAATAGTAAATAAAATATTCCAAAATTTGTCAGGTAGCTGGATAGGGTAGATCGATTGTAAGCAATCTAGAGTTAGAGTTAATTAGTGTGTAACGACATATATAAACATAATATATTATACTCACAATAAGATAAATTAAAATTGGATATCATGATACCAAGTTATCTATTCCCTTGGAACCAAGAAGAAAACAAGAAAATAATAATTAAGGTGGAAGATAAATTTATTTAGGGAACCCTAAAAATGGTTTTTTAATGGAAGCGTGAGAATATTTTTGGAAGTTTATTTTCTTCTCTCTTTTAGTTAGTAAATAATTAAGAGGAGGATAGAGGGAGAGTAAAGGGTATTTCCTCTTGGGTATAGGGAGAGTAATAAAAAAGGAGGAAAGCACTAGAAAAGGAGGATATGGAGGAACTAGTAGGGAAGATATTTGCATAGAAAAAGCATGAGGAAGAGAGCAAAAGACCAAAGGACTAGACCACACAGGCAAGACGTTTGGAAGCTTATTTCTCGGTAAAATTTTGATTAGTTTTGTTTGTTATCTCTATTTCTTGAAAGCTTGGTTTATCTTTCTATTTTCCTAACTTTATATCTTGTCATAACTTGGTATTTTCAACTTCATTCCTTAGAGAGACAATTTATGCTTCCAATATTTCACACTATGTTTCCCTTGCTCTTCATAGATCTATCAAATTCTATTTAGTTTTTTTCCTTCTTCTACCTTTATTTTGAGTTCTATGAGGCTTTGTAGAAGTTCCATATTCGCTTCTTCATCCTTTTGAATTTGGTATTTCAAACTTGAATTCTTATTTATAACCTTTTCCAAGTTCCTAAGAGCAACAAACAATTCCTCTTTTATGTCAAACATGGTCTCTTCTTAATTCTCTGAAGTCATGTGTGTTCCTGACGAATATTCCTCCAAGTTGTTAGTCTTTTCATGGAGAGACCCGCTCTAATACCAATTGAAGAACATGTGCTTATACTGAGAGGGGGTGAACAATATAAGATAACAATTTTTACTTTTCAAACCATATGATAACATAAACAATATTAAAGTAGTAAAAATTATACACATATGAGAGACATGATTTAACATGGTTCACCTAATGTGGGCTACTCCACGGAGAAAATATTCCTTATACAATTTTCTCAATAAATTCTCTTGGGAATCCTTCTCTATTAAAATGTTTATGGACCTTTGTCCAAAGGATACACCAATCCCCTAATCAAGTTTGTGTATCTCTATCCACAGAAGAATCATTTATCCTTTGCTCTGGTTGATGATCTTCTAGAAGACTATTGCATCCACTACACTGGCTTGTGGATCTCTCTCCACTAAAGACCTCTGTTCTCACTCAGAAGACCTATGTCCTCACTACCTTGGCTAATGGATATATATCCACTGGAGACTATTGTCCTTTGCTATGTTACCTCCAAATTCAACTCTAAACTTTGCTCTATCTCTATCTAAAATATGTATTGAACACTATCCTCTATCCTACATAAATATTCTGACAAATCTATCTCTGCTCTCAAATATATACGAAAATCTATCCTCAAATTTGTCCTCAAGCCTTAACACAAAGCTTTATCAAATCATAAACCAACTCTGCTTAGATTTTCCCCAAGCCTTAACACAAGTTTTTAAACAAATGAATTAACTTTGCTCTCAAGTCTTCACAAATACTTACCTCTAATCTATCCTTAAACTTCCACACAAGCTCATTAAAATAATTTTTAGAAAACACAACTTAATTCTCTTTCATCAAATCTCTTCAACACACACTCAAACTCTTGTTTAGCCACAAAAACATATAAATAATGGTTAAATACTCAATATGTTTCACACTCATAATATATGTACTCAAAAAAACACTCTATCACTTTCAAAATCACTTTCAAATCAATTCAAAAATAATATATAATTTATTTCACAAAACTTGAACTATCACTTCAATGCTTTCAATCAATAATCCTCCATCAACTTCACTCAAACATTTCCAACAATGCTTATCAAACAACCCTTTCCACTCCAAATTTACATTTCACAACATTCAATCCAATAATATTTCACTCACAAGGAAGATGTGCCCATACCTTTTGTTTTTATGGAGATATGTCTTCAAAACCTGTCTTAATCACAATCAAATCTTCTTTGCCAAATTCAAGGTTAGATAGAAACAACCTATCTCAGAATCTCCACAAATATCCTCCTCAAAATTAATTCACCCTTACAAAAATTAACAAGTCTCAATTACACCTTGAAAGCACAAGGATACGGAAGCAAAAAGGAAACTCCAAGTGCGATGCAAATTGAACTAAACTGAACGCTAAATCCTATGAATTGAAAGTGCATGGAAAGAGGGAAAGCATGAACGAATCAAAACGCAAAAAAATCCAATAAGGAAGACAGCCATTTTTATTGATATGTTTCAAAACTCAATTACAATGTGCCTCCTCCACTTCTATGGGCTAGGAGTGTTAAATATGCATTCTTGTTACACCCATGGATGCTATTCCTTCTTCCGCATGCCCACATGTAAAATGGGTAGATCAAATGTCACCGTCGCTTGCGTTGATGAGTCTTGAATCCTTGCTTCTCCTCTAATGTCTAGGTCCTACATTCAAAGAAATAAGAAACAGTCAGTAGCACCTATGGATGAAATAAAACATGCAATCCCCACGCCTTCGATTAGTGCATGCAAGATATAAATAAAATGATAACTAAAATAAATCCAAATGAACTAAAATTTTGATAGGGGCATCAAAACATCACAAAGAAAACACTGCAAATGGAACAGTCAAAAAATTCACCTCATATTTGTATTCGCTTCGGGGCGGGACGAATATACCTACAACAAAATGTCAAAAGGCACTGTCCCAAATGTCACATACGGGAAGCTCCAAATCACCTAAAAAGTTGGTGATTAGCTAATTGGGGGAATTTTGGGAAGACCCAGATGGTCAGATTTTCCCAATTTGGCCTCCATAAATAGGAATTTGATGATGCTACCTGCATGTTAGCAAAAGTGAGAAATAATAGAAACATGATCAAAATTGCTCAGAACGAGGTGAAATTTGAATGAAAACCTATCTAAGAAGCATATAATTAAATGTAAGAATAATAGAAAGGAAATCTACCATATATTTCCAATCACTCCGGAGCGGGGCGATTAGGACTGTAGCAGTGTGGGGGGGGGGCACCTAGGGGCAGGCTGCCCACCGTTTGGGGCCCTATTTCAACACAAATCCACTTGGGATGGGTCCAAAACCTCTTATGGGGTATTATAAATAAATTTGGTGGGATATTGTGGCCAAATGTCAGTTTTTGGTTCCAGATTTGTGCTTCCAATAACCACCCTATGACCTCCTTTCCAAAAGAAATCAAGGATGTGAAAGGCACAACTCGAAAGGGTGTTGGTGTGAAAGTAAAATGATAACACTTCATTGCTCCAAAATTCTCCTTCTCTATATATTTTTGGGTGATAAGACTCACCATTTTATTGACCTGATGGTCTCTTTGGATGAGCATGCAGAGGTGCCACTTGGCAATCATGCCTCTTTAGGGGAGGGAAGATTCCTCCCTGATTAGGGGCTTCATGATTGCCCCTGTAACTACCTCTAACACTCAAAAACGCTCACTCACACTCCCATGCGATGAAGGAAGAATTAAGTGGCAGATCTGAGCTACCATTTGTCAAGATTTGACTTTTTGCCCGTCAAACCTACTATTCGCCCCACCCTAGAGCGAATACTATTATTCATCCCTAGGTGGGGTGAATACCAGTTTGTAATCATCCCTGGGTGGAACGAGAATGGAGTAGAGTGCCTAAAGGTGCCAAATTGACCTTTGACCTTCCAAAACTACTGTAAGAGTGGTTAGGACCACTGTTTAACCTCTGGAGGCTACCCTTGGGGATGTGTGTGTCAATGCGATCAGTGTTTCCAGTCACATAATCGGATTGGTGTTGTTTTGGTATCTACACACCTTATTATCTCCAAACTTCCAAAAATATCACTCAAACACATAAAAATAAATTAGAAGACCAAGTTACTTTATAACACCTTATAAACTCTCAAAAATAATATTCAAAAATTAAACCCTTGTTCAACCCTTATTACTCCAACCTTTAATTATTTTTTCTAAGCACAAAATAATATGAAATATCCAAATACCCTTATGACTCCCTAACTATTACCAATGTGCTATTTAAAATATCATGTGGCCTAAACGTATGTGCTTCCCAACCTTGGCACAATTTAAAACTTTAAATAAAAATATAATGCTTACCTTATACACCTTGGCCCATGTTGCAAAAATAATAGTGCACACCTTGGTTGCGCTTTGTACCCGTGACCAACTGACATTGCTATGCTTTAGCCAAATCTAGGCAACCATTGGGCTACATGTCCAAACAAGCACTAACCTGAGCACTCTCCTCATTATTGCCTCCGTAGGTTTCAATGAATGAAAACAAAACCTCCTACATTCTCAAAATGATCGCATGGGAATTTGAAACCTGAACCTTTGCCCTATGAATGTCTTAGCACTCCCTTGACCACTAACTATGCTAACTAGCATTATGAGATGCTTGGGTTGTGCCACATGCATTTAACCAATCATCTACCCTCCAAATATTTAAAAAACGTGAAAGCCTCTTCTTCCTCACAATAAAATAGTGCACAATTTTTAGCATAAACTTTGGAATTCGAATGCATGGATGGGGGTAATTAAAATATTAATTACCATTTATATAAACTTTGTCTTTTGCGCTTGACGTCGACCCAAATTTGAATTTAGAAATTCAAATTATAAAATTTAATTTTTAACCTTTAACTTTGGCGCCTAAATTTATTTAAATTAAAATTTTAACCTTTAGGTTAAAATATTTTAATTTAAATAAATTAAACTAAATCCTTTGTAAACTGCTCAATGGGTCTTTTGAAGGATAAATTATTTTTAATAATTCCTTGGACCTCGTTTTCTTCACCTCATCCTTTTGTCTAGAATATTATAATATTATTATTACCTTTTAAAATTGCTTCTCCTTCCTTGGGTCTTCAACCTTTTAGGCCTCTTTAGGCATACAATATTAAAAATATAATAAACCTTCCTTGCCTTTTGGAAAAACCACCTGATGACAATAATGATGATGAAACTGCAACAACAATATTTTGACATCAATGATAACAAAACTTGATCAAATTTCCAACAAATATAGGCACAAATACAAGGTAAACATCCCTTGTAATGCTTCATTCATCAATTTGTAGAAAATTACATAGTAGTGCAAGAAAACACTCCAAAGCTAGAAGGAGGTTGCTGCCCTTATTTATAGATTTTTTACAATCATATTTATTTCTAAGTATTACAAGGAATTTGATTTATTTCTTGGTTTTCTTGACCACTCTACTATTCATGGTGCCTACTAGCTGCATCTTTTTAATTTAGTTACAATTGCTTTTTGATCGAGCTTATCATCATTGTCGATGGTTCTTGCAATCCATACCTACTTTTTGATCTCACAACTGAATATGGTTCATCAAGATGTTTTGGAAGTTTTTAGTCTTTAACCACTTTGATTCAACTTCTATGGTGTTAGTTTCTATTTTCCTCTGTTCTCTAGGTTATGCACGCAAAATTTCACCAAAAATATTCAAGGGACGCGTAAGTTCAATATCTATTATAGATCTGACTATCATATGGTTGTAGTGTTGCTTCTTATTTGCACAGTGGTAGTGAAAGAGACATAGAATCATGACCCTTTTAATCCTTAGTCACCCTTTTCTCTTTTTATTTCCTCTCTACTTTCATTCAACTATTTTTTTTTTTGCGCACTCTTGACAAAGGAGTTTGAGAAATGTGGTTTTGCATTATTATAAGTTCCCTTCAAATTTACATAGTGTATACATAGTAGAAAAGAAAGTACAATTTTTCACTCTTCTTATATTTGTCCCCTTCCTGGAACTTCTCTCTTCTATTCATTTTCCAGCACTTTCTCATTTGTGTGGCTAATGCAAATATGGTAGAGAAGTGTAGCTTGCACAACTTCTTCATTTTACTCTATTCTCAACACTTCTCACTTTCAAATGTTTCTTACCACTTTTATTTTACACACTCAATACAAATGTGTATAAGAAGCATGGCTCGTCTCTCTTCTTCAACTTGGTCTCTCTTTAGTGCTTTCTTATTTTTTACCTCCTCGCAACATTTTTCTATTTTATATGTCCCTCACATTTGTGCAACACTTTTATGTTTTAAATGTCCTTCACATGTGCACAAAAAATACAAAGGAAGTAGAGAAACACGGTTTCACTAGACTTCTCAGTTTTGGGTTGAATTTAGTGGTTCTTTATCTTGGGTGATTTTTAGCACTTTTGTGTTTCTTCTTCACACTTAGTCAAATTTTACAAAAAAAATGGCTAAGTATGGATGTAGCAATTTTTGGCCTACATTTTATAGAGTTTTCGTAAAGCTACTTTTGCATATTTGAAATTATTGAATATTTTAGATGTAAGACAAATCTTAGATCAAACACTAGACCAGATAAGTACCCTAAGTAAAAATTTTAGGCTGTGTGTTGTTTGTTTTTGTTATTCTTGTTCAAAATCTAAGTTATAAGTGAAAATAAAAAATCTATATTTGATTTATTTCTAGGTATTTTAAAAAAATGAATATAGTTTGGCATCTAGGGTTTAGTCTTATTTATGTATTCTCTTGGTCCCTTGATCAAAGAAAAGAATTTCATCTCTTGCAACCTAGGGTTAGATATCATTGAATCAAAAAATCATATTAGGATTAGTCATTATATTCTTGCATCTTGTGTGTTTTGCATTGTTATTTCATTTTTGTTGTTTAGTTTAGAAATACTAAACATAGGTGTTTTATTGAATCACATATTAAAAATTTCCACCCTAGAATTGGAGTGGGTCCTAAAATCGTTCCTACTGAACCTGTCCTTTGTTTTGAGAGTAGAAAATATAAAAAACCCTATAGTCACCATAGCTCCCAATGGATGTAGCTGAGAATCATATGTAACAACGTTATTTCCCCCCTATACAACCTTGGACCGTATTTAGGAGTTTTATAACTTTCACCTTTTTGGGTCTTTTATATTTTAATTTTTTAACTTCATTTGATTAGAAATTTTGTGTTTTATCTGTCTAATGCTCCATCTTCTATTTCATGTTGGAATCTTCACATCATGTTAATATTTATCATAATCCAACATATGTCACTATTGTAACTACCAATGTTTGATGGGTTCTGCAAGTCCCTCCAACTAGTCGTGCATATCAAGATTATCTTCAATTTTCTCCTCATTATGTTAACCTCAATATTCATGCTTTTGCTCAACCAAATGTCAATTATTCTCCACAGTAAGATACCACATATCAAAATCCCTATCATAACAGTATCAATACCTCCAAAATTATAAAAGTTCCTTTTCAACAACCTACCTATACCCCTCCCTTAGGGAACCTAGGGGCATTGTACACCAAAAATCCTGACATGTAAAGTTTAATAAATATGGTGAAATAATTGGTTTCAATAATAGATATGATTCAGTCTCCTAGTTTCACTTACAACTATAGAGAAATATACAATCAACCCTTAGACCCTATCGTCACCTCTAGGCCCTACCCTAAGAATTTTTCAATGCCAAATTTGCTTATATATAAGGAAAAAAAATATCTAATAAAGTATTTAAGAATGTTTAGAACATCATGTCATGATATCATATATGATGAAACATTGTTTTTAAATACGTTCTCTAAGAGCCTTGGTGGTATGGAATTAGAGTGGTATTATCAACTACCTAATAATTTTTTGAAGATATAGTAGAAATATTTATTCAAAAATTTAAAGCTTATGTTGAAAAAAATATGATTATGAAAGATGTCTATATGTTTAAAAAAGTTAAATATGAAAGTGTTTCAGAGTTTTGCTCTCATTGGAGGAGTCTAGTTGGATGCTTTAGATATACCTTACCTCCTTGAGACATGTTTGAGATATTTATCAGAAATTTACAAGAGCAAATATATTACAAATTAGAAACAAAAACTATCACCTTTTTTGATCAAGCAATAGATCTAGCAAGAAGGATTGAGCAATCCCTTATTCAAAGGGGTCAATTTAATATGAAATAAGATAGGACAACTGCTCAACATGGTACAAGAACAAGCATGTATTTGGTGATGGGGTAATGGATAGTAGGCATGTTAATAGTGTGGTTAACACCCTACAAAATATGGTTCTTAGCCAACCCTAAAATCCCCCACCAAGTAAGTTTACAAGACTCAATATACCTATGATTGTGGTCCTAAAGTAGCTTTTGAAGGATAACATGATAAATTTATGTCCCATAAGGTAAAAAAATACCCCAACTGATTGGTATAATCCTGGTTAACATTGTGAATATCACAGAGTGGAGGGGCACATAACAAATGAATATAAGAGGTTAAAACATGTGGTTCATGACTTAATTTATGAAGGATGCCTTGTTATAGAAGGTTCTCAATCCAATCCTCCAACAAGCAATCAACCTTATACTCAACAAGCATCTATAAATAATCAAGACAAGGGGATCTTCCAAGACCCCCTACCTAAGCATGGTTAGAAGACATCTAATCAAGTGTCATATCATAATGTATCACCTCACTATGATAATATGGTTGGTATTGTAGTAGTAACTACTAGGCAATAAGCTCAAGCTCAACTGACTCAATAATATCAGTAGGAGATGAGTTCTACATCCAATCAACCTTCAAAACTACCCTTAGTTTTGAAAAGTATCAAAAAAAGAGGCAAAAGGGTAGAAAACCCGCCTTTAGTGTAGAAAACCCACCTTTAGTTTTGAATCCATAATCTAAAGTCTCCTTTTATATTCAACAAGAGTTAGCTCGTACCCTAGCCAAGATCTCTCTCTTTGAACTTTTACAAACTTCTCCTATTCATAGGGAAGATTTATCAAAACTTCTAAGACAACATTTATCCCTCATGATATTTCTCCTAGTGCTATAGCTAATGTTGTAAGTTCTCTTGGGGTACATCATATCACATTTTTGGATGACAATATGGGTACATCATATTATTTCCCATAATGTTTTTTTGTTGTAGGATCGAATAGTTTTAGCGGTACAACTAAGATGATGATTAAATAAATAACTCCAATTGCTCCCTGTCATAAGAGATGTTGTCAATTGTTAAGGATATATACTCAAGCTCTTGATATCCTCATGGGGATAGCTTCCAATTTCCATACATATAGATCTTATAGGCTATTGCATTTTGCAAGCTTGAGTAATATTAATGTTTTCTTTTAAACTTTACCTTTTCAATGGTGAACAATATAACATATCTGTAAATAAAACCAATGAAGTAGAGTTTACATAGTCCTTATATATCAAATGTCATAATAAATATTATCACAATCGAAGTGAGATATGATATTTATAATACACTTAATAATTATTTTATCACCACATTTATATTGAAGCAACACAATGAATAATGACCATTTTATCACCACTCATTTATCTTGAAGGTTGTCTCAACAATCAACATCGGAATGCTAATAAGATCCTATATTTGGATGAAAATCAACTCATAGATAAAGAAACTACAAGTTGGTTGTGGTTATTACAATATATGAATAAGGATGATAAGAGTCTTTGTAGTAGTTCACTCCTAAACCCTATACATTTTTCTACATTTTTTTGATGTGTATTAACAAAAAAATAATATTAAAATTATTTTATAAGAGACAATTAAAAAATGGTACAAAGACATAATAGAAGAGGTGAAATTTATACATGTGAGGACATTGAAGCTTACATAATATGTTAAAAATATATATATAGACTATTAATTATTTCAGAATCATTATATCCACATCATGTTTTTTTTCAAATTTATAATTCCTATATTTTTGAATTTCTCTTTTGTTTAAAATAGATACTATACATTAAAGTTTTGATTCCTCCTATAGATTGAAAAATGATATTTTATCTTATAGTTTACCCCTTGAAACTTCAAGATAATTTTTTTTTTTACATTTTTTATTAAAAAAAAAACTGATACATCCAATGACAAATATTCTATTCCATAACCATCTTCATTGATTTCCATAAGATTGCTAACTTGTTAAAATTATTCCTTAAATGTTTTTCATATTCAAAGACAATGAAGATCTGACTAAATATAAAGAGATAAAATATTGAATTTACTTAACCCAATTAAATATAATAAATAACTAAATTGCATTCAAGGGTCCATCGCTATTTCAATGTAACTTAATAAAGAGGTCACTTTACATATTTTAAAAACATTATTACAAGTGACAATATAAATGTTGGCCACTTTATCTCCATTTTAACATCTAATACTATGATATGGTGGGGTCATTTTTCCTATATTTCATAAGATTTTTATTTTTATTTAAAGTATTTGATAAGATTTTGTATGTAACATACTATAAGTGTAGAAGCACCCCAAAAATTAGAGAAATACATAGAAAATGAGGTAGGGATAATATTGTAGCAACAACCATTGTGAACAACAAAAACATGCTCAAAATATAACAAATAAGAAGAAAAATTAATTGAAACATAAGCAAATTTAGAAAAGGTTTATGCCTTACATTCAAGGTAGATATCTAAAATGAAAATAAAACTGCTTTTTTTATTTGAAAAAATATATATTAAAAGTAAAATCAAATATATTACTATACCATACCATGGTAGTAGGTGAGACACATCTAGAGATGAATATTATTCTAAATTTTAACATATAAAAATCAATCAATAGGATCGATGCTCAAAACTAAAATATTAATAACCAATTATTACATATGAATTTTGAATTAAAAATGAAAAGAAATAAAATACTTACAAGAGAATATGATCCTCATTCCTTGTGTTATATTGTGACATGTGGAATTTCTTCTTCCACTAATTCTTATCATTCTTCTAGTAAGTCTAAAACTTCATCCCTTATGTTTGTAGGATAAGATACAATATTTATCATATCCAATAAGAAAATACTTTGTGTTTTGCATTTGTGTCCTATAGTCTATTTCTCATCATAATTATTATAGTGTCCCTTAGCTCAATGGTTGACCATCTCCATCAGTATTATCCTTTTAACTATGGAGCCTTTGGAGCATTATTATGCATGGGTGTAGAAGTTTTATTCTAGAATATTAGGGGTTTGAAGGCTCTCTATTGGGTATTTCATTTTCTTTTACAAGTTTAGCTAACCCTGTGGTAGTCATATATGTGGTCAACTTGAGCATTTGGACCTTAGTTCTGATTTCATCTCTAAGGCCATTGATGAAACAACTCTTGAAGACATTTGGAAGGCCTTCAGTTCTATTGGCTAGCTTCTCAAAATTCATGATATATTCAAGTATAGTACTTGTTTGTTAGAGCTTGGTGATGGCTCCAGTAAGATCTTCAAATTTTGATGGGATGAATAGACCAAGGAGTTTGCTCTTGAATTGTGTCCACCTAATATTTAGGACTTGTTTCTCCAATCATTGATACAAATAGAGTACTTCAAGGTTAAAATAAAAATAGCTAAAAAATTCTATTAATTAAAGGTGTTTCATGCAATTCATACCACTGCTCAATTTTAATGAACCAACTTTGTGGATTGGTCTCATCAAACCTTAGAAAATTAATTTTAGGAAGTCTAGGAATCATGCATCTATTGTTCCCTACCTATTGATAGTTTTCCTTAGTAAAGGCCCTAGAGAAAGTTGTCTTGTCAATAGCTTTCCCTCTCTAAGCTTCTTGGCTATTTTTAGCATACCCATCAAAATTTGGATTTTTAAGCTATAGCATTTCAATGTCCTAACTCATTGTCTCACATATCCTAGATATTTTCTCCTTGAGGTCAGTTATAGTATCCAATTTAGCAATTTGTTCCTCAATTTTATGCACTTTGGCCTCCATTGCTTGAGTTTGAGTCTCTAGTGGCATTTACTAAAAATAGAATTGTTGTTATAGCAATTACTATTTTTAGTAAGGGTTCCAAAAAGTGTATGGATGCTATATACCAAAATGAGTAGCCTAAAAATATCTTTGAAATGGGATATACCACAAAATGATGATTTTGGGGTCCACAAAAAAAAGTGAATGGATGATATATACCAATAAGATGAGCTCGATGAGACGATCACAATGGATTTAACATTTTTAGCAATCTAAATACTTTTTAATCTCTCTATACTCTATAATTGAGCTTTGTAGTCCTTTATATTATATGATTCTATCTTGCTAGTGATAGGGCTAGCATAAAAAAATCAAGAAATGAAGGTTGTCTAGGCTGAGGTATGTGTACTTCCCATAGTCCTCTAATATACTATAGTAGCAATCGATAGTGCTTAGACCAATATTTTAGGCCACTACTAAAGGAAAATATGACCTATATTCTTAGGTGCACTATCTACCTCTCTGATTAATATTTGAGGGTAATCTTCTTGAGTGTTATGTTCAGTACAATAAGGATAGATACATGACTGAATGCCTTACTATATCTAAAGGTTTAGCTCAAGATTCCTAAAAAGGGCCTCTTGATATATGCAAGGTAAGTGGAAGCTCAAATCTATATACTCGTGTTGTCTAAGGCTTGGGTATTAGAGTATGATCACTACTCACTTCATTAGACATTTTATAGGTAATCTAGCTTAGCAAAAAATGGTAGCTCCTTCGTGATAGTTTAAAATTGTCAAAACATAGTTTCTAACCTATAGACCTAAGATTAAAAAAAATATACTCACAACAAAAGCTTACCACATCCTCGAAAGCACTTTGATACCACTTGCAATGAACCTCTTCTTCTCATGTGAATATTTCACCTCAAAATTCTTAATTTTAAGTTGTACTAAGATAAGAATTTGAGTTCCCAAAATAATTCTAACTACAATTACAAGGATTATTAACAAAAACAAACCATTACTAATATTGCAAGTCCAATAGCAAAAACATTTAAATAAAAAAATTAAAATTAAAATAACAACAAATGTAAAAATTCAAAAGAAGTAATATTACTATTGTTAACCTTTTCGAAAAGACAACCTCCTTACAAAATATTCCAAATCTTTACTTCTCCCAATAAAATTACATCCTTATTTTTATTATAATATTTATAAATATATTTATTAACCATCCCTAACAATATTCTTGATTACATATTCTATAATAATTATATTCATAATTTCAAAGCAATTACATATGATTTAATGATACACCTTTCTTAACACTTAGTCCATATGTATCCCAATATCATACATCAACATGGTCCAGAACATAATACGAGTTACATTTAAGGGGTTTTCTAACATATAAGGAAATAAATAACGAAAGACAAAGGAAGGGAATATTGCAACAGTTATTGCACGGGTTCGAAGAGAATCTTTCTGACGTGTTCTTTCATCACCTCAGCGGAATCCCGAAAGCCATCTGAATTCATGTAAAACAATTGCATAATCCTTGCAGTGTTGAAAATAAGTGCTCTGTAACACTTTGGTATAGGCCCACGCTTTAGGAACTCGTAATGTAATTTAGCGAGGGCTTCTTCATTTAGACGGTACATATAATCCAGAGCTTCTTATTTTGTGCATCCAGGATGATCATTCATGTAGCATTGAATGCACGAAGCCAATTCACCTCGATCTCTCTCAATCTTCATAATTGAAAAGTGGAAACAACAACATATTAGAGAGACTTATGAGAGGCCAAGTGTGCGGCTACTGCAAGGTAAAAACCACAGAAAGTACTTAATACTGACATTGTAAGATCTGAAATCATTTATTAAACGCCCTGTCAAACCTACAAGACATTGGAAATCGGATCGAAAGTCAAGCTGCTCTAGCATCTCTTCAGGAAGGAGATCTCCCCCGCAAAACACTGTACTGAGGGTCGTTGCTGCAAGGCTAATGGAGACTCTACCATTATTCATATATTATTTTAACCATGGAACATACTTCTCTTCCGACCATTCCTTTTCTTTGGTGTGAGCAGCGAGCAAGTCCGAATACTGAATCCCACAGCAGAGCAAACAAGTAATCAAATCTTCGATTATTGGACAAAAAAAACCACACTTTCTTTGATTAAATTATTTATAAGCGTCAAAATCAATTGAGGAGATGTACAGGCAATTACGTACTACTGAACGAAGATAAGGAAGCACGTCACGCCCTTGAGCTTTCTGTCCTTCTTCCCCTAAATCGTTTAAAGTTTTATAAGGGCCCAAAAAACATATTTTTATTTCATCTGGTAAACATTCTACAATCGATGGATCCCATCTGCACCAGCATAAAAGAAAAATGGAATTTAATATGGTGGGCACAGCTAATCTAACAAAATAATGAATGTTAATATGGAGGATTAACCTAATATAACTTGCGATCGAATTAAGTTGGAAATTTGGCGACAAGGCATGCACCCTTTCACAGCTTCATTAAAAAGTTTTATCTGGTCAAGAGATGCATAGAAGTCATAGAGGTCGTCCAAGATAACAGTAAGAATGGCGGCCTTTGCATAGGCCATTCTCCGTGCAGTTTATTCTGGTTCGAATATCACAACTGCAGCGCTAAAATATATGGCCGCTTCTCGATGCCTAGTAAACGCAACCTGCAATAGGCCATAATTCTCCTACCATCTTCGAGACATGCAATAATAGGTTGTGAAAGCACGAGGATACAGAAACAAAAAGGAAAATTCCAAGTACGATGCGTGTAAAACCAAACTTAACGCTAAAAGCCTATATATTGAAAATGCATGAAAGGAAAGGACATAAACGAATCAACACAAGATAAAAGCAATATGGAATATGACCCTATTTATTGATATGCTTTTAAAGTCATGTTACAATACGTCTCCTTCCCTTTTAGGGGATAGGAGCGTCAAATATGTTTCTTGTCACATCCATGGATAGCAATCCTTCTTCCGCGTGCCCACATGTAAGATGGGCGGACCAAAACGTCACCGCAACTTGTGTATATGATTGTTGACTCCTTACTACTCCTCTAATGTTGAAGACCTGCATTCAAGGAAACAAAAAAATATTAGTAGCACCTGCAGATAAAATAGAACATGTGTTTCCCAAGGCCTATTGTTAGTGTATGCATGAAAATATTAAAACGATAACCAAATAACATCAGAATGACCTAAAAATTTGACAAAAGAAATAAAACCTTACCAGGAAACCACTAAAAAAGGAACAGCCAGGAAATTCCTCATAGATTTGTATTCACTTCGGGGCAGGACGAATAAACCTACAACAAATTGTTAGAAAGCACACTCTTCAATGTCCTATCCAGGAAGCTCCAAATGACTTGCAAAGTTGGGGTTAGCTAATTGGGGGTATTTTGGGATGACCCAGATGGTCAGATTTCTCAAAATTTTCCTCTATCACCTAGATTTTGATGATGGCATCTGCAAGTTAGTAAAGGCGGGAAATGATAAAAACATGGTAAAAAATGCTCAGAATGAAGTGAAATTTAAACTACAGCCTATTTAAATAACCTAGAATAAGATGCAAAAATGAAAGAAAGGAAATATGCCACAGATTTCTAATCACTCTGGGGTGAGGCATTTAGAACTACGACAGCTTGGGGGGCGCTCGAGGGCAGGATGCCCACCGTTTGGGACTTTGTTTTGGCACCAATCCACTTGGGATGGGTCCGAAACCTCGGGTGTTTTCAATAAATTTTGTGGGATATTGTGGCCAAATGTTTGGGTTTGGGGTATAGATTGTGCTTCCAATAATCACCCAATAACCTCCCTCCAAAAGAGAGATCAAGGATGTAAAAGCACAATCAAAAGGTGTGTATGTGTGGATGTAAAATGGCAGCACTTCATTGCTCAAAATGCTACCTCTCTCTCCATATTTTGGGTGAGAAGACTCACCAATTTATAGACCTAGGGTCTCTTTGTTTGAATGCGCATGCGAGGGTGCCACTGGAGTTGCATGTCCTATTTTGGAAAAAATATTATTCCCTGATTTAGAGTCTCCTTGCATGAGGCCTCCAAAAATCCAAGACATGCATGACTGAAGTCTTTCTCCTTGATTTAAAGCTATTCCTCGCAATTGCATGGCCTGAAGCTGCAGTTAACTGGTGGACCTCTTGAGGTTTGAATTTTTTCCAGTCAAACCTTCTATTCGCCTCACCCAGGGGCGAATGCTAATAATCATCCCTGGGTGGAACGAATACCAGTTTTTATTCGTCCCAAGGTGGGACGAGTAGGGAGCAAGGTGCTAAAAAGGTGCCAAATTGACCTTTGACCTTCCAAACTACTTTTGGGAGTGGTTAGGACCACTATTTAACCTCTAGGGATTTCCATAGGGGCTATGTGTGTTAATGCGATTAGCACTTGTTGTCACATAATCGGATTGGTGTTGTTTTGGTGTCTATAGATGCCCATTTTTGGGATGCGCTATGCAAGGTGCAACATCGAGCAAAAATAGATAACCATAGCACTAATGATTAGGGTTTCTCAATAACCTAACTAGCTCTTGATGCCCCAAGTATGGAAAGGGCATGCATTCTTGAATCCTTGCTTCTGACGAGCTAAGGAACTTAATTCAAGTGTTAACCTTTTTTGTGAGGTGTTACTTGAGCTTGGACATTGATCAGTCATGAATAGGCAAAGGGCACAACATTTTTTCTATGGGAACCTTGAGTTCATGATTCACGAATGCCAAGTGTTTGATCAGCTTGTGATTATTGCTTGTTTTCTGCCCCAAGCAGGAGCATGATTGTCTTTGTTAATGATCCTTTGAATGCATGCCATTTCCTTGATTGGGTGTGTTGTTGTTGATTGGTGACTAAGTGTGACTACCCCCTCAAGTGACAAATCGATGAAGGAATGACCGACATGAGAAAAGCGACGAGTCACTTGACCCAAGATGACTTATGTAAGGGTGCCTTCAGTTGTTTATCTTTGAATGCTTAAGCAGTTTTTGAACATTCTGACCTATTTTTGGTGGGTTTTAACCCATTTTGTGACGTAGTTTGGAGCTGAAATTGTCAAGAATTTGTCTTCCTGTGGAGCGGTCCAGCTATGATAACCTTCTTAGGGAGTAGGATAGTGACAATTTGTGACTTCGACATCTGTTTTGGATGCCAAGAATGTCAGGCGCAAAGGCGCCTTCGTTCAGCAACGTTATTGCTATTTTTTGTTGGGTTGGGACCCTTTTTGTGATGTCGTTTGGGGATGAAATTCTCAAAAATCCATCCTCCCGTGGAGCGGTCCGGCTATGGTAGCCTTCTTAGGGAATAGGATAGTGAGGATTTCTAACACCGACGTCTATTTTGCATGCCCGAAATGTCAGGCGCAAAGGCGCCTTCGTTCGGTAATGTTATTGCTTGTTTTTGTGCATTTTGTGCAGTTTTCTTGCTATTTTTTTTATTTTTGTTTGTGAGGTCAGAGGACCGTTTTATTGTAGCCTGCAAGCATTGTTGATGATATATATATACAAATGACTTTATTTTTTTTATACATGTGTTGTTTTTTTTTTCTGTTTATGCACAGTTATTTATGATGATGTATGCATGTGGTATTATGAATGCGATGTTTCTAATTATATGATGGATGCATATGGAATGAATGAAATTAGTTGTTGATAACTTGTTGATGGCACCATAGACTGTACAAGATTGATTGGCTGGCTGTACTTATGGGATGACTTTGTGGAATGACTTTGCATGTGAAAACTTTGTTTTTGTATTTTGCATATTTTTTGATGGTGATGTACGTAATGAAATGTTCTAGTTGTTTTTAAAATGTAGTTAAGCTTTTTTGAGATTTAGATATTTTAACTAACTAGACAAGACTATACATTTATCTCGCAAGACTTTGAAACAAGGTATAAATCCAAATTGAGTTTAACCAAGTTATTTCACATCCCTATGTGTGCAATTGAGTTCATTTATGTGGTATTTGTCAGGATACCGCCGATTGCAGAATAGGCTGTCAACCAAACCTGTACTGAGGATCACCTAATTAGCTCCACTAAATATGTTGTTGTATTTAGTAAGATTAATCCATGGGAAAATCTAAGGTACCATAAGCTAGCTCACCCACATGCAAACATTGGTCTGCTCACACACAAAGCTAATGTGACAGACATATCGTCATGTAGTTAGGATACTGTCATTGCTTGGTAGGCTGTCCACCAAACCCATAATGAGGATCACCTAGATGGTTGTTCAAATGCTGAGAATTCCAGGGATTCAAGTTCAGGATTTTTATTCACTCAATGTGTTAGGATACTTGCTCGTATACATAATGATGAAAATCACTGTTTATTTTTCTCTTTTTTTTTCATTTTGAGCAAGGATTTTGAATAGTGGTGATAACCACTGTTATTTGATTTTGTATTTTGAGCTTCGTAAGGTTGAGCTTGTAGGTTTGTGGCGTATGAATGACCTTGATCCTTTTGGCCTTGGGGATGACTACCCATCCTATTCAGGGACGTGTAGTACGAATCCTTATGACTTTAGGAACAAAAGGGGATTAGGGATATTATGAAGTAAGGGCATTGATCTTTTAGGCCTTGGGGATGACTACGCATCTCATTCAGGGACGTGTAGTATGAATCCTTACAACTTTGAGACCAAAGGTGAGTGGATATGGTCATGATGATGGTGTGTTGGGATTTTGTTTTTGAATGGTCGTTGATCCTTTTAGGCCTTGGGGATGACTACCCATCCTATTCAAGGATGTGTAGTATGAATCCTTATGACTTTGGGGACCAACGATGATTAGGATTTTTGGTAGTGGTGAAAACCACTGTTTATTAGGGGGAATTGATGGGGTAGAGCTTGTCCATTTGTCAATTCTCAGCACTCTTGAACCATTCGCACAGGGGGGTGAACAGGCTAATATTTCACCTATGGTACCCTAGACTACTTTGTATGTGTCTCTTGCGTTCACACAACTTAGGAATTATTTTATGTTTTTTAACTTGTGTAGGGATGTTACATAACAAGACGTGACCCAAGTAAAGCTTTCCCTTGTAAAATAAGTTTAACTTTGTACAGTTTTTGGCTAGAAAATTAAAGACAGCTGAATGACGAAAACCCTTTATACATTAGGAGACAACTGACTATGCTAAAAAAAAGGGATGGTGTTATTCTGGATGTATGTGTTGATAAAATGGATTGAATGTAGAAAATGATGGAATTGTCGAGCAATTACAGTCTATGGTGCTTTTGACACGTATAACCAACAAATATGCAATGTATGGATGCGATGCCTAATGCAACTTATATTTTTGTATTTTGATTTTTATGAGTATGCATAGAATTGAGATGCAATTTTTTTTGTTATTTTTGATGATTTTACTGTTTTTATTTGTTTTTGAATATTTATTTTGACCAAGTGGTTATGGTAACCCTTGGAGCTTTTGGTTTGACCAAAGGGTTTATGGATACCTTTGGGGCATTTTTGGGGTTGACCAAGTGATTGTGGGAATCCTTGGAGATTTTGGTTTGACCAAAGGGTTTATAGATACCTTTGGGGTAGATTTGAGGTTGACCAAGCGATTATGGAAATCCTTGGAGCTTTTGGTTTGACCAAAGGGTTTATAAATACCTTTGCGGCATTTTGGGTTGACCAAGTGATTGTGGGAATCCTTGGAGCTTTTGGTTTGACCAAAGGGTTTGTAGATACCTTTGGGGCATTTTGGGTTTGACCAAGTGATTATGGGAATCGTTGGATCTTTTGGGGTGGCCTATGGCTCTCTAAATGTGGAATGGACTCAAATGACTGATGTTCAAGGGTTCTAGTTCCTTGATTCCATCAAGAGAGGTGAGCCGGTATGTTCCAGGTCTAATTTTACTGTCAATCACATAAGGACCTAACCAGTTTACCATAAACTTGTCCCTTAGATGGGACGACAAATTAGAATTTTTTTGGTTCTCTTTTAAGACCAAATGACCAACCTAAAAGTTCCTCAGGTGGACCTTCATGTTGTATGCGCTCGAGAGCATTGACGCATCATTCGTCGAGCAACATAATTTGGTCTAATCAGGCCTGCCACGTAGTGTCATCATCGATGAAATATTTCATTGAAATGCGTAGGGAAGGGATTTCCAACTCGAGAGGTATGACTTCCTAGGAGACATACACCAGTGAAAACGGAGTTGCCCTAGTGGGCATCCAAATTCTAGTACGATAAGCCCATAGGGCAAGCGGGATTTGAATGTGCCAATCTTTATGACTATTTGTGATAGTATTTTTGAGGATGGCGACTAGCATTTTGTTTGATGCCTCTGCTTGCCCATTTGCTTATGGATAACAGGGTGTTGAAAAACTATGCTAAATATTGTACTTTGTTGTCAAAGCACGCACATATTTATTCTTGAATGACATCCCATTATTTGAGAGGATCTTGGATGGAATACCAAAATGACATATGATGTTATGTAAAATAAACTCTGCAATGCGGGTTCCAATCGTAGAGGTTAGCGGAATTGCTTCCACCCACTTGGTGAAGTACTCTGTGGCCGTTATGATGAACGTGTGATGACCCGACGATGCAGGGGAGATATTTTCGATTAGATCGAAGCCCCATTGTGAAAAAGGCCAAGACGATTGAATCGGTTGCAAGGCCTGAGAAGGTATGTGTGTCAAATTGGCATGGTGTTGACACTTCATGCACTTCTTCACATATGCGCAACAATCTCACTCTAAATATGGCCAATAATAGCCCATGCAGAGAATGCACTTTACAATGGCCATACCGTTGAAGTGGCCACCGCATGTACCATCATGGGCTTGGGTGATCGCCCAAACGGACTCCTGTTGGTCAAAGCAACAGAGGAGAATTCCTTCATAGCTTCGATGATACAAAATGTCTCCTAGCAAGACATGTTTTTCCACTTTTTTTTTAATGATATTTTCATAGCTTGTGTCAATCCAAGTGGGAGATTACCTAACCTAAGGTAATCCCTGATGGGTGTGTACCAATCCTGCTGATCAGAAACCTCAATGGTATGAACGACCAATCCCTCTTGAAGTTCATCCCTAGCAAAAGCTGAGTGGGAAAGAACTTGTAAAAATAGCGTTGTGTTGCTATTAAGAGGGGTCAGGGAGAACAAGGACCCTCAGTTGGCTTGAGTCAGACAATCATGGATTTGAGAGAACCTATCCTGAGATGGTTCAATCTGGATCAGGTGGATTCTTGGAGTTAGGTCAGAGCATGCACGCTCCATCATGGATTGCAATGAGGTTTTGACCTGAATGGTTGTCATCTCACTGAAAGGGTCTTACGGGATTAGTGACCCCAAGGAGGCCATAGTGTCCACAAAATGATTCGATGATCGAGAGAGTGCCTCAATGTCATACCTTTCAAGTTGTGCCAAGAATTTTTCCACAAGGGCTTTGTAGGCCTGCAGAACTGGGCATTTACATTGGAATACCCCTTTGAATTGATTGACAATTAACAGTGAATCACCAAAGATGTTTAAACGTTTGATGTTCATGGTGACTGTTGTTTGAAGACCTATGAGCAAGACTTCGTATTCAACATTATTATTGGTGCACAGGAAGTTTAATATAAATGATAGAGGTATTGGAGCCCCTTGCGGTGTGAAGAATACAATTCTTGTGCCACCTCCTTGCTCACATTTAGAACCATCAAAGAATAGGGTCATGTCAGCCTGTGACTCAGGCTCATTAGAATCTAGCGATTTTGAAACATGGAATACCCCATCATCGGGTAGTTCTACGATCAGAGGTTGATCGTATTCAAGAGGAGCCTCTGCTAGTTGATCGACAATGACTTGACCTTTTATAGATTTATGTCCAATGAATTCTATGTCAAACTTCGTCAACAACATGATCTATTTCACCGTGTGGCTACTATGATAAGTACAACTCATCATGTATCACAATGGATTCTCCTTAGACACAACATATGTCATATTGTTGAGCATGTAGTGGCATAGATTTTTGGTAGAAAACACCACTGCCAAGTAGAGCTTCTCAACGTATGCATAGTTAAGTTCATAACTGACCAGGGTGCAGCTAAGATAGTAAGTGGCATTTTCTTTGTGTAGTTCATTTTTATGGGATAGCATGGCGCCCTATGCCACCTCAGTAGCTGAGATGTATAAGTAGAATGACACTCCTGGTCTAGGTGGTGCTAATACTAGCGACGAAGCCAAGTATTGTTTAATGTCGTCAAAGGCTGACTGGCACTTGCCATACCAGTGAAATGATACCCCTTGTGCAATAATTTATTCATGGGTTAGCACTTGTCAGATAGCTACGCTATGAAGCGCTTGATCGACGCGACCTTTACTTGCAAGCGTCTGAGCTGCTTGATGGTATTTGGGGGAATCATTTCAAGGATTGCCTTGACTTTGTGTGGGTCTACCTTGATTCCTCGTTTGGAGACTATGTAACCCAAGAGCTTTCCATATGTGATGCAAAATACACACTTCTTGGGGTTTAGTCTGACTTTATGTTCAATGAGGCGATCGAGGATCTTGCTTAAGTCATCGAGATGATCTGGGCGCAAAAGAGATTTGGCCAACAAATCATCCATGTAATCTTCCAAAGTTTTATGCATGTGATCATGGAATATGTACGTCATGGCATGTTGGTAGGTGGCGCTAGCATTTTTAAGGCCAAAGGGCATGACCTTATAACAAAATGTCCCCCAAGGCATTGTGAACTCCATTTTTAGTTGGTCTTTGGGATTGATACGAATATGATTGTATCCCGAGAAACCATCCATGAGGGAAAGCATTTCATGGCCTGCTGTAGCATCTACCAATGCGTTGATGCTAGGCAAGAGGAAATCATCCTTACAACTCATTTTGTTTAGATCTCAAAAATCGGTGCATATGTGAATCCTCCCGTCGGGATTTTTGACAGGCACCATGTTAGACAACCATGGTGGGTAATCTATGCAGATGACAAACTATGCATCTAACAACTTTTGTAGCTCGTCTTTGACCATTAAGGCTACTGTTGGATGCATCTTACGTAGTTTTTGCTTTATTGGCTTGACTATCGGATCAAGCGTTAGATTATGCATGACTAGCTATGGATCTAGCCCCGACATGTCTTTGTAGGACCATGCAAAAACATCCTTCTTCTCTTTGAGAAGGACAATGTAGTCAGCTTGCTCTTCGAAGGATAGACTTACCCCCAGATTGATGATTTACAAATTCATTGGATCTAAGCCGATGTCTACATCAGTTGTCTCCTCGATCGACATGTGGGACCTGTACTCCAATTGGTGTGGAGTTGGGATCAAGTGGATATCATTTTCTGAATTTAGATCATCATTCATAACATCGGGTTCCTCTTCAGCATGAAAAACATCTTGAGTCTATCCTGGGGTGAAATGGAACATCCCACCACAAGGCCAATACTCTAAAGGGACGACGGTGTGTCAGCACGATCCCAGTCAATAGCATCTAGGTCTAGATGCAATGATCATGTTGGGTCAGATGGATTATGGATGGGGGTGGTTAAATCAATGGAGATCATGTTGATGAAATGATTGTGGTCTCCATTACCATGGGTGTAATTACTTGGACATCCTAGGTGTTCTTTGTGCTCTGAATCTGGCTCTGTGGGTACTGGAACAAATGGATCGACCCTATATGTGGATAAGAGGACAGGGTCCACCCTAGGCACTGATGGCTCTATAAAGTCTCTAGGCATAATATGTTCTCTGTATACCTGGATTGGCAGGTGCAGTAATTGCTATAACTACGTTGGGTTGAGGTGCCACCTATGCCTTTGGCCCTATGTGTAACTATTCAAACATGTCATCTATGTCCAAGGGATATTGTTGTTGTCGCATATGATTGAGATAAGCCATATCAGTTTCATATTCATAATCACTGTCGGAGATCCAAAGGCCTTCATTGGCTCCAACAGCTATTTGCAACATATGAGGTTATTCTTGCTTGAGCAAATGAATGTGGTCCCATCGAGGTTGTTCCGCGCTGGGTTATATATGTAGGGGAGTGGGGGGTTGCTTTCTTCTTGCAGGATGGGGGGGATAGGGGAGAGTGCAAGGTCTCTTTAGATGGGAAGAGGAGGGGGATGAGTATGAAGGAAGGTGATGGCTTAGCTGTGATTTAATACATATGATTCAAAAGGATAGATGGGTTTTATTTAATTTTAAGGGGTTCTAGTCAAAGATTTTCAACTCTTAATTTGGGTAATTTTATTAATAAATCATGGAAATCTCTATGTTAGGGAAGAGGGTTAGGTGGGTTCTTTAGGGTTTTAGGGGGTAAGGTGGTGTTGGATTTTTTTTTTGGGTAGGCTTGAGGGGTTTATTATCTTAAGTATTAGGGATGTTGATAGCACGATTGCCCGTTTTTTTTTTGTTTATTTTTTTTTGAGTGACATTTATGAGGCGTTAGAGGGAGAGAATTGTATATAGAATGTTCTTAGAAAAAAAATGAGAACGAGGTAATGTTATTTAATTATGGTGAATAGGTGATGGGTGGGGGGGGTGTTTGAGGGGTGGGGTGTGGAGGTTTATATTGGAAGGGTTGGGGTGTGAGAGGTGCAGTGCTTATGGAGGAGGGTTTTTATATTTGTTAAGATGGGGGGAAAATAGTCTTCCCTCGAGGGAGCGTGATCAGAATTTGTCTAGGGTCAAGAATAAGGGAAAGGAGGATCTAAAAGAATGCGTTAGAAGGATCCGGGGGTGCCCCAAAGGGGGCCTATAGTCCATTTTTTGGTGGCATGATGTGGACATCTGGCGGCCGGGCCGCGCCGGGGGGCCCCCCGCCCCCGGCCGCGGCGGGCGGCCCCCCCCCCCCGCCCCCCCCCCCCCGCCCCCCCCCGGGGGGGGGCCGCGGGCTGGTGATGTTTACCTAAATAAATTTTTATTTTTTTTATCAAATAGAATTTAAATTTAGTGTATTTTTTTATTTTGAAAACTTTGTAAAGAATGTTTAAATGCAATATGGGTCTAGACTCCAAAGAGGCCCCCCAACCCGGGCGACCTCCTATATACCAACGAGGGGAACTATGGGACGGAGGGAGGGAAGACGTTAGAGAACAGCCAAGGTGGTGAGAAACAATTGGTCCTCAAGGTGGTATATTGTTAAAACCACGGGGTGGGTATTAAGGAAAATGAGGAAAAAACCAACTCAAAGGCCCAAAACAAATTAATAAAACAAGGGACGAGGCAATGATGAAAGCACGAGGATACGGAACAAAAAGGAAAACCAAGTAGATGCGTGTAAAACCAAACTTAATGCTAAAAGCCTATATATTGAAAATGCATGAAAGGAAAGGCATAAACGAATCGAAAAAGATAAAAGCAATAGGAAACGACCAAAGCAAAAAAACTTTAGGGGATAGAGCTCAAAAAAAGAAAACCCCCACATGTAAGAGGTATCAAAACACCGAACGAAAATGTCAAGAAAAAAAAAATAGAAAAAAAAAGAAGGCTATTATTAGATGCAAAAAAAAATAACTATAAAAGAAAAAAAAAAAAAGGAAAAAAAAAAAAAGGGGGGAAAGGAAGGGGGAGGAAGGGGAAAAAAGGGAGGGAACTAGGGGGTTTGGAAGGGGAGGGAATTTGGTTTGGGGTCTAGATTGTGCTTCCAATAATCACCCAATAACCTCCCTCCAAAAGAGAGATCAAGGATGTAAAAACATAATCAAAAGGTGTGTATGTGTGGATGTAAAATGGCAGAACTTTGTTGCTCAAAATGCTACCTCTCTCTTCATATTTTGGGTGAGAAGACTCACCAATTTATAGACCTAGGGTCTCTCTGTTTGAATGCGCATGTGAGGGCGCCACTGGAGTTGCATATCCTATTTTGGGAAAAATATTATTCCTTGATTTAGAGTCTCCTTGCATGAGGCCTCCAAAAATCCAAGACATGCATGATTGAAGTCTTTCTCCTTGATTTGAAGTCGCTCCTCACAATTGCATGGCTTGAAGTTGCAGTTAACTGGCGGATCTCTCGAGGTTTGACTTTTTGCCAGTCAAACCTTCTATTTGCCTCACCCAGGGGCGAATGCTAATAATCGTCCCTAGGTGGAACAAATACTAGTTTGTATTCGTCCTAGGGTGGGACGAGTAGGGACCAAGGTGCCAAAAATGTGCCAAATTGAACTTTGACCTTCCAAACTACTTTTGGGAGTGGTTAGGACCACTGTTTAACCTATGGGGGCTGCCCTAGGGGATGTGTGTGTCAATACGACCAGCGCTTGTTGTCACATAATAGAATTGTGTTGTTTTGGTGTCTACATGTTGCAACGTCCCATTAACATATTTGTACACATAAAACAATACATCAAAAGACTCAAAAGGCTCACTCGTAACGAAGTTACCTTGTAATTTCTAAAAAAATTTATCTATATAATGCCTGCAGATTGTTGAAATCGAGCTTGGTCAACTCTAAATACTTGTCGTTACCCACATATGGCATACTGAGGGAAATATATTGAATTTATTTGGATTAGCGCTACAACTACTCTACAAATAATAGTCTTTGAAATTGAGTGTGATCTGATTGTATTTATATAAAACAACATATTAAAAAAAAAAATTAGCATATTGATATAGTGTCTATGAGATTTTAGTAATTATGAGAAATCTTGTAAGAAAAAGGAATGGATTTAATTCTTATTTTCAATATAATGTATTGACTACTATGCATAAAACATGTTTGGTTTTGGGCATGTGATTATGGAAAAGAGAGGTAAATGTTTTTGGTATTTACCTATGATACACACTCATGAATAAGGAATTATTGATCTATAGCTTGGAATTGGATAATTATGAAAATTTGAATGTAATTAGTAGGCAAGCTAATTAAAGTTTTGGCATGGTGGACAAGTGGGATAAAATAGTTGAAAACATCAAATAATATTCTTTGTTCGTGTGTTGGATTTACCAAACAGACGTGTCAATTTTGGAAGTTGAAAGTGTGTCAACCAACAACCTTAAGAGGATTACCTTATTTAATTTGAGGAAATAATCTACAAGTTATTATTATGTTGAATAGTACGAAGTATTAGTGGGTAGTTATTTCCAAAACTACTTATACCCAAGTGAAAAGGAGTGATGTGTAAACCATAAGGTAGTATGGTTAGACCTGCAATAGACCATATGATGTCTATATTAAGTTTTAAGAGTTGGAACTCCTTAAAATTTAAGGAGAACATTTTAAATGTGTCACCTCTTTTATTTGGTTAATGTGAATAGATTTATCAAGTAAAGTTGGATAGATATTTTATGGAAAGTTCCAAAATATTGGATAGAAGCAATTGAAGAATAGCTATCCTTTAGCTTTACAAGAATAAAATGATCATAAGACCTTGAGCTCATAAATATGGGAATATGTAACTTGAGAATCAAGTTAAGGATAGAAGAAATCCTTACAAGTAAGGACTTGGTAGTGGTGTAAAACCCAGTTTGGATTTGGGATAGTGTAATTATACACCAATAATGCTTATAATTAGTATATGAACTCCTGGTTAAGGAAATAAAGTTAGGAACCATTGGGTTTTGAATTGGACACCCAAGGATATGAAATAAATTATGTGTGAATCCTTTTATTGGATCCTATAAAGAATGTTTAGTGACATATGCTAGCTATTATGTAATATTATTGTCAAAAGCAACACTAATATTACATATCCAATAACAAAAGCATTTAAATAAAAAATAGAAATTTAGAATAACAACAAATGTAAAAATTCAAGACAAATAATATTACTATTGTTAGCCTCTTGGAAAAGATAACCTCCTTACAAAATATTCTTTTTTATAATATTTACAAACATATTTATTAACAATCTATAACAATATTCTTGACTATGCATAATTTCAAAGCAATTACATATGATTCTGCCTATCACTAACTTAACACTTAGTCCATATGTATCACAATATCATATATCAACATGAATTACATTTAAGACGTCCAGAACATAATACGAGTTACATTTAATATGTATTGCAATATCATATATCAACTTACATTTAAGAGGTACAGAACATAATACGAGTTACATTTAAGGGTTTTCCTAACATATAAGGAAATACAAGGAAGGGAATATTGCAAAATAAAACAAATAAAAGAAACAAGGAACATAATATGTAACATAAGAGGCGAATTTTGTTTAAAATTCCCAACAGTTATAGCACGGGTTCGAAGAGAATCTTTCTCACGTGTTCTTTCATCTCCTCAGCGGAATTCCGAAAGCCATCTGTATTCCTGTAAAACAATTGCATAACCCTTGCAGTGTTGAAAAGAAGTGTTCTGTAACACTTTGGTATAGGCCTACGCTTTAGGAACTCGTAATGTAATTTAGCGAGGGCTTCTTCATTCAGATGGTACATATAATCCAGAGCTTCTTCTTCTGTGCATCCAGGATGATCATTCATGTAGCATTGAATGCACGAAGCCAATTCACCTCGATCTCTCTCAATCTTCATAATTGAAAAGTGGAAACAACAGCATATTAGAGAGATTTATGAGAGGCCAAGTGTGCAGCTACTGCAAGGTAAAAACCATAGAAAGTAATTAATACTGACCTTGTAAGATCTGAGATCATTTATTAAACGCCCTGTCAAACCTACAAGACATTGGAAATCGGATCGAAAGTCAAGCTGCTCTACCATCTCTTCAGGAAGGAGATCTCCCCCGCAAAACACTGTACTGAGGCTCGTTGCTGCAAGGCTAATGGAGACTCTACCATTATTCATATATTCTTTTAACGATGGAACATACTTCTCTTCCGACCATTCCTTTTCTTTGGTGTGAGCAGCGAGCAAGTCCGAATACTGAATCCCACAGCAGAGCAGAGCAAACAAGTAATCAATCTTCGATTATTGGACTAAAAATCCACAATTTCTTTGATTAAATATTTATAAGCGGCAAAATCAATTGAGGAGATGTAGAGGCAATTACGTACTACTGAACGAAGATAAGGAAGCACGTCACGCCCTTGAGCTTTCTGTCCTTCTTCCCCTATATCTTTTAAAGTGTTATAAAGGCCCATAAAACATATTTTTATTTCATCTGGTAAACATTCTACAATCGATGGATCCCATCTGCACCAGCATAAAAGAAAAATGGAATTTAATAATATGGTGGGCACAGCTAATCTAACAAAATAATGAATGTTAATATGGAGGATTAACCTAATATAACTTGCGATCGAATTAAGTTGAAAATTTGGCGAAAAGGCATGCACCTTTTCACAGCTTCATTGAAAAGTTTTATCTGGTGGAGAGATGCATAGAAGTCATAGAGGTCGTCCAGGATAACAGTAAGGATGGCGGCCTTTGTATAGGCGATTCTCCGTGCAGTGTATTCTGGTTCGAATATCACAACTGCAGACGTAAAATATATGGCCACTTCTCGATGCCTAGCAAACGCGACCTGCAATAGGCCGGAGTCCTCGTACCATCTTCAAGACACGCAATAACAAGTTACGACGTCACATTAACATATTCGTACACATAAAACTTTACATCAAAAGACTCAGAAGGCTCACTCCTAACGAAGTTACCTTGTAATTTCTGTCATTTCTGATCTATATAAAGCCTGCAGATTGTTGAAATCGAGTTTGGCCAACTCTAAATACTTGTCGTTGCCCACATATGGCATACTGAAGGAAATATATTGAATTTATTTGGATTAGCGCTACGACTACTCTACAAATAATATTCTTTGAAATTGAGTGTGATCTGATTGTATTTATATAAAACCACATATTCAAAAAAAATTATCATACTGATATAGTGTCTTCCCCAGCCACATATCGTCGGATCTAAACAGCTCCACGTTATTTCTCGTCGTCAATCTGGGAAGAGTTTTATCCCAGGGATGATCCAGGGCGTATTCAATCTGGATGAAGACGAAGATGAAAAAACTTACACGTTATACACTATGCGCATTAGCTTAATAACAAATTACTAGAGACATCAAGGTCTGCACCTCTTCTCGCAGGTTTTCTCTGATAGCCTGCGCCTGAGACAAGTCTTTGTATTCTAGAGATTTCGCCAAATGAACCTTGGATAGAGAATTTATCTCTTCCATGACCTTTTCACCTGGAAAGTTGATCTGTGAACATCTATACAAACTTAGTATATCGAATAATCCTCCTATGTGTTGATCACCAGAGAGGTTGGCCTCTGCTTTGATATTTTCCAGGGCGTCTGCCACAATTAAAAAGTAAAGATTAAGATCAACTTGATTCTAAAATTTGAAAACCTCAAGTTTTGGTTTGTATACCAGTTGAAACATGAAATCTAAATAAAAGTATACCTGCAGATACATCGTACCCGTTCATCCTCAGGAGTCTAAACCCAGTAGCAGTCATATCAATATCGGGAAAAAGACTATCCCTTCCAAATCCAATGCCCTTTTCGTCCCAGTGGCTGAAAAAATCATTTATAAGAGAAATATTGTTTACAGTGGCATATTCCTATGATAAAATTTCATTCCCCTGTTAAAACAGAGAATCTACTCACGACTCAGGACTCGAGAGAGACTCACCTGTACACATAGTCCAGGGCTCGCTTGATTTCCGTTTGAAAATGTCGTTCAATCCCCAGTCGCTCAACCGTATCCACGGCCCTCAAACGTTCGCAGATATCCAATGGATACATGCATGGCACTGCCAACAAGGTGGACGTTTTAATTTAAGCATTGTATAGTAAAGTGAATATCTAATGCTTTAATAATGGTAGGAGATGAGAAAATTTACCATGGTCTTCAAACTTTGCAAGAAGGCCAGTCAAGAATTTCAGACACTTGTTGTCCCCAGTGTGCATGTATACACAAGCGGTAGATGCTGGCGAGCCCAGGAACGAACCATCTTTGGATTGCATTTTAAGGATCTTTTGCCAATCGACTACCTCTTGAATGCCCTCCAGGTAGTACAACATAGCCGTAGGAACTGTTTGCAAATGTTCAACAGAAATCCTGAATCACAACGAACTTCTTCAATTAGATAGATCCATTAATTTTGAAATTTGATTAGAATTAAGGAAATCATAATTCATAATAACAATAGAATCGCAGAGTAGGTGGAACTTCACTTTTTAAGGTGGAAGTCCCGCTTTTGGTTGATTTGCTTCATAATAGATGACTCAAAATCAGGAAGGTCCAAGCTCAGCACTTTGGCTTCATTCAGCATTGCAGGAAAGACCATCTGAAATCCTTTCAGAAAGCCGTGATTGCCTATTGCTTCGCTTCCCATTGATTCTGCATGGCTTCTTATAAATTCGAGACCTGGAACAAGCCGAACGTAAAAGTTAAAACCAACCAGCGAAGATGGAGGATGAGGATATCCAAGTAATAAGAGTAGGCTTTAGTGATAATCATATTACCTCTTTGCACTTGAATATGGCCAGTGTTCCATCGAGTGAGTGCAGTTAGGCAGGAGAGAGTATTGAGGATTCTATCAGAGAGCAAGAAGCGACGGGGTTCTCCCCAGGAACCATCAGGTAACTGATTGTGAAGAATCCACTCAAGTGTTTGGGGAAATTGGGGTTGACCAGAGCCATCGATGGCCGGAATTCTTGCCACCCATGCGGTATCATATGCAGAGGGGCTTATCTCCCCATCTTCCATGGATTCAAACATTTCCTTGATCTCTGCGATCAATTTGTCCATACGCGCACCCTTGTCATCCGAGGACACCTGAAAAAGCCACAGTCAATGAATGAGTCATCCACAACGATACGATTTTGAGAATCAATAATAACGAAATCGATCAATTTTTTTGTTGTACTGGAATTCGAATAAAATAGAATTCCAACCTCAAATGTTGCAAGAGAATGGTTGGAATCTGGATTAGTATATGATTTTGACTCCGTCAGCGTTGCCGATAAAGCTGCAAGAACATTCATGCCCGTAAATATAATGACCTCATTATGGGATTAAAGAATACGCACAGTTTTAGGCATAATGTAGTACGGACCATTATGGCTTTTCTGATGCGCATCGCCATGAAGAGGTTTCGCGTCCCGATCAGCAGCCATTGATCGGATGCAGCTATGCCAATCTGCATACAATCAATACATTACATAATCCATTACAATCATATTCTGTTTATGAGTGCAGGAAATGAACAAGGCAAAGTAGGAAGGCAAAAATACCTAATCTGTTTGCATGGGGATGCCTTCTGTGTAGCTGAAGACCATCGACTTTCTTTACCTTACATGAAAACCATCCCGAAGACTTAGAATTGCAAACTAAACGTAAGGGCGAGCAGAAAGCTTGGGCCATTTTCACAGAATAGATATGAAATAAAGACAATTCACGAGCCTGGCTTTCATCTGCTGTGACTCTGTCTACGCATATATATTGTTTTACCCTTATTACAAAAGGTAAGCCTAAGATTTAGGAAGATAGAGGAAGCTTCGCTAAGTCCAAGAAAAATAATTATAATCTAGATTTTATAGTAATGGTGATTGAACTATTATCTTAGGTTTTTGGTTTATGATTACATTGATGGTTTAGATTAATAGATATTAATGGATTAGTGATGGAAGATTGAGAATGAGGAGGTTTGAGAGATGAATCTAGAGAACTGCAATGATAAGCTTTTGGATTATTAACATTGATTACTTGAAAATATGTAAAAGGTTCAAGGTTGACATGAATGTGATATGTCTTGCTCTTATATTTATATTTGAAACATTAATGTAGAATTGATAGGTAGTCTGCATCTCATGGATCCATGGCTTTGCAAGAAGAATGTTGTTTAATAAGTCACATGGCATGATATAGAAGAGAGTGTTGAGGGTTCAAGGCCTAACTTTGATGGGTAAGACTATAGTTCCACTAGCCTAACATTCCCATTGTCAAAATCCTTGACAATAAGGTCAAATTTCTCTAAATATTTTTTTATTAGCCCAAAATGACTAATGAACTTCAAGCTATAGACATTTAGATCAAATACATTATTGACTAAAATTTATTTAATGAATTTGTCACTAATATGACATGTAATTTACAATGGCAAATATTCATCCAAAAAGGATTGAGGAATATCATCCTTGTAGAATGATATGATAGTGTGATTAACTCTAATTAATCTTATTGTCATCTCTGATTGTCCTCCCAGGAAAATCACACCTCGTGAGGAGTGACACATCAAGGTTGCAACCGAGAGCACAAGGTTCAGCTCAATCAAGGGTCTTTGAGAGTTTTTAGAAGGTCAGCTCCTTGTTAGGATGTGATCTTTAAGATGCGCTTGTGCTCAACAAAGGGAAAAAGGATGTAAGAAAGTAAAAGTAAAAACAACTCAACAAAAGAAAAGGAGGGCAATACGCCAAGAGATCCACTAAGATTTTCTTGCAAAAATAGGCCATATTTACCATACTATGAAAGCATTACTAATTATTTGAAGTATCCACATCCTAAATTACAACCTAAGATTTTTTTAAAAAAGAGTCTCTAAATCTTAGGAAGAAACTAAAACTTATTGAATTATTTTTATTTTTAGCATCTAAAATTTATTGAATTATATTTTTGTTATCGCTCACATTCTACTAAGGAAGAAACTAAGATTGATATCTATGTCAAGAAGACTATGGTTTTCACATTGTTTTTAGAGATGTCTCTAAATCTATATTAATTGTTAGCTTCTCCAAGGTTTCTCCAAAAAATTCAAATTAGTTTATAGGGATGTTAGGTTCATACCCTCCTCTTCCTCGTCCTACATTCCCTTCATCATTTCTATGATGAATATTGAAAAACTCATCATTTATTATGTTGTTGGATTATCTACAAAACTTGTCTTATTATTTGGGTTTGTTTCTACATTGACTCATAGTTATTTCTATATTAGGGGACTCTACTAGGAAATATGTATCCTTTTATATAAGCTACAACATATGGTTGATAAACATTAATGTCATTCTAGGTGTTCATAAGAGGTGTGACATGTAGCAACTATTTTTTGTATAAATGGCCATAGCATAATCAGTGATCCTCCCTTTTGTTGTAACTTGAGAGGTACCAAGGTAATTACATAGGGATTTCCATAACATCTTTAATATCTCCTCTTTCCAAAAGATCAATGGAAGGAAAAAGAAAGAACCTTGTAATTCAAATCGGTAATTCCAATGGGAGTTCCTTTATGGGAATGAAGTATAAATGCCATGACTTCATGAAAAGGATTGCACACCTATAAAAGTAAGGGTTGCCTTCAAATAAGTGCTTATAATCCATGGGATTTGTGAAATTTATTGTAAAATAGTCATTTGCTCTTAGAGCAATTTTCATTTCCCATTTTAGATACAACCCTTTCCTTGTTGAATGTTTAAGGTTTGTTATGATGATGTGTTCATCTTTAAGGTGATTTAAGATATCATCTACAATCAACTATGGTTGTACAAGTAGACTAGGATCATTTATTGTTGTTTGAGGAAGATGCTTATTAACTTTGCTTGAAACTACCTCTTGAGGAGTGACATTGTTTGTAGGCAAGATTTTGTAGAGTATAGTTTACACTATTAAGATTATTAGTTGGGTTGTTCTTTAGCCCTAAGACAACTAATTTATAGGGGAGAGCATGTGAATTGTTGTGTCTTTCATGTGAATTTATCATGAGAATAATGATATAGGTTAAGAGGTATAACCAAGTTAGAACTGAAAAACAAACGAAAGAGTTGCATGACCAAAAACATCAAAGTGACTAAAACATTTTTAATAACAATGTTATGAAATAATTTTTTAGTTTTTGCTCTCTATCATCAAGTTGTAAAAATTAATTAATAAATTATCGTTCAACTAATTATTCAAAATAAAGTTAAGATTTAACAAACATTAACAACAATTAAAAATTTAATAAAAAATTTACCATATAAATAACCATCATCAATAATTAAATAAACATAAATATTTTTAAAAAATTTAAATTAAATATTAGAATTTTCTTCTTAACTTCCACAAAAGCAAAAGAAGTATGAATTAAAATAACAAATTCTTTCCCGTTGATTTTTAATAAATTCCACTTAAGGCTATAATATTATTAAATTTTTTGAATATTTCCTTATCATCATCGGCTCGGCTGGTAGTGCTAATAATGCTACGACGTCATAAGCAAAGATCATGTTTTTATTTAACGTGTAAAATTAATCCCAAAGCATGACGTCATATTTAGAGTCTCGTTCAATGTTCAATGTTTGACTATCAAACATGTGGATGACTCAGACTGCATGACGTCATATTTAGTTTTTTTTTTTTTTAATTCTTTTCTTCCTGGTTGTTTCGAGTATAATCTATATAGTCGTTACACACTAATTAACTTTAACTCAGACTGCTTACAATCGATCTACCCTATCCAGCTAGCTGACAAATTTCGGAATATTTTATTTACTGTTTATGGTGGTCGAAAGGTTTTATGTTTTTTTCTTCTTATTACGTACAGCTCGCCAGTCCATGCTACCACCCACTGCTGTTTGACAGATCCTCAGCCGTAACTTCAACCATCGAAAACGTAAAAAATTCCCAGCTTGTAGTATGGAAGTTAAAAATACGGAGAAATTTAACAACCACTCTTTGAATTTAAAGAAAGCCACCTGAGAGATAGCCGACAAATTTCGGAATATTATTTTTGTTACAAATTTCAGAGAAACCAAACAAGACATAAAAGTGAAAGGTTGTGGTGAGGACGTTGTTTTCTTCCCCCATTTCTTTTCCTTTTCCGTTTTGTCGAGTGCGTAGTTTCAATAATATGTTTTAACTTCTTAAATGCAGATTTTATTATTCCTAAAGGATGGACGGTGGTCACTATTGTAAGATTCAAAGTACTATCCTCAACCTCTCTGGCAGCATGAGGATTATGTACGACACTGCCTTTCTCTCGGCTGTTTCCCTTTCCCTTTCAATTCATTCAAACAACATGGCTTCCAAATAGCCAATTCAGGTCTCAGGTCGAATTAATTTTATTCAGGTCGTAGACTAAATTCAGGTCGGATTATGTATGACTAAATTCAGGTCGTAGATTAAATTTCTTTTTAATTAAAGATGAATTTAATTTTAGTGTGAAATGGACAGTTGGAAGCCGCTGGAAGTGGACCGTACTTTTTACTTATCTCTACCACACATGGAGAAGGGTTTTCCAATTCGACTGTCTCCTTGGCGTATCCCATGACAAGATTAAATAAATAACTCCGAGTGGTCCCTGCCATAAGGGATATTGTGAAGTGTTAAGGATAGATATTCAAGCCCTTGATCTCCTCATGGGGAGAGCTTCCACTTTGCATACATCTAGATCTTATAGTCTGCTGCATTCTGCAAGCTTGAATAATATTCAAGTTTTCTTTCAAATTTTACCTAACACGTCTGTTAATAAAACCAATGAAGTAGAGTTTACATCGTCCTTACATATCAAATGTCATAATAATTATTATTATAATCGAAGTGAGATATGATATTTAGAATGCACTTAATAATTATTTTATCACCACGTTTATATTGAAGGAACGCAATGAATAATGACCATGTTGTCACCACTCATTCATCTTGAAGGCTGTCTCAACAATCAATATCGGAATCCTAATAAGATCCTATATTTGAATGAAAATCAACTCCTAGACAAAGGAACTACAAGCTGGTCGTGGATATCACAATATATAAATAAGGACTATAAGAGTCTTTGCAGTAATTCACTCGTGAACATTGACCATGTTGTCACCACTCATTTATCTTGAAGGCTGTCTCAACAATCAATATCGGAATGCTAATAAGATCCTATATTTGAAATAAAATCAACTCAACAATGCTTGAGGATTGAAATTCATTCAATAGGAATATTCCAAAATCATATTCTAGCTTATCTTCTGGTTCTTTTAAGAACATCAAATCTAATGGCATTCATAGTTTTGGTATTTGCATCCACTTCAACTTGTTTTCTTGAGAATGGGCATAGAGAAACCTAGGCTTTTGAGTATCAATATGGTCTCCAACCTTGGTGGATCAATGCATAACACTAGAAATACAGAAGGGAATGCATGTGATAATGGCACCTCTTAAATTATTATACAAGTGTGTGCTAAGAATGGTCCACAAGGTAACCCTCCTAATATAATTCTATTATTTCCTAAATTTGATTTTGCATGTCACTAGTTAAAATCATTCACCCTTGTCGGGTATTTTCTTAGACGCACCCCTAATGAGTCTTCCCTTAAGGCTTGGGTTAATGTAGTTTGAAATCCTCATGGAGTCAAGTTGTTGATGGTTCAAAATCTTACAAAGGGACTATTTTTGTTTTGCTTTGCGAAAACCACCCATGCTAAGGCAATTTACGAGCATGGCACTAGTACATGAGAAGCTCTTTGCTTATTTTTCTCCTTGGACCCATGACTTTTTTATTTTTGATAAAATATCTACCAAAGTCCTTATGTGGGTGTAATTCCCGGGATTACCTCTACGTCTATGGCCCTTTATTAGCCACATAGCAACCCCTTTAGGGTGTGTCATTTTGGTGGAGATGGACAAAAGTTTCCAAGGATATGCTTAAAAACATGTTTGTGTTGAGATTGCTATTTCTCGAGATCTCAAGGAGACTATTGACATATAAGTTGGTGACAATGTGTTATCCTAGTAGGTCCTCTACATTAATTTTCCCAATATGTGTTTTTTGTGCCAGTCCTCAACACACAAGATAAAATATTATTCCTTGATGTCGCATAATAGGGACAAGCAGATCCCCACCACACTAAGTGCACCCACTCGTCAACCTCAAGATGATGGTTGGATGAGTGTGGGAGGGCATAAAAATATCTGTTTGGTTACTTCTAAAGGTATAAAGTCCAAGTAGGTGCATGTCTCAAATCTAGTAGAAAAAGGGTATGAAAATAAAAAAGTTGACCCCCTAGCTAAAACTACCAATAATGAGGCTCCTCAATCTCAATAGATCCATACCCCAAGGGCTGCAATAGTGGTTGATTCATAGTCTATGCAATCGACCAGTCCTTGAGTACATTTCTACCAACCAATGCAAGGTGCTCTCATAGCTCGAGAAGGGGATCTACAGAAGAAGATGATGCTCTAGAGAATTGACTTCATATTAATAGTTTTAAATTGGTTAGTTATGTTCCTGATTCCTCCAAAAATTATAGTATGTTGAAGTATCAACAAGGATATGTCATTGGATGCAAAGCCATCATTTATGGGATTGATGGTTCCTATAGAGGAACTAAAATAAAAAATATCCCTCCACTTCTATGTGGTTTCGACATTCTCATAGTTCTTAACAGAATAAAGAATATGGGGATAGTATACTCAAAAAATTGTTTCACCCATCTAAACCTTGGTGGGTGAGTACCAAACCCAATAGTTTGAATAGCTTTGGGGTGTAGGCATTGCTTGAACAAAAGTAGGATAATGGTCTCAACAAAGAAATTAATCTTTAAGTCTACTTGGAAAGATTTAATTTATGTCTCAGTAGGGCATCGAATTTGCTTGAACAGAAGCAAGATGATGGAGTCTCAATAAAGCAACCAATATTATCTCCAAAGTTACAATTTTATAGTTTAAGGATTTTTTGCTCTAGTTTATTTTTAGTTATTTTTAGTTTTGCAATGTAACCGATAAATCTCTTGATGATTTGTTTGTCCTTTTTTCTTAGGCTCTTTTGACCCTGGTTTAGTTTCTTGCATAGGCTTTGGGGTGTGCTTTCATGCCATCCACATTTTTTTGTAATTTGTACTCTTATTACTTTTTTAATAATATTAAGTCACTTTCAAAAACAACTAAAAATAATTATTTTCCAAAAGTTAAATGTGGCTTTGGGAATGCATGGTTCTTTAGCAAATTGCTATCGACAAAAGATATCAACTCATATAGCAACCATTGTGGTTCACTCAGATAGATAAAAAGCATTTGTTTTCAATTATATACCAACTTCATAAAATAATAGAATGAAACAAAGTTAGAGAATTTATTATGATTTTGTATGCTGGCATTTAACTATATAAGAATAAATTTGAGCATAGTGTTGAAAATTTTTGTGTTCATATCTGAAAAGAATAGGTGGATGTGATATTATTTTCCACCAAGTATGGTGTTGCAATCTATATTGTATGCAAAACTTGTTGGAAAGAGAAGATACAACCTTGAATGTGATAATTAAGAAAATTATCAACAGATTTTACCTCTATGAGGCTATCAAAAAAGGATTTGAACATCTAGTTTTTTTTTTTTATAGTATTATACACACAATAAATTTGATTCACCACTATGTGAAGTTTCCCTATACCAACATCTTGGATTTCTCAACTTTTGCACAAAATAAATTTATTTCTAAAGCACCCAAATATTCTAGCAAATGTCAATTAAAAACTAAAACTATGCAACTTTGGGCTTTCTTCTACCTATGAATCATTAGCAATTTTTTATTAAATTAAGTGAGGTGATATCAATCCTTGAACATCGTGGGTGAAGATTTTTTTATTTTAATTGGTCATTTGGAATGAAACAACCATGGCCATTTTATTTGAGGAAAGTAGTATTACAGTAACATTTGTTTAATATAAACCTTTTAATATATATTTTTTGGAAATATACACTTTTTAATAATATTGAAAAATACATAATATTTTTATAAAATGCTTTGAAAAGATAAATAAAAATTTGTCAATAAATCAAACATAAGATATTGCAATGGTTGTAACAACACCACTAAAATCAATAGACTTATCCCTTACACAAACATTTATGTTGGCTTAAGTTCATTGCATAACATACTTATACTAAATGAAAATACACACATTAAATAGGAATATTCCAATTGATGAAGATGCAACATTTTTATAACATCCTAAGAATGCTAGTAATAGGTTTGTCAACCCTTTTTAAAAATACAACCACTAAGTTTTCACTTTTCTTTTCTTTTCCTTTTTTTTAATAATATTGTTCTAGTTTCATTATTGTTTTTATTCTAATTTTTGTAATTTTTTTCTTTTATTTTTTAGACTTATTTTTATAAATTTGGTATAAAATACACATTAAAATGTTAGACTCGTAATGTACTTGTAAAAAAATGGTGAATTTAATCAAAATCAAGGTAAATTCTAAGCAAATCAAATCAATCATCTTTACACTAAAATTTGAGGTATTTTAAGCCCTAAAAAGTAAGGACATATTTGGGGATAATTTTTGTCTATTAAAACACCTTATAACTTCATAAAAACATCAAAATTAGATGATGCTCGAAAAGAGCTTTCCATTAGATAAGTTTTGATTCCAAGGTTAACAAGATATCCCTTCTATATAGGGTTTCTATTCTCTATATACTTAGGCTCCTTCAACTCCATATTCCTTTAAAAATCTACCCAATTTTTTTTAAGAATCTAAATTTAATTCTTAGGATTATAATAATTCTTCTAATGGTCTCTTGAAGATATCTCAAAATAATTCTCTTAAGAAAAACTATTAACCATTTATAAATAAAATGTGATTGATAATATTTACATAGGAAACTCTTATTTCTTTTTTAGAAGTTATACAGTGAAAGCAACCATGAAATTAACCATAAACATTTCATGTTTTTTTTTTTAAAGATAATACCAACACCAGCTACGTGGAAGAATGCCAGACATAGACTATATTAAAGGTAATTATTCTTATGTTCATATTTATTTTAAATGTACTAGTTCTTTTATTTACTTTGAAAAAGTAATCTTTAAACGTAAGAAGAGTATAAGCTATCGGTTCTTTTAGGAAATCTACCATAACAATCCCTTAAAAACACATTTTAAGAAAAACTAATATAAAATTTATTAAAACTAACCTCCAAGTTAATATTCTCTTTAAAACTAACTTTTAAGAAAGAATTCAAATCATTTAAGTCATGGAATCTATTCTAAAAGAAAAGAAAACTACATAGATTTTCTAAAAATAAAAGGATTCAATCACTAAATGTTATTTTTAAAATCATGTTTCTTCCCTTTAAGACACTATTTAAAATAAAAATATATATCATTAAATGACAAGTCTAAAGAATTGGGGTAATTATTAAAATATTTATTGAATAGGGACTTTTAAAAAAGAATAAGACATACACTTTAATTATATTATAGTAGAGAAACTCCATTTAAGCATTTATAGCTTAAAGTAATTAATTTCGTTATAAGAGAATATATATATATTTATTTATTTATTTTAAGCGAAAAACCTCTTGCAAAGCCGTATTTTCTAAGAGACCATGAACAGGGGTTTTACACCATCAAAGTTACCTAGGAGTCACACTCGACCCTGCCTCCACCAACATTATCAATTGGATTTTGGATAACCAATTCAACTTTTTGGTAGGGTGGAGATTTGAACTTGGGAACTCCCTTGGAGGATTGCCCTATCCTCTCCAACTCACCTACAACACCTTGGTTATAGGAGTAAATATTAATAACAAACAAAAATTGAACATTTCTATAACATAAATTATTGACTACTCATCTTCATAATTTGTTTTTACAAAAATAAAGGTGCATCATCATTTTTTTTTTAATTTGTGTTGGCCTCACTGTCACTTGATGCTAGAGCCTTCTTCCTTTCCTAGCACAACGACTCCCATAATAAGGATGAATGCATCTAAATATGAATGCAATGGTTACTTTTCTACTGGCTACTCAAAAACATTAATAATATTGCTCCACTATAAGGAACATTTTAAAAATAACTAAAACAAAACTATAGAAGAAATACTCATTGATATGGGTTAATAAAATTCTTATTATAGATGTATTTAAGACATGAAAACTATATTAAGGGCTTCACTAATTTTACACAGTCACCAAAATATATTAGCTTCTTTGGAAAAGGGAGACTAGCCTTTTGATTAATACAGTCAAGCCTAGTTTACTTTAAAAATAATTGTAATGAAATCTTGTCAAAAACAAACATATATGCACATAAGGGTAAGTGGACAGCAAAAGGACTTCATGGATTCACACTTTTATCGATATAAAGTAATTAGGCATCTTAAATATTCTCATCTAGCACAATATATTTTCAAACATCAAGAGGAGAGCTTGGTTAACGGTATTTCCAACATTATACAGTTAATAGTAAATATTTAAAATATATGGTAGATGATGTTTGAACAACATAATTAAATTAGAGTAGCATATATATTTTTAAAGTTATTTAATATGAAGACTCAAAAGGATCGATAAAAATAAAAAATATAAACATAGTTACTATTAATTTTGGTAGATAGTAATGGGTGATATACGAGGTAAAGTAAATAAGAACATGGCTTTTCCATAACCCTACTCAACATCATCCCAAGTGAGCATTTTTTAAAAATAGCAAAACTACCCATTTAATTATCAAACTATGCAAACTTAGATTAGTCTAAATAATTGGGGTAATTCTTAAAATATTTATTGAATAGGGACTTTTATAAAAAGAATAAGGCATACATTTCAATTATATTATAGTAGAGGGACTCCATTTAAGCACTTATAGCTTAAATTCTACAATAAGAGAAATTAATTTCTTTACAAGAGTAAATATTAATAACAAATAAAAAATTCAGCATTGCTACAACATAAATTATTGATTATTCCTCTTCATAATATTTTTTTACAAAAATAGAGGTGCATCATCATTTTTCTTAAAAGTCATGTTGGCTTCACTGCCACTTGATGCCAGAGCCTTCTTCCTTTACTAACACAACAAATATTTTCAACTACATTTTGCTCGAAATCAAAATGACTCGATGAATGCATCTAAATATGAATGCAATGGTTACTTTTCTATTGACTACTCAACAACATTAATAATCTTACTCCACTATAAGGTACATTTTAAAAGTAACTAAAAGAAAATTATAGAAGAAATACTTATTGATATGGATTAATATAATTTTTATTATAGATGTATTTAAGAGATGACAACTATCTTAAGGGCTTCACTACTTTTACACAGTCACCAAAATATATTAGCTTCTTAGGAAAAGGGAGACTAGCCTTTTAATTAATTCAATGAAACCTGGTTTACTTTAAAAATAATTATAATGAAATCTTGTCAAAAACCAACATATATGCACATAAGGGTAAGTGGACAACAATAGGACTCCACCATTGATATAAAGTAACTAGGCCTCTTAAATATTCTCAAGTGGCACAAGAAATTTTCAAACATCAAGAGGAGAGCTTGGTTAATGGTATTTCCAACTTTATACAGTATATATGGTCGTTGATGTTTGAACAACATAATTAAATTAGATTGGCATATATATTTTTTAAGTTATTTAATAAGAAGAATCAAAATGATCCATAAAAATAATAAGCATGAAAATAGTCACTACTAATTTTGGTAGATGCTAATGGGTGATATACGAGGTAAAGTAAATGAAAACATGAATTTTCCATAACCCTACTCAACATCATCCCAAGTGAGCATTATTTTAAAATAGCAAAACTACCCATTTAATTATCAAACTATGCAAACTTAGATTATTAATTTTGGTAGATACTAATGGCTGATATATGAGGTAAAGTAAATGAAAACATGGCTTTTCCATAACCCTACTAAACATCATCCCAAGTGAGCATTATTTTAAAATAGCAAAACTACCCATTTAATTATCAAACTATGCAAACTTAGATTAGTCTAAAGAATTGGGGTAATTCTTAAAATATTTATTGAATAGGGACTTCTACAAAAATAATAAGACATACGTTTCTATTATATTATAGTAGAGGAACTCCATTTAAGCACTTATAGCTTAAATTCTACAATAAGAGAAATTAATTTCTTTATAAGAGTAAATATTGATAACAAATAAAAAATCGAGCATTGCTACCACTTAAATTATTGACTATTCTTCTTAATAATCTTTTTTTACAAAAAAAAAAAAGAGGTGCATCATCATTTTTCTCAAAAGTCGTGTTGACCTCACTGCCACATGATGCCAGAGCCTTCTTTATTTCCTAGCACAACAAATATTTTCAAAGACTTTTTTGCTATAAGTAAAAATGACTTCCATAATAAGGATGAATGCATCTAAATATGAATGCAATGGTTACTTTTCTACTGACTACTCAATGACATTAATAATCTTTCTCCACTATAAGGTACATTTTAAAAGTAACTAAAACAAAACTATAGAAGAAATACTCATTTCTATGGATTAATATAATTATTATTATAGATTTATTTAAGAGATGATAATTATCTTAAGGGCTTCACTACTGTTACATAGTCACCAAAATATATTAGCATCTTAGAAAAAGGAAGACTAGACTTTTAATTAATTCAATCAATGTCAAAAACCAACATATATGCACATAAGGGTAAGTGGACAACAAAAGGACTTCATGGGTTCACACTTTCATCGATATAAAGTAACTAGACCTCTTAAATATTCTTAGTGGCACAAGATATTTTCAAACATCAAGAGGAGATCTTGGTTATTGGTATTTCCAACATTATACAACTAGTAGTAAATATTTAAAATATATGGTCGATGATGTTTGAACAACATAATTAAATTAGATTTAATTATGTTACTATTAAAAGGATCGATAAAAATAATAAGCATAGACATAGTTACTATTAATTTTGGTAGATAGTAATGGGTGATATACGAGGTAAAGTAAATAAAAACATGGCTTTTCCATAATCCTACTCAACATCATCCCAAGTTAGCATTATTTTATAATAGCAAAACTACCAATTTAATTATCAAAATATGCAAACATAGATTATTTTAAAAAATTGGAGTAATTCTTAAAATATTTATTGAATAGGGACTTTTACAAAAAGAATAAAAGAAAAGAAATTAAGCACTTATAGCTTAATTTCTACAATAAATTAATTTCTTTATAAGAGTAAATATTAATAACAAATAAAAAATTAAGCATTACTACAACATAAATTATTGACTATTCCTCTTCATAATCTTTTTTTACAAAAAATACAGGTGCATCATCATTTTTCTTAAAAGTCGTGTTGGCTTCACTGCCACTTGATGCCAGAGCCTTCTTCCTTTCCTAGCACAACAAATATTTTCAAAGAATTTTTACTCAAAATCAAAATTACTCCCATAATAAGGATGAATGCATCTAAATATGAATGCAATGGTTACTTTTCTATTGACTACTCAACAAAATTAATAATCTTGCTCCACTATAAGGTACATTTTAAAAATAACTAAAACAAAACTATAGAAATAATACTCATTGATATGGATTAATATAATTCTTATTATATGTATTTAAGAGGTGGCAACTATATTAAGGGCTTCACTAATTTTACACAGTCACCAAAATATATTAGCTTCTTAGCTTCTTAGGAAAAGCGAGACTAGACTTTTAACTAATACAATCAAACCCTATTTACTTTAAAAATAATTGTAATGAAAATTTTTCAAAAACCAACATATATGCACATAAGGGTAAGTGGATAGGAAAAGGACTTCATGGATTCACACTTTCATCGATATAAATTAATTAGGCCTCTTAAATATTCTCATCTGGCACAATATATTTTCAAACATCAAGAGGAGAGCTTGGTTAACGATATTTCCAACATTATACAGTTAATAGTAAATATTTAAAATATATGGTAGATGATGTTTGAACAACATAATTAAATTAGATTACCATATATATTTTTAAATTTATTTAATAAGAAGACTCAAAAGGATCGATAAAAATAATAAATATAAACATAGTTACTATTAATTTTGGTAGATAGTAATGGGTGATATACGAGGTAAAGTAAATAAAAACATGGCTTTTCCATAACCCTACTCAACATCATCCCAAGTGAGCTTTTTTTTAAAATAGCAAAACTACCCATTTAATTATCAAACTATGCAAACATAGATTAGTCTAAAGAATTGGGGTAATTCTTAAAATATTTATTGAATAGGGACTTTTACAAAAAGAATAAGGCATTCATTTCAATTATATTATAGTAGAGGAACTCCATTTAAGCACTTATAGCTTAAAGTCTACAATAAGAGAAATTAATTTCTTTACAAGAGTAAATATTAATAACAAATAAAAAATTCAACATTGCTGCAACATAAATTATTGATTATTCCTCTTCATAATATTATTTTTTTACAAAAATAAAGGTGCATCATTATTTTTCTGAAAAGTCGTGTTGGCTTCACTGCCACTTGATGCTAGTGCCTTCTTCCTTTACTAAGACAACAAATATTTTCAAATACATTTTGCTCAAAATCAAAATGACTTCCATAATAAGGATGAATGCATCTAAATATGAATGCAATGGTCACTTTTCTACTAACTACTTAACAACATTAATAATATTTTTCCATTATAAAGTACATTTTAAAAGTAACTAAAACAAAACTATAGAAGAAATACTTATTGATATGGATTAATATAATTCTTATTATATATGTATTTAAGAGATGACAACTATCTTAAGGGCTTCACTACTTTTACACAGTCACCAAAATATATTAGCGGCTTAGGAAAATGGAGACTAGCCTTTGAATTAAGGGTAAGTGGACAACAAAAGCACTTTACGGATTCAAACTTTCATTGATATAAAGTAACTAGGCCTCTTAAATATTCTAATTTGGTACAAGATATTTTCAAACATCAAGAGGAGAGCTTGGGTAATGGTATTTTCAAAATTATACAATTAGTAGTAAATATTTAAAATATATGGTCCATGATGTTTGAATAACATAATTAAATTAGATTGGCATATGCATTTTTAAAGCTATTATGCTGAGAGGAGTTCCTACAATTGCATACAATGGGATGGGAGGTAAAGATGTCATACATGTCACACCGTAAACAATTTTTTATTATTATTAAAAAATCTGACATTAACAAAAACATTTAAAATATTTAAACCAAAACAACCGAGTAACCAATCATTGCAAACATTTAAAATATTTAAACTATGTATGTATGTTGCAAGAACAAACAAAACCATATAAGCCCCTTCATATTGATAACTCTCAGCATTTTTAGACATATATCATTTATATCTAAGCTAGTTATGCCGAGAGGCGTTCCTACAATAGCAGACGGGGGGTGGGAGGCAAAGAGGTCATACATGTCACATCGTAAACAATTTTTTTTCTTTATTAAAAAATCTAACATTAACAAAAAAAAATTGTTTACGACATGACATGTATGACCTCTTTGCCTCCCACTCCCTGTATGCTATTGTAGGAATGCCTCTTGGCGTAACTAGCTTAGATATAAAGGATATATATCTAAAAATACCGAGAGTTATCAATCTCGACACGCCTATCTTGGAGATCACACCACCGAGAAATGAGATAGGTGCTTCGAGATTGATAACTCTCGACGTTTTTAAATATATATCCTTTATATCTAAGCTAGTTTAATAAGAAGACTCAAAAGTAACGATAAAATTAATAAGCATAAACATAGGCACTATTAATTTTGGTAGATACTAATGGGTGATATACGAGGTAAAGTAAATGAAAACATGGATTTTCCATAACCCTACTCAACATCATCCCAAGTGAGCATTATTTTAAAATAGCAAAACCTTTTTAATTATCAAACTATTCAAATTTAGATTAATATAAAGAATTGGGGTAATTCTTAAAATATTTATTAAATAGGGACTTTTACAAAAACAATTAGACATACCTTTCAATTATATTATAGTAGAGGAACTCCATTTAAGCACTTATAGCTTAAAGTTTACAGTAAGAGAAATTAATTTATTTATAAGAGTAAATATTAATAACAAATAAAAAAATTTGAGCATTGCTACAACATAGATTATTGACTATTCCTCTTCATAATATTTTTTTACAAAAATAGAGGTGCATCATCATTTTTCTTAAAAGTCGTGTTGGCTTCACTGCCACTTGATGCTAGAGCCTTCTTCCTTTCCTAGCACAACAAATATTTTCAACTACTTTTTGCTCGAAATCAAAATGACTATGAATGCATCTAAATATGAATGCAATGGTTACTTTTCTACTGACTACTCAACAACATTAATAATCTTACTCCACTAAGGTACATTTTAAAAGTAACTAAAAGAAAATTATAGAAGAAATACTTATTGATATGGATTAATATAATTTTTATTGTAGTTGTATTTAAGAGATGACAACTATCTTAAGGGCTTCACTACTTTTACACAGTCACCAAAATATATTAGCTTCTTAGGAAAAGGGAGACTAGCCTTTTAATTAATTCAATGAAACCTGGTTTACTTTAAAAATAATTATAATGAAATCTTGTCAAAAACCAACATATATGCACATAAGGGTAAGTGGACAACAATAGGACTCCACCATTGATATAAAGTAACTAGGCCTCTTAAATATTCTCAGGTGGCACAAGAAATTTTCAAAAATCAAGAGGAGAGCTTGGTTAATGGTATTTCCAACTTTATACAGTATATATGGTCATTGATGTTTGAACAACATAATTAAATTAGATTGGCATTGAAAGCATGAGATTCCGGAAAATAAAACACTAATTACAATGAAAACAACTAGCTTGATGCATGAAATAACACGAATATAATCACATCAAAAGTGAGAGCACAACCCTTTTTATTCATGTGGTTCCAACTCGGTTACAATACGTCTCCTCCCTTTTCAAGGGCTGGGAGAGTTAGCATGTTTCCATTACAACAAATGAATAGTGATCTTCTTTTCCGCATGCCCACGTTTGAAACGGGTGGGCCCAAGTGTTGCTGCCGCTTATGCCGATGAATCCTTGCTCCTTGCTGTTCTTCCTACGTTCAAAGAAACAACAAACCGTTTAGTAGCACCTGTAACAAGAAAATAGAACGTAATGCAAGATAACATGCAATTGAAAACGTAATGCAGGTGTAGAACGTCTAAAGTGTGATATGAGATATATTCGCTAAACTATTTAACAGTTTAAAACATAATGCAAAATATATTCATAATGACTAGTCTCTGCTGCCGAGCATCACCAAAAAGCTGCTGCCTGCAACTAATTGTTGCATATATACGACAAACTAATCGCTGCAACCTGCTATTCTGACAGAGAACCAAACATATACACAGACATGATATATTTGATAATTGTCTTATCATATATATATTTGAACACTGTTGATTGCAAGATATATTTGAACATAAAAACATAACTATTTAAATACTGTTAACTGCAGGATATATTCAAAAATAGCATAAATTAAATTAAAACTAAGAACGTGCGTGGGGTGCCCAAGCGGGCCGCCTTTGTTAAAACTTGATTTTGGTGCCAATCCACTAAGGAAGGGCCCAAAATCTCTCAGGTTGTGATGTCGTCGAATTGATGGGTTGCTATATCCAATGTTGGGTCTGAAGGTTTAGTATCACGCTTCTGAAAACCACTCACCAACCTCTCTTGCGAAAGATATTATGGATGTGAAAAAGGTGAATCAAAACAGATGCAATCGGTTCTCTGGTTTAGAAGCACTTCATTGCATTAAAAAAAATGCTTGTTAACCTCCTTTCTGGGCGAGAAAGTCCGTCGTTTTATAGACCCACAGGGTCTCTTTGGAAGGGGCACACAGGGATGCCACGTGGCGGCCATGCCTTCTCAAAAGGGAGGAGACTCCGCCTTGACTAAGGCTTACTTGACTTCCCTTGTGACAGTCCGCTAACTGCCAATCTGCCCACCTATGCGCGCATGCACAGCAGGCGGCAATAACTGACTGTCCTCGGCTGCCACTTGTTGAATGTCTGCTTTGATGGCTTTAACGACACTTTTGAATGCTTGACTTCTGCCTTTGATTGATTAAATTTGCCTTTGATTGATTGAATGTCTGCTCGAGTATTTTAATGTCCACCTAGCAAATGTGAAGTTCGTCATGATATCGTGACATCGCGATATCACGACACTTCGAGTGAGGCTCCCCCTTTGGGCCTTAGGTGTCACGATTTCACAACGTCCCAAAATCATGACACCCTCAGCCAAAGTTCCCTTTTGGGCCTTAGGTGTCACGATTTCATGATGTCGCGAAATCGTGACACCCTCGGCCAAAGCTCCCCTTTGGGCCTTAGGTGTCGCGATTTTGCGACGTCGCGAAATCTCGACACCCTCAGCCAAAGCTCCATTTTGGGCCTTAGGTGTATGAATTAAAATAACAAATTCTTTCCCGTTGATTTTTAATAAATTCCACTTAAGGCTATAATATTATTGAATTTTTTGAATATTTCCTTATCATCATCGTCTCGGCTGGTAGTGCTAATAATGCTACGACGTCATAAGCAAAGATCATGTTTTTATTTAACGTGTAAAATTAATCCCAAAGCATGACGTCATATTTAGAGTCTCGTTCAATGTTCAATGTTTGACTATCAAACATGTGGATGACTCAGACTGCATGACGTCATATTTAGTTTTTTTTTTTTATTCTTTTATTCCTGGTTGTTTCGAGTATAATCTATATAGTCGTTACACACTAATTAACTTTAACTCAGACTGCTTACAATCGATCTACCCTATCCAGCTAGCTGACAAATTTCGGAATATTTTATTTACTGTTTATGGTGGTCGAAAGGTTTTATTTATTTTTCTTCTTATTACGTACAGCTCGCCAGTCCATGCTACCACCCACTGCTGTTTGACAGATCCTCAGCCGTAACTTCAACCATCGAAAACGTAAAAAATTCCCAGCTTGTTGTATGGAAGTTAAAAATACGGAGAAATTTAACAACCACTCTTTGAATTTAAAGAAAGCCACCTGAGAGATAGCCGACAAATTTCGGAATATTATTTTTGTTACAAATTTCAGAGAAACCAAACAAGACATAAAAGTGAAAGGTTGTGGTGAGGACGTTGTTTTCTTCCCCCATTTCTTTTCCTTTTCCGTTTTGTCGAGTGCGTAGTTTCAATAATATGTTTTAACTTCTTAAATGCAGATTTTATTATTCCTAAAGGATGGACGGTGGTCACTATTGTAAGATTCAAAGTACTATCCTCAACCTCTCTGGCAGCATGAGGATTATGTACGACACTGCCTTTCTCTCGGCTGTTTCCCTTTCCCTTTCAATTCATTCAAACAACGTTGCTAAATTTGATTTTGCATGTCACTAGTTAAAATCATTCACTCTTGTCGGGTATTTTCTTGGACACATCCTTAATGAGTCTTACCTTAAGGCTTGGGTTAATGTAGCTTGAACTCCTCATGGAGTCAAGTTGTTGATGGTCCAAAATCTTACAAAGGGACTATTTTTGTTTTGCTTTGTGAAAACCACCCATGCTAAGGCAATTTACGAGCATGGCCCTAGTACATGAGAAGCTCTTTGCTTATTTTTCTCCTTGGACCCATGACTTTTTTATTTTTGATAAAATATCTACCAAAGTCCTTATGTGGGTGTAATTCCCGGGATTACCTCTACGTCTATGGCCCTTTATTAGCCACATAGCAACCCCTTTAGGGTGTGTCATTTTGGTGGAGATGGACAAAAGTTTCCAAGGATACCTTTAAAAACATGTTTGTGTTGAGATTGATATTTCTCGATATCTCAAGGAGACTATTGACATATAAGTTGGTGACAATGTGTTATCCTAGTAGGTCCTCTACATTAATTTTCCCAATATGTGTTTTTTGTGCCAGTCCTCAACACACAAGATAAAATATTATTCCTTGATATTGCATAATAGGGACAAGCAAATCCCCACCACACTAAGTGCAACCACTCGTCAACCTCAAGAGGATGGTTGGATGAGTGTGGGAGGGCATAAAAATATGTGTTTGGTTATTTATAAAGGTAGAAAGTCCAAGTAGGTGCATGTCTCAAAGCTAGTAGAAAAAGGGTATGAAAAGAAAAAAGTTGGTCCCCTAGCTAAAACTACCAATAATGAGGCTCCTCAATCTCAATAGATTCATACCCCAAGGGATGCAATAGTGGTTGCTTCATAGTCTATGCAATCGACCAGTCCTTGAGTACATTTCTACCAACCAATGCAAGGTGCTCTCATAGCTCGAGAAGGGGATCTGCAGAAGAAGATGATTCTCTAGAGAATCAACTTCATATTACTAGTTTTCAATTGGTTAGTTATGTTCCTGATTCCTCTAAAAATTATAGTATGTTGAAGTATCAACAAGGATATGTCATTGGATGCAAAGCCATCATTTATGGGATTGATGGTTCCTATAGAGGAACTAAAATAAAAAATATCCCTCCCCTTCTATGTGGTTTCGATATTCTCATAGTTTTTAATAGAAGAAAGAATATGGGGACAGTATACTCAAAAAATCGTTTCACCCATCTAAACCTTGGTGGGTGAGTACCAAACCCAATAGTTTGAATAGCTTTGGGGTGTTGGCATTGCTTGAACAAAAGTAGGCTAATGGTCTCAACAAAGAAATTAATCTTTAAGTCTACTTGCAAAGATTTAATTTAAGTCTCAACAGGGCATTGAATTTGCTTGAACAGAAGCAGGATGATGGATTCTCAGTAAAGCAACCAATCTTATCTCCAAAGTTACAATTTTATAGTTTAAGGATTTTTTCTCTAGTTTATTTTTAGTTATTTTTAGTTTTGCAATGTAACCGACAAATCTCTTGATGATTTGTTTGTCATTTTTTTTCTTAGGCTCTTTTGACCCTGGATTAGTTTCTTGCATAGGTTTTGGGGTGTGCTTTCATGCCATCCACATTTTTTTGTAATTTGTACTCTTATTACTTTTTAAATAAGATTAAGTCACTTTCAAAAACAACTAAAAAAACTTGTTTTCCAAAAGTTAAATGTGGCTTTGGGAATGCATGGTTCTTTAGCAAATTGTTATCGACAAAAGATATCAACTCATATAGCAACCATTGTGGTTCACTCAGATAGATAAAAAGCATTTGTTTTCAATTATATAGCAACTTCATAAAATAATAGAATGAAACAAAGTTAGAGAATTTATTATGATTTTGTATGCTGGCATTTAACTATATAAGAATAAATTTGAGCATAGTGTTGAAATTTTTTGTGTTTATATCTGAAAAGAATAGGTGGGTGTGATATTATTTTCAACCAAGTATGGGTGCAATATATATTGTATGCAAAACTTGTTGGAAAGAGAATATACAACCTTGAATGTGATAATTAAAGAAATTATCAACAGATTTTACCTCTATGAGGCTATCAAAAAAGGATTTGAACATCTAGTTTTTTTTATAGTATTATACACACAATAAATTTGATTCACCACTATGTGAAGTTGACCTATACCAACATCTTGGATTTGTCAACTTTTGCACCAAATAAATTTATTTCTAAAGCACCCAAATATTCTAGCAAATGTCAATTAAAAACTAAAACTATGCAACTTTAGGCTTTCTTCTACCTATTAATCATTAATTTTTTTTTATTAAATTAAGTGAGGTGATATCAATCATTGAACATCATGGGTGAAGATTTTTTATTTTAATTGGTCATTTGGAATGAAACAACCATGGCCATTTTATTTGAGGAAAGTAGTATTACAGTAACATTTGTTTAATATAAACCTTTTAATATATATTTTTTGGAAATATACACTTTTTAATAATATTGAAAAATACATAATATTTTTATAAAATGCTTTGAAAATATAAATAAAAACTTGTCAATAAATCAAACATAATATATTGCAATGGTTGTAACAACACCACTAAAATCAGTAGACTTATATTCCCTTACACAAACATTTATGTTGGCTTAAGTTCATTGCATAACATACTTATACTAAATGAAAATACACACATTAAATAAGAATATTTCAATTTATGGAGATCCAACATTTTTATAACATCCTAAGAATGCTAGTAATAGGTTTTTCAACCCTTTTAAAAAATACAACCACTAAGTTTTCACTTTTATTTTCTTTTCCTTTTTTTTTAATAATATTGTTCTAGTTTCATTATTGTTTTTATTCTAATTTTTGTAATTTTTTTCTTTTATTTTTTAGACTTATTTTTATAAATTTGGTATAAAATACACATTGAAATGTTCTAACATCTTCCCTTAAAGTTTATTTTGGGTAAAATTAAACCTACATCAAACTAAACTCATTAATATGGGTTCATAACTTTGCTTAACTAGATACCCATTTATAAATAAAATACGTATTTTTACATTCTTAAGGCACTTCAAAGTTGATGAAAATTTTTTGAACTAGATTGTTAACTATAAGTAAGATTTTTATGGATTTTTGTAACAACCCGAAACAACCCAACTAGATGGTTCGAGGGAGAATTTTTTTTATTTGATAAACACCCAATATGTAATTAGTACAAGGCATAGATAACCACTTTTGAGCTTTAATCATTGTAGTCAGACCTCAAGTGAAAAGGAATGATAAATTATCATAAAAAACTTATGGGGTTCACCCTTCTAACGACCATTCATTTTTATGAACCTCCCATTAGAAAGGACGTTTTAGTGGTCCCTTCACCTTTCCCATATATTTTACACTTGTATGGAACTTTTTGACCACAACATAGGTGTTATCCTCAAAGGCCCATAACACTTAGAGGGGTAAGCCATTCAATTATCTTAACAGGCTATCTTTATGTGGAACCCCAAGTATTATCCATTTTCATCTATGTTTGAGATAGCATGTAAGATATTTTGATATAAATGCCTTAGTTATTAGTGGATGTCCATCCCCAAGAATAATTTCCAACACCATGGAATCAACTAAGGCCATTACTACAAATCACTAGTAATGATCATGGTCTCTTACCAAAAATAATTGATAATATGGTGGATCGTGACAAGGGTTATGCATAAGGGGTTAGACTCGAAATGTACTTGTAAAAAAATGGTGAATTTTAATCGAAATCAAGGTAAATCCTAAGAAAATCAAATCAATCATCTTCACACCAAAATTTGAGGTATTTAAAGCCCTAAAAAGTAAGTTCATATTTGGGGATAACTTTTGCCTATTAAATCACCTTATAACTTCATAAAAACATCAAAATTAGATGATGCTCGAAAAGAGCTTTCCATTAGATAAGTTTTGATTCCAAGGTTAACAAGGTATCCCCTTCTATATAAGGTTTCTATTCTCCTATATACTTAGGCTCCTTCAACTCCATATTCCTTTAAGAATCTACCCCAATTTTTTTTAAGAATCTAAATTTAATTCTTAGGATTATAATAATTCTTCTAATGGTCTCTTGAAGATATCTCAAGATAATTCTCTTAAGAAAAACTATTAACCATTTATAAATAATATGATTGATAATATTTACATAGGAAACTCTTATTTCTTTTTTAGGAGTTATACAGTGAAAGCAACCATGAAATTAACCATAAACATTTCATGTTTTTTTTTTTTAAGATAAAAGAATACCAACACCAGCTATGTGGAAGAATGCCAGACATAAACTATTTTAAAGGTAATTATTCTTATGTTCATATTTATTTTGAATGTACTAGTTCTTTTATTTACTTTGAAAAAGTAATATTTAAACTTAAGAAGAGTATAAGCTATCAGTTCTTTTATGAAATCTACCATAAAAATCCTTTAAAAACACATTTTAAGAAAAACTAATATAAAATTTATTAAAACTAACCTCCAAGTTAATATTTTCTTTATTTTTAAAGAACTAACTTTTAAGAAAGAATTCAAATCATTTAAGTCATCAAATCTATTCTAAAAGAAAAGAAAACTACATAAATTTTCTAAAAATAAAAGGATTCAATCACTAAATGTTTTTTTTTTTAAATCATGATTCTTCCCTTTAAGACACTATTTATAATAAAAATATAAATCATTAAATGACAAGTGCAAAGAATTGGGGTAATTCTTAAAATATTTATTTAATAGGGAGTTTTAAAAAATAATAAGATATACGCTTCAATTATATTATAGTAGAGGAACTCCATTTAAGCACTTATAGCTTAAAGTAATTAATTTCTTTATAAGAGTATATATATATATATATATATATATATATATATATTAAGCAAAAATCCCTTGCGAGGCCTTTTAGTCTAAGAGAAAATGCACAGGGGTTCTACACTGTCAAAGTTACCCGGGAGTTGCACCCGACCCTGCCCGCACCAACATTATCAATTGGATTTTGGATACCCAATTCAGATTTTTTGTAGGGTGGAGATTTGAACCTGGGACCTCCCTTGGAGGATTTCCCTCTCCTCTCCAAATCACCTACAACACCTGGGTTATAGGAGTAAATATTAATAACAAACAAAAAATTGAACATTGTTACAACATAAATTATTGACTACTCATCTTCATAATTTGTTTTTACAAAAATAAAGGTGCATCATCATTTTTCTTAAAAGTCGTGTTGGCCTCACTTCCACTTGATGCCAGAGCCTTCTTCCTTTTTGAGCACAACAACTCCCATAATAAGGATGAATGCATCTAAATATGAATGCAATGGTTACTTTTCTACTGGCTACCCAACAACATTAATAATATTGCTCCACTATAAGGTACATTTTAAAAGTAACTAAAACAAAACTATAGAAGAAATACTCATTGATATGGATTAATATAATTCTTATTATAGATGTATTTAAGAGATGACAACTATCTTAAGGGCTTCACTAATTTTACTCAGTCACCAAAATATATTAGCTTCTTAGGAAAAGGGAGACTAGAGTTTTAATTAATACAATCAAATCTGGTTTACTTTAAAAATAATTGTAATGAAATCTTGTCAAAAACCAACATATATACACATAAGAGTAAGTGGACAACAAAATAACTTAATGAATTCACACTTTCATAAATATAAAGTAACTAGGCCTCTTAAATATTCTCAGGTGGCACAAGATATTTTCAAACATCAAGAGGAGAGCTTGGTTAATGGTATTTCCAACATTATACAGTTAGTAGTAAATATTTAAAATAAAATATATGTTTTATGATGTTTGAAAAACATAATTAAATTATATTGGTATAAAGTTATTTAATAAGAAGAATCAAAAGGAGCGATATAAAAATAATAAACATAACATAGTCACTATTAATTTTGGTAGATACTAATGGTTGATATATGAGGTAAAGTAAAAGAAAACATGGCTTTTCCATAACCTTACTCAACATCATCCCAAGTGAGCATTATTTTAAAATAGCAAAACTACCCATTTAATTATCAAACTATGCAAAATTAGATTATTAATTTTGGTAGATACTAATGGGTGATATACAAGGTGAAGTAAATTAAAACATGGCTTTTCCATAAACCTACTCAACATCATCTCAAGTGAACATTATTTTAAAATAGCAAAACTACCCATTTAATTATCAAACTATGCAAACTTATATTAGTCTAAAGAATTGGGGTAATTCTTAAAATATTTATTGAATTGGGATTTTTATAAAAAAATAAGACATACGTTTCTATTATATTATAGTAGAGGGACTCCATTTAAGCACTTATAGCTTAAATTCTACAATAAGAGAAATTAATTTCCTTAAAATATTTATTGAATAGGGATTTTTACAAAAAGAATAAGACATACGTTTCTATTATATTATAGTAGAGGAACTCCATTTAAGCACTTATAGCTTAAAGTCTACAATAAGAGAAATTAATTTCTTTATAAGAGTAAATATTAATAACAAATAAAAAATTGAACATTGCTACAACATAAATTATTGATTATTTCTCTTTATAATATTTTTTTACAAAATTAGAGGTGCATCATCATTTTTGTTAAAAGTCGTGTTGGCCTCAATGCCACTTGATGCTAGAGCCTTCTTCATTTCCTAGAACAACAAATATTTTCAAAGAATTTTTGCTCGAAATCAAAATGACTCCCATAATAAGGATGAATGATGAATGCATCTAAATATGAATGCAATGGTTACTTTTCTAATGACTACTCAACAACATTAATAATCTTGCTCCACTATAAGGTACATTTTAAAAATAACTAAAAAAAAACTATAGAAGAAATACTCATTGATATGGATTAATATAATTCCTACTATAGATGTATTTAAGATATGACAACTATCTTAAGGGCTTCACTACTTTTACACAGTCACCAAAACATATTAGCTTCTTAGGAAAAGAACCAGTAAGACTGGTGCAGAGTAGGGACTAGTACTAGGCCGAATGACACGCACCTTGAGTAATTCTTGTATCATCTTCTCAATCTCGGACTTCATGGCATGGGGGTACCTGTACGGTCTGATATTAGGAGGTGTACTATCCGACAATAATGGAATGGCATGGTCATGAGAGCGATGTGGTGGTAGTGTGGTTGGTTCTGAAAAGATGGCCTCATGTTTGTGGAGAATCTGTTGCATTTTTGGTGGGATTTCACCCATTGGGGATGTGGATGGTTGGATGGAGAATAGTTGTGCAATGACCCCACGTGATGATTTCTTTAGCAATTTCTCCATGCCATTTGAACTGATAATTTGAGGTGTTCCTGCTGGGGAGCCCTTGATGATGTGTGTTTGTCCATTCTGGGAGAACTGCATCCAAAGTTCAGCAAAGTTCCAACTGATAGTGCCCAATGTACTCAACCATTGAGATCCCAAAACAATATCACATCCACCCAACTGGAGGGCAAACATGTCCTGCTTGAGTGCATAGTCCCCTATCTAGATTTTAACATTGTGACACTTTCCTTTACAAGGTAAGGTTCCCCCATTGGCTACCATGACCTTAAAGGAATTACAAGTGTGGATATAGCAATTTGCCCGCTGAGCAACTCTAGGGTCAATAAAGTTGTGCATGCTTCCCGAATCCAGAAGGATGGAAAGACGTTGGCCCTTGAAAAATCCTGTAACCTTCATGGTTTGAGGAGTAGTAATGCCTGCAAGGGCATGAACTGTAATTGCTGTCTCAGGTTCCTGTTTCACTTCTTCTTATGGAGGAGGTGTTTCTAGAGGGTCCTCATCCTTATCACTCTCATCAGAGGTATCAGGTTCTTTAACATCTATCGGGAACAATTTTTTGTGTGCACACTTATGCCCTTTGAAAAACTTTTCATCACAATTGTAGCATAATCCTTGGGCATGACGTGCATCCATCTCTTCGGTGGTGAGGCACTTTGGTGCAGCAGGTTTAGTATCAACTAGGTGTTGGGCTCTAGGAGGAAATGAAGGTCTATTTTGCAGAAACTTTGATGGGCGTCTTTGGGCAGAGAGTTTAGATTTGACCAAACGGGCCAAACTGATAGATTCCATCATAGTTCGTGGTTTCAACATTTTTACTTCCGCTTGGAGTTCCACCTTCAACCCATTGATATAACAACTCTGGAAGAACCCTTCACTCAATCCTCTTGTCCTATTGGCCAATTTTTCAAATTGAGCTTGGTACTCTCGGACTGACCCTTTTTGTTGTAGTTTGGTCAAGGCTCCTATAATGTCCTCATACTCACTAGGACCAAAACAAGTGAGTAGTTGGGATTCAAAATCCTCCCAAGAGAGATTTGGGTAGGCAAGACGCAACCATTGAAACCAGTGTAGAGCCTCAGATTCCAAGTTAAAGGAAGCCATCTGGACTCGATGAAATATGGGTACATTATGAAGTTAAAAGAATTGGTCAACCCGACATAGCCACCCATCAACATCCTTCCCACTAAATTTGGGAAAGTCCAATTTGGGCATTCTAAAGGGTGGATCATGGTCACGATTCCTTGTAGAACTCTCAGCTTGGTATTCTGATTTGGGTGGTTCTCTTCTCAGTTTGCTGTCCACTTCTGTCAGTGCTTCTTCTAGGCGGTTGCTAGTGGCCTCTTGCTCTAGGCGAAGACCTTGGACTTCTTCCCTTATGGAGTGAAAAGACGAGTTCAAGTTCTCAATGGATTTTGTTAGGGATTCCAAGTGTTCTAGTTATTTCTAGTGTCCACGGGTACCCTGGGCCATTTTTTAGACCTTTTGTGACCAGTTACTAAAAATAGAATTGAATTTTTAGGACTTACTATTTTTAGTAAGTGCCCAAAAAAGTGCTTGGGTGCTATATATCAAAACGATCAGCTGAAGGAGGTGGTCACAATGAGCTATATCTCTCAACACTACTTTTTGGCACCCCAGAATTTTTTTTTTCTCCTGTTTTGCTGAGTCTAACGGTGTTTACAGATTCTAATTCTGAGCTACTGAGCAAAAGTTGGGTACTGGAGCACTATCTATAACTGGCCGTGTTTCACACTCAAGATTCTCTGTATTTTGCAGGTGACTCGATATGACGATTCTGTTCTAACCCCGAAGACCGTGAATTCCGCCTCGATCGTGTCTTGACCTCTTTGACTCGACTAACCCGACTATGACCGCCATCTGTAAATTTCTATCGTTATTCTCCGGATTGTCAACTTAAGTGTCACCCTCATGGCTTATCCTGAATGCATGTCCCTTCTATTATTTTTTTAGTAGAGGACTCCTTTCTCATATGCTCACTTTTGAAATGCAGGTTTACGAACAAGGATGTTTGGATTTTTATTTTTATTTTTTATTTTTTATTTTTTTGTGTTTTTTATAGGTTGAAGTTTAAACAAAACTAGGGAATGCTAAGTATAGGAGTATGTACCACCCATAGGCCCTCTAATATACCGACAGTGACGAACAATAGTGCTCAAACCAATATTTTAGGCCATTACTCAAGGAGGATTCCACACATACCCTTGAGCACACTACTCGCCTCTCTGACAATACGGGAGGGTAATCGTCTAGGATGCTGTGTCCTGTAGACTATGAGTAATACAAGGCTGAAGAGTTGCCTAATGGCTAAAAGTTTGTTTAATCCTAGATGGTCTCTCGATATACCCAAATTTACGTGGGAGCTCAAGTTCGTGTGCGAGTTCTGTCTGAGGCCTGGGTATTGGAGCCTGATCGCCCCTCACTTCACTAGACGCTTTATGGGCTATCTAGCTTAGCCAATAACGACAGATCCTTCATGATATTTTAAAACCCCCGGTACAGGGTTTCTACCTACTCAACTAAAATATATATATATATATATATATATATATATATATATATATATATATATATATATTTTTGTTTTTGGTCTGGAAAAAAAAAAACACTATATTTTTTTGGATTTTTTTTTTTTATAAGGAAAAACAAAAATGGGAAAACACACAAAATTTATACCTAACAGGTGGATTGGATGGCAAGAATCATTGTATTTGCAATAGAAATTGGCCCTAGAAAGCACTCTAATACCACTTGTTAAGATCCTGCTATAAAATAAACTCAAATAACACACTCTCACACAATTGCTTGGAAATAAACTCACATAAACATCATATTAATATAACAAAAATTTGCATAAAGAACAATCTCACAATAAGACAGAATCGCAGGCCTCTTCGAGGGGGCAACCTCCTTCAATACTTCATTAATTTGCAAAAAGATGGTTACATTGGTGCCTTTTTGGGTATTTAAGGAGTTTCCTTCCAAGGTTGGCTTACATGCAAAATGCCACCTGGATTACATGCATAATGCCACCCGAATTACATGCATAGTGCCACTTTGAATTACATGCACAATGCCACTCGAATTACATGCATAATTCCACATGAATTACATGCATAATGCCACACGAATTACATGCACAATGCCACCTATCTAGCATGTGTTACATAAAAAGGGTGCCATTTGTCATAGGCACTACCTAAGCTAAAACTTAGAACATTAAAAAATATTAATCATGGGTACTAGCCATGTTCACTAGGAATTATTACATCAGGGAAGTTATTACATTAAGGGTTAGGATGAGATCCTAACACTTTTAAAAAAGAATAAGATATACACTTCAATTATATTATAGTAGAGGAACTCCATTTAAGCACTTATAGCTTAAAGTAATTAATTTCTTTATAAGAGTATATATATTAAGCGAAAAACTCCTTGCGGGACCTTCTAGTCTAAGAGACAATGAACAGGGGTTCTACACCATCAAAGTTACCTGGGAGTTGCACCCGACCTTGCCCGCACCAACATTATCAATTGGATTTTGGATACCCAATTCAGATTTTTTGTAGGGTGGAGATTTGAACCTGGGACCTCCCTTGGAGGATTTCCCTCTCCTCTCCAAATCACCTAAAACACCTGGGTTATAGGAGTAAATATTAATAACAAACAAAAAATTGAACATTGTTACAACATAAATTATTGACTACTCATCTTCATAATTTTTTTTTACAAAAATAAAGGTGCATCATCATTTTTCTTAAAAGTTGTGTTGGCCTCACTTCCACTTGATGCCAGAGCCTTCTTCATTTTTGAGCACAACAACTCCCATAATAAGGATGAATGCATCTAAATATGAATGCAATGGTTACTTTTCTACTGGCTACTCAACAACATTAATAATATTGCTCCACTATAAGGTACATTTTAAAAGTAACTAAAACAAAACTATAGAAGAAATACTCATTGATATGGATTAATATAATTATTATTATAGATGTATTTAAGAGATGACAACTATCTTAAGGGCTTCACTAATTTTACTCAGTCACCAAAATAAATATATTAGCAGTCACCAAAATATATTAGCTTCTTAGGAAAAGGGAGACTAGCGTTTTAATTAATACAATCAAACCCGGTTTACTTTAAAAATAATTGTAATGAAATCTTGTCAAAAACCAACATATATACACATAAGAGTAAGTGGACAACAAAATAACTTAATGAATTCACACTTTCATCAATATAAAATAACTAGGACTCTTAAATATTCTCAGGTGGCACAAGATATTTTCAAACATCAAGAGGAGAGCTTGGTTAATGTATTTCCAACATTATACAGTTAGTAGTAAATATTTAAAATAAAATATATGTTTGATGATGTTTGAAAAACATAATTAAATTAGATTGGCATAAAGTTATTTAATAAGAAAAACCAAAAGGAGCGATATAAAAATAATAAACATAACATAGTCACTATTAATTTTGGTAGATACTAATGGTTGATATATGAGGTAAAGTAAAAGAAAACATGGCTTTTCCATAACCCTACTCAACATCATCCCAAGTGAGCATTATTTTAAAATAGCAAAACTACCCATTTAATTTTCAAACTATGCAAAATTACATTATTAATTTTGGTAGATACTAATGGGTGATATACGAGGTGAAGTAAATTAAAACATGGCTTTTCCATAAACCTACTCAACATCATCCCAAGTGAACATTATTTTTAAATAGCAAAACTACCCATTTAATTATCAAACTATGCAAACTTATATTAGTCTAAAGAATTGGGGTAATTCTTAAAATATTTATTGAATAGGGATTTTTATAAAAAAATAAGACATACGTTTCTATTATATTATAGTAGAGGGACTCCATTTAAGCACTTATAGCTTAAAGTCTACAATAAGGGAAATTAATTTCCTTAAAATATTTATTGAATAGGGATTTTTACAAAAAGAATAAGACATACGTTTCTATTATATTATAGTAGAGGAACTCCATTTAAGCACTTATAGCTTAAAGTCTACAATAAGAGAAATTAATTTCTTTATAAGAGTAAATATTAATAACAAATAAAAAATTGAACATTGCTACAACATAAATTATTGATTATTTCTCTTTATAATATTTTTTTACAAAATTAGAGGTGCATCATCATTTTTGTTAAAAGTCGTGTTGGCCTCAATGCCTCTTGATGCTAGAGCTTTCTTCATTTCCTAGCACAACAAATATTTTCAAAGAATTTTTGCTCGAAATCAAAATGACTCCCATAATAAGGATGAATGATGAATGCATCTAAATATGAATGCAATGGTTACTTTTATAATGACTACTCAACAACATTAATAATCTTGCTCCACTATAAGGTACATTTTAAAAGTAACTAAAAAAAACTATAGAAGAAATACCCATTGATATGGATTAATATAATTCATACTATAGATGTATTTAATATATGACAACTATCTTAAGGGCTTCACTACTTTTACACAGTCACCAAAACATATTAGCTTCTTAGGAAAAGGGAGACTAGCCTTTTAATTAATTCAATCAAACCCGGTTTACTTAAAAATAATTGTAATGAAATCTTGTCAAAAAACAACATATATGCACATAAGGGTAAGGGTAAGTGAAAAAGAAAAGGACTTCATGGATTCACACTTTCATCGATATAAAGTAACTAGGCCTCTTAAATATTCTCAGGTAGCACAAGATATTTTCAAACATCAAGAGGAGAGCTTGGTTAATGGTATTTCCAACATTATATAGTTAGTAGTAAATATTTAAAATATATGGTCGATAATATTTGAACAACATAATTAAATTAGATTTACATATATATTTTAAAAATTATTTAATAAAAATAATAAAAAAGAGCGATAATAATAATAAGCATAAACATAGTTACTATTAATTTTGTTATATACTAATGGGTGATAGAGGAGGTAAAGTAAATGAAAACATGACTTTTCCATAACCCTACTCAACATCATCCCAAGTGAGCATTAGTTTAAAATAGCAAAACTACCCATTTAATTATCAAACTATGCAAACTTAGATTATTAATTTTGGTAGATATTAATGGGTGATATACAAGGTAAAGTAAATGAAAACATGGCTTTTCCATAACCCTACTCAACATCATCCCAAGTGAGCATTATTTTAAAATAGCAAAACTACGCATTTAATTATCAAACTATGCAAACTTAGATTAGTCTAAAGAACCAGGGTAATTCTTAAAATATTTATTGAATAGGGATTTTTACAAAAGAATGAGACATAAGTTTCAATTATATTATAGTAGATGAACTCCATTTAAGCACTTATAGCTTAAAGTCTACAATAAGAGGAGAGCTTGGTTAATGGTATTTCCAACATTATACGGTTAGTAGTAAATATTTAAAATATATGGTCGATGGTGTTTGAACAACATAATTAAATTGGATTGACATATATATTTTTGAAGTTATTTAATAAGAAGACTCAAAAGGATCGATAAGAATAATAAGCATAGACATAGTTGCTATTAATTTTGGTAGATACTAATGGGTGATATACGAGGTAAAGTAAATAAAAACATGGCTTTTCCATAACCCTACTCAACATCATCCCAAGTTAGCATTATTTTAAAATAGAAAAACTTCCATTTAATTATCGAAATATGCAAACTTAGATTATTCTAAAGAATTGGGGTAATTCTTAAAATATTTATTGAATAGGGACTTTTACAAAAAGAATAAGACATACGTTTCAATTATATTATAGTAGAGGAAGTCCATTTAAGCACTTATAGCTTAAAATCTACAATAAAAAAAATTAATTTCTTTATAAGAGTAAATATTAATAACAAATATAAAATTAAGCATTGCTACAACATAAATTATTGACTATTCCTCTTCATAATATTTTTTTTACAAAATAATAGAGGTGCATCATCATTTTTCTTAAAATTCGTGTTGGTTTCACTGCCACTTAATGCTAGAGCCTTCTTCCTTTCTCAGCACAACAAATATTTTCAAAGACTTTTTGCTCAAAATCAAAATGACTCCCATAATAAGGATGAATGCATCTAAATATGAATGCAATGGTTACTTTTCTACTGACTACTCAACAACATTAATAATCTTGCTCCACTATAAGGTACATTTTAAAAATAACTAAAACAAATCTATAGAAAAAATTCTCATTGATATGGATTAATATAATTCTTATTATATGTATTTAAGAGATGACAACTATCTTAAGGTCTTCACTAATTTTACACAGTCACCAAAATATATTAGCTTCTTAGGAAAAGGGAGACTAGACTTTTAACTAATACAATCAAACCCTGTTTACATTAAAAATTATTGTAATGAAATCTTGTCAGAAACCAACATATATGCACATAAGGGTAAGTGGACAGCAAAAGGACTTCATGGATTCACACATTCATCAATATAAAGTAACTAGGTCTCTTAAATATTCTCATCTGGCACAAGATATTTTCAAACATCAAGAGGAGAGCTTGGTTAATGGTATTTCCAACATTATACAATTAGTAGTAAATATTTAAAATATATGGTCGATGATATTTGAACAACAAAATTAAATTAGATTGGCATAAAGTTATTTAATAAGAAGAATCAAAAGGAGCTATATATAAATAATAAGCATAACATAGTCACTATTAATTTTGGTAGATACTAATGGGTGATATATGAGGTAAGGTAAACGAAAACATGGCTTTTCCATAAACCTACTCAACATAATCCCAAGTAAACATGTTACGCCATCGTGGCTACTGGAGGAAAGTTGTCGCGATTTCATGACGTGTTGCGTCGTTGTGGTTGCTGCTGGATTTTTGTCGTGATATCGCGACATGTTGCTCCATCGCAGCCAAGGTTGGATTTTTTTCATGATTTTGCGACATGTCGCGATTTCGTGACAGGTTGACTTTTTTGTGATCAGAGGAGTCTTGTGTCACGATTTCATGACTTGTAGCTTTTTCATGGATAAAGGTGAAGTTGTTGTTTGCTGCATGTTTTCATGATAAGTTGTTGTATCTGACCTATCAGCTCTCTCAGCTAGCTTGGTATTGGTTCAAGAGATTTGGATCCAATGCAAATCTTCCTCTTCTCTTGTAATCATGTGCTTTCATTGTTTTCGGCTGGGATGTATCTTTTTTTTTTAAATAAAGGGGTAAAAATTTATTGATAAAAATTCTGGATTACAAAGTACAGCTGAGCCCCCACCCAGGACCCAATTGTAACTGATCAATGTTTTAATACAAGTTTTTTTCAATTTTTTGAAAAAAAAAAATAGCAAAACTATTCATTTAATTATAAAACTATGCAAACTTAGATTATTAATTTTGGTGGATACTAATGAATGATATACGAGGTAAAGTAAATTAAAACATATATTTTCCATAAACCTACTGAACATCATCCCAAGTGAATTTTAAAATAGCAAAACTACCCATTTAATTATCAAACTATGCAAACTTAGATTAGTCTAAAGAATTGGGGTACTTGTTAAAATATTTATTGAATAGGGATTTTTACAGAAATAATAAGACATATGTTTCTATTATATTATAGTAGAGGAGCACCATTTAAGCACTTATAGCTTAAAGTCTACAATAAGATAAATTAATTACTTTATAAGAGTAAATATTAATAACAAATAAAAAATTGGACATTGCTACAACATAAATTATTGACTATTTATCTTTATAATATTTTTTTAAAAAATTAGAGGTGCATCATCATTTTTATTAAAAATATTGTTGGCCTCACTGCCTCTTGATGATAGAGCCTTCTTCCTTTCCTAAAACAACAATAATTTTCAAAGACTTTTTTCTTGAAATCAAAATGAATCTCATAATAAGGATGAATGCATCTAAATATGAATGCAATGGTTACTTTTTTTTACTGACTACTCAACAACATTAATAATCTTGCTCCACTATAAGGTACATTTTAAAAGTAACTAAAACAAAACTATAGAAGAAATACTCATTTATATGGATTAATATAATTCTTATTATAGATGTATTTAAGAAATGACAACTATCCTAAGGGCTTCACTACTTTTACACAGTCACCAAAACATATTAGCTTCTTAGGAAAAGGGAGACTAGCCTTTTAATTAATTCAATCAAACTCGGTTTACTTTAAAAATAATTGTAATGAAATCTTGTCAAAAACCAACATATATGCACATAAGGGTAAGTGAACAACAAAATGACTTCACATATTCACACTTTCATCGATATAAAGTAACTAGGCCTCTTAAATATTCTCAGGTGGCACAAGATATTTTCAAATATCAAGAGGAGAGCTTGGTTAATGGTATTTCCAACATTATACAGTTAGTAGTAAATATTTAAAATATATGGTCGATAATATTTGAACAACATAATTAAATTAGATTGGCATATATATTTTAAAAGTTATTTAATAAGAATAATGAAAAGGACCGATAAAAATAATAAGCATAAACATAGTCACTATTAATTTTGGTATATACTAATGGGTGATATAGGAGGTAAAGTAAATGAAAACATGACTTTTCCATAACCCTACTCAACATCATCCCAAGTGAGCATTATTTTAAAATAGTAAAACTTCCCATTTAATTATCAAACTGTGTAAACTTAGATTATTACTTTTGGTAGATGCTAATGGGTGATATACGAGGTAAAGTAAATGAAAACATGACTTTTCGATAACCCTACTCAACATCATCCCAAGTGAGCATTATTTTAAAATAGCAAAACCACTCATTTAATTATCAAACTATGCAAAATTAGATTAGCCTAAAGAACTAGGGTAATTCTTAACATATTTATTGAATAGGGATTTTTACAAAAAGAAAAAGACATAAGTTTCAATTATATTATAGTAGATGAACTCCATTTAATCACTTATAGCTTAAAGTCTACAATAAGAGGAGAGCTTGGTTAATGGTATTCCCAACATTATACAGTTAGTAGTAAATATTTAAAATATATGGTCGATGATGTTTGAAAAACATAATTAAATTAGATTGACATATATATTTTAAAAGTTATTTAATAAGAATAATGAAAAGGACTGATAAAAATAATAGGCATAAACACAGTCACTATTAATTTTGGTATATACTAATGGGTCATATAGGAGGTAAAGTAAATGAAAACATGACTTTTCCATAACCCTACTCAACATCATCCCAAGTGAGCATTATTTTAAAATAGCAAAACTTCCCATTTAATTATCAAACTGTGTAAACTTAAATTATTCTAAAGAATTGGGATAATTCTTAAAATATGTATTGGATAGGGACTTTTACAAAAATAATAAGACATACATTTCAATTATTTTATTGTAGAGGAACTCCATTTAAGCACATATAGCTTAAAGTCTACAATAAAATAAATAATTTTTTTTATAAGAGTAAATATTAATAACAAATAAAATATTAAGCATTACTACAACATAAATTATTGACTATTCCTCTTCATAATCCTTTTTTACAAAAAATAGAGGTGCATCATCATTTTCTTTAAAAGTCTTGTTGGCTTCACTGCCACTTGATTCCAGAGCCTTCTTCCTTTCCTAACACAACAAATATTTTCAAAGACTTTTTTATCGAAATCAAAATGAATCCCATAATAAGGATGAATGCATCTAAATATGAATGCAATGGTTACTTTTCTACTGACTACTCAACAACATTAATAATCTTGCTCCACTATAAGGTACATTTTAAAAATAACTAAAACAAAACTATAGAAAAAATACTCATTGATATGGATTAATATAATTCTTATTATATGTATTTAAGAGGTGACAACTATCTTAAGGGCTTCACTACTTTTACACAGTCACCAAAATATATTAGCTTCTTAGGAAAAGGGAGACTAGACTTTTAACTAATACAATCAAACCCTGTTTACTTTAAAAATAATTGTAATGAAATCTTGTCAAAAATAAACATATATGCACATAAGGGTAAGTGGACAGCAAAAGGACTTCATGGATTCACACTTTTATCGATATAAAGTAATTAGGCATCTTAAATATTCTCATCTAGCACAATATATTTTCAAACATCAAGAGGAGAGCTTGGTTAACGGTATTTCCAACATTATACAGTTAATAGTAAATATTTAAAATATATGGTAGATGATGTTTGAACAACATAATTAAATTAGAGTAGCATATATATTTTTAAAGTTATTTAATATGAAGACTCAAAAGGATCGATAAAAATAAAAAATATAAACATAGTTACTATTAATTTTGGTAGATAGTAATGGGTGATATACGAGGTAAAGTAAATAAGAACATGGCTTTTCCATAACCCTACTCAACATCATCCCAAGTGAGCATTTTTTAAAAATAGCAAAACTACCCATTTAATTATCAAACTATGCAAACTTAGATTAGTCTAAATAATTGGGGTAATTCTTAAAATATTTATTGAATAGGGAATTTTATAAAAAGAATAAGGCATACATTTCAATTATATTATAGTAGAGGGACTCCATTTAAGCACTTATAGCTTAAATTCTACAATAAGAGAAATTAATTTCTTTACAAGAGTAAATATTAATAACAAATAAAAAATTCAACATTGCTACAACATAAATTATTGATTATTCCTCTTCATAATATTTTTTTACAAAAATAGAGGTGCATCATCATTTTTCTTAAAAGTCATGTTGGCTTCACTGCCACTTGATGCCAGAGCCTTCTTCCTTTACTAACACAACAAATATTTTCAACTACATTTTGCTCGAAATCAAAATGACTCGATGAATGCATCTAAATATGAATGCAATGGTTACTTTTCTACTGACTACTCAACAACATTAATAATCTTACTCCACTATAAGGTACATTTTAAAAGTAACTAAAAGAAAATTATAGAACAAATACTTATTGATATGGATTAATATAATTTTTATTATAGATGTATTTAAGAGATGACAACTATCTTAAGGGCTTCACTACTTTTACACAGTCACCAAAATATATTAGCTTCTTAGGAAAAGGGAGACTATCCTTTTAATTAATTCAATGAAACCTGGTTTACTTTAAAAATAATTATAATGAAATCTTGTCAAAAACCAACATATATGCACATAAGGGTAAGTGGACAACAATAGGACTCCACCATTGATATAAAGTAACTAGGCCTCTTAAATATTCTCAAGTGGCACAAGATATTTTCAAACATCAAGAGGAGAGCTTGGTTAATGGTATTTCCAACTTTATACAGTATATATGGTCGTTGATGTTTGAACAACATAATTAAATTAGATTGGCATATATATTTTTTAAGTTATTTAATAAGAAGAATCAAAATGATCCATAAAAATAATAAGCATGAAAATAGTCACTACTAATTTTGGTAGATGCTAATGGGTGATATACGAGGTAAAGTAAATGAAAACATGACTTTTACATAACCCTACTTAACATCATCCCAAGTGAGCATTATTTTAAAATAGCAAAACTACCCATTTAATTATCAAACTATGCAAACTTAGATTATTAATTTTGGTAGATACTAATGGCTGATATATGAGGTAAAGTAAATGAAAACATGGCTTTTCCATAACCCTACTAAACATCATCCCAAGTGAGCATTATTTTAAAATAGCAAAACTACCCATTTAATTATCAAACTATGCAAACTTAGATTAGTCTAAAGAATTGGGGTAATTCTTAAAATATTTATTGAATAGGGACTTCTACAAAAATAATAAGACATACGTTTCTATTATATTATAGTAGAGGAACTCCATTTAAGCACTTATAGCTTAAATTCTATAATAAGAAAAATTAATTTCTTTATAAGAGTAAATATTGATAACAAATAAAAAATCGAGCATTGCTACCACATAAATTATTGACTATTCTTCTTCATAATCTTTTTTTTACAAAAAAAAGAGGTGCATCATCATTTTTCTCAAAAGTCGTGTTGACCTCACTGCCACATGATGCCAGAGCCTTCTTTATTTCCTAGCACAACAAATATTTTCAAAGACTTTTTTGCTATAAGTAAAAATGACTTCCATAATAAGGATGAATGCATCTAAATATGAATGCAATGGTTACTTTTCTACTGACTACTCAATGACATTAATAATCTTTCTCCACTATAAGGTACATTTTAAAAGTAACTAAAACAAAACTATAGAAAAAATACTCATTTCTATGGATTAATATAATTATTATTATAGATTTATTTAAGAGATGATAACTATCTTAAGGGCTTCACTACTGTTACATAGTCACCAAAATATATTAGCATCTTAGAAAAAGGAAGACTAGACTTTTAATTAATTCAATCAATGTCAAAAACCAACATATATGCACATAAGGGTAAGTGGACAACAAAAGGACTTCATGGGTTCACACTTTCATCGATATAAAGTAACTAGACCTCTTAAATATTCTTAGTGGCACAAGATATTTTCAAACATCAAGAGGAGATCTTGGTTATTGGTATTTCCAACATTATACAACTAGTAGTAAATATTTAAAATATATGGTCGATGATGTTTGAACAACATAATTAAATTAGATTTAATTATGTTACTATTAAAAGGATCGATAAAAATAATAAGCATAGACATAGTTACTATTAATTTTGGTAGATAGTAATGGGTGATATACGAGGTAAAGTAAATAAAAACATGGCTTTTCCATAATCCTACTCAACATCATCCCAAGTTAGCATTATTTTATAATAGCAAAACTACCAATTTAATTATCAAAATTTATTTTAAAAAATTGGAGTAATTCTTAAAATATTTATTGAATAGGGACTTTTACAAAAAGAATAAAAGAAAAGAAATTAAGCACTTATAGCTTAATTTCTACAATAAATTAATTTCTTTATAAGAGTAAATATTAATAACAAATAAAAAATTAGGCATTACTACAACATAAATTATTGACTATTCCTCTTCATAATATTTTTTTACAAAAAATACAGGTGCATCATCATTTTTCTTAAAAGTCGTGTTGGCTTCACTGCCACTTGATGCCAGAGCCTTCTTCCTTTCCTAGCACAACAAATATTTTCAAAGACTTTTTACTCAAAATCAAAATTACTCCCATAATAAGGATGAATGCATCTAAATATGAATGCAATGGTTACTTTTCTATTGACTACTCAACAAAATTAATAATCTTGCTCCACTATAAGGTACATTTTAAAAATAACTAAAACAAAACTATAGAAATAATACTCATTGATATGGATTAATATAATTCTTATTATATGTATTTAAGAGGTGGCAACTATATTAAGGGCTTCACTAATTTTACACAGTCACCAAAATATATTAGCTTCTTAGCTTCTTAGGAAAAGCGAGACTAGACTTTTAACTAATACAATCAAACCCTATTTACTTTAAAAATAATTGTAATGAAATTTTTTCAAAAACCAACATATATGCACATAAGGGTAAGTGGATAGGAAAAGGACTTCATGGATTCACACTTTCATCGATATAAATTAATTAGGCCTCTTAAATATTCTCATCTGGCACAATATATTTTCAAACATCAAGAGGAGAGCTTGGTTAACGGTATTTCCAACATTATACAGTTAATAGTAAATATTTAAAATATATGGTAGATGATGTTTGAACAACATAATTAAATTAGATTACCATATATATTTTTAAATTTATTTAATAAGAAGACTCAAAAGGATCGATAAAAATAATAAATATAAACATAGTTACTATTAAATTTGGTAGATAGTAATGGGTGATATACGAGGTAAAGTAAATAAAAACATGGCTTTTCCATAACCCTACTCAACATCATCCCAAGTGAGCATTTTTTTAAAATAGCAAAACTACCCATTTAATTATCAAACTATGCAAACATAGATTAGTCTAAAGAATTGGGGTAATTCTTAAAATATTTATTGAATAGGGACTTTTACAAAAAGAATAAGGCATTCATTTCAATTATATTATAGTAGAGGAACTCCATTTAAGCACTTATAGCTTAAAGTCTACAATAAGAGAAATTAATTTCTTTACAAGAGTAAATATTAATAACAAATAAAAAATTCAACATTGCTGCAACATAAATTATTGATTATTCCTCTTCATAATATTATTTTTTTACAAAAATAAAGGTGCATCATCATTTTTCTTAAAAGTCGTGTTGGCTTCACTGCCACTTGATGCTAGTGCCTTCTTCCTTTACTAAGACAACAAATATTTTCAAATACATTTTGCTCAAAATCAAAATGACTGCCATAATAAGGATGAATGCATCTAAATATGAATGCAATGGTCACTTTTCTACTAACTACTTAACAACATTAATAATATTTTTCCATTATAAAGTACATTTTAAAAGTAACTAAAACAAAACTATAGAAGAAATACTTATTGATATGGATTAATATAATTCTTATTATATATGTATTTAAGATATGGCAACTATCTTAAGGGCTTCACTACTTTTACACAGTCACCAAAATATATTAGCGGCTTAGGAAAATGGAGACTAGCCTTTGAATTAAGGGTAAGTGGACAACAAAAGCACTTTACGGATTCAAATTTTCATTGATATAAAGTAACTAGGCCTCTTAAATATTCTAATTTGGTACAAGATATTTTCAAACATCAAGAGGAGAGCTTGGGTAATGGTATTTTCAAAATTATACAATTAGTAGTAAATATTTAAAATATATGGTCCATGATGTTTGAATAACATAATTAAATTAGATTGGCATATGTATTTTTAAAGTTATTATGCCGAGAGGAGTTGCTACAATTGCATACAATGGGATGGGAGGTAAAGATGTCATACATGTCACACCGTAAACAATTTTTTATTATTATTAAAAAATCTGACATTAACAAAAACATTTAAAATATTTAAACCAAAACAACCGAGTAACCAATCATTGCAAACATTTAAAATATTTAAACTATGTATGTATGTTCCAAGAACAAACAAAACCATATAAGCCCCTTCATATTGATAACTCTCAGCATTTTTAGACATATATCATTTATATCTAAGCTAGTTATGCTGAGAGGCGTTCCTACAATAGAAGACAGGGGGTGGGAGGCAAAGAGGTCATACATGTCACATCGTAAACAATTTTTTTTCTTTATTAAAAAATCTAACATTAACAAAAAAAAATTGTTTACGACATGACATGTATGACCTCTTTGCCTCCCACTCCTCGTATGCTATTGTAGGAATGCCTCTCGGCGTAACTAGCTTAGATATAAAGGATATATATCTAAAAATACCGAGAGTTATCAATCTCGACACGCCTATCTTGGAGATCACACCACCGAGAAATGAGATAGGTGCTTCGAGATTGATAACTCTCGACGTTTTTAAATATATATCCTTTATATCTAAGCTAGTTTAATAAGAAGACTCAAAAGTAACGATAAAATTAATAAGCATAAACATAGTCACTATTAATTTTGGTAGATACTAATGGGTGATATACGAGGTAAAGTAAATGAAAACATGGATTTTCCATAACCCTACTCAACATCATCCCAAGTGAGCATTATTTTAAAATAGCAAAACCTATTTAATTATCAAACTATTCAAATTTAGATTAATATAAAGAATTGGGGTAATTCTTAAAATATTTACTAATTAGGGACTTTTACAAAAACAATTAGACATACCTTTCAATTATATTATAGTAGAGGAACTCCATTTAAGCACTTATAGCTTAAAGTTTACAGTAAGAGAAATTAATTTATTTATAAGAGTAAATATTAATAACAAATAAAAAAATTTGAGCATTGCTACAACATAGATTATTGACTATTCCTCTTCATAATATTTTTTTACAAAAATAGAGGTGCATCATCATTTTTCTTAAAAGTCGTGTTGGCTTCACTGCCACTTGATGCTAGAGCCTTCTTCCTTTCCTAGCACAACAAATATTTTCAACTACTTTTTGCTCGAAATCAAAATGACTATGAATGCATCTAAATATGAATGCAATGGTTACTTTTCTACTGACTACTCAACAACATTAATAATCTTACTCCACTAAGGTACATTTTAAAAGTAACTAAAAGAAAATTATAGAAGAAATACTTATTGATATGGATTAATATAATTTTTATTATAGTTGTATTTAAGATATGACAACTATCTTAAGGGCTTCACTACTTTTACACAGTCACCAAAATATATTAGCTTCTTAGGAAAAGGGAGACTAGCATTTTAATTAATTCAATGAAACCTGGTTTACTTTAAAAATAATTATAATGAAATCTTGTCAAAAACCAACATATATGCACATAAGGGTAAGTGGACAACAATAGGACTCCACCATTGATATAAAGTAACTAGGCCTCTTAAATATTCTCAGGTGGCACAAGAAATTTTCAAAAATCAAGAGGAGAGCTTGGTTAATGGTATTTCCAACTTTATACAGTATATATGGTCATTGATGTTTGAACAACATAATTAAATTAGATTGGCATTGAAAGCATGAGATTTCGGAAAATAAAACACTAATTACAATGAAAACAACTAGCTTGATGCATGAAATAACACGAATATAATCACATCAAAAGTGAGAGCACAACCCTTTTTATTCATGTGGTTCCAACTCGGTTACAATACGTCTCCTCCCTTTTCAAGGGCTGGGAGAGTTAGCATGTTTCCATTACAACAAATGAATAATGATCTTCTTTTCCGCATGTCCACGTTTGAAACGGGTGGGCCCAAGTGTTGCTGCCGCTTATGCCGATGAATCCTTGCTCCTTGATGTTCTTCCTACGTTCAAAGAAACAACAAACCGTTTACTAGCACCTGTAACAAGAAAATAGAACGTAATGCAAGATAACATGCAATTGAAAACGTAATGCAGGTGTAGAACATCTAAAGTGTGATATGAGATATATTCGCTAAACTATTTAATAGTTTAAAACGTAATGCAAAATATATTCATAATGACTATTCTCTGCTGCCGAGCATCACCAAAAAGTTGTTGCCTGCAACTAATTGTTGCATATATACGACAAACTAATCGCTGCAACCTGCTATTCTGACAGAGAACCAAACATATACACAGACATGATATATTTGATAATTGTCTTATCATATATATATTTGAACACTGTTGATTGCAAGATATATTCGAACATAAAAACATAACTATTTAAATACTGTTAACTGCAGGATATATTCAAAAATAGCATAAATTAAATTAAAACTAAGAATGTGCGTGGGGTGCCCAAGCGGGCCGCCCCCGTTAAAACTTGATTTCGGTGCCAATCCACTAAGGAAGGGCCCAAAATCTCTCAGGTTGTGATGTCGTCGAATTGATGGGTTGCTATGTCCAATGTTGGGTCTGAAGGTTTAGTATCACGCTTCTGAAAACCACCCACCAACCTCTCTTGCGAAAGATATTATGGATGTGAAAAAGGTGAATCAAAACAGATGCAATCGGTTCTCTGGTTTAGCAGCACTTCATTGCATTAAAAAAAATGCTTGTTAACCTCCTTTCTGGGCGAGAAAGTCCGTCGTTTTATAGACCCACAGGGTCTCTTTGGAAGGGGCACACAGGGATGCCACGTGGTGGCCATGCCTTCTCAAAAGGGAGGAGACTCCGCCTTGACTAAGGCTTACTTGACTGCCCTTGTGATAGTCCGCTAACTGCCAATCTGCCCACCTATGCGCGCATGCACAGCAGGCGGCAATAACTGACTGTCCTCGGCTGCCACTTGTTGAATGTCTGCTTTGATGGCTTTAACGGCACTTTTGAATGCTTGACTTCTGCCTTTGATTGATTAAATTTGCCTTTGATTGATTGAATGTCTGCTCGAGTATTTTAATGTCCGCCTAGCAAATGTGAAGTTCGTCACGATATCGTGACATCGCGATATCACGACACTTCGGGTGAGGCTCCCCTTTGGGCCTTAGGTGTCACGATTTCACAACGTCCCAAAATCATGACACCCTCAGCCAAAGTTCCCTTTTGGGCCTTAGGTGTCACGATTTCATGATGTCACGAAATCGTGACACCCTCGGCCAAAGCTCCCCTTTGGGCCTTAGGTGTCGCGATTTTGCGATGTCGCGAAATCTCGACACCCTCGACCAAAGCTCCCTTTTGGGCCTTAGGTGTCGCGATTTCGCGACGTCGCGAAATCGCGACACCCTCGGCCAAATCTCCCTTTCGGGCCTTAGGTGTCGTGATTTCACGACGTCGCAAAATCGTGACACCCTCGGCTAAAGCTACCTTTGGGCCTTAGGTGTCGTGATTTCGTGACGTCACAAAATTGTGACACCCTTGGCCAAAGCTCTCCTTTGGGCCTTAGGTGTCGCAATTTCGCGACATCACAAAATCGTGACACCCTCGGCCAAGGCTCCCCTTTGGGCCTTAGGTGTCGCGAAATCATGACATCGCGATTTCGCGACACCCTCGGCCAAGGTTCCCCTTTGCTTAAGGCTTGCTTGTATTTAAAGTTTGCTCTTGCTTAAGGCTTGTTTTTAATTAAAGTTTGCTCTTGCTTAAGGCTTGCTTTTAATTAAAGTTTGCTCTTGCTTAAGGCTTGCTTTTAATTAAAGTTTGCTCTTGCTTAAGGCTTGCTCTTGCTTAAGGCTTGCTTGCTTGCTTAAGGCTTGTTAAAATGACCAGCTTTTCTTTGTTTACTTTCCGACCTTCTAAACTACTGTGTAAGTGGCTAGGACCACTGTTTGACCTCTGAGGGCTGCCCTGAAAGCTATGTGTGTCAATGCGATCAGTGTTTATAGTCACTTAATCGGATTGGTGCTATTTTTGTGTCTACAGATGCCCCTTTTTTGGAAGCACTGCGGGTGACGCAGTGCTGAGCAAAAATAGATGACCAAAGCACTAATGATTAGGGTTTCTTGGTAACCTAACCAACTTTTGATGCCCCAAGTATGGAAAGGGCATGCATTCTTGAATCCTTGCTTCTGACGAGCTAAGGAATTTGATTTCAAGTGTTAACCTATTTTGGTGAGGTGTGACTTGAGCTTGGACATTGATCAGTCATGATTAGGCAAAGGGCGTAACCATTTGTCCACAGGGGGAACCTTGTGTTCATGCTTCGGGAATGCCAAGTGTTTGATCAATTTGATTGCTGCTTGTTTACTGCCCCAAGCAGGAGCGTAATTGTCTTTTTCAATGATTCTCTGAATGCATGCCATTGCCCTGATTGGGTGTGTGCTTATTGATTGGTGACTAAGTGTGACTACCCCATTAAGCGACGAATCGATGAGGGAATGACCTTCATGAGAAAAGTGACGAGTCGCTAGACCCAAGATGACTTGTGCAAGGGTGCCTTTAGATGTTTTATCATTTAAGCCTATGCAATTTCTCGACATTTGGACCTATTTTTGGTGGGTGTTAACCCTTTTGGTGATGCCATAATGGGGTGAAATCATCAAAAACCCGTCTTCCCGTGGAGCGGTCCGGCTATGGTAGCCTTCTTGGGGAAGTAGGAGAGTGACAATTTGATCCCCGACATCGATTTTTTTATGCCAAGAGGTTAAGTGCAAGAGCACTTGTGTCCGGCAATGCTTATTGCTTATGTTTTTGTGTTACATTTTTGTGATGTTCTTGTTGTTTTGATTTTCTTTCTTTGTGTATATGTCATGATTTTATGTTATGCACAATGATTGATGTTGATGGGTGCATGCTACTTTATATTGATGGATGCATATGGTATGATAAATGCGATTGTTGTATGTTGATTTATTTTGATGGATGCATATGTTGTGATGAATGCAAATGTTTTTTATTTATATGTGATATGCAGAAAATGAAATGGATGGATGGACTTTGTGATGTTTGGCTATGGCACCATAGACTATTTAGAACTCTATTATTTTGTCTTTTAGGCGATTGCTGTGATGCATGACTTTGTATGTATACATGTGGTTTTTTTTTTTTGTATTTTCTAATGGTATTGTAAGGATGAAATGTAGCGCAGTTGGTTTAGAAATGTAGCTAAGGTTTTCTGAGACTCAGATGGTTTTAACTTACTAACCATGACTGTACTTTATCTTACAAGACTTTTGAACAAGGTATGAATCGGACTTGTTTTTTACCAAGCTATTTCACATCCTTGTGTGTGCAATTGAGTTCATTTATGTGGTATTTGTCAGGATACGGCTAGTGCCAGATGGGCTTTCAACCGAACCTGTACTGAGGATCACCTAATTAGCTCCACTAACTCCTTTGTTGTATTTAGTTATATTAATTTGTGATGTTATCCAGAATACCATAAGCTAGCTCATCCTTATAAAAACATTGGTCTGCACACACGCAAAGCGAATGTGACAGACATATCATCATGCGGGTAGGATACCACCATTGCCATATAGGCTATCAACCAAACCTGTAATGAGGATCACCTAGATGGTTTTCGAATGTTGAGAATTCCAAGGATTCAAGTTCAAGATATTTGTTGGCTGACTGATTTAGAAATTTGCTGATCTATATAGTGATGAAGATCACTGTTTATTTTCTATTAATTCTTTTTGAGAAAGGATTTTGAATAGTAGTGATAACCACTGTTATTTGATTTTGTATTTTGAGTATTGTGAGTTTGGGTTGGTGAGTGGTCTTGATCCTTGTGGACTTGGGGATTACTACCCATCCTTTGCAGGGACGTGTAGTACGAATCCTTACGACGTTAGGGACCAAGGGGGTGATGGAGATTATGCAATAAGGGCATTGATCTGTTAGGCCTTGGGGATGACTACCAATCCTGGTTAGGGGCAGATAGTATGAATCCTTACAACTTGGAGACCAAAGGTGAATGGAAAGTGTTAGGATGATGATTTGTTGGAATTTTTTTTGTGAATGGTGTTGATCCTTTTAGGTCTTGGTGTAGACACCAAAACAACACCAATCCGATTATGTGACTACAAACACTGATTGCTTTGAAAAACATAGCCCCCAGGGCAGCCCTTAGAGGTCAAACAGTGGTCCTAACCACTTTCATAGCAATTTTGTAAGGTCAAGAAGCAATTTGGCACATTCAAGCACTTTGTCCAGTATTCGTCTCACCCAGGGACGAATACTAACTAGGATTCATCTCACCCAGGGACGAATTCTGAAATCATCTCTGGTCAAGACGAATTCCAGGTTTAACGGGAAAAAAGAAAAATGCCGCCAAGTGGCAGCCAAGGATAGTCAATTATTGCCTCCTGCCATGCATGCGCGTGTAGGTGGGTAGGTTGGCAGTTAGTGGACTATCACAAGGGCAGTCATGGAAGCCCAAGTCAGGGAGGAGTCTCCTCCCTCTTGGGAAGGCATGGCCACCACATGGCATCCCTGCATGCCCCTCCAAAGAGACCCCATGGGTCTATAAAATGGTGGACTTTCCCACCCAAATCAGGACAGATTGGAGGCATTTTCAAGCAATGAAGTGCTGCCCGATTGAACACCCATTTGCATCTTTTTTTGATTCGCCTTCTCACATCCATTAATCTCTTTCACAAGGGAGGTTATTGGGTGGCTTTTGGAAGCGTGGATCTAACCCAAATCCAAAATTTGACCACCTTAAACCACCAATTTTCCGACACCCCAATCCAAGAGATTTTGAGCCCATCCCTAGTGGATTGGCATCAAAATAAAGTTCTAACGGTGGGCGGCCCAGTTGGGCACCCCACACTTTTCTTTTAAGTTTCATTTTAATTATCACTTATTCATCTCTATTCTATGCTATGTTGTTTAAGTAGTCTCTAATTTCGATTTCATAGAATTTTGATCACACGTTATCATGCTTTGTCGATTGTATAGCTCTCACTGACTTGCAGGTGGCGATATCGAATTCCTGAAGATAGAGGCCAAATTGGGATAATCTGACCATCTGAGTCGTCCCAAAATGGCCCCAATTACGTAAAACCTCTGTTTGCAGGTGTTTTGGAGGTCCCAGGAGTCAACATTGGAGCAGTATCACTTCGGCTTTTCTAACACAATCGAATTCGTCTCACCCAGGGACGAATAGCAGTCGAAATTCGTCCTGCCTAGGGACAAATTCCAGTTGAAAGCAGATTGGCCGATTGTTTCAATGGCAGTGGCCCTCTGGTAATGTCTTTTGTCCTTTGTCAGGTTTTTAGGTCATTTAGATTCACTTTATTCACTGTTTTAGACAATTGTTCATATGCATCTTTTGGCAATTTCAAAGAACAAACTTTCCTTTTTGTCACAGGTGCTACTAACGCCTTGTTTGTTTCTTTGATTGCAAGAGGAGCAACAAGAAGTGAGGAGTCATCAGCATAAGCGATGGCAACACTCTGGCCTGCCCATTTCAAAAGTGGGCATGCGAAAGAGGGATAATTGATCATGATTGTAACCAAATCCATTTAACGCTCCTAACCCCTAAAAAGGGAGGAGGCAATTTTGTAACCGTGGTTAAAGAGTTTAATAAAAGGGTTGTGACTTCTCTAAATTCTTGTAACTGATTTCAATCAATTTGCCTCTTTCGTTTAATGCACTTCATATTCTAGGACTTAAGCGTTATTTTGATTTGAATGCATCGAAGTAGTTTTCCTTTCTAAAAGCTTCCGGAATCTCATGCTTTCACTTGGGGATGACTACCCATCCTTGGCAGGGACGTGTAGTACAAATCCTTACAACTTTGGGAACCAACCATGATTGAGATTTGGTAGTGGTGAAAACCACTGTATATGGAGGTGAATGGATAGGAAAGAGCTTGTCCTTTTGTCAATTCTCAGCATTCTGGAACCATTCACATGGGGGGATGAGCAAGATAACCGTTTCACTTATGGTGACCTAGATTACTACACAGGTTTCATCTTTCGTTCACAAAACTTGGGAATTTTTATGTGTTTTAATTTGTGTTTGGATGTTATGTAACAAGGTGTATTTCAAGTGTAACTCTACCTTCATAAAATATGTCTGACTTGATACATTGCATGGCTAAAGAGCAAAATGATGACTGAATCACGAAAACTCTTGATACATTAAAAGACCACTGACTCTAGTGTGGTAAAAGCAATGCATGGTGTTTTTGTTGTTTTTGTAAAATGGAACAGTGGGGAACAAGATGGACTAGCAAAGCAATTACAACCTATGGTGCCTTTGACCTGTACGACCACAAATATGCAATGTATGGATGCAATGTTTGATGCAGCTACATATTTTTGTATTTTTGATGGATTGATTTTTGTGAATATGAAGATGAAGTGCGAGAAGAGCTCTCTATTGATGAATTTGAGTATGCCTAGAAATGAGATGCAAATTTTTGTTGTTTTTGATGATTTTTGTTGTTTTTGAATTTTCTTGATTTTTGACCAAGCGATTGTGGAAATCCTTGGAGCATTTTGGGATTGACCAAGCAATTTTAAGGATCCTTGGAGCCTTTTGGGATTGACCAAGCGATTTTAGGGATCCTTGGAGCCTTTTTGGGATTTTACCAAGCGATTTTAGGGATCCTTGGAGCATTTTTGGGATATGGCTCTCTTAGATATGGAATGGTCGCAAATGACTGATATTCAAGGGTTCTGTTTCCTTGATACCATCAAGAGAAGCTAGTCGGTATGTCCCGGGTCCTATTTTGCTATCAATGACATATGGACCTAACCAATTTGCCGTAAACTTGTCCCTTAGGTGGGACGAAAAACTAGAATTTTGTTGGTTTTCTTTCAAAACCAAATCACCAACCGAAAAGTCTCTGAGGTGAACTTTCATGTTGTAAGCTTTCTTAAGTCACTCTTGATAAATACGTAAATGCTCAAGAGCATTAATGCGTCGTTCGTCAAGCAACGTAAGCTGGTCTAATCGGGCCTGCCATGCAGAGTCATCATCGATGAACTCCTGCATTGATATGCGCAGGGAAGGAATCTCCAATTCTAGAGGCATGACTACCTCGGAGCCATACATGAGCAAAAACGGAGTGGCCCTTGTGGGTGTCTAAATGCTAGTGCGATAGGCCCAAAGGGCAAGTGGGATTTGAATGTGCCAATCCTTATGACTGTCTGTGATGGTCTTTTTAAGTATGGCAACTAGCATTTTGTTTGACACTTCTGCTTGCCCATTCGCCTACGGATAATAGGGTGTCGAAAAGCTGTGTTGAATCTTGTACTTTGTGGTTAAAGCACGCACGTCTTTGTTCTTGAAAGTTGTCCCATTATCTGAGACTATTTTGTATGGAATACCAAAATGACATATGATGTTATGTAAAATGAACTCCATAATGCGGGGTCCTATTGTAGAGGTAAGCGAAATCGCTTCCACCCACTTGGTAAAATACTCTGTGGCCGTTATGATAAACGTGTGATGGCCTGACGACACAAGGGAGATCTTTCCAATTAGATCAAAGCCCCACTGTGAGAATGGCCAAGCAGACTAGATTGTCTGCAAGGCCTGGGAAGGTACATGCATCAAATTGGCATGATGTTGACACTTCACGCACTTCTTGACATATGCGCAACAATATCTCTCTAAAGATGGCCAATAATAGCCCATGCGAAGAATGCGCCTTGCAATGGCCATACCACTGAAGTGGCCACCACATGTACCATTGTGCGCTTGGGTGACTGCCCAAGTGGACTCTTGCTGGTCCAAACAACGAAGGAGGATTCCTTCATAGTCGCGACGATACAAAATGTCTCCTATCAAGACATACTTAGCCGCTTTCTGCTTGAGTGCTCATTTTGCAGCATGAGTCAATCCAAGCGGGAGATTACCTAACTTGAGGTAATCTCTAATGGGTAAATACTAGTCCTGTTGATCAGAAACCTCGATAGTATGAATAGCCAATCCCTCTTGAAGTTCATCCCTAGCAAACGCTGAATGGGATAGAACCTGTAAGAATAGCATTGTGTTGCTATTAATGGGAGTAGGGGATAACAAGGACCCCCAGTTGGCGCGTTTCAGACGATCTCGAATTCGAGAGAACTTCTTCGAGGATGGTTCAATATGGATCATGTGGATTCCTGGCGTCAAGTCAGAGCTTGCACGCCCCTTCGTGGATTGCGATAAGGTTTTGACTTGAATGGTTGTCATATCACCAGAGAGGTCTTGTAGGATTAGTTACCCCAAAGAGGCCATTGTGTCCGCAAAACAATTCGATGATCGAGGGAGTGCCTCGATGTCATACCACTCAAGTTTTTCTAGGAATTTGTCCATGAGGGCTTTATAAGCCTGTAGGACTGGGCATTTGCATTGATATACCCCTTTGAATTGATTGACTATTAACAGTGAATCACCAAAGATGTTCAGTCGTTTGATGTTCATGGTGATTGCTATCTGAAGACCTAGGAGCAAGGCTTCATACTCTGCATTATTGTTGGTGCACGGGAAGTTTTTTTTAAATGACAGGGGCATTGGAGCACCCTACGGTGTGAAGAATACAATTCCCATGCCACCACCTTGCTCACATTTAGAACCATCGAAGAATAGGGTTATGTCGGCTTGTGACTCAGGCTCATCAAAATCTGGTGATTCTGAGACATGGAAGACCCCATCATCGGGTAGTTCTATGACCAGAGGCTTATCATCTTCAAGAGGAGCCTCTGCTAGTTGATCGGCTATGACTTGTCCTTTGATAGATTTTTGTCCAATAAACTCTATGTCAAATTTCGTCAACAACATGATCCATTTTGTCGTGCGACTACTATGATAAGTACGACTCATCATGTATCGCAATGGATTCTCCTTAGACACAACATACATAGTGTTGCTCAACATGTAGTGGCGTAGCTTTTTGGTAGCAAACACCACTGCCAAGTAGAGTTTCTCAACGTATGCATAGTTAAGTTCATAATTGACCAGGGTGTAGCTAAGATAGTAAGTAGTCTGTTCCTTGTGAAGTTCATTCTTCTGGGCTAACATGGCACCCAGTGCCACCTCAGTAGCTGAGATGTATAAGTAGAACGACACTCATGGTCTAGGTGGTGCCAATATTTGTGGTGAAACCAGGTATTGTTTGATCTCGTCAAAGGCTGACTGGCACTCGTCATCCCAGTGAAATGTAACCCCCTTGTGCAATAATTTGTTCATGGATCGGCACTTGTCAGATAATTGTGCTATGAAGCGTTTAATCGACGCGACCTTTCCCTCCAGACTTCTGAGCTGCTTGATTGTAGTTGGGGGAACCATTTCAAGGATTGCCTTGACTTTCTTTGGGTCCACCTCGATTTCTCGCTTTGAGACTATGAAACCCAAGAGTTTTCCAGATGTGACACCAAATATGCACTTATTGGGGTTTAGTCTAACTTTATGCTCCATGAGGCGATCGAGGATCTTGCTTAAGTCATCGATATGATTTGAGTGCAAAAGAGACTTGGCTAACAAATCATCCATGTAATCTTCCAAAGTTTTGTGCATGTAATCATGGAAGATATATGTCATGGCACGTTGGTAGGTAGCGCCAGCGTTTTTAAGGCCAAAAGGCATGACCTTATAACAAAATGTCCCCCAAGGCGTTGTGAACACCATTTTTAGTTGGTCTTTAGGATTGATACGAATTTGATTGTATCCTGAGAAACCATCCATGAGGGAAAGCATTTCGTGACCTGTTGTAGCATCTACCAATGCGTCGATGCTCGACAATGGGAAATCATCCTTAGGACTCGCTTTGTTTAGATCTCAAAAATCGATGCATATGCGAATCCTCCCGTCGGGCTTCTTGATGGGAACCATGTTGGACAACCATGGCGGATAATCCACGCAGATGACAAACTATGCATCCAACAGCTTTTGCAATTCATATTTGACCATCAAGGCCACTGTTGGGTGCATCTTACGTAGTTTTTGCTTTACAGGCTTGATTGTCGGATCAAGCGTTAAATTATGCGTGACTAGTTGCGGGTCTAGTCCTAGCATATCCTTGTACGACCATGCAAAAAACTCCTTCTTCGCTTTGAGAAGGGCAATGTAGTCGGCTTGCTCTTCGGGGGAAAGACTTACCCCCAGCTTGATAATCTGTGGATTCATTGGATCTGTGCCGATATCTACATCAGTCATCTCCTCGACTGACATGTGGGATCCGTCCTCCAACTGATGTGGAGTCGGGATCAAATGGATATCATTAGCTGAATTTAGATCTACGTTGGGAACCTCGGGTTCCTCTTTAGCTTGAAAAATATCCTAAGTTGTCCCTGGGGTAAAATGAGGCATTTCATCGAAATTCCAGTACTCTGATGGTGATAAAGGTGAATTGATGCGATCCCATTCGATGGCATCTATGTCTAGATGCAATGACCATGCTGGATCGGTCGGATTGTGGATGGGTGCAATCAAATCAATGGATATCATGTGGATGGAATGAATTTGGTCTCCATTACCACGGGTATGATAACTTGAATCTTCTGGATGCTCCCTATACTCTGGATCTGGCTCTATGGGAACAGGCACGAACAGATCGGCCCTATGTGCAAATAGGAGAACAGGGTCTTCCCTCAGCACTGATGTCATGATAGGATCTTAGGTTGGATGGTGCTCATCATGAATTTTGAGCCATGGATCCAACACTTGGTCCCACCCCGCTGGGTCTACCCACCATTCATGCCCTAACCTTATGCCCATTTGTCCCATCAGATCTTCATGAGTTAAAGGGTGATTATGCCATCGCACATGATTGAGATAGTTCATCTCAGTCTCATCTTCTGAATCACTTTCGGAGATCCAAAAATGTTCATTCTCTTTAGCAACTATTACTTGTGACATTGAGGGTTCTCCTTGTTCCAGCAAGTTTATCTGGTCCCATTGCGGTTGTTCCACTCTTGGTGGAGGGACCTGATTCTCTTGACACTGTATTGACTCAACTGGAACCTCTAAGGGGAACAACTTCAAAAATATGTCCGAACACCGTTTTGAAAGCATGAGATTCCGGGCAAAGGAAACACTAATTGCAATATAACCAAAACCAAATGCGCTTAAGTCCTAGAAACGTAAAGTGCATGAAATGGAAAAGAAACGCATTGGAAGAGACACAAGCAAATGGAGAAAACACAGCCCTTTCATTAATATCCCTTGATCTCTGTTACAATGACGTCTCCTCCCTTTTCGGGGGCTAGGAGCGTTAAAAGAATTCGATTACAATCACTCAATGTTCCTCTTTCCGCGTGCCCACGATTGCAATGGGCGGGCCAAGATGATGCCGTCACCGATGTCGATGAGTTCTTCACCTCCGCTGCTTCTCCTGCGAACAAAGAAACAACCAAGATGTCGGTAGCACCTCGCTGCAAGTGAAAAGTGTTCGTTCTTCTAAAATCATCAAAAGATGCATGCAAACATTTATCTAAAACAAGAAACAAAATGATTCTAAACAGGCTGAAAACTTGCCAGAAGACAGAAAATGTTACCAAAAGGCCATTGCCACTGAGACAGTCGGCCAATCTGCTTTCAACCGGAAATCGTCCCTGGGTAGGACGATTTTCGATCGTAAATCGTCCCTGGGTGGGACGATTTCTTCTATGTTGGGGAAGCCGAACTGACACGCTCCAATGTCGACTCCCGAGGTCTCCAAAACACCTGCAGACAAGGGGGTTATGTAATTGGGGCCATTTTGGGATGACCCAGATGGTCGGATTCTCCCAATTTGGCCTCTACCCTCGGGAATTTGATATCGCCTCCTGCAAGTCAGTGAAACAACAAAGCGACACAAAACATACTAGAATCTGATCAAAAGTTACGAAATTGCAGCTATGAGTTCACCAAACAAAATAACACAATATGCAATGTGAGAAAATAATCTAGAATGCTGAAATAAAACTTAAGAAAAGTGCGGGGGTGCCCAAGTGGGCCTCCCACCGTTGGCACTTGATTCCGGCGCCAATCCACTAGGGATGGGCCCAAAACCTCTTAGGATTGGGGGGTCGGCGAATTGGTTGATTCAGGTGTCCATGTGTTGGATTTAGGTCCGATTCAAGCTTCCAAAAGCCACCCAACAACCTCCCTTGCAAAAGAGATTGGTGGATGTGGGAAGGTGAACCAAAAGGGATGCAAGTGGGTCTTCAACTCGGCAACACTTCGTTGCTTGAAAACTCCTTCAACCTGTATATTTTGGGTGAGAAAAGTCCCACCTTTTATAGACCCATGGGGTCTCTTTTGGGAGGGAAGCACAAATGCCATGTGTTGGTCATAGGCGCCATGTGGCACTCTTGTCTTCCCATGAGGGAGGGGAGTCCTCCATTGACTTGGGCTTTCATAATCGCCCTTGTGACAGTCCTCAAACGGCCTATTTGTCCACTCACACACGCGTGCGAGGCAGGAGTCATCAATTGACTGTTCCGGGCTGCCACTTGGCCTCATTTGTCTTTTTGCCCGTTAAACTTGGAAATCGTCCTCATCGGAGACGATTTCAGAAATCGTCCTGGGTGAGACGATGGGGACGATTTCAAGTTAGCAATCGTCCCCGGGTGAGACGATTACTAGGCAAAGTGTCTAAGTGTGCCAAATTGCTTCTTGACCTCACAAAATTGCTATGAAAGTGGTTAAGACCACTGTTTGACCTCTGAGGGCTGCCCTGGGGGCTGTGTTTGTCAAAGCGATCAGTGTTTGCAGTCACATAATCGGATTGGTGCTGTTTTGGTGTCTACAAGATGCCCCTTTTTGGGAAGCGCTACGTGGTGACGCAGATGTTGAGCAAAAATAGATAACCAAAGCACTAATGATTAGGGTTTCTTGGTAACCTAACCAACTTTTGATGCCCCAAGTATGGAAAGGGCATGCATTCTTGAATCCTTGCTTCTGACGAGCTAAGGAATTTGATTTCAAGTATTAACCTGTTTTGGTGAGGTGTGACTTGAACTTAGACATTGATCAGTCATGAACAGGCAAAGGGCATTTTTATCCTCAGGGGGAACCTTGTGTTCATGATTCACGAAATGCCAAGTGTTTGATTGATTTGATTGTTGCTTGTTTATTGCCCCAAGCAGGAGCGTGATTGTCTTTGTCAATGATTCTTTGAATGCATGTCATTTTCCTTAATTGGGTGTGTGATTGTTGGTTGGTGACTAAGTGTGACTACCCCCTCAAGCGACGAATCGATGAGGGAATGACCTTCGTGAGAGAAGCGACGAGTCGCTTGACCCAAGATGACTTGTGCAAGGGTGCCTTTAGAGGGTTTACCGTTAAGCGTGTGCAATTTTTCCAACATTTGGACCTATTTTTGGTGGGTGTTAACCCTTTTGGTGATGCCGTAATGAGGTGAAATCATCGAAAATCTAACTTCCCGTGGAGCGGTCCGGCTATTGTAGCCTTCTTGGGGAAGTAGGAGAGTGATAATTTGGACCTCGACATCGATTTTCTTTGCCCAGAGTTTAAGTGCAAGAGCACTTGTGTCCAGCAATGTTTATTGCTTTTTTTTTTTTGTTGTTTTTGTTGTTTTTGATGCTTTACCCTTTTGTGACATCATTTGGGGATGAAATTGTCAAAAATCCGTCTTCCCGTGGAGCGGTCCGGCTATGGTAGCCTTCTTAGGGAGTAGGATAGTGACAATGTAGACCCCGACATCAGTTTTTCTATGCCAAGAGGTTAAGTGCAAGAGCACTTGTGTCTGGCAATGTTTATTGCTTTTTGTTTTTGTGTTGCATTTATTTGTTGTTTTTGTTGTTTTGATTTTCTTTGATCTTGTGCATGATGGTTGATGAATATGGATGTATGCATGTTGATTTATTTTGATGGATGCATATGCTATGATGAATGCAAATGGTTTTGATTTATATGTGATATGCAGATATGAAATGGATGAATGGGGTTTGTGATGTTTGGCTATGGCACCAAGGACTGTTTAGAACTCGTTATTTTGTTTTTAGGCGATTGTTGTGATGCATGACTTTGTATGTATACATGTGGTTTTTCTTTTTTTGTATTTTTTTGATGGTATTGTAAGGATGAAAAGTAGCGCAGCTTGGTTTAGAAATGTAGCTAAGGTTTTTTGAGACTCGGACGGTTTTAACTCACTAGCCAAGACTGTACTTTGTCTTACAAGACTTTTGAACAAGGTATGAATCAGACTTGTTTTTGACCAAGCTATTTCACATCCCTGTGTGTGCAATTGAGTTCATTATTGTGGTATTTATCGGGATACCGCCAGTGCCAGATGGGCTTTCAACCAAACTTGTACTGAGGATCACCTAATTAGCTCCACTAACTCCTTTGTTGTATTTAGTTAGATTAATCTGCGGTGTTATCCAAGATGCCATAAGCTAGCTCATCCACATGCAAACATTGATCTGTACGCAAGTTAATGTGATAGATATATCGTCATGCGAGAGGTTTACCGCCGGTTATCGATAGGCTATCAACCAAATTGGTACTGAGGCTTGCCTTATGACCTTTTAGAATGCTGAGAGTTCCAGGGATTCAAGGTCAACTCCCTTCTTTTCTTCAATTGTATTGGGATACTTGCTCGTTTGTAGTGATAAGATCACTGTTTATTTTGATTTGTTTTTCTTTTGAGCAAGGGATTGGGGATATGGAGTGATGAAAATCACTATCGTTTGTGCCCTTTGATGTGTGCACTCGTAAGATGTCAAGTATTTGAGTTTTGACATTTTGCAAATTTTTGATGTTTTGCAACTATTGAGAACTTAGGGATTCTTAGGGAATTGGGTAGGGAGGATGCTTGTCCTTTTGCCAACTCTAAGCATTCTTGGGGTCATTCGCACGGGGGATGAGCAAGATAACCGTTTCGCTTGTGGTGACCTGGATTACTACGCAGGTTTCATCTTTCATTCACACAACTCAGGAATTGTTTAATGTGTTCAGTTTGTGTTGGGATGTTACGTAACAAGGTGTATTTCAAGTATGACTCTACCTTCGTAAAATCTGTTCGACTTGATACATTACATGGCTAAAGAGGAAAATGATGACTGAATCACTGAAACTCTTGGTACATTTACAGACCACTGACTGTAGTGTGGTAAAAGTTATGCATGGTGTTTTTGTTGTTTTTGTAAAATGGAACAATGCGGAACAAGATGGACTAGCAGAGCAATTGCAGCCTATGGTGCCTTTGACCTATACGACCACAAATATGCAATGTATGGATGCAATGCTTAATGCAGCTACATATTTTTGTATTTTTGATGGATTGATTTTTGTGAATGTGAATATGAGGTGCGAGAAGAGCTCTCTATTGATGAATTTGAGTATGCCTAGAAATGAGATGCAAATTTTTGTTGTTTTTGATTATTTTTTATTTTTTTTTTGACCAAGTGGTTGTGGACATCATTGGAGCATTTTGGTGACCAAGTGATTGCGATAATCCTTGGAGCTTTTTGGGTTTGACCAAGAGATTGCGATAATCCTTGGAGCTTTTTGGGTGACCAAGAATTTGTGATAATCCTTGGAGCTTTTTAGGTTGACCAAGAGATTGCGATAATCCTTGGAGCTTTTTGGTTGACCAAGAGATTGCGATAATCCTTGGAGCTTTTTGTGTGACCAAGAGATTGCGATAATCCTTGGAGCTTTTTGGGTGACCAAGAGATTGCGATAATCCTTGGAGCTTTTTAGGTTTTGACCAAGAGATTGCGATAATCCTTGGAGCTTTTTGGGTGACCAAGTGATTGCGATAATCCTTGGAGCTTTTTGGGTGACCAAGAGATTGCGATAATCCTTGGAGCTTTTTGGGTTGACCAAGAGATTGCGATAATCCTTGGAGCTTTTTTGGAGTGACCAAGAGATTGCGATAATCCTTGGAGCTTTTTGGGTGACCAAGTGATTGCGATAATCCTTGGAGATTTTTGGGTGACCAAGAGATTGCGATAATCCTTGGAGCTTTTTGGGTGACCAAGAGATTGCGATAATCCTTGGAGCTTTTTGGGTGACCAAGTGATTGCGATAATCCTTGGAGCTTTTGGGATTGACCAAGAGATTGCGATAATCCTTGGAGCTTTTTGGGTGACCAAGAGATTGCGATAATCCTTGGAGCTTTTTGGGTGACCAAGTGATTGCGATAATCCTTGGAGCTTTTTGGGTGACCAAGTGATTGCGATAATCCTTGGAGCTTTTTGGGGTGACCAAGTGATTGCGATAATCCTTGGAGCTTTTTGGGTGACCAAGGGATTGCGATAATCCTTGGAGCTTTTTGGGTGACCAAGTGATTGCGATAATCCTTGGAGCATTTTGGGTTTGAATTATGGTTCTTTAGGGGATAGAGGTACCCCCAGCTTGATGGTCTTTGCACTCCGGATCTGGCTCTAGAGGTACGGGCATGAATGGATCCTCCCTAGGTGCAAATTTTGCGAAAAGGAGGGCGGGGTCTTCCCTCGGCACTGCTGTCATGATGGGATCTCGAGGTGGACGATGCTCATCTTGAATTTGGAGCCATGGGTCCAACACTTGGTCCCACCTCGCTGGGTCTACATGCCATTCATGCCCCAGCAGTATGCCCATCTGTCCCATTAGATCTTCATGAGTTAAAGCGCGGTGATGTCGTCGCGCATGTCTGAGATAGTCCATCTCAGTCTCATCTTCTGAATCGCTTTCATAGATCCAAAATTGTTCATCCTCTTCAGCATCTCGTTGCTTGCGACGTTGAGGACTCTTCTTGTTCCAGGTGAATTAATCTGGTCCCATTGCGGTTGTTCCACTCTTGGTGGAGGGACCTGATTCTCTTGAGACTGTGTTGTTTCATCCGGCACCTCTAAGGGGAACAACTTCAGAAAGATGTCCGGTAGTCGTTGATGTTCTCTTTGAGGATTACTATCCGAACTTTCACCTCTCTCTAGCAAAGGAGAGGGATTATTGTTGTTTCTAGGGGTGTTTGTTGACCATGGGAGGTAGTCTCCCAATGTGTATTCTGTATTTGGATTGGCATACGGGTCTAATGCCAATCCCCCCTTGTTGCCTATTTCTAGGCCTTGCATATTTTCAACCAAGATGTCTAATGGCAGGGGATGGTTGAACCCTACCCCTGACTTGTCATATGGCATCTGATATCTTGGTTGGCAAAGGATCCGCATCCCTTGCTCATATCTCGCCTAGCTCGTATCCATGCCAATTGCATTGGCCTAGATATTTTAGGGCAAATTCTGGGTTTGACAGATAATTGATGTTTTCAACAAAAGGTTCTTCGTCTGTTTCCTTTTGTTGGCATGGTTCAAGACCATGATCAAGGCCCCCATACACAAAATTTTTCTGGTTCGGTGGGTAGCCTAGAGGAACAATTGTCCCTATGGGAAGGCGAGGTCTTCCCATGTCCTGTACTGACTCCAATGTGGGGGTTGCCACAATGTTTTGCACTAAGTACTCCCCCAGGCCCGTACTGGCCATTTCAACAAGGATTGTTGATGATTGGGTGGGAGGAAACGGTAGTCCTTCCTGAGTCCATTCCATGTTTGGTTGTTCAGGAGTCTTGGTTTCTGTTGTGTTGGGTGTTTCCTCTGTTGATATCGTTGAGATTGTGGGCAACCTTTCTTCTAGAGGCTTAACCTCTTCCATGATTTGTTTTCCCTTGTCCTTCTGTTGGGCCATGATAGGTGGCGTTGATGATGAAGGAGCAGGTGATGAAGTCTCACCTGGCTGGGATTTTGTCTTGTTGGCCACCAGTGGTGCCTGCGGTATTGGACCCTGTTTAGATGGATTTAATTGGAAATCCAAATGCGTTGAAGGGAGGGTCGATTGAGGTATGAATTGTACCGCATTGCAATACTTGAAGGGCTCTAAGTCCATTGGGACTACATGTATTTCCCCTTCATAAGCATACTTTAAGCACCGGTGGGCGATCGGAGGGACACACTTCATGTCCCTGATCCAAGGCCGCCCTAGCAAGTATATTATAAGCCATTTCACCTTCCAAAGACATGGCACAGTGTAGGTATTGACTTTTGTCCTACCTGGACTGGCAGAACGATTGTGCCGACTGTCGAGCATATTGCATCATTAAAAGCTCGCAGTGTGTACGTGGAGGCGGTGATGTGAGAGGCTGGCGACTTCAAATGCTTTAAGGCTGCAGTGGTTATGATGTTACTCGGACGAGCCAGTATCTATCAGCACTCTCTTGTACGGAATCCCGTTGACCCGCGCGATAACGTGCAGGGGTGGATCCGCCATGTCATTTGATATCGTTTTGACCTCATCTTCTCTGAATGTGATGACCGGCTCCGTACATTGTTTCACATGTCCCACGAAGGCGTTGAAAGAATTTGCCTCGTGGGGTTGTAATTCAATGGCTTTTAAAATGTCCATAAGAGCTTCTCTATGGGGAGCTGATTGTTGAATAAGCTCGTAGATGGACAGCCTAGCCGACGTGGTCCGCAAACTCTGCGTGAGTTTGGTTCGTATCGTGACCTCAGGTCTAGGCGGAGGTAACTGCGTTGGGCGTTGTTGAGGATGCGATGTTGCCGGAACTTCCCTCGTAGCTACCTCAGGGGCAGCTACCGGGTACCTTCTGTTCCTTGTTACTATGCTAATCATTCCCACAAATCCCTGTGTGGGAAGATCTTGTCGCACCTCGTTAATCTGGAGTGGTTTTGTCTGTGCCTCGTGGGCTGGCAAGGGGTCCTTGAATACCCCCATTTGTTGGTTGTTTGGTGCGATGGGGTTGTCCACAACCAATGTTCTGTTGTCGATCAAATCCTGGACTAGGTCTTTGAATTTCAAGCACCCATTCAAGTCATGTCCTCTGCGCCTATGAAATCTACAATACAATTCCTCCCTGTACCCCCTAGGCTTGGGAATGTTAGGGTCTATAATTTGGATTTCCGGCAGAGTGACTAAATTTGCCGCTGACAAGCGGTCAAATAAGGAGTCCCTAGACTCCGCATATGGGGTGAAATTTTGCCTAGGGCGACGCGGGTAATTCTGCTCCTGTCTTCTATTATCTCTTTCATAAGCAGGAGGCACTGCCTGGTAGTTAGCCTTTTGAGGCTGCGTTTCTTGCACAGGCGCGGGAACATTTATCGCAACTTGGTTGACTGCAGCGTGTTGTGGTTGCGTTGTCCCAGTTTTAGTGGTTTTATTCCACTCTTTCTTCTTAGGCTTGGCAATTGCGCCTTCGCCTATCTTAATCTCTTCTATGACTCTGGCTTGCGCCAAAGCTTCTTCTAAGTTGTCGTATTGTCGCAACAACAATAGACCAGAGATTGATTTTAAGCAACTTTTTGCGAACATCTGCGTGAGATCAGACATAGGAGGACGGTAGGGTAACCTAGAAAGCAAAGCTCTCCATCGATTCCCGTACGCTGCCATTGTTTCCTCTTCAAATTGCTTGAGGCTCGCTAAATCACTTAGTGATGCCTTCTTCCTTGTGTTGAAGGCAAAGCGTTCAAGAAACGCGTCTACTAATTGATCTAAATTGCTTATGCTGGTGTTGGGAAGTTGTGTGAACCAATCCGAGGTAGGGCCTACGAATGTGGTTATGAATGTTCTAAGCAACAATGCGTCATTATCTTGGATGCCGAAGCATTGGCTTAGAAATCGTGTAACGTGTTCCTGTGCGTCCTCTTCACCTTTAAAAACCGCCAATTGAGGCAACTTGAAGTGTTCGGGGTAAAGAGGTGTAGGCACTGAGGGATGCACCGGATTATTGCGGAGTAGACGTAATGTGGGTTTTTGATGCCCAGCAGCTTTTGTCTCCATAGACTCCAAACGCTCCAATAGCGCTTGGTATGCATCGGAAGATTTTATTTCTTCCTCTCTTGTTCGCTCTTGTTGCAAGTTACGGTCAACTGGAGGCCTATGGAGGGGTGGCCGAATGGCATCCCTCCCGCCTTGATGGGGAGTTTCAACATATTCCTCTTCCGGTTCATACTCCTCGTAAAATTCTTGAGGAGTCTCTGGGCAAAACCTATGACCCTGATCAAGCTCTTGCTGAAGGTACCCATCATTGTTTCGGGGAGTTGCCTCCCTCTCGAATCTATGAGGTCTTGGAGGCAGAGCTTGACGAGGTCGTGGAGACCTGTCCTGCACCAACGGGTTACGCCTCTCATACTGTTCAGCTCTTTGGATGCGAGGGGTTGGCCCCCTCTCAGGTATTTCATAGCGTAACTCATCCGCTTCGCGTTGCATGCGTTCTCTATCCAAGCGGTGTCGGTACTCTATTTCCTGATAACTTGGTTTAAGCCGCATGGTTTGGGCTTGACGGGTGGTATATCTGGCGACAACTGGGTCAATTTGGTCTACCCTATTTTGCTCAGGAGGTTCGAATGTTTCTCCTATGTGTTTACCTCGAGTTTGCTGATCTAAGGTTTCAATGGGTCGCTTCCCTCTGTCGAGGTAAGCGGTATGTGCTCGAGGTTCTGGCCTCAAGGGGTGATCATGATATCCTACGGGTGTGGAAATGCAAGGTTCCCGCGTTGTTTGTTGCCCTCGAGGAATGCGATGGCTTTCCTCGTACTCCCTTTCACGGGTGTGAAGGGGGTGGGCGGAGTTAGGTCGCCCTATGTAAGGAGCCCTGCGCTCCGGATTTGGTCTCTCTGTTCTGATGATAGGTAAAGAAGGGACGCCATATCCACGTTGCCCCTCCAAATGGACGGTGTGCCTGTCTAGCGCTTCATCGCGCGGTGGCCACTCATGCCTAACTTCAAGAGGTGATTCTCTATTTATGTCAAGGTCTACATGTAAGGCATCTTCCCGAAAGGGGCTGCTTTGAATAGGCATACCCCACCGAGGATTCCGAATTGGATTCTTTTGTAGGTTAGACCTATAAGGCGGTATGACCAAATCCTCAGGACTGAAGCGAAGGCGACTTGTGCCTGCTTCTTGTGTACCTTCCGGAGCTTCTGCCCTTGATTGGGCTTGATTGCGGGTGTACACCATTGCGGTGCTTCTATGCTATCTAAATAAGTTTTTATCTCGTTTATGATTTTTTTTGTCTACACTAAGCAGAATTAAGCACACACATTCACAAAACCATGATTATCTCTTTTAAGGATTATTGGTGTGCCCTAAACTGGTTTAGTGCATTTTGATGTTTTGTTTTGTTTTTGTAGGTTTTGAAGATCGTTTAAATGCATTATGACGGCTCATATAACTCCCAAAATGGTAGCCCCTTCAATATACCAACCAGAGCCGATATACCAACCTCTCTATATACCCGCCCTTACGAGAGGGAGACTATAGGTACGTGAGAGCAGAAGGTACGTGGTACGTAGGCGGTACGGAAGGGGGATTGTCCTGTTAATGGCACCTACCATAGAAAACTTATCCTCGCGCGCATGGGAATCACCCCAGTGACACTCGGTCTATCTTCGTCAGGATTTACGCCTAACAACAGTTGACAATCGGGAAATGGATGCAAATCAAGCCAAGGTGGTGATGAAATCCACCGATGGTCTTGATCAAGGGCTGGGGTCTTACGACCAGCTCCTTGGTTTAAAATTGTTACGTGGAGTGTGTGAGGTTCATTTTATTTAGCGAAAATGAAACAAGCATGAATGATTTTCCCTAAGTATGCAGGATAAAAATGAAAATAGTCAAAGAAACAAAAAACAGAAACAGAAAATTTAACAGAGATGATAAAATCCCTACCTCTTCTCTGCCTGCTCCAGTTGCCTCTGAATTTCTGCTCTAAAAATCTGCAGACAGAAAATCGTCCCTTGGTGAGACGATTTACAGAACAGAAATCGTCCCTGGCAGAGACGATTTTAAAATCGTCTCAGGGTGGGACGATTTCCAGTAAAGTAATCGTAACAGTCAGAGACGATTAACAGTCTGCAAAAAAAAAATGTACCTGTAAAACACAAAACACAAAAACCCGATTAGTTTTCTGTGATCTTAAAAACAGGGAACAGGTCCCACCGTGATCGCCACTGAAAGCACGAGATTCCGGGCAAAGGAAACACTAATTGCAATATAACCAAAACCAAATGCGCTTAAGTCCTAGAAACGTAAAGTGCATGAAATGGAAAAGAAACGCATTGGAAGAGACACAAGCAAATGGAGAAAACACAGCCCTTTCATTAATATCCCTTGATCTCTCGTTACAATGACGTCTCCACCCTTTTCGGGGGCTAGGAGCGTTAAAAGAATTCGATTACAATCACTCAATGTTCCTCTTTCCGCGTGCCCACGATTGCAATGGGCGGGCCAAGATGATGCCGTCGCTGATGTCGATGAGTTCTTCACCTCCGCTGCTTCTCCTACGAACAAAGAAACAACCAAGATGTCAGTAGCACTCGCTGCAAGTGAAAAGTGTTCGTTCTTCTAAAATCATCAAAAGATGCATGCAAACATTTATCTAAAACAGTAAACAAAATGATTCTAAATAGCCTGAAAACTTGCCAGAAGACAGAAAATGTTACCAACAGGCCATTGCCACTGAGACAGTTGGCCAATCTGCTTTCAACTGGAAATCGTCCCTGGGTAGGACGATTTCTGACTGTAAATCGTCCCTGGGTGGGACGATTTCTTCTGTGTTGGGGAAGCCGAACTGACATGCTCCAATGTCGACTCCCGAGGTCTCCAAAACACCTGCAGACAGGGGGGTTATGTAATTGGGGCCATTTTGGGACGACCCAGATGGTCGGATTCTCCCAATTTGGCCTCTACCCTCGAGAATTTGATATCGCCTCCTGCAAGTCAGTGAAACAACAAAGCGACACAAAACATACTAGAATCTGATCAAAGGTTACGAAATTGCAGCTATGAATTCACCAAACAAAATAACACAATATGCAACATGAGAAAATAAACTAGAATGCTTAGAAATAAAACTTAAGAAAAGTGCGGGGGTGCCCAAGTGGGCCTCCCACCGTTGGCACTTGATTCCGGCGCCAATCCACTAGGGATGGGCCCAAAACCTCTTAGGATTGGGGGGGTCGGCGAATTGGTTGATTCAGGTGTCCATGTGTTGGATTTAGGTCCGATTCAAGCTTCCAAAAGCCACCCAACAACCTCCCTTGCAAAAGAGATTGGTGGATGTGGGAAGGTGAACCAAAAGGGATGCAAGTGGGTCTTCAACTCGGCAGCACTTCGTTGCTTGAAAACTCCTTCAACCTGTATATCTTGGGTGAGAAAAGTCCCACCTTTTATAGACCCATGGGGTCTCTTTTGGGAGGGAAGCACAAATGCCATGTGTTGGTCATAGGCGCCATGTGGCAGTCTTGTCTTCGCATGATGGAGGGGAGTCCTCCATTGACTTGGGCTTTCATAACTGCCCTTGTGACAGTCCTCAAACGGCCTATTTGTCCACTCACACACGCGTGCGAGGCAGGAGTCATCAACTGACTGTTCTGGGCTGCCACTTGGCCTCATTTGTCTTTTTGCCCGTTAAACTTGGAAATCGTCCTTACTGGAGACGATTTCAGAAATCGTCCCTGGGTGAGACGATTTCAAGTTAGCAATCGTGACTCCCCGGGTGAGACGATTACTAGGCAAAGTGTCTAAGTGTGCCAAATTGCTTCTTGACCTCACAAAATTGCTATGAAAGTGGTTAAGACCACTGTTTGACCTCTGAGGGCTGCCCTTGGGGCTGTGTTTGTCAAAGCGATCAGTGTTTGCAGTCACATAATCGGATTGGTGTTGTTTTGGTGTCTACACGTTTATGTTCTCTTTGGGGATTAGTGTCCGAAATTTCACCTCTCTCTAGCAAAGGAGAGGGATTACTGTTGTTGCCAAGGGTGTTTGTTGACCATGGGAGGTAATCTCCCAATGTATATTCTATATTTGGGTTGGCATAAAGATCTAGTGCCAATCCCCCCTTGTTGCCTATTTCTAGGCCTTGCATATTTTCTACCAAGATGTCTAAGGGCAGGGGGTGGTTGAACCCTACTCCTGACTTATCATATGGCATCTGATATTTTGGTTGGCAAAGGACACGCATCCCTTGCTCATATCTTCCTAGCCCATATCCATGCCAATTGCGTTGGCCGAGATATCTTAGAGCGAAGTCCGGGTTTGACAAATAGTTGATATTTTCAGCAAAAGACTCTTCGTCTTCTTCCTTTTACTTGCATGGTTCAAGACCATGATCCAGGCCCCAATACAAAAAATTTGTCTGGTTTGGTGGGTAGCCTAGAGGAACAACTATTCCTATGGGAAGGCGAGGTCTCCCCATGTCCTGTACATATTCTACTATGGGTGTTTCCTAAAAGCACGAGATTTCGGGCGAAGGAAACACTAATTGCGATTGCATTGAAAATCAAGTACGCTTAAGTCCTAGAAACGTAAAGTGCATGAAATGGAAAAGAAACACATTGGAAGAGACACAAGCGAATGGAGAAAACATAGCCCTTTCATTAATATCCCTTGATCTCTGTTACAATGACGTCTCCTCCATTTTCGGGGGCTAGGAGCGTTAAAAGAATTCGATTACAATCACTCAATGTTCCTCTTTCCACGTGCCCACGATTGCAATGGGTGGGCCAAGATGATGTCACCACTGATGTCGATGAGTTATTCACCTCCGCTGCTTCTCCTGCGAACAAAGAAACAACCAAGATGTTAGTAGCACCTGCTGCGAGTGAAAAGTGTTTGTTCTTCTAAAATCATCAAAAGATGCATGCAAACATTTATCTAAAATAGTAAACAAAATGATTCTAAACAGCCTGAAAACTTGCCAGAAGACAGAAAATGTTACCAACAGGCCATTGCCACTGAGACAGTCGGCCAATCTACTTTCAACTAGAAATCGTCCCTGGGTAGAACAATTTCTGACAGTAAATCGTCCCTGGGAGGGACGATTTCTTCTGTGTTGGGGAAGCCGAACTGACACGCTCCAATGTCGACTCTTGAGGTCTCCAAAACACCTACAGACAGAGGGGTTATGTAATTGGGGCCATTTTGGGACGACCCAGATGGTCGGATTCTCCCAATTTGGCCTCTACCCTCGAGAATTTGATATCGCCTCCTGCAAGTTAGTGAAACTACAAAACGACACAAAACATACTAGAATCTGATCAAAGGTTATGAAATTGCAGCTATGAATTCACCAAACAGAAAACACAATATGCAGCATGAGAAAATAAACTAGAATGCTTCGAAATAAAACTTAAGAAAAGTGCGGGGATGCCCAAGTGGGCCTCCCACCGTTGGCACTTGATTCCAGTGCCAATCCACTAGGGATGGGCCCAAAACCTCTTAGGATTGGGGGGGTCGGCGAATTGGTTGATTCAGGTGTCCATGTGTTGGATTTAGGTCCGATTCAAGCTTCCAAAAGCCACCCAACAACCTCCCTTGCAAAAGAGATTGGTGGATGTGGGAAGGTGAACCAAAAGGGATGCAAGTGGGTCTTCAACTCGGCAGCACTTCGTTGCTTGAAAACTCCTTCAACTTGTATGTTTTGGGTGAGAAAAGTCCCACCTTTTATAGACCCATGGGGTCTCTTTTGGGAGGGAAGCACAAATGCCATGTGTTGGTCATAGGCGCCATGTGGCAGTCTTGTCTTCCCAAGAGGGAGGGGAGTCCTCCATTGACTTGGGATTTCATAACTGCCTTTGTGATAGTCCTCAAACGGCCTATTTGTCCACTCACACACGCGTGCGAGGCAGGAGTCATCAACTGACTATTCTGGACTGCCACTTGGCCTCATCTATCTTTTTGCCCGTTAAACTTGGAAATCGTCCTTATTGGAGACGATTTCAGAAATCGTCCCTGGGTGAGACGATTTCAAGTTAGCAATCGTCCCTGGGTGAGACGATTACTAGGCAAAGTGTCTAAGTGTGCCAAATTGCTTCTTGACCTCACAAAATTGCTATGAAAGTGGTTAAGACCACTGTTTGACCTCTGAGGGCTGCCCTGGGGGCTGTGTTTGCCAAAGCGATCAGTGTTTGCAGTCACATAATCGGATTGGTGCTATTTTGGTGTCTACATTGCCACAACATTCTGCACTAAATACTCCACTAGGCCCATACTGGACATTTCAATAGTGATTGTTGATTCTTGGGAGGGAGGGAATGGGAGTCCTTCCTAAGTCCATTCCATGTTTGGTGTTTTTGGAGTCTCAGCTTCCGTTGTGCTAGGTATTTCCTCTATTGATGCTGTTGAAATTGTTGGCAACCCCTCTTCTAGGGGCTGAGCCTCTTCCATGATCTGTTTTCCCTTGTACTTCTATTTAGCCATGACAGGTGGTGTTGGTAATGAAGGAGCAGATGATGAAGATTCACCTGGCTGAGATTTTGATGATTCAGTGGTGCCTGTAGTATTGGACCCTGTTTAGATGGATTTAACTGGAAATCCAAATGCATTGAAGGGAGGGTCAATTGAGGCATTAATTGCACCGCATTGCAATACTTGAAGGGTTCTAAGTCCATCGAGAATACATGTATTTCTCCTTCAAATGCATACTTTAGGCACTGGTGAGCGATCGAAGGGACACACTTCATGTCCCTGATCCAAGGCCGCCCTAGCAGTATGTTGTAAGCCATCTTGCCTTCCAACACATGGCACAATGTAGGTATTGTCTTTTGTCCTACCTAGACAGGCAGAACAACTGTGCCGACTGTCAAGCATATTGCATCATTGAAAGCTCGCAGTGTGTATGTGGAGGCTGTGATATGAGAGGCTGGTAGCTTCAAATGTTTTAAGGCTACAGTGGTAATGATGTTACTGGACGAGCCAGTATCTATCAGCACTCTCTTGTACGGAATCCCGTTGACCCACATGATAATGTGTAGGGGTGGATCTGTCGTGTCATTCGATATTTCTTTGACTTCATCCTCTCTGAAGGTAATGACCGGCTCCGTACATTGTTTCACATGTCCCATGAAGTTGTTGAAAGAATTTGTTTTGTGAGGCTGTAATTCGATGGCTTTTAAAATTTCCATAAGAGCTTCCCTATGAGGTGTTAACTGTTGAATAAGCTCGTAAATGGAAATCCTAGCCGATGTGGTCCACAAACTCTGTGTGAGTTTGGTCCGTATCGTGACCTCGGGTCTAGGCAGAGGCAACTACACAGGGCGTTGTTGAGGCTGCGACGTTGTTGGAACTTCCCTTGTAGTTACCTCGGGGGCAACTGCTAGGTATTTTTTGTTCCTGGTCACTATGCTGATCATTCCCACAAATCCTTGCATGGGAAGATTCTATCGCACCTCATTAACCTGGAGAGGTTTTGCTTGTGCCTCGTGAACAGGCAAAGGGTCCTTGAATACCCCCATTTGTTGATTATTTGGTTCTACGGGGTTGTCCACGGCCAATGTTTTATTGTCAATCAAATCTTGGATTAATCCTTTGAATTTCCAGCATCCATTCAAGTCATGTCCCCTTCGCCTATGGAATCTCCAATATAATTCCTCTCTGTATCCCTTAGGCTTGGGAGCGTTAGGGTCTACAGTTTGGATCTCTAGAAGGGTGACTAAATTTTTTGCTGAAAAGCGATTAAATAAGGAGTCCATAGACTCCGTATAAGGGGTGAATTATTGCCTAGGGTGACGCTGCTGATTCTGCTCCTGTTTCTTATTATCTCTTTCATAACTAGGAGGCACTGCCTGGTAATTAGCCTTTTGAGGCTGTATTTCTTGCACAGGCATGGGAAAATTTATCGCAACTTGGTTAACCGTAGCAGGTTGTGATTGCGTTGTCCCAGTCTTAGTGGTTTTATTCCACTCTTTCTTTTTAGGCTTGGCGATTGTGCCTTTGCCTATTTTAATCTCTTCTATAACTCTGGCTTGCGCCAAAGCTTCTTCTAAAATGTCGTATTGTTGCAGTAGCAATAGCCCAGATATTGATTTTAACCAACTCCGTGCAAACATCTGTGTGAGATCATAAATAGGGGGATGGTAGGGTAGCTTAGAAAGCAAAGCCCTCCATCGATTCCCGTATTCTGCCATTGTTTCTTCCTCATATTGCCTGAGGCTGGCCAGATCACTCAGTGATGCCTTCTTCTTTGTGTTGAAGGCAAAGCATTCAAGAAACGCATCTACTAATTGATCTAGGTTGTTTATGTTGTGTTTTGGTAATTGTGTGAACCAATCCAAGGTAGGGCCCGTGAATGTGGTTATGAATGTCCTAAGCAACAATGCGTCGTTATATTGGATGTCGAAGCATTGACTTAGGAATCTTGTGACATGTTCTTGTGCATCCTCTTCACCTTTAAAGACTTCCAATTAAGGCAACTTGAAATGTTCGGGGTAAAGAGGTGTGGGCACTGAAGGATGCACTGGATGACTGCGGAGTTGATGTAATGTGGGTTTTTGATGCCCAAAATATTTTGTCTCCATAGAATCCAAACACTCTAATAGCGCTTTGTATGCATCGAAATATTTTATTTCTTCCTCTTTTGTTTGGTCCCGTTGTGAGTTATGGGAGACTGGAGGCCTATGGGGGGGTGGCCGAGTAGTAGCCCTCCCGCCTTGATGGGGTGTTTCAGACCATTCTATTTTTGGTTCATACTCTTCATAAACTTCTTGAGGAGTCTCTGGGCAAGACCTATGACCTTGATTGAGTCCCTACTGAGGGTACCCATATACGGTCTCGGAGACAAAGCTTGACGAGGTCATGGAGACCTATCCTGCACCAAAGGGTTGTGCCTCTCATATTGTTCTGCTCTTTGGGTGCGAGGGGTTGGCACCCTCTCAGGGAGTTTGTAGTGCAACTCATCTGCTTCATGTTGCATGCGCTCTTTATTAAGGCGGTATAAGTACTCTAACTCCTGATGACCCTGCTGAAGCTGCGTGATTTGGGCTTGGCGGGTGGCATGTCTAGCGACTGTCGGGTCAACTTGGTCTACCCTCTTTTGCTCAGGAGGCTTGAATGTTTCTCCTATGTGTTTGCCTCGATCTTGATAATCTAAAATTTCAATGGGTCTCTTCCCTCTGTCGAGGTAGGCGGCATGTACTTAAGGCTCTGGCCTCGATGGGTGACCATGATATCTAGCAGGTGCAAAAACGCAAGGTTCCCATGCTGTATGTTGTTCCTGAGGAATGCAATGATCTTCTTCATACTCCCTTTCATGGGTGTGAAAGGGGTAGGCAAAGTGAGCTCACCCTGTGTGAAGAGCCCTGTGATTTGGGTTTTGTCTTCCTATTCTAATGGGAGGCAAAGAAGAGGTACCGTATTCACGTTGTCTCTCCTCATGGACATTATGCTTCTCTAGCACTTCATCGCGTTGTAGCCACTCAGATCTAGCCTCAAGAGGTGGTTGTCTACTTACATTGAGATCACCACTGAAAGCATGAGATTCTGGAAGCTTTTTAGAAAGAACAACTACTTCGATGCATTCAAATCAAAATAACACCTAAGTCCTAGAATACTAAATGCATTAAACGAAAGATGCAAATAGATCAAAACTAGTTACAAGAATTTAGAGAGAAGTCACATCCCTTTTATTAAACTTGTTAACCACGGTTACAAAATTGCCTCCTCCCATTTTAGGGGGCTAGGAGCGTTAAATGGATTCGGTTACAATCTTGATCATTGATCCCTCTTTCGCATGCCCACGTTTGAAATGGGCGAGCCAAATTTTGCCACCGCTTACATCGATGAATCCTCACTTCCTGTTGCTCCTCCTGCAATCAAAGAAAAAAACAAGGCGTTAGTTGCACCTGTGACAAAAGGGAAAATTCATGCTTTGAAATCGCTAATAGATGCATATGAACAGTTGCTTAAAATAGTGAATAAAATACACTTAAATGACCTAAAAACTTGATCGAGGACAGAGGACATTACCAGAGGGCCACTGCCATTGAAACAGTCAACCAATCTGCTCTCGACTAGAATTTGTCCCTGGGCAGGATGAATTCTGCTGTTATTCATCCCTCGGTGAGACGAATTCTACTATGTTAAAGCGTCGAGTTACTGCCGCTCCAATGTCGAACCTCGGGACCTCCAAAACACCTGCAAATAGAGGGGTTATGTAATTGGGGCCATTTTGGGACGACCCAGATGGTCGGATTCTCCCAATTCGGCCTCTATCCTCGGGAATTCGATGTCGCTACCTGCAAGTTAGAGGGACCACAAAGTGACAAAAAGCATGGTGAACTCTAATCAAAACATCATGAAAATGGAGCTATGAGTTAATTAAACCAAATAACGTGAAATGCAATATGAACTAATAATATAGAATGCTTTTAGAACAAAACTTAGAAAATGCAGGGGTGCCCAAGTGGGCCTCCCATCGTTGGCACTTGATTTCGGCGCCAATCCACTAGGGATGGGCCCAAAACCTCTTAAGATTGGGGTGTCAACAAATTGGTGGTGTAAGGTGGTCAAATGTTGGATTTGGGTTGGATTCGCGCTTCCAAAAGCCACCCCATAACATCCCTTGTGAAATATATTATTGGATGTGAGAAGGCGAATCAAAAGATGCAAATGGGTAATCAATTGGACATCACTTCATTGCTTGAAATTGCCTCCAATCTGTCCTCTTTTGGGTGGGAAAGTCCACCATTTTATAGTCCCATGGGGTCTCTTTGGAGGGGCATGCAAGGATGCCATGTGGCGGCCATGCATTCCCAAGAGGGAGGAGACTCCTCCCTGACTTGGGCTTCCATGACTACCCTTGTGACAGTCCATCAACTGCCAACCTACCCACCTGCACGCGCATGCATGGCAGGGGGCAATAATTGACTGTCCCTGGCTACCACTTGGCGGCATTTTTATTTTTGCCTGTTAAACCTAGAATTCATCCTGACCAGAGACAATTTCAGAATTCGTCCCTGGGTGAGACGAATCCCAATTAGTATTCATCCCTGGGTGAGACGAATATTGGACAAAGTGCCTAAATGTGCCAAATTGCTTCTTGACCTTACAAAATTTCTATGAAAGTGGTTAGGACCACTGTTTGACCTCTGAGGGCTGCCCTGGGGACTGTGTTTGTCAAAGAGATCAATGTTTGCAGTCACATAATCGGATTGGTGCCATTTTGGTGTCTACACTACATGTAAAGCGTCTTCCTGAAACAGGCTGTGTTGAATAGGTATACTCCAATGAGGAGGGTCAAAATAATTCCTTTTTGATGTGGCCTGATGTGGACTTTCTTGTAGGCCAGACCGCCAAGGCGGTATGGCCAAATCCTCAAGGTTAAAGTGAAGGCGACCCAGCACCCTCTCTTTGTGTACCTTTCGCAGTCGTCCGCCCTTGATTGGGCTTGGCTACGGGTGTACACCATTGTGGTGCTTCTCTACTAACTAAGCAGATTTTTATCTCGTTTATGATGATTTTTATTTTTGTTTACACTAAGCAGAAATGAACACACACATACACAAACCGTGATTATCTCTTTTAAGGATTAAATAGTGTGTCCTAAACTGGTTTAGTGCATTTTGATATTTTGTTTTGTTTTTGCAAGTTTTGAAGAACATTTAAATGCATAATGTTGGCTCATATGACTCCCATAAATGGTCACCCCTTCAATATACCATTGTCAAACCGATATACCAACCTCTCTATATACCCGCCCTTACGAGAGGGAAACTATAGGTACATGAGAGCAGATGGTACGTGGAACATAGGCGGTATGAAAGGGGGGATTATCCTGTTAATGACACCTACCATAGAAGACTTATCCTCGCATGCATGGGAATCACCCCAACAACACTCGGTCAGCTTTCATCAGGATTTATGCCTAACAATAGTGACAATCGGGGAAATGGATGCAAAGCTAAGCCAAGGTGGTGATGAACCCACCGTTGGTCTTGCTCAAGGGCCAGGGTTTTACGACCAGCTCCTTGGTTTAATTTACCACGTGATGTGTGTGGGGTTCATTTTATTTAATAAAAATGAAACAAGCATAAACAACTTTCCCTAAGCAAGTAAAAGTTGACAAAAAAAAATAGAAACATAAAATAATAATAATAAAAAAAATGCAGGTACAGCTTTGGAACCTTACCTCCTTACCTCCTTTTTCTGCTTAAATCGACTGTATTTTTCGTCTAAATCAGCTGTTTCTGATTCGGCCCGGTACCTTTAAGAAAAAAAAACGTAAATTTTAATCAGTTTTCGAATCTAAAAAAAAATAGGGGACAGGGTCCCACCGTGATCGCCACTGAAAGCATGAGATTCCGGAAAATAAAAGATTAATTACAATGAAAACAACTAGCTTGATGCATGAAATAACACGAATATAATCACATCAAAAGTGAGAGCACAACCCTTTTTATTCATGTGGTTCCAACTCGGTTACAATACGTCTCCTCCCTTTTCAAGGGCTGGGAGAGTTAGCATGTTTCCATTACAACAAATGAATAGTGATCTTCTTTTCCGCATGCCCACGTTTGAAACGGGTGGGCCCAAGTGTTGTCGTCGCTTATGCCGATGAATCCTTGCTCCTTGTTGTTCTTCCTGCGTTCAAAGAAACAACAAACCATTTAGTAGCACCTGTAACAAGAAAATAGAACGTAATGCAAGATAACATGCAATTGAAAACGTAATGCAGGTGTAGAACGTCTAAAGTGTGATATGAGATATATTCGCTAAACTATTTAACAGTTTAAAACATAATGCAAAATATATTCGTAATGACTAGTCTCTGCTACCGAGCATCACCAAAAAGCTGTTGCCTACAACTAATTGCTGCATATATACGACAAACTAATCATTGCAACCTGCTATTCTGACGAGAGAACCAAACATATAAACGGACATGATATATTTGATAACTGTCTTATGATATATATATTCGAACACTGTTGATTGCAAGATATATTCGAACATAAAAATGTAACTATTTAAATACTGTTAACTGCAGGATATATTCGAAAACAACATAAATTAAATTAAAACTAAGAACGTGCGTGGGGTGCCCAAGCGGGCCGCCCCTGTTAAAACTTGATTTCAGTGCCAATCCACTAAGGAAGGGCCCAAAATCTCTCAGGTTGTGATGTCGTCGAATTGATGGGTTGTTGTGTCCAATGTCGGGTCTGAAGGTTCGGATTCACGCTTCTGAAAACCACCCACCAACATCTCTTGTGAAAGAGATTCTCGATGTGAAAAAGGTGAATCAAAACAGATGCAATCGGGTCTCTGGTTTAGCAGCACTTCGTTGCGTTAAAAAAAATGCTTGTTAACCTCCTTTTTGGGCAAGAAAGTCCGCCATTTTATAGACCCACGGGGTCTCTTTGGAAGGGGCGAGCAGGGATGCCACGTGGTGGCCATGCCTTCTCAAATGGAAGGAGACTCCGCCTTGACTAAGGCTTACTCGATCGCCCTTGTGACGGTTCGCTAATCGCCAATTTGCCCACCTACGCGTGCATGCACAACAGCGGCAATATCTGATCGTCCTCGATTGCCACTTGTTGAATGTCTGCTTTGATGGCTTTAACGGCACTTTTGAATGCTTGAATTCTGCCTTTTATTGATTAAATTCACCTTTGATTGATTGAATGTCCGCTTTAGTATTTTAATGTCCACCTAGCAAATGTGAAGTTCGTCGTGATATCGCAACGTCGCGATATCGCGACACTTCGGGTGAGGCTCCCCTTTGGGCCTTAGGTGTCGCGATTTCGTGACATCGCGAAATCGTGACACCCTGAACCAAAGCTCCCTTTTGGGCCTTAGGTGTCATGATTTTGCGACGTCACGTAATCGCGACACCCTCGGCCAAAGCTCCCCTTTGGGCCTTAGGTGTCGCGATTTCACGACGTCACGAAATCGCGACACCCTCGGCCAAGGCTCCCCTTTGGGCCTTAGGTGTCACGATTTCGCGACGTCACGAAATCGCGACACCCTCGGCCAAGGCTCCCCTTTGGGCCTTAGGTGTCACGATTTCGCGACGTCGTGAAATCGCGACACCCTCGGCCAAGGTTCCCCTTTGCTTAAGGCTTGCTTGTATTTAAAGTTTGCTCTTGCTTAAGGCTTGTTTTTAATTAAAGTTTGCTTTTAATTAAAGTTTGCTCTTGCTTAAGGCTTGCTTTTAATTAAAGTTTGCTCTTGCTTAAGGCTTGCTTTTAATTAAAGTTTGCTCTTGCTTAAGGCTTGCTCTTGCTTAAGGCTTGCTTGCTTGCTTAAGGCTTGTTAAAATGACCAGATTTTCTTTGTTTACTTTTCGACCTTCTAAAGTGCTGTGTAAGTGGCTAGGACCACTGTTTGACCTCTGAGGGCTGCCCTGAAAGCTGTGTGTCAATGCGATCAGTGTTTGTAGTCACTTAATCGGATTGGTGTTGTTTTGGTGTCTACAGGCATATATATTTTTTAAATTATTTAATAAGAAGAATCAAAAGGAGCGATAAAAATAATAAGCATAAAAATAGTCACTATTAATTCTGGTAGATTCTAATGGGTGATATACGAGGTAAAGTAAATGAAAACATGACTTTTCGATAACCCTACTCAACATCATCCCAAGTGAGCATTATTTTAAAATAGCAAAACTACACATTTAATTATCAAACTATGCAAACTTAGATTATTAATTTTGGTAGATACTAATGGCTGATATATGAGGTAAAGTAAATGAAAACATGACTTTTCCATAACCCTACTCAACATCATCCCAAGTGAGCATTATTTTAAAATAGCAAAACTACACATTTAATTATCAAACTATGCAAACTTAGATTATTAATTTTGGTAGATACTAATGGCTGATATATGAGGTAAAGTAAATGAAAACATGACTTTTCCATAACCCTACTCAACATCATCCCAAGTGAGCATTATTTTAAAATAGCAAAACTTCCCATTTAATTATCAAACTATGTAAACTTAGATTATTACTTTTGGTAGATGCTAATGGGTGATATACGAGGTAAAGTAAATGAAAACATGGTGAACTCTACTCAAAACATCATGAAAATGGAGCTATGAGTTAATTAAACCAAATAACGTGAAATGCAATATGAACTAATAATATAGAATGCTTTTAGAACAAAACTTAGAAAATGCAGGGGTGCCCAAGTGGGCCTCCCATCGTTGGCACTTGATTTCGGCGCCAATCCACTAGGGATGGGCCCAAAACCTCTTAAGATTGGGGTGTCAACAAATTGGTGGTGTAAGGTGGTCAAATGTTGGATTTGGGTTGGATTCGCGCTTCCAAAAGCCACCCCATAACATCCCTTGTGAAATATATTATTGGATGTGAGAAGGCGAATCAAAAGATGCAAATGGGTAATCAATTGGACATCACTTCATTGCTTGAAATTGCCTCCAATCTGTCCTCTTTTGGGTGGGAAAGTCCACCATTTTATAGTCCCATGGGGTCTCTTTGGAGGGGCATGCAAGGATGCCATGTGGCGGCCATGCATTCCCAAGAGGGAGGAGACTCCTCCCTGACTTGGGCTTCCATGACTACCCTTGTGACATCCATCAATCGCCAACCTACCCACCTCGCACGCGCATGCATGGCGAGGGGCAATAATTGACTCGTCCCTGGCTACCACTTGGCGGCATTTTTATTTTTGCTCGTTAAACCTAGAATTCATCCCGACCAGAGACAATTTCAGAATTCGTCCCTGGGTGAGACGAATCCCAGTTAGTATTCATCCCTGGGTGAGACGAATATTGGACAAAGTGCCTAAATGTGCCAAATTGCTTCTTGACCTTACAAAATTTCTATGAAAGTGGTTAGGACCACTGTTTGACCTCTGAGGGCTGCCCTGGGGACTCGTGTTTGTCAAAGAGATCAGTGTTTGCGATCACATAATCGGATTGGTGCCATTTTGGTGTCTACACTACATGTAAAGCGTCTTCCTGAAACGGGCTGTGTTGAATAGGTATACTCCAATGAGGAGGGTCAAAATAATTCCTTTTTGATGTGGCCTGATGTGGACTTTCTTGTAGGCCAGACCGCCAAGGCGGTATGGCCAAATCCTCAAGGTTAAAGTGAAGGCGACCCAGCACCCTCTCTTTGTGTACCTTTCGCAGCGTCTGCCCTTGATTGGGCTTGGCTACGGGTGTACACCATTGTGGTGCTTCTCTACTAACTAAGCAGATTTTTATCTCGTTTATGATGATTTTTATTTTTGTTTACACTAAGCAGAAATGAACACACACATACACAAACCGTGATTATCTCTTTTAAGGATTAAATAGTGTGTCCTAAACTGGTTTAGTGCATTTTGATATTTTGTTTTGTTTTTGCAAGTTTTGAAGAACATTTAAATGCATAATGTTGGCTCATATGACTCCCATAAATGGTCACCCCTTCAATATACCATTGTCGAACCGATATACCAGCCTCTCTATATACCCGCCCTTACGAGAGGGAAACTATAGGTACATGAGAGCAGATGGTACGTGGAACATAGGCGGTATGAAAGGGGGGATTATCCTGTTAATGACACCTACCATAGAAGACTTATCCTCGCATGCATGGGAATCACCCCAACAACACTCGGTCAGCTTTCATCAGGATTTATGCCTAACAATAGTGACAATCGGGGAAATGGATGCAAAGCTAAGCCAAGGTGGTGATGAACCCACCGTTGGTCTTGCTCAAGGGCTGGGGTTTTACGACCAGCTCCTTGGTTTAATTTACCACGTGATGTGTGTGGGGTTCATTTTATTTAATAAAAATGAAACAAGCATAAACAACTTTCCCTAAGCAAGTAAAAGTTGACAAAAAAAAATAGAAACATAAAATAATAATAATAAAAAAAAATGCAGGTACAACTTTGGAACCTTACCTCCTTACCTCCTTTTTCTGCTTAAATCGACTGTATTTTTCGTCCAAATCAGTTGTTTCTGATTCGTCCCGGTACCTTTAAGAAAAAAAAAACGTAAATTTTAATCAGTTTTCGAATCTAAAAAAAAAATAGGGGACAGGGTCCCACCGTGATCGCCACTGAAAGCATGAGATTCCGGAAAATAAAACACTAATTACAATGAAAACAACTAGCTTGATGCATGAAATAACACGAATATAATCACATCAAAAGTGAGAGCACAACCCTTTTTATTCATGTGGTTCCAACTCGGTTACAATACGTCTCCTCCCTTTTCAAGGGCTGGGAGAGTTAGCATGTTTCCATTACAACAAATGAATAGTGATCTTCTTTTCGCATGCCCACGTTTGAAACGGGTGGGCCCAAGTGTTGTCGTCGCTTATGCCGATGAATCCTTGCTCCTTGTTGTTCTTCCTGCGTTCAAAGAAACAACAAACCATTTAGTAGCACCTGTAACAAGAAAATAGAATGTAATGTAAGATAACATGCAATTGAAAACGTAATGCAGGTGTAGAACGTCTAAAGTGTGATATGAGATATATTCGCTAAACTATTTAACAGTTTAAAACGTAATGCAAAATATATTCGTAATGACTAGTCTCTGCTGTCGAGCATCACCAAAAAGCTGCTGCCTGCAACTAATTGCTGCATATATACGACAAACTAATCACTGCAACCTGCTATTCTGACAGAGAACCAAACATATACACAGACATGATATATTCGATAACTGTCTTATGATATATATATTCGAACACTGTTGATTGCAAGATATATTCGAACATAAAAATGTAACTATTTAAATACTGTTAACTGCAGGATATATTCGAAAACAACATAAATTAAATTAAAACTAAGAACGTGCGTGGGGTGCCCAAGCGGGCCGCCCTGTTAAAACTTGATTTCGGTGCCAATCCACTAAGGAAGGGCCCAAAATCTCTCAGGTTGTGATGTCGTCGAATTGATGGGTTGCTGTGTCCAATGTCGGGTCTGAAGGTTCGGATTCACGCTTCGAAAACCACCCACCAACCTCTCTTGCGAAAGAGATTCTGGATGTGAAAAAGGTGAATCAAAACAGATGCAATCGGGTCTCTGGTTTAGCAGCACTTCGTTGCGTTAAAAAAAATGCTTGTTAACCTCCTTTTTGGGCAAGAAAGTCCGCCATTTTATAGACCCACGGGGTCTCTTTGGAAGGGGCACGCAGGGATGCCACGTGGTGGCCATGCCTTCTCAAATGGAAGGAGACTCCGCCTTGACTAAGGCTTACCTGACTGCCCTTGTGACAGTTCGCTAACTGCCAATTTGCCCACCTACGTGTGCATGCACAACAGGCGGCAATATCTGACTGTCCTCGACTGCCACTTGTTGAATGTCTGCTTTGATGGCTTTAACGGCACTTTTGAATGCTTGAATTCTGCCTTTGATTGATTAAATTCACCTTTGATTGATTGAATGTCTGCTCTTGAGTATTTTAATGTCCACCTAGCAAATGTGAAGTTCGTCGTGATATCGCGACGTCGCGATATCGCGACACTTCGGGTGAGGCTCCCCTTTGGGCCTTAGGTGTCGCGATTTCGTGACATCGCGAAATCGTGACACCCTCGACCAAAGCTCCCTTTTGGGCCTTAGGTGTCATGATTTTGCGACGTCACGAAATCGCGACACCCTCGGCCAAAGCTCCCCTTTGGGCCTTAGGTGTCGCGATTTCACGACGTCACGAAATCGCGACACCCTCGGCCAAGGCTCCCCTTTGGGCCTTAGGTGTCACGATTTCGCGACGTCACGAAATCGCGACACCCTCGGCCAAGGCTCCCCTTTGGGCCTTAGGTGTCACGATTTCGCGACGTCGTGAAATCGCGACACCCTCGGCCAAGGTTCCCCTTTGCTTAAGGCTTGCTTGTATTTAAAGTTTGCTCTTGCTTAAGGCTTGTTTTTAATTAAAGTTTGCTTTTAATTAAAGTTTGCTCTTGCTTAAGGCTTGCTTTTAATTAAAGTTTGCTCTTGCTTAAGGCTTGCTTTTAATTAAAGTTTGCTCTTGCTTAAGGCTTGCTCTTGCTTAAGGCTTGCTTGCTTGCTTAAGGCTTGTTAAAATGACCAGCTTTTCTTTGTTTACTTTTCGACCTTCTAAACTGCTGTGTAAGTGGCTAGGACCACTGTTTGACCTCTGAGGGCTGCCCTGAAAGCTGTGTGTCAATGCGATCAGTGTTTGTAGTCACTTAATCGGATTGGTGTTGTTTTGGTGTCTACAGGCATATATATTTTTTAAATTATTTAATAAGAAGAATCAAAAGGAGCAATAAAAATAATAAGCATAAAAATAGTCACTATTAATTCTGGTAGATTCTAATGGGTGATATACGAGGTAAAGTAAATGAAAACATGACTTTTCGATAACCCTACTCAACATCATCCCAAGTGAGCATTATTTTAAAATAGCAAAACTACACATTTAATTATCAAACTATGCAAACTTAGATTATTAATTTTGGTAGATACTAATGGGTGATATATGAGGTAAAGTAAATGAAAACATGACTTTTCCATAACCCTACTCAACATCATCCCAAGTGAGCATTATTTTAAAATAGCAAAACTTCCCATTTAATTATCAAACTATGTAAACTTAGATTATTACTTTTGGTAGATGCTAATGGGTGATATACGAGGTAAAGTAAATGAAAACATGACTTTTCGATAACCATACTCAACATCATCCCAAGTGAGCATTATTTTAAAATAGCAAAACCACCCATTTATTTATCAAACTATGCAAACTTAGATTAGTCTAAAGAACTAGGGTAATTCTTAACATATTTATTGAATAGGGATTTTTACAAAAAGAACGAGACATAAGTTTCAATTATATTATAGTAGATGAACTCCATTTAATCACTTATAGCTTAAAGTCTACAATAAGAGGAGAGCTTGGTTAATGGTATTCCCAACATTATACAGTTAGTAGTAAATATTTAAAATATATGGTCGATGATGTTTGAACAACATAATTAAATTAGATTGACATATATATTTTTGAAGTTATTTAATAAGAAGACTCAAAAGGATCGATAAAAATAATAAGCATAGACATAGTTACTATTAATTTTGGTAGATACTAATGGGTGATATACGAGGTAAAGTAAATAAAAACATGGCTTTTCCATAACCCTACTCAACATCATCCCAAGTTAGCATTATTTTAAAATAGCAAAACTACCCATTTAATTATCAAAATATGCAAACTTAGATTATTCTAAAGAATTGGGGTAATTCTTAAAATATTTATTGAATAGGGACTTTTACAAAAATAATAAGACATACATTTCAATTATATTATTGTAGAGGAACTCCATTTAAGCACATATAGCTTAAAGTCTAAAATAAAATAAATAATTTTTTTTATAAGAGTAAATATTAATAACAAATAAAATATTAAGCATTACTACAACATAAATTATTGACCATTCCTCTTCATAATCTTTTTTTACAAAAAATAGAGGTGCATCATCATTTTCCCTAAAAGTCTTGTTGGCTTCACTACCACTTGATGCCAGAGCCTTCTTCCTTTCCTAACACAACAAATATTTTCAAAGACGTTTTTATCGAAATCAAAATGAATCCCATAATAAGGATGAATGCAATGGTTACTTTTCTACTGACTACTCAACAACATTAATAATCTTGCTCCACTATAAGGTACATTTTAAAAATAACTAAAACAAAACTATAGAAAAAATACTCATTGATATGGATTAATATAATTCTTATTATATGTATTTAAGAGGTGACAACTATCTTAAGGGCTTCACTAATTTTACACAGTCACCAAAATATATTAGCTTCTTAGGAAAAGGGAGACTAGACTTTTAACTAATACAATCAAACCCTGTTTACTTTAAAAATAATTGTAATGAAATCTTGTCAAAAACCAACATATATGCACATAAGGGTAAGTGGACAGCAAAAGGACTTCATGGATTCACACTTTTATCGATATAAAGTAATTAGGCATCTTAAATATTCTCATCTGGCACAATATATTTTCAAACATCAAGAGGAGAGCTTGGTTAATGGTATTTCCAACATTATACAGTTAATAGTAAATATTTAAAATATATGGTAGATGATGTTTGAACAACATAATTAAATTAGATTAGCATATATATTTTTTAAGTTATTTAATAAGAAGACTCAAAAGGATCGATAAAAATAATAAATATAAACATAGTTACTATTAATTTTTGTAGATAGTAATGGGTGATATATGAGGTAAAGTAAATAAGAACATGGCTTTTCCATAACCCTACTCAACATCATCCCAAATGAGCATTTTTTAAAAATAACAAAACTACCCATTTAATTATCAAACTATGCAAACTTATATTAGTCTAAATAATTGGGGTAATTCTTAAAATATTTATTGAATAGGGACTTTTATAAAAAGAATAAGGCATACATTTCAATTATATTATAGTAGAGGAACTCCATTTAAGCACTTATAGCTTAAAGTCTACAATAAGAGAAATTAATTTCTTTACAAGAGTAAATATTAATAACAAATAAAAAATTCAGCATTGCTACAACATAAATTATTGATTATTCCTCTTCATAATATTTTTTTACAAAAATAGAGGTGCATCATCATTTTTATTAAAAGTCGTGTTGGCTTCACTGCCACTTGATGCCAGAGCCTTCTTTCTTTACTAACACAAAAAATATTTTCAACTACATTTTGCTCGAAATAAAAATGATTCGATGAATGCATCTAAATATGAATGCAATGGTTACTTTTCTACTAACTTCTCAACAACATTAATAATCTTACTCCACTATAAGGTACATTTTAAAAGTAACTAAAAAAAACTTATAGAAGAAATACTTATTGATATGAACCAATATAATTTTTATTATAAATGTATTTAAGAGATGATAACTATCTTAAGGGCTTCACTACTTTTACATAGTCACCAAAATATATTAGCTTCTTAGGAAAAGGGAGACTAGCCTTTTAATTAATTCAATGAAACCTCGTTTACTTTAAAAATAATTATAATGAAATCTTGTCAAAAACCAACATATATGCACATAAGGGTAAGTGGACAACAATAGGACTCCACCATTGATATAAAGTAACTAGGCCTCTTAAATATTCTCAAGTGGCACAAGAAATTTTCAAACATCAAGAGGAGAGCTTGGTTAATGGTATTTCCAAATTTATACAATATATATGGTCGTTGATGTTTGAACAACATAATTAAATTAGATTGGCATATATATTTTTTAATTTATTTAATAAGAAGAATCAAAAGGAGGCATAAAAATAATAAGCATAAAAATAGTCACTACTAATTTTGGTAGATGCTAATGGGTGATATACGAGGTAAAGTAAATGAAAACATGACTTTTCCATAACCCTACTCAACATCATCCCAAGTGAGCATTATTTTAAAATAGGAAAACTACCCATTTAATTATCAAACTATGCAAACTTAGATTATTAATTTTGGTAGATACTAATGGCTGATATATGAGGTAAAGTAAATGAAAACATGGCTTTTCCATAACCCTACTAAACATCATCCCAAGTGAGCATTATTTTAAAATAGCAAAACTACCCATTTAATTATCAAACTATGCAAACTTAGATTAGTCTAAAGAATTGGGGTAATTCTTAAAATATTTATTGAATAGGGACTTCTACAAAAAGAATAAGACATACGTTTCTATTAAATTATAGTAGAGGAACTCCATTTAAGCACTTATAGCTTAAATTCTACAATAAGAGAAATTAATTTTTTTATAAGAGTAAATATTGATAAGAAATAAAAAATCGAGCATTGCTACTACATAAATTATTGACTATTCTTCTTCATAATCTTAAAAAAAAAAAAAAAGAGGTGCATCATCATTTTTCTCAAAAGTCGTGTTGACCTCACTGCCATATGATGCCAGAGCCTTCTTTATTTCCTAGCACAACAAATATTTTCAAATACTTTTTGCTATAAGTAAAAATGAATTCCATAATAAGGATGAATGCATCTAAATATGAATGCAATGGTTACTTTTCTACTGACTACTCAACGACATTAATAATATTTCTCCACTATAAGGTACATTTTAAAAGTAACTAAAACAAAACTATAGAAGAAATACTCATTTCTATGGATTAATATAATTATTATTATAGATTTATTTAAGAGATGATAACTATATTAAGGGCTTCACTACTTTTACATAGTCACAAAAATATATTAGCATCTTAGAAAAAGGAAGACTAGACTTTTAATTAATTCAATCAATGTCAAAAATCAACATTCACTACTGCTACATAGTCACCAAAATATATTAGCATCTTAGAAAAAGGAAGACTAGACTTTTAATTAATTCAATCAATGTCAAAAATCAACATATACGCACATAAGGGTAAGTGGACAACAAAAGGGTAAGTGGACAACAAAAGGACTTCATGGGTTCACACTTTCATCGATATAAAGTAACTAGACCTCTTAAATATTCTCAGTGGCATAAGATATTTTCAAACATCAAGAGGAGATCTTGGTTATTGGTATTTCCAACATTATACAACTAGTAGTAAATATTTAAAATATATGGTGGATGATGTTTGAACAACATAATTAAATTAGATTTAATTATGTTACTATTAAAAGGATCGATAAAAATAATAAGCATAGACATAGTTACTATTAATTTTGGTAGATAGTAATGGGTGATATACGAGGTAAAGTAAATAAAAACATGGCTTTTCCATAATCCTACTTATCATCATCCCAAGTTAGCATTATTTTATAATAGCAAAACTACCAAATTAATTATCAAAATATGCAAACTTAGATTATTTTAAAAAATTGGAGTAATTCTTAAAATATTTATTGAATAGGGACTTTTACAAAAAGAATAAAAGAAAAGAAATTAAGCACTTATAGCTTAATTTCTACAATAAATTAATTTCTTTATAAGAGTAAATATTAATAACAAATAAAAAATTAAGCATTACTACAACATAAATTATTGACTATTCCTCTTCATAATATTTTTTTACAAAAAATAGAGGTGCATCATCATTTTTCTTAAAAGTCGTGTTGGCTTCACTGCCACTTGATGCCAGAGCCTTCTTCCTTTCCTAGCACAACAAATATTTTCAAAGACTTTTTACTCGAAATCAAAATGACTCCCATAATAAGGATGAATGCATCTAAATATGAATGCAATGGTTACTTTTCTACTGACTACTCAACAAAATTAATAATCTTGCTCCACTATAAGGTACATTTTAAAAATAACTAAAACAAAACTATAGAAATAATACTCATTGATATGGATTAATATAATTCTTATTATATGTATTTAAGAGGTGACAACTATCTTAAGGGCTTCACTACTTTTACAAAGTCACCAAAATATATTAGCTTTTTAGGAAAAGCGAGACTAAATTTTTAACTAATACAATCAAACCCTATTTACTTTAAAAATAATTGTAATGAAATCTTGTCAAAAACCATCATATATGCACATAGGGGTAAGTGGACAGCAAAAGGACTTCATGGATTCACAATTTCATCGATATAAATTAATTAGGCCTCTTAAATATTCTCATCTGGCACAATATATTTTCAAACATCAAGAGGAGAGCTTGGTTAACGGTATTTCCAACATTATACAGTTAATAGTAAATATTTAAAATATATGGTAGATGATGTTTGAACAACATAATTAAATTAAATTACCATATATATTTTTAAATTTATTTAATAAGAAGACTCAAAAGGATCGATAAAAATAATAAATATAAACATAGTTACTATTAATTTTGGTAGATAGTAATGGGTGATATACGAAGTAAAGTAAATAAAAACATGGCTTTTCCATAACCCTACTCAACATCATCCCAAGTGAACATTTTTTTAAAATAGCAAAACTACCCATTTAATTATCAAACTATGCAAACTTAGATTAGTCTAAAAAATTGGGGTAATTCTTAAAATATTTATTGAATAGGGACTTTTACAAAAAGAATAAGGCATACATTTCAATTATATTATAGTAGAGGAACTCCATTTAAGCACTTATAGCTTAAAGTCTACAATAAGAGAAATTAATTTCTTTACAAGAGTAAATATTAATAACAAATAAAAAATTCAACATTGCTGCAACATAAATTATTCATTATTCCTCTTCATAATAATATTTTTTTACAAAAATAAAGGTGCATCATCATTTTTATTAAAAGTTGTGTTGGCTTCACTACCACTTGATGCCAGAGCCTTATTCCTTTACTAACACAACAAATATTTTCAAATACATTTTTCTCAAAATCAAAATGACTCCCATAATAAGGATGAATGCATCTAAATATGAATGCAATGGTCACTTTTCTACTGACTACTCAACAACATTAATAATATTTCTCCACTATAAAGTACATTTTAAAAGTAACTAAAACAAAACTATAGAATAAATACTTATTGATATGGATTAATATAATTCTTATTATATATGTATTTAAGACATGACAACTATCTTAAGGGCTTCACTACTTTTACACAGTCACCAAAATATATTAGTGTCTTAGGAAAATAGAGACTAGCCTTTGAATTAAGGGTAAGTGGACAGCAAAAGAACTTCACAGATTCACACTTTCATTGATATAAAGTAACTAGGCCTCTTAAATATTCTAATTTGGTACAAGATATTTTCAAACATCAAGAGGAGAACTTGGGTAATGGTATTGTCAAAATTATACAATTAGTAGTAAATATTTAAATATATGGTCCATGATGTTTGAATAACATAATTAAATTAGATTGGCATATGTATTTTTAAAGCTACTATGCGAGAGACGTTTCTACAATTGCAGACAAGGGGATGGGAGATAAAGAGGTCATACATGTCACATCGTAAACACTTTTTTATTATTATTAAAAAATCTGACATTAACAAAAAAAACATTTAAAATATTTAAACCAAAACAACCGAGTAACCAATCATTGCAAACATTTAAGATATTTAAACTATGTATGTATGTTGCAAGAACAAACAAAACCATATAAGCCCCTTCATATTGATAACTCTCAACATTTATAGACATATATTATATCTAAGCTAGTTATGCCGAGATGCGTTCCTACAATAGCAGACAGGGGGTGGGAGGTAAAGAGGTCATACATGTCACATCGCAAACAATTTTTTTTCTTTATTAAAAAAGCCAACATTAACAAAAAAAAAAATTGTTTACGACATGACATGTATGACCTCTTTGCCTCCCACTCCCTGTATGCTATTGTAGGAACGCATCTCGGTGTAACTAGCTTAGATATAAAGGATATATATCTAAAAATACTGAGAGTTATCAATATGGACACGCCTATCATGGAGATCGCACCACCAAGAAATGAGATAGGTGCTTCGAGATTGATAACTCTCGACGTTTTTAAATATATATCCTTTATATCTAAGCTAGTTTAATAAGAAGACTCAAAAGTAACGATAAAATTAATAAGCATAAACATAGTCACTATTATTTTTGGTAGATACTAATGGGTGATATACGAGGTAAAGTAAATGAAAACATGGATTTTCTATAACCCTACTCAACATCATCCCAAGTGAGCATTATTTTAAAATAGCAAAACCTATTTAATTATCAAACTATTCAAATTTAGATTAATATAAAGAATTGGGGTAATTCTTAAAATATTTATTAAATAGGGACTTTTACAAAAACAATAAGACATACCTTTCAATTATATTATAGTAGAGGAACTCCATTTAAGCACTTATAGCTTAAAGTTTACAATAAGAGAAATTAATTTCTTTATAAGAGTAAATATTAATAACAAATAAAAAATTTGAGCATTGCTACAACATAGATTATTGACTATTCCTCTTCATAATATTTTTTTACAAAAATAGAGGTGCATCATCATTTTTCTTAAAAGTCGTGTTGGCTTCACTACCACTTGATGCCAGAGCCCTCTTCCTTTCCTAGCACAACAAATATTTTCAACTACTTTTTGCTCGAAATTAAAATGACTATGAATGCAATGGTTACTTTTCTACTGACTACTCAACAACATTAATAATCTTACTCCACTAAGGTACATTTTAAAAGTAACTAAAATAAAATTATAGAAGAAATACTTATTGATATGGATTAATATAATTTTTATTATAGATGTAATTAAGAGATGACAACTATCTTAAGGGCTTCACTACTTTTACATAGTCACCAAAGTATATTAGCTTCTTAGGAAAAGGGAAACTAGCATTTTAATTAATTCAATGAAAGCTCGTTTACTTTAAAAATAATTATAATGAAATCTTGTCAAAAACCAACATATATGCACATAAGGGTAAGTGGACAACAATAGGACTCCACCATTGATATAAAGTAACTAGGCCTCTTAAATATTCTTAGGTGTCACAAGAAATTTTCAAAAATCAAGAGGAGAGCTTGGTTAATGGTATTTCCAACTTTATACAGTATATATGGCCGTTGATGTTTGAACAACTTAATTAAATTAGATTGGCATATATATTTTTTAAGTTATTTAATAAGAAGAATCAAAAGGAGCGATACAAATAATAAGCATAAAAATAGTCACTATTAATTCTGGTAGATGCTAATGGGTGATATACGAGGTAAAGTAAATGAAAACATGACTTTTCGATAACCCTACTCAACATCATCCCAAGTGAGCATTATTTTAAAATAGCAAAACTACACATTTAATTATCAAACTATGCAAACTTAGATTATTAATTTTGGTAGATACTAATGGCTGATATATGAGGTAAAGTAAATGAAAACATGACTTTTCCATAACCCTACTCAACATCATCCCAAGTGAGCATTATTTTAAAATAGCAAAACTACCCATTTAATTATCAAACTATGCAAACTTAGATTAGTCTAAAGAATTGGGGTAATTCTTAAAATATTTATTGAATAGGGACTTTTAAAAAAAGAATAAGACATACATTTCAATTATATTATAGTAGAGGAACTCCATTTAAGCACTTATAGCTTAAAGTCTACAATAAAAAAATTAATTTCTTTATAAGAGTAAATATTAATAACAAATAAAAAATTAAGCATTATTACAACATAAATTATTGACTATTCCTCTTCATAGAGGTGCATCATCATTTTTCTTAAAAGTCGTGTTGGCTTCACTGCCACTTGATGCCACAACCTTCTTCCTTTCCTGGCACAACAAATATTTTCAAATACTTTTTTCTCAAAATCAAAATGACTCCTATAATAAAGATGAATGCATCTAAATATAAATGCAATGGTTACTTTTCTACTGGCTACTCAACAACATTAATAATCTTGCTCCACTGTAAGGTACATTTTAAAAATAACTAAAACAAAACTATAGAAAAAATACTCATTGATATGGATTAATATAATTTTTATTATATGTATTTAAGAGGTGACAACTATCTTAAGGGCTACACTACTTTTACACAGTCACCAAAATATATTAGCTTCTTAGGAAAAGGGAGACTAGACTTTTAACTAATACAATCAAACCCTGTTTACTTTAAAAATAATTGTAATGAAATCTTGTCAAAAACCAACATATATGCACATAAGGGTAAGTGGACAGCAAAAGGACTTCATGGATTCGCACTTTTATCGATATAAAGTAATTAGTCCTCTTAAATATTCTCATCTGGCACAATATATTTTCAAACATCAAGAGGAGAGCTTGGTTAACGGTATTTCCAACATTATACAGTTAATAGTAAATATTTAAAATATATGGTAGATGATATTTGAAAAACATAATTAAATTAGATTACCATATATATTTTTAAATTTATTTAATAAGAAGACTCAAAAGGATCGATAAAAATAATAAATATAAACATAGTTACTATTAATTTTGGTAGATACTAATGGGTGATATACGAGGTAAAGTAAATAAAAACATGGCTTTTCCATAACCCTACTCAACATTATCCCAAGTGAGCATTTTTTAAAAATAGCAAAACTACCCATTTAATTATCAAACTATGCAAACTTAGATTAGTCTAAAGAATTGGGGTAATTCTTAAAATATTTATTGAATAGGGACTTTTACAAAAAGAATAAGGCATACATTTCAATTATATTATAGTAGAGGAACTCCATTTAAGCACTTATAGCTCAAAGTCTACAATAAGAGAAATTAATTTCTTTACAAGAGTAAATATTAATAATAAATAAAAAATTCAGCATTGCTACAACATAAATGATTGATTATTCCTCTTCATAATATTTTTTCACAAAAATAAAGGTGCATCATAATTTTTCTTAAAATTCGTGTTGGCTTCACTGCCACTTGATGCCAGAGCCTTCTTCCTTTACTAACACAACAAATATTTTCAAATACATTTTGCTCGAAATCAAAATGACTCCCATAATAAGGATGAATGCATCTAAATATGAATGCAATGGTCACTTTTCTACTGACTACTCAACAACATTAATAATATTTCTTCACTATAAAGTACATTTTAAAAGTAACTAAAACAAAAATATAGAAGAAATACTTATTAATATGGATTAATATAATTTTTATTATATATGTATTTAAGAGATGACAACTATCTTAAGGGCTTCACTACTTTTACACAGTCACCAAAATATATTAGCGGCTTAGGAAAATGGAGACTAGCCATTGAATTAAGGGTAAGTGGACAACAAAATAACTTCACGGATTCACACTTTCATCGATATAAAGTAACTAGGCCTCTTAAATATTCTCATGTGTTGCAAGATATTTTCAAACATCAAGAGGAGAGCTTGGGTAATGGTATTTCCAAAATTATACAATTAGTAGTAAATATTTAAAATATATGGTCGATGATGTTTGAATAACATAATTAAATTAGATTGGCATATGTATTTTTAAAGTTATTACATTGAGAGGCGTTCCATAATTGCAGACAAGGGGTGGGAGGTAAAGAGGTCATATATGTCACACCGTAAACAATTTTTGTTTATTATTAAAAAATATGACATTAACAAAAACATTTAAAATATTTAAACCAAAACAATCGAGTAACCAACCATTGCAAACATTTAAAATATTTAAACTATGTATGTATATTGAAAGAATAAACAAAACCATATAAGCGCCTCCATATTGATAACTCTCAACATTTTTAGATATATATCATTTATATCTAATCTAGTTATGCCGAGAGGCGTTCCTAAAATAGGAGACAAGGGGGTGGGAGGCAAAGAGGATAGGAGACAAGGGGGTGGGAGGCAAAGAGGCCATACATGTCACATAGTAAACAATTTTTTTTCTTTATTAAAAAAACCAACATTAACAAAATAAATTGTTTACGACATGACATGTATGACCTCTTTGCCTCCCACTCCCGGTATGCTATTGTAGGAACGCCTCGGCGTAACTAGCTAAGATATAAAGGATATATATCTAAAAAGAATAAGACATACCTTTCAATTATATTATAGTAGAGGAACTTCATTTAAGCACTTATAGCTTAAAGTATACAATAAGAGAAATTAATTTTTTTATAAGAGTAAATATTAATAACAAATAAAAAATTTGAGCATTGCCACAACATAGATTATTGACTATTCCTCTTCATAATATTTTTTTACAAAAATAGAGGTGCATCATCATTTTTCTTAAAAGCCGTGTTGGCTTCACTACCACTTGATGCCAGAGCCTTCTTCCTTTCCTAGCGCAACAAATATTTTCAACTACTTTTTGCTCCAAATAAAAATGACTCATGAATGCATCTAAATATGAATGCAATGGTTACTTTTCTACTGACTACTCAACAACATTAATAATCTTACTCCACTAAGGTACATTTTAAAAGTAACTAAAATAAAATTATAGAAGAAATACTTATTGATATGGATTAATATAATTTTTATTATAGATGTATTTAAGATATAACAACTATCTTAAGGGCTTCACTACTTTTACACAGTCATCAAAATATATTAGCTTCTTAGGAAAATGGAGACTAGCCTTTTAATTAACTCAATGAAACCTCGTTTACTTTAAAAATAATTATAATGAAATCTTGTCAAAAACCAACATATATGCACATAAGGGTAAGTGGACAACAATAGGACTCCACCATTGATATAAAGTAACTAGGCCTCTTAAATATTCTCAGGTGGCACAAGAAATTTTCAAACATCAAGAGGATAGCTTGGTTAATGGTATTTCCAACTTTATACAGTATATATGGTCGTTGATGTTTGAACAACATAATTAAATTAGATTGACATATATATTTTTTAAGTTATTTAATAATAAGAATCAAAAGGAGCGATAAAAATAATAAGCATAAAATTAGTCACTATTAATTTTGGTAGATGCTAATGGGTGATATACGACGTAAAGTAAATGAAAACATGACTTTTCCATAACCCTACTCAACATCATCCCAAGTGAGCATTATTTTAAAATAGCAAAACTACACATTTAATTATCAAACTATGCAAACTTAGATTATTAATTTTGGTAGATACTAATGGCTGATATATGAGGTAAAGTAAATGAAAACATGACTTTTCCATAACCCTACTCAACATCATCCCAAGTGAGCATTATTTTAAAATAGCAAAACTACCCATTTAATTATCAAACTATGCAAACTTAGATTAGTCTAAAGAATTGGGGTAATTCTTAAAATATTTATTGAATAGGGACTTCTACAAAAATAATAAGACATACGTTTCTATTATATTATAGTAGAGGAACTCCATTTAAGCACTTATAGCTTAAAGTCTACAATAAGAGAAATTAATTTCTTTATAAGAGTAAATATTGATAACAAATAAAAAATCGAGCATTGCTACAACATAAATTATTGACTATTCTTCTTCATAATCTTTTTTTTTACAAAAAAAAAAAAAGAGGTGCATCATCATTTTTCTTAAAATTTCTTATAAATATTGATAACAAATAAAAAATCGAGCATTGCTACAACATAAATTATTGACTATTCTTCTTCATAATCTTTTTTTTTACAAAAAAAAAAAAAGAGGTGCATCATCATTTTTCTTAAAATTCGTGTTGACATCACTGCCACATGATGCCAGAGCCATCTTTATTTTGTAGCACAACAAATATTTTCAAAGACTTTTTGCTCGAAATAAAAATGACTTCCATAATAAGGATGAATGCATCTAAATATGAATGCAATGGTTACTTTTCTACTTACTACTCAACGACATTAATAATATTTCTCCACTATAAGGTGCATTTTAAAAGTAACTAAAACAAAACTATAGAAGAAATACTCATTTCTATGGATTAATATAATTCATATTATAGATGTATTTAAGAGATGACAACTATTTAAGTGCTTCACTCCTTTTACACAGTCACCAAAACATATTATCTTCTCAGGAAAAGGGAGACTAGCCTTTTAATTAATTCAATCAAACCCGGTTTACTGTAAAAATAATTGTAATGAAATCTTGTCAAAAACCAACATATATGCACATAAGGGTAAGTGGACAACAAAAGGACTTCATGGATTCACACTTTCATCGATATAAAGTAACTAGGCCTCTTAAATATTCTCAAGTGGCACAAGATATTTTCAAACATCAAGAGAAGAACTTGGTTAATGGTATTTCCAATATTATACAGCTAGTAGTAAATATTTAAAATATGTGGTGGATGATGTTTGAACAACATAATTAGATTATATTGGCATATATATTTTTAAAGCTGTTTAATCAAAAGGAGCGGATAAAATAGTAATCATAACATAGTCACTATTAATTTGCGTAGATATTAATGGGTGATATACGAGGTAAAGTAAATGAAAACATGGCTTTTCCATAACCCTAATCAACGTCATCCCAAGTGAGTATTATTTTAAAATAGCAAAACTACCCATTTAATTATCAAACTATGCAATCTTAGATTATTAATTTTGGTAGATACTAATGAGTGATATATGAGGTAAAGTAAATGAACACATGGCTTTTCCATAATCATAATCAACATCATCCTAAGTGAGCATTATTTTGAAATAGCAAAACTACCCATTTAATTATCAAACTATGCAAACTTAGATTAGTTTAAATAATTGGGGTAATTATTAAAATATTTATTGAATAGGGACTTTTAAAAAAAGAATAACACATGTTTCAATTATATTATAGGAGAGGAACTTGGTTTAAGCACTTATAGCTTAAAGTCTACAATAAGAGAAATTAATTTCTTTATAAGAGTAAATATTAATAAAAAATAAAAAATTGAGTATTGCTACAACATAAATTATTGATCATTCCTCTTCATAATATTTTTTTACAAAAATGTAGGTGCATAATAATTTTTCTTAAAAGTCTTGTTGGCCTCACTGCCACTTGATGCCAAAGCCTTCTTCCTTTCCTAGCACAACAAATATTTTCAAAGACTTTTTGCTCGAAATAAAAATGGCTCCCATAATAAGGATGAATCCATCTAAATATGAATGCAATGGTTACTTTTCTACTGACTACTCAACAACATTAATAATCTTGCTCCACTATAAGGTACATTTTAAAAGTAATTAAAACAAAACTATAGAAGAAATAGTCATTGATATGGATTAATATAATTCTTATTATAGATGTATTTAAGAAATGAAAACTATCTTAAGGGCTTCACTACTTTTACACAGTCACCAAAATATATTAGCTTCTTAGGAAAATGGAGACTAGGATTTTAACTAATACAATGAAACCCTGTTTACTTTAAAAATTATTGTAATGAAATCTTGACAAAAACCAACATATATGCACATAAGGGTAAGTGGACAACAAAGGGACTTCATGGATTCACACTTTAATCTATATAAAGTAACTAGGCCTCTTAAATATTCTCATGTGGCACAAGATATTTTCAAACATCAAGAGGAGAGCTTGGTTAATTGTATTTCCAACATTATACAGTTAGTAGTAAATATTTAAAATATATGGTCGATGATGTTTGAAGTCACTATTAATTTTTGTAGATACTAATGGGGTGATATACAAGGTAAAGTAAATGAAAACATGGCTTTTCCATAGCCCTACTCAACATCACCCCAAGTGAGCATTATTTTAAAATAGCAAAACTACCCATTTAATTATCATACTATGCAAACTTAGATTATTAATTTTGGTAGATACTAATGGGTGATATATGAGGTAAAGTAATTGAAAACATGGATTTTCCATAACCCTACTCAAAATCACCCCAAGTGAGCATTATTTTAAAATAGCAAAACTACCCATTTAATTATCAAACTATGCAAACTTAGATTAGTCTAAAGAATTTGGGTAATGATTAAAATATTTATTGAATAGGGACTTTTACAAAAATAATAAGACATACATTTCTATTATATTATAGTAGAGGAACTCCATTTAAGCACTTAAGCACTTATAGCTTAAAGTGTACACTAAGATAAATTAATTTATTTATAAGAGTAAATATTAATAACAAATAAAAAATTGAGCATTGCTACAACATAAATTATTGACTATTTCTCTTCATAATATTGTTTTACAAAAATAGAGGTGCATCATAATTTTTGAAATCAAAATGACTCTCATAATAAGGATGAATGCATCTAAATATGAATGCAATGGTTACTTTTTTTTACTGACTACTCAACAACATTAATAATCTTGCTCCACTATAAGGTACATTCTAAAAGTAACTAAAACAAAACTATAGAAGAAATACTCATTGATATGGATTAATATAATTCTCATTATAGATGTATTTAAGAGATGAAAACTATCTTAATGGCTTCTACTGTTACACAATCACCAAAATATATTTGCTTCTTAGGAAAAAGGAGACTAGCCTTTTAATTAATTCAATCAAACCTGGTTTACTTTAAAAATAATTGTAATGACATCTTGTCAAAAACCAACATATATGCACATAAGGGTAAGTGGACAACAAAAGGACTTCACAGATATATTTTCAAACTTCACTAGGAGAGCTTTGTTAATGGTATTTCCAAAATTATACAGTTAGTAATAAATATTTAAAATATAAATAGAGGTGCATCATCATTTTTCTTAAAAATTTTGTTGGCCTCACTACCACCTTGATGACAGAGCCTTCTTCCTTTCCTAGCACAACAAATATTTTCAAATACTTTTTTCTCGAAATCAAAATGACTCCTATAATAAAGATGAATGCATCTAAATATGAATGCAAAGCCTTCTTCCTTTCCTAGCATAACAAATATTTTCAAATACGTTTTGCTCGAAATCAAAATGTCTCCCATAATAACGATGAATGCATCTAAATATGAATGCAATGGTTACTTTTATACTGACTACTCAACAACATTAATAATATTACTCCACTATAAGGTACATTTTAAAAGTAACTAAAAAAAACTATAGAAGAAATACTCATTGATATGGATTAATATAATTCTTATTATAGATGTATTTAAGAAATGACAACTATATTAAGGGCTTCACTACTTTTACAGAGTCACCAAAATATATTATTTTCTTAGGAAAAGGGAGACTAGACTTTTAATTAATTCAATCAAACCTGGTTTACTTTAAAAATAATTGTAATGAAATCTTGTCAAAAATTAACATATATGTACATAAGGGTAAGTAGACAACAAAAGGACTTCGCAGATTCACACTTTCATTGATATAAATTAACTAGGCCTCTTAAATATTCTCAGGTGGCACAATTTTTTTTCAAACATTATACAGTTAGTAGTAAATATTTAAAATATATGGTCCATGATGATTGAAAAACATAATTAAATTATATTGACATATATATATTTAAAATTACTTAATAAGAAGACTCAAAAAGAGTGATAAAAATAAAAAGCATAAACATAGTCACTATTAATTTTAGTAGATACTAATAGGTGATATACGAGGTAAAGTAAATGGAAACATGGCTTTTCCATAACCCTACTCAACATCATCTGAAGTGAGCATTATTTTTATTTTTATTTTTTTAAGCGAAAAACTCCTTGTGGGGCCGCCTTGGTCTGAGATACCATGAACATGGGGTTCTACATCGTCAAAGTCACCTAGGAGTCGCACCTGACCTGCCCACACCAACATTATCAATTAGATTTTGGATACTCAATTCAACATTTTGGTAGGGTGGAGATTTGAACCTGGGACCTCTCTTGGAGGATGTCCCTCTCCTCTCCAACACCTGGGTGAAGTGAGCATTATTTTAAAATATCAAAACTACCCATTTAATTATCAAACTATACAAACTTAGATTATTAATTTTTGTAGATACTAATGGGTGATATACTAGGTAAAGTAAATGAAAACATGACTTTTCGATAACCCTACTCAACATCATCCCAAGTGAGCATTATTTTAAAATAGCAAAACTACCCATTTAATTATCAAACTATGCAAACTTAGATTAGTCTAAAGAATTGGGGTAATTCTTAAAATATTTATTGAATAGGGACTTCTACAAAAATAATAAGACATACATTTCAATTATATTATAGTAGAGGAACTCCATTTAAGCACTTATAGCTTAAAGTCTACAATAAGAGACATTAATTTCTTTATAAGAGTCAATATTAACAACAAATAAAAAATTGAACATTGCTACAACATGAATTATTGACTGTTCCTTTTCATAATAATTTTTTACAAAAATAGAGGTGCATCATCATTTTTCTTAAAAGTCTTGTTGGCCTCACTGCCAGTTGATGCCAGAGCCTTCTTCCTTTCCTAGCACAACAAATATTTTCAAAGACTTTTTGCTCTAAATCAAAATAACTCCCATAAGAAGAATGAATGCATCTAAATATGAATGCAATGGTTACTTTTCTACTAACTACTCAACAACATTAATAATCTTGCTCCACTATAAGGTACATTTTAAAATTAACTAAACCAAAACTATAGAAGAAATACTTATTGATATGGATTAATATAATTCTTATTATAGATGTATTTAAGAGATGACAACTATCTTAATGGCTTCACTACTTTTACATAGTCACCAAAATATATTAGCTTCTTAGGAAAATGAAGACTAGCCTTTTAATTAATTCAATCAAACCCGATTTACTTTAAAAATAATTGTAATGAAATCTTGTCAAAAACCAACATATATGCACATAAGGGTAAGTGGACAACAAAAGGATTTCACCATCCATATAAAGTAACTAGGCCTCTTAAATATTCTCAGGTGGCACAAAATATTTTCAAACATCAAGAGGAGAGCTTGGTTAATGATATTTCCAACATTATACAGTTAACAGTAAACATTTAAAATATATGGTCGATGATGTTTGAACAACATAATTAAATTAGATTGGTATATATATTTTTAAGTTTATTTGATAAGAAGAATTAAAAGGAGCCATAAAAATAATAAACATAAATATAGTCACTATCTAGTGGGTGATATAGGAAATAAAGTAAATGAAAACATGGCTTTTCCATAACTACTTAATAGAAGCACGAGATTCCGGTCAAAGGAAACACCAAGTGCGATTGCATTCAAAATTAAGTACGCTTAAGTCCTAGAAATGTAAATTGCATGAAACGGAAAAGAGACACATTGGAAGAGACGCAATCAAATAGAGAAAACACAGCCCTTTCATTAATTTCCCTCGATCTCTGTTACAATGATGCCTCCTCCCTTTTCAGGGGCTAGGAGCGTAAATAGAGTTTGATTACAATCGCTGAATGATTCCTCCTTCTGCGTGCCCACGATTGCAATGGGCGGGCCAAGATGATGCCGCCGCTGATGTCGATGAGTTCTTCTCCTCTGCTGCTTCTCCTGCAAACAAAGAAATGACCAAGAAATCAGTAGCACCTGCTGCAAATTAAAAGCGTTTGCTCTCTAAAACTAACAAAATATGCATATGAATGTTTGCCTGAAAAAGTGAAAACAGTGAATCCAAATTGCTTCAAAACCTGAAAGAAGGTAAGAAAAGTTACCAGAAGGCCACTGCCACTGAGGCAGCTGGCCAATCCACCTTAAACTGGAATTCGTCCCTGGGCAGGATGGATTTTGACTGTAATTCGTCCCTGGGTGGGACGAATTCTTCTGAGTTGGAGAAATCCGCCTACTGTTGCTCCAATGTCAGATCCCGGGACCTGCAAAATGCCTACAAATAGGGGGGTTATGTAAATGGGGCCATTTTGGGACGACCCAGATGGTTGGATTTTCCCAATTTGGCCTCCACCCTCGGGAATTTGACCTTGACACATGCAAGTTAGCAAAACGACAAAGCAATACAAAACATCCTAAAATCTGACCAAAAGTTACAAAATTGCAATTATGGACTAATCAGACCTAGTAACACAGAATGCAATCTAAAAAATAATCTAAAGTGCTCAAAAAATAAAATTAGGACTTGGGAGGTGCGGGGGTGCCCAAGTGGGCCTCCCACCGTTGGCCCTCGATTTTGGAGCCAATCCACAGGGGATGGGCCCAAAACCTTTTAGGATTGGGGGGTCGACGAATTGGTTGGTTCAGATGTCCATGCATCAGATTTGAGTAAGGTTTGAGCTTCCAAAGGCCACCCAACAACCTCCCTTGCAAAAGAGATTGGTCGATGTGGGAGGGTGAACAAGGGGGATGCAAGTGAGTCTTCAATTCGGCAGCACTTCGTTGCTTGAACACTCCTTCCCTGTATGTTTTGGGCGAGAAAAGTCCCACATTTTATAGACCCAAGGGGTCTCTTTTGGGAGGGAAGCACAAATGCCATGTGTTGGCCATAGGCGCCATGTGGCAGTCTTGTCTTCCCATGAGGGAGGGGAGTCCTCCATTGACTTGAACTTTGATAAATGCTTTTTGTAACAGTCCTCTAACGGCCCCTCTGTCCACTTACACATGCATGCAAGGCAGGAGCCCTTAACTGACTGTTCTGGGCTACCACTTGGCACCATTTGCCTTTTTTCCCGTTAAGCTTGGAATTCATCCCACCCAGGGACAGATTTAGAATTCGTCCTGGGGTGGGACGGATCCTATTTTGAATTCGTCCCTGGGTGAGACGAATACTGGGCAAAGTGTCCAAGTGTGCCAAATTGCTTCTTGACCTTACAAAATTGCTATGAAAGTGGTTAAGACCCTTTGTTTAACCTCTGAGGGCTGCCCTGGGGGCTGTGTTTGTCAAAGAAATCAGTGTTTGTAGTCACATAATCGGATTGGTGCTGTTTTGGTGTCTACACTTAACATCATCCCAAGTGAACATTATTTTAAAATAGAAAAACTACCCATTTAATTATCAAACTATGTAAACTTAGATTATACTAAACAAGGAGGCAATTGAACACATCATTTCTCTTTCCATCCAATCATTAATCCATGTAGACATGTTTTTTTTATAAAACATTAAGTAAAAGGAAAGACAACCTGGACATGCACTAAGGCAAAGGAGAGAGTATTATTTGAGTAAGTATTTATTATAAACATCCACCTTGGGATTAAACCCGGGTCACATTACCGTTAATGCAAGTAGTGTCCTTGTGGGTAAACTACACTCACAATGTAATATTTCTTATCTTCCCCTATCCAAAATTAATCCCATGATGATACATTTTGTCCTCGTAAAAAAATGTTAAACGAAACATGCAACCTTTGCATGAACGCATACAACACAGACAATTCACCCTTCCATCAACAACAATTAAAACAACTATTACAGGGTGAACGGTTAATAGTTGCCTAATTCTCATCATTTTTGATGCAGTTGAATGTCTGCAATTGAATGTCCTAGCTACAATACGTATTATAAGAATTTTTGAATGGGTATTACTTAAAAAGAACAACAATCTAACGAAAAACATGAAGACTCCTTATATCCATTTTGCTATAAATTAACCAAATCGGGGATAAAAAAAAATAAAAAAAATATAAAACACACAGGGAGGCATCCATAAGTTCTCAAGATATCCATTTGTTGTAAGAAAAAAAAAAGAAAGAACTTAATTACATTTTAGTTTAAGCAATCAGTAAACATTAAAACATATGTGAATAGTCAAATTCGGACTTTGTTATTGAAAGCACGAGATTCCGGGCAAAGGAAACACTAATTATGCAACATAAGACGAAATGTAACGCTTTAATCCTATGCACAAAAACGAAGAAAGGAGACAATTTGAAAATGAAAGAAAATATGTAAAGAAATCACAACCCTCTTTATTCAAATATCTTATCCTCGGTTACATAGACATCTCCTCCCTTTTTGGGGAATAGGAGCGTTAAATTTGTATTGGTTACAATATGTGACTTAGTCTTCCTCTTTTCGCATGCCCACATTTGAATGGACGGGCCAAGACGATGCCGCAACTTATACTGATGAGTCCTTACCTCTGCTGCTTCTCCTGCGAACACAGAAACAACCAAGACGTCAATAGCACCTGCAGCAAATGAAAAGTGTTTGTTCTCTAAAACTAACGAAATATGCATGTAAACATTTTCCTGAAACAGTAAATACAGTGAGTCCAAATGGCTTCAAAACTTGACAGAAGATAAGAAAAGTTACCAGAAGGCCACTGCCACTGAGACAGCTGGCCAATCTACCTTGCAACTGGAATTCGTCCCTGGGAAGGATGAATTTTGACTGCAATTCGTCCCTGGGTGGGATGAATTCTTCTGTGTTGAAGAAGCCGACCTGCTGCTGCTCCAATGTCGATTCCTGAGACCTACAAAACGCCTGCGAACAAGGGGGTTATGTAATTGGGGCCATTTTTGGACGATCGAGATGGTCGGATTCTCCCAATTTGGCTTCTACCCTCGAGAATTTGATCTCACCACCTACAATTCAATGAAACAACAAAGCGACACAAAACATACTAGAATCTGACCAAAAGTTATGAAATTGCAGCTGTGAGTTAACCAAACATAATAACACAAAAATGCAACCTGAAAAGTAATCTAGAATGCTCTAAAACCTAGAAAGTGCGGGGGTGCCCTAGTCAGGTTCAAGCTTCCAAAAGCCACCCAACAACCTCCCTTGCAAAAGAGATTGGTGGATGTGGGAAGGTGAACCAAAAGGGATGCAAGTGGGTCTTCAACTCGGCAGCACTTCGTTGCTTGAAAACTCCTTCAACCTGTCTATTTTGGGTGAGAAAAGTCCCACATTTTATAGACCCATGGGGTCTCTTTTGGGAGGGAAGCACAAATGCCATGTGTTGGTCATAAGCGCCATGTGGCAGTCTTGTCTTCCCATGAGGGAGGGGAGTCCTCCGTTGACTTGGGCTTTGATAAATGCCTTTTGTGACAGTCTTCTAACGGCCCCTATCTCCACCTACACACACGTGCGAGGCAGGAGTCATCAACTGACTGTTCTGGGCTGCCACTTGGTGCCATTTGTATTTTTGCCCGTTAATCTTAGAATTCGTCCCACCCAGGGACGGATTCAGAATTCGTCCTGGGGTGGGATGAATTCTATTTTGAATTCGTCCCTGGGTGAGACGAATACTGGGCAAAGTGTCCAAGTGTGCCAAATTGCTTCTTGACCTTACAAAATTGCTATGAAAGTGGTTAAGACCACTATTTAACCTCTGAGGGATGCCCTGGGGGCTGTGTTTGTCAAAGCGATCAGTGTTTGCAGTCACATAATCGGATTGGTGCTGTTTTGGTGTCTACAGATGCCCCTTTTTGGGAAGCGCTGCGGGTGACGCAATGCTGAGCAAAAATAGATAACCAAAGCACTAATGATTAGGGTTTCTTGGTAACCTAACCAACTTTTGATGCACCAAGTATGGAAAGGGCATGCATTCTTGAATCCTTGCTTCTGACGAGCTAAGGAATTTGATTTCAAGTATTAACCTGTTTTGTTGAGGTGTGACTTGAACTTAGACATTGATCAGTCATGAAAAGGCAAAGGGCATTTTTATCCTCAGGGGGAACCTTGTGTTCATGATTCACGAAATGCCAAGTGTTTGATTGATTTGATTGTTGCTTGTTTATTGCCCTAAGCAGGAGCGTGATTGTATTTGTCAATGATTCTTTGAATGCATGTCATTTTCCTTAATTGGGTGTGTGATTGTTGGTTGGTGACTAAGTGTGACTACCCCCTCAAGCGACGAATCGATGAGGGAATGACCTTCGTGAGAGAAGCGACGAGTCGCTTGACCCAAGATGACTTGTGCAAGGGTGCCTTTAAAGGGTTTACCGTTAAGCGTGTGCAATTTTTCCAACATTTTGGACCTGTTTTTGGTGGGTGTTAACCCTTTTGGTGATGCCTGAATGGGGTGAAATCATTGAAAACCTAACTTCTCGTGGAGCGGTCCGGCTATTATAGCCTTCTTGGGGAGGTAGGAGAGCAATAATTTGAACCCCGAAATCGATTTTCTTTGCCCAGAGGTTAAGTGCAAGAGCACTTGTGTCCGGCAAAGTTTTTTTGCTGTTTGTTTTTGTTGAATTTTGTACTGTTTTTGAGTGGGCTTTGACCCTTTTTTTGATGTCGTTTGGGGATGAAATTGTCTAAAATCCGTCTTCCCGTGGAGCGGTCCGGCTATGGTAGCCTTCTTAGGGAGTATGATAGTGACAATTTGTGACTCCAATGTCGATTTTGTATGCCCTTGTTGTCAGGTGTAGTTGCAATCCTGTCGGGCAATTTTATTGTCTGTTTTTAGTGCATTTTTAGTCATTTTTTGATTTTTTTCAGTGCTGGCCTGAATTCGTCCCTGGGTGGGACGAATTCCAGCTGGAGAATTCGTCCCTGGGTGGGATGAGTGCTAATCAGAGCGCTCGTCCCAGTCAAGGACGAATTCCAGTGCGAAAGGCCTATTTAATGGCCAAAACTTGTTTTTGGGCTCATTTGTGTCATTTTTTTCTTGCAATTTTGGAGCTCTGGGAGGAGGAGGTAATTCTGCGAAGCGAAGCGCTGCTGGAATTCTCTCTGCCATCATGGGTGCACAAACTGGTTCGATTGGCAGATCCGAGGCGAGACCTGTAAGTGTCCCTAGAGTTTATTTTGCTTTTATTTAATGCATTGTTTTTGTGTTGACGCTTTTCAAAACTTTAATATTTTTTGTGATGTTTTTGTTTAACAGTTAAGGTTAGAAACCCTAGAACTAAAAATTTGATCTGTTATATATATATATATATATTTTGGTTGTGTTTGTGTTGATTTTTTTTTCTTTGCAGGTTGTTAGGAGCTGGTATCGTGTACCCGCTGCATTTACTGAGGCGCGGTTGGCATTGACCGATGATGACTGGGAATGGCTTGATGCACTTGGGCTCAAGCAGGTGGCTCGACTGGAGCCTGTGGTTTTGGATCAGGCCTATCTGATGGCCCTGATCAAGCTTTGGGATTCGCAGACCAATACTTTCCATCTCTCGACAGGGGAGATGACTGTGACTCTTGAGGATGTCTATCGGTTGCTTCGGATTTCGATAGATGGTCTGCCTATTAGGACATCATCGTTTGATCAGCAGACTGCTATACTTACGAGATGTTTTGGGCATGGGAGGCAGCTGGGTGTAGCAAGCCCAGTGGAGACAGCCGAGGTGGATTGCCAGGCTGGCGGTATTTTGGTTAGCTGGTGGCAGGAGAGGGGGGTGTTAGGAGTGAGGCACGCATTCTTGATGGGCCTCATTTCTAACATTCTTCTCCCTGATTCGTCAGGCATGAGGTTCCCGTGGAACCTACTGGATTTGGTGTGGCAGTTGGAAGAGTGCCCGATAGAGGTACCGTTGATTCTGAGATGGGGACAGACTTTGTTGGCACAGCTCTATAGGGAGCTGTATGGGGTCCATTGTCGACAGTGGAAGGGTGTCAGTTGCAATTTTTTGTTGCAGTGCTGGGGTTGGCAGCACATAGCTGTTGAGAGGCCTACCGGGTTACCGTGGATGACTCGGGCGGTGATGGAGGATGAATAGATTGGTTATGCAGTTTTGTGGCGGTGGTCTACGGAGCAGGGGCAGAGTCGGCGATGGGCAGGTGTCGTTGAGCACTACACTGATGCCTTTTATCGGCTCACTCCAGGGGAGGTGTTTTGGCATCCCTATCGGGACTGTCCAGCCTGGCCTGAGGCTAGAGAGTGGCTCCGATGGGTATGGAGGGAGCGATGGTTGACTGGGCGACACGAGACAGAGCATGAGTTCTTTTCATACCACCGGGTTACATGACAGTTTGGGGTGCGCCAGGGGTTGCCTGGTGAGCCCGTAGTCTATCGACGTCGGGGAGACGAGAGGGATCTGGAGCCACCGGTCACCGTGCCATTGGGTGAGGAGTCGGATGCGGTGATTGAGGTCCCGGATGTGGATGACGTCGGTACTACCACTGAGTATGACTCATGGTGGGTACTGCGGTGCTAGAGAGGAGAGGGGCCACTAGGAGGTGCAGAGGCGGCAGTGGAGGATGCTGAGGTAGCAGGGGGTGATTGGGGGGGTCCGTTGGATGATGCGGACATGGTGGATGTGGGAGATGAGGATGTGGACTTGGGTGTTCCGGAGCAGCCGGACATGCAGGATGTGGAGGAGCAGTTGGAGCCTGAGCAAGCTACTGTCCCCGCGAGTCCTATGCGTCCGACAGATACATATGAGGTGGGGTCGGATGTAGGCGTTGAGATTGCGTGACTGAAAGAGCTACTATGGATGCGAGATCTGGAGTTGGGGGATGCGAGGCGGGAGCTGGGGGATGCGTGGTAGGAGAGGGATCTTCTGCGGGCTCAGTTGGTAGAGCGGGATAGAGTTTTGGCGTAGCGCGATGATGCATTGTCTATCTATCATCGGCGAGAGGCAGAGTGGTGTCTGTACTGGATAGACTTGGAGAGGGAGGTCATCCAACTTGGCGGGCGGCTACCTGAGCCTTCGATCAGTAGATCTTATTGACGAACGAGGGATAGTTTGACTGAGCAGTCAGCATCATTTTGTCGCAGGCGGTTAGATGAGGGGGGTGGTAGCAGGCATGATGCGGGGGCTAGTAGTAGCCTCCCTGTAGGGTCCCGTAGGACCCACACCATGGGGGGTAGTTCTCGTCGCACCGATCCTTTGGATCATGGTGGTCGACACCTTAGGTTGGGTTTTTGGATATGATTGCGGGGTCTGAGGACCGGTTTTGTAGCCTGCGGGCATCTTTTTGACGATATATATATATATACCGGTTTTATTTTTGGTTTTGTACATGTGATGATGTGATTTTTGTTATGCATGTTTATTTATTTTGATGAATGCAGATGTTATGATAAATGTATATGTTTTTTATGTCTATGTGATATGCGAGGTGAAATGGATGAATGACATTTGTGATGATTGCACTGTAGGCTGTTTAAGAAGATCTTTATTTACATGGTTTTTCTATTTTTTTTATTTTCTGATGGTATCATAAGGATGATAAGTAGCGCAGATGGTTTTGGGATGAATGTAAGATTTTCTGAGATTCAGAAAGTTTTAACTCACTATCCATGACTGTACTTTATCTTACAAGACTTTTGAACAAGGTATGAATCGGACCTGTTTTTTACCAAGTTATTTAACATCCCTGTGTGTGCAATTGAGTTCATTTAGTGGTATTTTTTTAGGATACCGCCAGTGCCAGATGGGCTTTCAACCGAACCTGTACTGAGGATCACCTAATTAGCTCCATGAATTCCTTTGTTGTATGTACTAAGATTAATCTACGGTGTAATCCAGGATGCCATAAGCTAGCTCATCCACATGCAAACATTGATCTGTATGCAAGTTAATGTGACAAATTTATCGTCATGCGGGAGGTTTACTTCTGTTACCGATAGGCTATCAACCAAATTGGTACTAAAGCTTGCCTTATGACCTATAGAATGCTGAGAGTTCCAGGGATTCAAGGTCAACTCCCTTCTTTTCTTCAATTGTATTGGGATACTTGCTCATTGTAGTGATGAGATCACTGTTTATTTTGATTTGTTTTTTTTTTTTTTTTTTTGAGCAAGGGATTGGGGATATGGAGTGACAAAAATCACTGTTGTTTGTGCCTTTTGACGTGTGCACTGTAGTTTGTCAAATTTTGGAGTTTTGACATTTTGCAAAAAAATTTTTTTTTGTGTTTTGCAACTGTTGAGAACTTTAGGGATTCTTAGGGAATTGGGTAGGGAGGATGCTTGTCCTTTTGCCAACTCTCAGCATTCTAGGGGTCATTCACACAGGGGGATGAGCAAGATAATCGTTTCTCTTGTGGTGACCTAGATTATTTTGCAGGTTTCGTCTTTCGTTCACACAATTTGGGAATTTTAGTGTTTTGATATGTGTTGGGATGTTGCGTAACAAGGTATATTTCAAGTATGACTCTACCTTCGTAAAATCTGTTCGACTTGGTACAGTACATGGCTAAAGAGGAAAATGATGACTGAATTACTGAAACTCTTGGTACATTCCCAGACCACTGACTGTAGTGTGGTAAAAGTTATGCTTGTATTTTTGATGTTTTTGTAACATGAGACAATGCGGAACAATATGGACTATCAGATCTATTGCAGCTTATGGTGCCTTTGACCTGTATGACTACAAATATGCAATGTATGGATGCAATGCTTAATGCAGCTATGTATTTTTGTAATTTTGATGGATTGTTTTTGTGAAGGGTGGGGGTGGGGAGTAAGTACAACGCGATTATATGAATTTTTTTGATGAATTTTAGTATGCCTAGAATTGAGATGCAAATATTTGTTGTTTTTGATGATTTTTGTTGTTTTGTTTTTTTTGAATTTCTTGATTTTTTTTTTTTTTGACCAAGCGATTGCGATAATCGTTGGAGCTTTTTGGGTTTGACCAAGTGATTGCGATAATCCTTGGAGATTTTTGGAGCTTTTTGGTGACCAAGATATTGCGATAATCCTTGGAGCTTTTTGGTGACCAAGAGATTGCGATAATCCTTGGAGCTTTTTGGGTTGACCAAGAGATTGCGATAATCCTTGGAGCTTTTTGGGTGACCAAGAGATTGCGATAATCCTTGGAGCTTTTTGGGTTGACCAAGAGATTGCGATAATCCTTGGAGCTTTTTGGGTGACCAAGAGATTGCGATAATCCATGGAGCTTTTTGGGTTGACCAAGAGATTGCGATAATCCTTGGAGCTTTTTGGGTGACCAAGAGATTGCGATAATCCTTGGAGCTTTTTGGATTGACCAAGAGATTGCGATAATCCTTGGAGCTTTTTGGGTGACCAAGAGATTGCGATAATCCTTGGAGCTTTTTGGGTTGACCAAGAGATTGCGATAATCCTTGGAGCTTTTTGGGTTTGACCAAGTGATTGCAATAATCCTTGGATCTTTTTGGATTGACCAAGAGATTACGATAATCCTTGGAGCTTTTTGGGTGACCAAGATATTGCGATAATCCTTGGATATTTTTGGATTGACCAAGATATTGCGATAATCCTTGGAGCTTTTTGGGTGACCAAGAGATTGCGATAATCCTTAGAGCTTTTTTTTTTTTTTTTTTTTGGGATATGGCTTTCTTAGATATGAAATGGTCGCGAATGACTGATATTCAAGGGTTCTGTTTCCTTTATACCGTCAAGAGAAGCTAGCCAGTACGTCCCAGGTCCTATTTTTTTATCAATGACATAAGGACCTAACCAATTTGCTACGAATTTGTCCCTCATATGGGACGGAAAATTAGAGTTTTGTTGGTTTTCCTTCAGAACCAAATCACCAACCCGAAATTCTCTTAGGTGAACTTTCATGTTGTAAGCTTTCTTAAGCCGCTCTTGATAGATACGTAAGTGCTCGAGAGCATTAATGCGTCATTCGTCAAGAAATGTAAGTTGGTCTAATCGGGCCTACCGTGCAGTGTTATCATCGATGAACTCTTGCATTGATATGCGCAGGGAAGGAATTTCCAACTCGAGAGGCATTACTGCCTCTGAGCCATACACTAGTGAAAACGGAGTTGCCCTAGTGGGCGTCCGAATGCTAGTGCGATAAGCCCAAAGGGCAAGTGGGATTTGTATGTGCCAATCCTTATGACTGTCTACGACGGTCTTTTTAAGGATGGCGACTAGCGTTTTGTTTGACGCCTCTGCTTGCCCATTTGCTTGTGGATAATAGGGTGTTGAAAAGTTGTGCTGAATTTTGTACTTTGTGGTTAAAGCACGCACGTCTTTGTTCTTGAATGATGGCCCATTATCCGAGATTATTTTGGATGGAATACCAAAATGACATATGATGTAATGCAAAATGAACTCCGCAATGCGGGGTCCTATCGTAGAGGTTAACGAAATTGCTTCCACCCATTTGGTAAAATATTCTGTGGCCGTTATGATAAACGTGTGACGGCCTGACGATGCAGGGGAGATCTTTTCGATTAGATCGAGGCCCCACTACGAAAATGGCCAAGTAGACTGGACTGTCTATAGGGCCTGGGAAGGTGCATGCATTAAATTGGCATGATGTTGACATTTCACGCACCTCTTGACATACGCGCAACAATCTCGCTCTAAAGATGGCCAATAATAGCCCATGCAAAGAATGCGCTTTGCAATGGCCATACCGCTAAAGTGGCCACCACATGTACCGTCATGTGCTTGGGCGACTGCCCAAGTGGAATCTTGCTGGTCCAAACAACGAAGAAGAATTCTGTCATAGCTTCGACGATACAAAATGTCTCCTATCAAGACATACTTAGCCGCTTTTTTCTTGAATGTTCGTTTTGCGGCGTGCGTCAATCCAAAGGGAAGATTACCTAATTTGAGGTAATCTCTTATGGGTAAATACTAATCCTGTTGATCAGAAACCTCGACAGTATGAATAGCCAATCCATTTTGAAGTTCTTCCCTAACAAATGTTGAATGGGATAGAACTTGTAAGAATAGCGTTGTGTTGCTATTAATGGGAGTGGGAGAAAACAAAGACCCCCATTTGGCACGTTTCAAACAGTTTCAAATTCAAAAGAACTTATCCGAAGATGGTTCAATCTGGATCATGTGGGTTCCTGGCGTCAAGTCTGAGCTTGCACGCTCTATCGTGGATTGCGATAAGGTTTTGACTTGAATGGTTGTCATATCACCCAAAAGGTCTTGCGGTATTAGTGACCCCAAAGAGGCCATTGTGTCCGCAAAATGATTCGATGATCGAGGGAGTGCCTCGATGTCATACCACTCAAGTTTTGCCAGGAATTTGTCCATGAGGGCTTTATAGGCCTTCAGAATCGGGCATTTGCATTGATATACCCCTTTGACTTGATTGACGATTAACAACGAATCAGCAAATATGTTCAGTCTTTTGATGTTCATGGCGATTGCTGTTTGAAGACCTAGGAGCAAGGCTTCATATTCTGCATTATTGTTGGTGCACTAGAAATTTAATTTAAATGACAGGGGCATTGGAGCACCCTACGGTGTGAAGAATACAATTCCTGCGCCACCACCTTGCTCGCATTTAGAACCATCGAAAAATAAGGTTATGTCGGCCTGAGACTCAGGCTCTTCAGAATCTGGCGATTTTGAGACATGGAAGACCCCATCATCGGGTAGTTCTATGGCCAGAGGCTGATCGTCTTCAAGAGGAGCCTCTGCTAGTTGATCGGCTATGAATTGTCCTTTTATAGATTTTTGCCCAATAAACTTAATGTCAAATTTCGTCAACAACATGATCCATTTCGCCGTGCGACTACTATGATAAGTATGACTCATCATGTATCACAATGGATTCTCCTTAGACACAACATACGTCGTGTTTTTCAGCATGTAATGGCGTAGCCTCTTGGTAGCAAACACCACTGCCAAGCAGAGTTTCTCAACGTATGCATAGTTAAGTTCATAATCGACCGGGGTGCGGCTAAGATAGTACGTAGCTCTGTTCTTTGTGAAGTTCATTCTTCCGGGCTAGCATTGCGCCGGTGCCACCTCGTAGCTGAGATGTATATGTAGAACGACACTCCTGGTCTAGGCGGTGCCAATACTGGCGGTGAAGCCAAGTACTGTTTGATTTCATCAAAGGCTGATCGGCACTCGTCATCCCAATGAAATGTGACCCCCTTGTGCAATAATTTGTTCATGGGTCGGCATTTGTTAGATAATTGTGCTATGAAGCGTTTAATCGATGCGACCTTTCCTTGCAGACTTCTGAGCTGCTTGATAGTGGTTGGGGGAGCCATTTCAAGGATTGCCTTGACTTTGTTTGGGTCCACTTCGATGCCTTGTTTTGAGACTATAAAACCCAAGAGTTTTCTAGATGTGACGCCGAACACGCACTTCTTGGGATTCAGTCGACCTTATGCTCTATGAGGCGATCGAGAATCTTGCTTAAGTCACCGAGATGATCTGAGCGCAAGAGAGACTTGGCTAACAAATCATCCATGTAATCTTCCAAAGTTTTGTGCATGTAATCATGGAAGATATACGTCATAGCACGTTGGTATGTAGCGCCAGCATTTTTAAGGCCAAAAGGCATGACCTTATAGCAAAATGTCCCCCAAGGCATTGTGAATGCCGTTTTGAGTTGGTCTTCAGGATTGATACAAATTTGATTGTATCCTGAGAAACCGTCCATTAGAGAGAGCATTTCGTGACCTGTTGTAGCGTCTACCAATGCTTCGATGCTTGGCAAGGGGAAATCATCCTTAGGAATCGCTTTGTTTAGGTTTCGAAAGTCGGTGCATATGCGAATCCTCCCGTCGGGCTTCTTGAAGGGAACCATGTTGGACAACCATGGCGAATAATCCATGCAGATGACAAATTGTGCATCCAACAACTTTTGCAATTCATCTTTGACCATCAAGGCCACTGTTGGATGCATATTTCTTAGTTTTTGCTTTACAGGCTTGATTTTCGGATCAAGCGTTAAATTGTGCATGACTAGCTGCGGGTCTAGCCCTGGCATATATTTGTACGACCATGCAAAAACTTCCTTCTTCTCTTTGAGAAGGGCAATATATTCGGCTTGCTCTTCGGGGGAAAGGCTTACCCCCAGCTTGAGAATCCGTGGATTCATTGGATCTGTGCCGATGTCTACGTCAGTCGTCTCCTCGACTGACATGTGGGATCCGTCCTCCAACTGATGTGGAGTTGGGATTAAATGGATATCATCAGCTGAATTAAGATCTGTGTTTGGAACCTCGGGTCCCTCTTCAGCTTGAAAAATATCCTAAGTTGTCATTGGGGTAAAATGAAGCATTTCACCGAAATGCTAGTACTCTGATGGTGACAATGGTGAATTGACGCGATCCCAGTCGATGGCATCCATGTCTAGATGCAATGACCGTTATGGATCGGTCAGATTGTAGATGGGTGCGGTCAAATCAATGAAGATCATGTGGATGGAATGAATTTGGTCTCCAGAACCGCGAGTGTGATGACTTGATTCTTTTAGATGTTCCCTATACTCTGGATCTGGCTCTACTGGCACGGGAACGAATGGATCCTCTCTAGGTGCAAATTCATCTCTATGTGTGAAAAGGAAGGCGGGGTCTTCCCTCGGCACTGTTGTCATGATGGGATCTCGAGGTGGACGATGCTCATCTTGAATTTGGAGCCATAAGTCTAACACTTGGTCCCACCTCGCTGGGTCTATGTGCCATTCATGTCCTAACAGTATACCCATCTGTCCCATTAGATCTTCATGATTTAGAGCGCGATGATGTCATCGCGCATGTCTGAGATAGTCCATTTCAGTTTCATCTTCTGAATCGCTTTCATAGATACAAAATTGTTCATCCTCTTCAGCATCTGTTGCTTGCGACATTGAGGACTCTTCTTGTTCCAGTGAATTAATCTGGTCCCATTGCGATTGTTCCACTCTTGGTGGAGGGACCTGATTCTCTTGATACTGTGTTATTTCATCTGGAACCTCTAAGGGGAACAGTTTTAGAAAGATTTCTAGCAGCCGTTGATGTTCTCTTTGAGGATTAATCTCTGAACTTTCGCCTCTCTCTAGCAAAGAAGAGGGATTACTGTTGTTTCCAGGGGTGTTTGTTGACCATGGGAGGTAGTCTCCCAATGTGTATTCGTATTCGGATTGGCATAAGGATCCAATGCCAATCCCCCTTGTTGCCTATTTCTAGGCCTTGCATATTTTCAACCAAGATGTCTAATGGTAGGGGATGGTTGAACCCTACCCCTGACTTGTCATATGGCATCTGATATCTTGGTTGGCAAAGGATCCACATCACTTGCTAATATCTTCCGAGCCCGTATCCATGCCAATTGCATTGGTCGAGATATTTTAGGGCAAATTCTGGGTTTGACAGATAATTGATGTTTTCAACAAAAGGATCTTCGTCTGTTTCCTTTTGTTGGCATGGTTCAAGACCATGATCAAAGCCCCCATACACAAAATTTGTCTAGTTCGGTGGGTAGCCTAGAGGGACGATTGTTCCAATGGGAAGGCGAGGTCTTCCCATGTCTTGTACTGACTCCGATGTGGGGGTTGCCACAACATTTTGCACTAAGTATTCCCCCAGGCCTGTACTGGACATTTCAATGATGATTGTTGATGATTGGGTGGGAGGAAATGGTAGTCCTTCCTGAGTCCATTCCATGTTTGGTGGTTCAGGAATCTTGGTTTCCATTGCGTTGGGCGCTTCCTCTATTGTTATTGTTGAAATTATGGGCAACCTTTCTTCTAAGGGCTTAACCTCTTCCATGATTTGTTTTCCCTTGTCCTTCTGTTGGGCCATGATAGGTGGCATTGATGATGAAGGAGCCGATGATGAAGTCTCACCTGGCTGGGATTTTGCCTTGTTGGCCACCAGTGGTGCCTGCGGTATTGGACCTTGTTTAGATGGATTTAATTGGAAATACAAATGCGTTGAAGGGAGGGTAGATTGAGGTATGAATTGTATCGCATTGCAATACTTGAAGGGCTCTAAGTCCATTGGGACTACATGTATTTCTCCTTCATAAGCATACTTCAAGCACTGGTGGGCGATCGAAGGGACACATTTCATATCCCTGATCCAAGGCCGCCCTAGCAGTATATTATAAGCCATTTCACCTTCCAGCACATGGCACAGTGTAGGTATTGACTTTTGTCCTACCTGGATCGGCAAAACGACTGTGCCGACTGTCAAACATATTGCATCATTAAAAGCTTGCGAGTGTGTACGTGGAGGTCTGTGATGTGAGAGGTCGGCGACTTCAAATGCTTTAAGGCTGCAGGTGGTTATGATGTTACTTGGATGAGCCAGTATCTATCGAGCACTCTCTTGTACGGAATCCCGTTGACCCGCGCGATAACGTGCAGGGGTGGATCTGCCATGTCATTTGATATCATTTTGACTTCATCTTCTCTGAATGTGATGACCGGCTCCGTACATTGTTTCACATGTCCCACGAAGGCGTTGAAATAATTTGCCTCGTGGGGTTGTAATTCAATGGATTTTAAAATGTCCATAAGAGCTTCTCTATGGGGAGCTGATTGTTGAATAAGCTCGTAGATGGACAGCCTAGCCGACGTGGTCCACAAATTCTGTGTGAGTTTGGTTCGTATCGTGACATCAGGTCTAGGCGGAGGTAACTGCGTTGGGCATTGTTGAGGATGCGATGTTGCCGAAACTTCCCTCGTAGCTACCTTAGGGGCAGCTTCCGGGTACCTTCTGTTACTTGTTACTATGCTAATCATTCCCACAAATCCCTGTGTGGGAAGATCTTGTCGCACCTCGTTAATCTAGAGTGGTTTTGTCTGTGCCTCGTGGGCTGGCAAGGGGTCCTTGAATACTCCCATTTGTTGGTTGTTTGGTGCGATGGGGTTGTCCACAACCAATGTTCTGTTGTCGATCAAATCTTGGACTAGGTCTTTGAATTTCCAGCACCTATTCAAGTCATGTCCTCTACGCCTATGGAATCTACAATACAATTCCTCTCTGTACCCCCTAGGCTTGGGAATGTTAGGGTCTATAATTTGGATTTCCAGCAGAGTGACTAAATTTGCCACTGACAAGCGGTCAAATAAGGAGTCTCTAGACTCCGCATATGGGGTGAAATTTTGCCTAGGGCGACGCGGGTAATTTTGCTTCTGTCTTCTATTATCTCTTTCATAAGTAGGAGGCACTGCCTGGTAGTTAGCCTTTTGAGGCTGCGTTTCTTGCACAGGAGCGGGAACATTTATCGCAAATTGGTTGACTGCAGCGTGTTGTGGTTGCGTTGTCCCAGTTTTAGTGGTTTTATTCCACTCTTTCTTCTTAGGCTTGGAAATTGCGCCTTCGCCTATCTTAATCTCTTCTATGACTCTGGCTTGCACCAAAGATTCTTCTAATCTATCGTATTGTCGCAGTAACAATAGACCAGAGATTGATTTTAAGCAAATTTTTGTGAACATCTGCATGAGATCAGACATAGGAGGACGGTAGGGTAACCTAGAAAGCAAAGCTCTCCATCGATTCCCATACGCTGTCATTGTTTCCTCTTTAAATTGCTTGAGGCTCGCTAAATCACTTAGTGATGCCTTCTTCCTTGTGTTGAAGGCAAAGCATTCAAGAAACACGTCTACTAATTGATCTAAATTGCTTATGCTGTGTTTGGGCAGTTGTGTGAACCAATCCGAGGCAGGGCCTACGAATGTGGTTATGAATGTTCTAAGCAACAATGCGTCATTATCTTGGATGCCGAAGCATTGGATTAGAAATCGTGTAACGTGTTCCTGTGCGTCCTCTTCACCTTTAAAAATTGCCAATTGAGGCAACTTGAAGTGTTCGGGGTAAAGAGGTGTAGGCACTGAGGTATGCACTGGATTACTGCGAAGTAGACGTAATGTGGGTTTTTGATGCCCAGCAGCTTTTGTCTCCACAGATTCCAAATGCTCCAATAGCACTTGGTATGCATCGGAAGATTTTATTTCTTCCTCTCTTGTTCGCTCTTGTTGCAAGTTACAGTAAATTGGAGGCCTATGGAGGGGTGGCCGAATGGCATCCTTCCTGCCTTGATGAGGAGTTTCAACATATTCCTCTTCTGGTTCATAATCCTCATAAAATTATTGAGGAGTCTCTGGGTGAAACCTATGACCCTGATCAAGCTCTTGCTGAAGGTACCCATCATTGTTTCGGGGAGTTGCCTCCCTCTCGAATCTATGAGGTCTTGGAGGCAGAGCTTGACGAGGTCGTGGAGACCTGTCCTGCACCAATGAATTACGCCTCTCATACTATTCAACTCTTTGGATGCGAGGGGTTGGCCCCCTCTCAAGTATTTCATAGCGTAACTCATCCGCTTCGTGTTGCATGCGCTCTCTATCCAAGCGGTGTCGATACTCTATCTCCTGATGACTTTGTTTAAGCCGCATGATTTGGGCTTGACGGGTGGTATATCTGGCGACAGATGGGTCAATTTGGTCTACCCTATTTTGCTCAAGAGGTTCGAATGTTTCTCCTATGTGTTTACCTCGAGTTTGCTGGTCTAAGGTTTCAATGGGTCGCTTCCCTCTGCTGAGGTAAGCGATATGTGCTCGAGGTTCTGGCCTCAAGGGGTGATCATGATATCCTGCTGGTGTAGAAATGCAAGGTTCCTGCGTTGTTTGTTGCCCTCGAGGAATGCGATGGCTTTCCTCATACTCCCTTTCATGGGTGTAAAGGGGGTGGGCGGAGTTAGGTCGCCCTATGCAAGGAACCCTGCGCTCTGGATTTGGTCTCTCTATTCTGATGATAGGTAAAGAAGGGACGCCATATCCACGTTGCACCTCCAAATGGACGGTGTGCCTGTCTAGCGCTTCATCGCGCGGTGGCAACTCATGCCTAACTTCAAGAGGTGATTCTCTATTTATGTCAAGGTCTACATGTAAGGCATCTTCCCAAAAGGGGCTACTTTGAATAGGCATACCCCACCGAGGATTCTGAATTGGATTATTTTGTAGGTTAGACCTATAAGGCGGTGCATTTAGTGTCAAGGTCTACAGGCATCTTCTGGGCTGCACTGGCTGAACAAAGGCCCCAATCAGGATCTGGTCTGATCCATTCATCATATCCACACATCAACTCTGTACTGAAGTGAAGGCTGCACCGTCGCCTTCGGCTCTTGTCTGTCTTTTTGCTGGTTGATCTGGTAAAAGGTTCACCAGGCTCACGCCATCTGACAAGATTTAGCCTTTTACAGATTTGTTCAATATGTTAATGGCTAGCCAATATCCATGTGCAAACTGATTGGTCTTTAATTGCCTTAAATGAGGTCCCAACTGTCTGAGTGTCTTTATAAATATTTAGTCACAGCTTAAGATCATGAATGTAACAGACCTAACATGCATCTAACTAGTTTTCATGAGGCTACTGGCTCAGCTGAGGTCGTTTTGAGATACTGCCCATGATGTCTGTATTGACTCATTTTCTCCATGAGCAGGCAATGGCTTAGAGGGTTAGATATAGAAGTAATATCTCATGAATGGCACTATTAATGTATTATCCATTCCTACATATAATCAGTTTCTTACTGCATTACTTTATTTGTCAGATTAACGTCCCAGTCTTAAAAGAAACATCAGAGCTGATGCAACTAAGTTATAAAGATGAATCCATCCATCTGCTAATCCAGCCCATTTACACTGAAGTCCTGAGCTGCTGGTCTGATTATCTGATTCATCTTCCCAATCATGAGAATGACTTTTCAAACCTGATAGCAGAAGTATGTCACTGGAAGAAATACAATGTGCAATTTATTTATCGCTACCACCTACTTTTTCCAACCTGCTTCAGCTGGCTCTGATCTGGTTCAGACAAATGTTTCACTGAGATGACTGATAATGACATCCAGTCCTGGAGCAGACGGACTGCACCTCAAACATGAAGTGAATAATATTTTCATCCTTCTTAATTTTTATGGGCTCACACACATCATTACTACACAGGTTATGTATTCATGATTAAAACAACTCATAAAGAAGGGTCCCACCGTGATCGCCACTGAAAGCACGAGATTTCGGGCAAAGGAAACACTAATTATGCAACATAAGACGAAATGTAACGCTTTAATCCTATGCACAAAAATGAAGAAAGGAGACAATTTGAAAATGAAAGAAAAGATGTAAAGAAATCATAGCCCTCTTTATTCAAATATCTTATCCTTGGTTACATAGACGTCTCCTCCCTTTTTGGGGACTAGGAGCATTAAATTCGTATTGGTTACAATATGTGACATAGTCTTCCTCTTTTCGCGTGCCCACATTTGAATGGACAGGCCAAGACGATGCCGTCGCTTACACTGATGATTCCTTACCTCTGCTGCTTCTCCTATGAACACAGAAACAACCAATATGTCAGTAGCACCTGCCACAAATGAAAAGTGTTTGTTCTCTAAAACTAACGAAATATGCATGTAAACATTTGCCTGAAACAGTGAATACAGTGAGTCCAAATGGCTTCAAAACTTGACAGAAGATAAGAAAAGTTACCAGAAGGCCACTGCCACTGAGACAACTGGCAAATCTACCTTCAACTGGAATTTGTCCCTGGGCAGGATGAATTCTGACTGCAATTCGTCCCTGGGTGGGACGAATTCTTCTGTGTTGAAGAAGTCGACCTGCTGCTGCTCCAATGTCGATTCCCTAGACCTGCAAAATGCCTGTGAACAAGGGGGTTATGTAATTGGGGCCATTTTGGGATGACCCATATGGTCAGTTTCTCCCAATTTGGCTTCTACCCTCATGAATTTGATCTCGCCACCTGCAAGTCAGTGAAACAACAAAGCGACACAAAACATACTAGAATCTGACCAAAAGTTACGAAATTGCAGTTGTGAGTTAACCAAACATAATAACACAAAAATGCAACCTGAAAAGTAATCTAGAATGCTCTAAAACCTAGAAAGTGCGGGGGTGCCCAAGTGGGCCTCCCACCGTTGGCACTTGATTCCGGTGCCAATCCACTAGGGATGGGCCCAAAACCTTTTAGGATTGGGGGGTCGGCGAATTGGTTGGTTCAGGTGTCCATGTGTTGGATTTGGGTCAGGTTCAAGCTTCCAAAAGCCACCCAACAACCTCCCTTGCAAAAGAGATTGGTGGATGTGGGAAGGTGAACCAAAAGGGATGCAAGTGGGTCTTCAACTCGGCAAGCACTTCGTTGCTTGAAAACTCCTTCAACCTGTCTATTTTGGGTGAGAAAAGTCCCACCTTTTATAGACCCATGGGGTCTCTTTTGGGAGGGAAGCACAAATGCCATGTGTTGGTCATAAACGCCATGTGGCAGTCTTGTCTTCCCATGAGGGAGGGGAGTCCTCCATTGACTTGGGCTTTGATATATGCCTTTTGTGATAGTCTTCTAATGGCCCCTCTGTCCACCTACACACGCATGCGAGGCAGGAGTCATCAACTGACTGTTCTGGGCTGCCACTTGGCGCCATTTGTCTTTTTGCCCGTTAAGCTTAGAATTCGTCCCACCCAGGGACGGATTCAGAATTCTTCTTGGGGTGGGACGGATTCTATTTTGAATTCGTCCCTGGGTGAGACGAATACTGGGAAAAGTGTCCAAGTGTGCCAAATTGCTTCTTGACCTTACAAAATTGCTATGAAAGTGGTTAATACCACTGTTTAACCTCTGAGGGCTGCCCTGGGGGCTATGTTTGTCAAAGCGATCAGTGTTTGCAGTCACATAATCGGATTGGTGCTGTTTTGGTGTCTACAGTTATTATCATCCTATTGATTTTTCATTATCTATTTCAACTCAGGAGGGAAGGATCCAACCTCTAATCTCTTTCTTGTTCGAATTTGTTCGACTTCCTTATCTTCCTTCTTTCTCCAATCGTCCTCTCCCCCTTTTACTTTCGTTCTCATTTTTTTAATAGGGAGATCAAGGAAGGGCTTCTAAGCAAGTGTATTAACATGCGAACAATCAGCTCGACTCTTACTCTCCCAACCAAGTGGCATTTAAACATTTTATATTTTTCTAAAATTTTAAATTTATTTATTATTCAAAAATAAGGTTTCTTAAATGCATATATTAGGTTCTAATTAAAATTTAATTAATTTGTGCTTCTTCATTGGCTGTAGAGGAGGGGTTATGGTTTTGGCTTCATGGTTAAGTGTTAGGGACCCCAATAGCTGGTGGAGGTGTGTTGTTGGTTCACATATTATCGGGACATCCTTTGTAGCTAGACCTTAGTTTCACTTGTTTATTTTTGGTTCAACTTGTTGGTGAAGGTTTCCCTGGGTGGAAAACCTCTTTTCAAAATTTTAAACTACTAGTGTAGTTTCTTTGGTTTAGCTTGTTGGTGAAGGTTTCCCTGGGAGGGAAACCTCTTTTCAAAATTTTGAACTACAAGTAAAATTTATTTATTTTAGATTGCTAATGAAGGTTTTCCTGGGCGAGAAACCTCTTTTCAAATTTGTTGGTGAAGATTTCCTTAGGTAGGAAACCTCTTTTTAAATTTGTTGGTGAAGGTTTCCCTAACCAGAAATCTCTTTTCAAATTTTTGAACTAGAGGTGCAGTTTCCCTGTTTTAAATTGTTGGTGAAGGTTTCCTTGGGAGAGAAATCTCTTTTCAATTTTTTTGGTGAAGGTTCCCCTAGGCGGAAAACCTCTTTCAATTTTTTTTTGGTGAAGGTTTCCCTAGACGGGAAACCTCTTTTCAATTCTTTTCAAAATTTTGAACTGTAGGTACAGTTTCAGCCTATTAGTGAAGGTTTCTCTAGACGAAAAACCTCTTTTCAATTTTTCCAGTTCTCGAAAGCGGAGTTTGTCTCCCTACTTAGATGGTCCTAAGGAGATTGTCTCCTAAATTTTTCTATTCTTTGTTTGTTTCGAGGAGACTATTTATTGTGTTTTTATTGTAAAAGGTTCGAGGTATATATATATATATATAGAAAGGATCTCATGTACCATTGAGACATTGGTGAATATTTCATTGTGGGTGAAAATCTTCATTGCCATATTTAATCATTTCTTCATGAAGGCCTATACATGCATTCAAAAAATACATCAGCAATATCATGTCCCAAGCATCAAAAGCTAAGTATTACAAATGAACAACTTATCAACTCATCTATACATAAATTAAATAATAGAAAAAATAGTCGTGTCAAGAGGGATCCTTATATATTCCCTCCTAATATTAAATGTAGCCTTTGTGTTTATTTTAATTTGAAATTATGTTGATGGTTAATGGAAAAAAGTTTACCAAAAATGGAAGATAATCTTGTTAAAGACCAAGTTCTTGTAATGGATTTTAATAATCTATACAATCAACAATGCTTGAGGATTGAAATCCATTCAATGAATAAAATAGATTAAAGGATAGTATGATGTCGCAATTATAAAAATAATCAGTCTCCAATTAATTTGGAACCCTAAAATTATAAAACATCTTTTAATTTATCTCCTTTATGATTTTACTATAAGTCCTTTATTGGCTCAATCAACACAAAATTTACCACAACTAATTAAATGCTTATAAAATTCTAATAATAACAAATAAAACAATAATGTCTATTTTTTATTTTTAAAATTTCAAATTCTCTTTCTATTTAATTCAATAAAACATCAAAAAAAAATATAGAAGAGTTTTATTTACACAAGATCATTTCTAAATACAAGTCCAAATTAAATTTTATATTTTAAACTATAGAAATTTTCTTTATTTGATAATAACAATGTTTGTAATCCTATGGAACATAATGAAAATTAATTTTAAAGGAAAATGCTTGCTCATATTTCATCAAACTCAAATAATATTTATATAAGAAATATAATCATAATTGATTTTTAAAAAATTATTGACATAATGTCCTTAACAATGAACAAACCACAAGTTATTTAATTTACAAACCATGCAAATGCTATCCATAATAACCAAAATTTATAAAGTAATAGTAAAATTAAACATAATAAATATAAGGAACATATTCATGATCTTCTACAATTCCACACTGCAATCTAAAATTCCAACTTAATAAGGACCTAGACCACCCATCCACCCATGAGCCATTCACACCAGTAACATTAACATGTAATAAACCAATTTTTGGGACTCAAAGGATCCAACTCAAGTTCTTATTCTATTGTATATTTTATCCATAAATCATATTATTTACATAAGGCATAGGGTCTATAAAGGATCCCATCTCCACTCCACTCCATACAAGTGAAATCTATAACTTCATCCCTTAAATTTTGGATGAGATACAAATCCACTCCAAACCTTAAAGTTACTTTAACTAACCTTAGCCATTAATTTCTATAGAGAGAAATAGCTTAATATGACTTCTAGAAGGGAAATAATCTAGAGTTTTTAGAGGAAATAAGTCATCCCCACTCCTCTCCTAGGAAGGAACCTCCCGATATTCCTCTCCATGAAGGCCATCTATGCTCTTCCAAGTTAACCCCAATAAAAATACCTCTTAACCTTGTCTCAACTCAATTCAAGATAGATGGTACACTTGGCTTGAGCACACATAAATGTCTATTTTAATACATAACTACTCTCAAATATTGGAACCCCATATCAAATCTTACATAGAACATCACATGTGGTTTACTTTAGGCACAATGTATTTAATAACATTATCACCTAAGTCTTTTTCTAGTTCAAATTTATATATGATTTTTTAGCTTTAAATTTGATTACCATTAGCATTCTACTAAATGTACCTAGGTTCATTAGTTGTTCATGTTTTTATTTTTGTCCTCTATGCATAATGGTTTGGCTAGTTTTTGTGATTGTTTCTCCTAAATTCCTTTTGTGTATGCTATATCTCTTCAATTTTATCTAATTATCCTACTTCTTTTCATTTTGCCTTCCTCCTATTTCCTTGTCTCTCACCCTTGATATTTCATTTTTATTTATTTTTCACATTTTTTCCACTCCCCTACTATTACTTCTTTATTCCTACCACTTTGACACAAAAACTTTATTAGATAGATAACAATCCCTTTACAATTTTTCTTAGTTTTTAAACTCCATACTTCTCCCCTTGAATTCCTTGTATTTTTTCTTTGTTTTATATTGTCTAAAGAAGCATTATATGGTTTTTCATAAGTACTAGGTTCATACCTTCAATATTTTTACCCCCCATTTAGATTTTATTTTCCTTAAATAATACATACTTTAATTGAAATTAATAAAATGATTACTATAACATATGTCATAAGAGAATAACTCATATAATGCAAGGTAATATAACTATTACACTTGAATCATAGTTGACTTGAATACTTTTTTTTTTTAATTTTGAAAAAAAAACTTGTATTAAGACATAGATCAATTACAATGTGGGAAGAGCCTCTTCCCAGCCGAGGTCCGAGAGGACACAATCATACAATAGTAAAGGAAGAACTGCACCGGAGCCAATTTTTGTGAACCAAAATCTAGCTGTCATGGGGTCCCCATCGTACTCTATTTTTTTGAAGGTCATTACCTCAAGGACCTTTCAAGACCCTGTCTAATCACCTCATCCTCAATATCCATGTCACTGTGCAACTGAACTCCAACCTCATTTTTCGCACCCATCTTAGCCAGAAAGTCAGCCGCTTTGTTCAAATATCTACTCACATAAACTGGGATCACGTCCTCCAATTCCTTCCATATTTATTTAATTTGGGTAACTAGAGCCCTCAACCTCCAAGATTTTAGATCAAAGTTCCTCATGCAGTCTATAGCTCCAACCATTATTTGCGAGTCTGATTCAAGAATAATCTTGCAGTGGCCATGTTTCACTGCCCAAATAGAAGTATACTTGATGGTAATGGCTTCAGCTTCATTTTTAGTGGTTCTTCCCAGGCCTTGTAATTCCCAATAGAGCACAGTCCCAGCATGGTTTTGGCACACCACTCCAATTCTGGATCTACTCGGATTGCCTTTTGTAGCTCCATCAGTATTGATTTTAATCCAACCTTCAGGGGGAGGTTTCCAACAATTTTTGTCCTATCCCTCTTGCAGTTCAACGCATTCTTCCATAGCTCCAATGTCAATTTGAGCTTCCTCCTTAGCATGAACAACCATAGTTTCAGTAACCTTGCTCCAAATGGTCTGCCAAACCCCGTCTAGAGTAGTAAAAGTTTCTCTAAAAATTTTGGCATTTCTTTCTAGCCATACTTGCCACCAGATAAAGCTTAAACCGAGCTCCTAGCCAATATGAAGAGCTTTAGATTTGAATCTACCTTTTTACCATTTTTCCTAGATATTCATCCAGTTTAGGTCACTACTTACTTGAATTTTAAAGTATGCAAACCAACACAACCAAATCTGTCGGGTGAAAGGGCAACCAAATAGCAAATGGTCAACAGTTTCCTCACTCTTGTAGCATAGTACACATTGAGAAGGGCCGATGATACCTTTTGATCTAAGATTATCAAAAGTGAGGATTCCATTATGCATGCACTACTAGGCAAAAAAGTTAACTTTCGGCCAGCCTTTAGAGTGCCAGATTTTCCTCCAGTCCTCAACCTAAAAAGTATGAGGGGGGGGCTCTGGGAGAATGTTGTCATATCCATCCTTTACTGTATAGATGCCAAGACTCCCAAAGCCCCAAGCTAATTCATCCTCCATGTCTCCCCCTGTAAGAAATATTTCTGTCAAAATTTTAGTCATGATGGGAGTCAAATCCGGAGGGATTGAAATGGGCCACTCATCCAACTTCTTGAACTGCTTAAACTTACGCTCCCCCATTTGAGTAGTTGTGAAATAAATTTCAATACAGATCCATCCCTTGGATTCAATGGCTACTTTTATTGGCTATAATTTTGGAAATTCAGCAATGATGGGCGGGAACTGATCCCAAGAATCTATCCAAAAATGAGCCTTCTCCCCTCTTACCACTTTCCAAAATAAGTGGTATTTAACAACCTGAGACCCTAACTTGAGAGCCTGCCAAACTAGGGATCCAGTACCATCCAAGGGGATGCGAGCTACATCGTTTGGGTTGGCCTGTCCCAGGTATTTGCTAGTTAGGATTCTACTGAAAAGGGAGGTGGGTTGGGAGATCCATCTCCAGTACAGCTTTCCAGCCAAAGCTTTATTATTCAAGCTTAGATTTTCTCAAACCCAGACCTCCTTTAACCTTGGGATGGGTAACTTTGTCCCAGCCCACTAAGGCCCACTTTCTCTCTCCCTTTGCTCCTTCCCATAAAAACTTTCTAGCCATCCTGTCCAACTCTTTCCATATTGTAATCGAGGAAGCCAGGATAGAGAATTTGTAAATTGGCATGGCTTGAATGACTGACTGTAAGAACGTTAATCTACCACCATAACTTAACCACTTGTGAGACTAGTGATTATTTTTGTCCTTGATACACTCCAACAGATTCCTCCATGTGTCTAATTTCAGCTTCTTAAATTGCAAGGGGACCCCCAAGTAAACCACTGGGAGAGAAGTCCTTGTGAATCCCAAGATTTCTAAAATTTTGTTCTAAAGCCTTTGCTCCAAATTAAAAAAAACCACTTTGGATTTATTGTCATTAATGACCTTTTGAGTAGCCCTAAGATAGACATTAAGAGTATCCCTAATAATTCTTGCTTCCCTGAAGCTGGCCACTCCCACCAAACCAATGTCATCCACAAACTAAAGGTGCGTTAAAACTTTGTCACCCACCCTGATACCCAATAATCCACCTTGTTGTCTTCTCCTCAAGAAAATTCTACCAAGACCTTTAGCCAAAATGAGAAAAAGATAAGGAGAACATGCATCCCCCTGGCATAGTCATCGAGTAGCTCCAAATGGTTGTGAAGGAAGGCCCTTGATTAGCACAAAGTAAGTCGGGGTAGAGACACAGCTCATGACCCACTCTATCCAGTCCTGAGAGAAACCAAAGGCTGCCATCATTTTAGCCAAGAAAATCCATTCAACCCTGTCATAAGCCTTTGATATGTCCAGTTTTATGAAAATCCCTTTATTACTAGAAGTGTGCATTGAATGGATTGCTTCCTAGGCCACAACCACCCCATCCAGAATCTGTCGTCCCTCAACAAAACCCCCTTGCTCAGAGGAGACAATGTTGTGAAGAAGAGGTTTTAGGTGCTCAGCCATTACCTTTGTGATTATTTTGTACAACACATTACATAAGGCAATAGGCCTATAATCTGAACTATGAACCCCCTCCTCTCCTTTTGGAATTAAGGTAATGAAAGTGTGGTTTATAGCTTTAAGCATTATCTTATTTTCTCTGGACTCTTCTACAACAGCCATTACATGTTCCTCTAAATAGTCCCAGAAAGCCTGAAAAAACTCAATTGGGAAGCCATATGGACCTGGAGTTTTACCAGTGCTCATTCCAAAGACCACAATTTTCAATTCATCTCTATCAATGGGTTTGAGGAGGGCCTGATTTTCATCCTTAGAAATAATAGCAGGTATGACAGAAATAACTTCATTTTGGGCCTCTACATCTTGTACCACACTTTCCTTAAAAAGCTTAGAAAAATAATCCATAGCATGGGAATGCATACCTAGAAGTGTATCAAAGGAATGACCGTTCTCATATTGAAGGGCCTCCATCTTGTTCATCTGTCTTCAAGCACAAGCTATCCGATGAAAGAATTTTGTATTTATGTCCCCTTCTAATAACCAGGTGGTTCTTGCTCTCAGCTTCCAATAGGTCTCCTCCTAGTTGTCAATGTCCTCAACCGCTGTACGTAGGGCATCATCCTCAGCTTTGAGCTGGTCTGTAATTACTCCTTCTCTGAACTATTTTTGGACATCATCCCATCTGGCCACCAATGGAGCTCTTTGGGCTTGGAAGTTTGTTTTATTAGCATGCCTCCAATACTTCAACTGAGTTTTGACATATTGTAGTTGTTTGTGGATTCTAAACATAGCTCTCCCATAAGCTGGGAAGCCTTCTTCCCACCACTATGGAATTTTCTCCCAAAGTTCTTTCTGAAGCCAAAAAATCTCAAATCTGAAAGGTTTGTGATGTTGCCCCATCCTAGTCCCGCCTTCCAACGGAATGGGATAGTGATCTGAAACTCGGGCCTTCTAAAATCTAAAAATTTATATTCCATTTTACAAACGCCTCCTCTGAAACCAAAAAATGATCTAGCTTAACCTTCCTACTATGTGGCTCCCGCATTTAATTAGTCCAAGTGTAGTTAATGCCAAGACATTTAATGTCCACTAAGTGCAAGTCCTGGACTTGGGCAATCATGAAATGGTCCCAAGGGTCCAAAAATGGTGTTCTCCCTTCCTGATCTCTAGAAGATAATTTAGCATTAAAGTCCCCCACTATAATCTAGTCTAGATATTCCCTTGAGGTTTGCATGTTATGCATAGCCTTCCACTACCGCCTCTGACCATCTAGGTTTTGAGACCCATAAAAGTTTGTGATTAGAACATGTTCTGCAGTGACATTATTCCTAAAAATAGAAGTGAGAACACCCCTCCAGGCAAGATGTTCTATTACAGACCATTCAAGAGAGTTCCATAGAGTAACAATCCCCCCTGAGGCACCTTGGGCAGCCACATCCATATGACTAGCACCCCTCCAAATTCTATTGACTGTTTTGGACATAAGATCTAATGACATATTAGTCTCCTGTAAAAGCCAAAAATTAGTATTACGATTCTCTAAAAGTATTCAAACAGTATATTGATGGGTTATGCTATTTAAACCCCTCACATTACATGATTGTATAATCATTGGTTACCCTGGGAGCAATAAGAGTCTATTGGCCTCACCGATCCTCTTGTGATTAGTTTGTCTCCTTGGACTGCTAGCAACTCCTTATTGGATCTTCTACCTACTCCTTGAGAATTGCTATTTTTTGATATTTTTTCTACCTGGGTTATCCCCAAAGTTGGCCTTTCCCTGTTCTTCTCTACTATTCCCATGCTGACATCCTGAGATACTATCTGCTCCTGGTTATGCACTACTAAAGCCCCCGAACACACCTTGTCGTGATACCTCGCGTAATTCAACTACCTGCTGTATGATGGGAGGAGATGAGAGGGGGAGATGCAAGGGAATATTAGAATTTTCCTTATTACCCTCCATGCCCTCCATAAATTGTTCCTCTTCGTCAACCATTGATGTAAATATCTCATACCTATTGGTCGGTCTGAGATGGGATTGCTCCTTTCCCTCTTTTTTCTTTGTCCATATTTTTCTTCTGGGTTGTTCAAAACCCTCTCTCTGAGCTTCTTGGCCCTGAACGGTGCTATTAGAATCTTTATTAAGTGTTGCCTTATCCTCTTTAGGCAGGTTTGGCATTCCTAAAGGGGCCTCCATTTTAGCATTCATATTATTAGGGTAGAAACGTGCCAAATGTCGATGTTTGTGACAAACCTTACATCTAAAGGGTAGGGCCTCATAGTCTTGTTGAATCCAGGAGAGTCTTGCCAATTTAATTTCCATCTCTACCGACAAAGGCTGGATGAGATCCATCTCCACACATATTCTTGCATACACCACCATGCTCCCTTCCATTGTGTCTCTAGCAACATCCAGATGTCTTCCAATAGAATTGCCAATCCTTGCCAACACCTGCTCACTCCAGAATTCCATTGGAAGATCATATAGTTAGATCCATACTGGGACAGCAGTAGGTTCAACTCGGGGATCGAATCCCACTCTCCATGGTTGAACAAATAGCCTTGTCGGGCCATGATTTTTCTTCTCTGACTCGAAAGCCCTATTTCTATCGACCAAATATGAAAAGCTAACAATAAAATATCCATTGCTAATAAACCACAATGAATACTCACCATGAGGCTCCCATTTTTGGTAGATCCAAGAGTGTAAAAAATTCAGGGAAGGACATATACCCATGAACTTGTAGATTAAATCATGATTAGCTTTGTAAATGACTGATTCTTCAACCATACTTGGCTCAATGACAATTTTTTGCCTGGTTTCAGCCTACGGTAAACATCCATTCACACGATGTGCTGTTGACCTATTCCCAGCAGCCGTGAAGAGCATTTTATATGCCATTTTTGAGCTTCATCATTCTTTGGAGGAGATTTTTCTTTAAACAAATATGTGTATGAGTTGCTACTCCCTGGAAAAGGAGCCGAAGAAGTCCCCATTGGACCCTCTTGGGGCACCAATCTAGCCTTCAGATCCACCGTACCCCGAAAGCACTTCTGCAATCCAGCTGATGCCCTAGATTTTTTTCCATCAGTTGACTTGAATACTTAGACTAATGTTATATTCTTGTTCTTCCTTGGTTGATCTTCTTTATACTTATAACATCAAAATAATTGAACCTTGTCCAAGATGCTAGAAATTTTCAAGAACTTAATCATATATAATTCTACATTTTATAGTGAGGGTCTTTAAGTAATCATCTAATCTATACAAAAAATTTACTTTTCATAAATCATTATCAATGAATATCCTTCAAAATAATTATTTATAAATTCAAACATTGGCCATACTAATCATTTTAAATATATCTAAAATATTTTCCAAATTTAAGCACATAGACAATTATATCTAATTCAAAATATGGGTATCAAATGATATAATTGGGCATGTAAATTTATTGAAGCACCATAAGGTAAATGCCTTACTACACTCTCACATATTTTTAGTGTAGCCAATATTAAAGTTCTAATCATCAATGAGATCAAATATTGCTCAAAATATGCATTGGTGGCTATCATCTTTCTCCACCATATAATATTTCATTACCTCCATGGAATTTAAATTTTTAATGAAAGCTATAACCATAATGATTCAATTATGTTTCATATTTATATTGTTGTTCACTCTTTGTTTAGGTATTTTTGTATATTATTAATTTTACTATTGTAGAGGAATAGATTATGAATCTTCCTATCTTTATCACCTATTTCATCATGTGTCTTTATTGTTGCATTGGTGATGTAATCTAGATGTGATGAAGAACAAAATCATAACTTCTATGTACTTCTACACATTATATGTCTATCTTTTCATTAATAAATACATGTTAAATATTTCTTGAACTTGGCCCAACTAATCTTTGAGAAACAAATTTTTATTACTACCATGAACATAAAATGGATCAATGAATGCCTATGGAAATATTCTCAAGATCTCCATAATCCAAAAATTTATTTTTTAATTACTAAATAGACAATCACCATAGCATGGGTTACTTTACAAAGTAGAGGATTCCTCTTGTTGTAAAAATTGAACCTAGTTTTAGAACATATCCTTTGCACTAGTGGTCATGATATAATTTCAAGAAGGTTTGGTTAATAACATGCATCATGATGGATAACCTTATGTCATGCACCTACACCATCACATAAAATTTGGGGTGCCCCACATTATATTCTAGCTACTATGTGCCACTATTTCCCTAAAAAGTATTCTCCTACTTGTATTTTTCTATCCTTTCTCCCATAATTTGTCGCTCTCTTCCAAGTATAACACAAGGAACGAGGATCATATTATCCTGTAAGTGTTTTATTTCTTTTCATTTTTAATTCAAAACTCATATATAATAATTGGTTATTAATTTTTTAGTTTTAAGCATTGATCGTAATGATTGATTTGTATATGTTAAAAATTATAATAATATTCATCTCTAGATGTGTCTCGCCTACTACTATTATATGAGATACTAATATCTTTGTTTTTACTTTTAATATATATTCTTTAAAATAAAAGAGCAGTTTTATCTTATTTTTGATATTTACCCTGTAATGTAAGGCATACACCTTTTCTAAAATTGTTTATTTTTCAATTATTTGTTCTTTGTCTTTGTTATATTTTGAACATGTTGTAGTTGTTCACAATGGTTGTTACAATAGTCTCCCTACCTCCTTTTCTATGTATTTCTTAAATTTTTAGGATGCTTTTACAATTATAATATTAAAATGTTATAAAGTGTAGGAAAAATGACCACTCATATCAGAGTATTAGATGTTAAAATAGAGATAAAGTGGCCAACATTTATACTGTCACTTGTAATAAAGTGGCCAACATCCTTCCTTTAAGACTACAAAGTTACGAAATCACGAGGACGAGTACTGATGACCTGCATTCATGATCATCGCTGAACCGTTGACGATGAGGGGAATTGAGATCTCGAATGAAAGTGATGGTCTCGCCAATAATAGGCCATCCCGTGCCTCCAGGAGGCAGTTTTACTTTGTTGGTTGTACCATCTCGGCCTTTCAACAAGAACAAAATCCCAACCCGTCGAATAAATCTGCGGATGCATTACCTAATTACTAAAACGACACACTTACACCCACAGCAATGAGGCCTAGGAACCATAAGACAACCCACCCTCAAAAATCGCGAGTACTAATTAGGTGCAGTACTCTACTGCCTAGGGTCGATGCTTTTATTTTTGCCAACCCGCAGTCCCGCTGAAATTAAGAATCCAAAAGGAGATTTATATAGATAACAGCTCGTAGAAAAGAGGCTATGAAAATATTAAAGACGGTTCCTTTTTTCCCTGTGATGATTCGTAACAAAAATAATATTCCGGAATTTGTCGTCTATCTGTGAATTCAAAGAGTGCATACCAAGTCATCCTCAAATAGCACATGATTGTAAAAGTCCAGCAAGACTTACCAGCTATTCAACCTAGAAACGTTCTGCAAATACAGTCCAAAGCGTCTGGGAGTTTTACAAGTCCAGAAGGAACCGAAATACTATAAATTCCTCGTCTCCTCTACAAAATCTTTTGTGGATTTAAAGTTTGGCAAAAATGGGCAAAATACTAGCAATAATAGTTGCAATATTGATAATGGGGCTTGTGCAGCCAGAACCGAGCGTATGCAAGTGCAGCGATTCCCCTCCTCTTCCCCCAGGCTACTCCACCGGAACTTACAGCCCGGGACCGGTCACACAAGCAGACGCTGATACATTTGACTTTGCTCTAAATATTGAGTATCTGGAGTGCGAGTTCTTTCTGGGCTCTGTATTCCGGACGGGCCTGGACAAGTTTGCACCTCAATTGGCGGGCGGAGGTCCTTCCCCTCAAGGCGTTCAGATCGCCAACCTCAATCCTCTAACTCGAGATATCGTTGTGCAGTTCGCCTTCCAGGAAATCGGCCATATTAGGTACAATTTACCCTTTTTCTTCTAATATCATAAGGGTGAAAAAGCGCGGAAAACCTAAGAGGTGAGAACCCTTTGTCTTACCTTTCCGCCTCCCCTGACTTCATATTACTTTTTGGTTTTGGTTATGATGTAGAATAATTCGAGAAACAGTTAAAGACGCCATTCCGCGACCGTTGTTGGAGTTGGGGGTCGAAACGTGGGCAAAGTTTTTTGATGAGGCGATGGGGTTACGCCTGAATCCTCCCTTCAATCCCTACGCCAATTCTGTCAATTATGTGCTCGCCATGTATGTCGTTCCCTACATGGGTCTCACGGCTTACGTCGGCTCCAATCCCAATATAACCTCGGAAGCCGCAAAACGAGTTAGGCGACGCAACATAGTTAAATATAGTTCTGTTAATGAATTGTTATGATAGATAAACTTGTGTATTGGCTAACTATGGTATTTGCATGGTGATGGTGAACGTGCAGTTGCTGGCGGGTCTTCTTGGAGTGGAATCTGGGCAGGATGCAGTGATACGATTGTGGCTTTACGAGAGAGCACACGACAAGGTTTATCCATACAACTTTACCGTCGCCGACATGACGGCTATCGTCTCCAATCTTCGAAACTGTCTTGGCCACACAGGAATTGTTGACGAAGGAATTGTGGTTCCCAACGCGCTTGGAGCTGAAGGAAAAGTAAGCGGTAACATTCTCTCGGCGGATGTCAACTCGTTGTCGTACAGCAGAACAACGAGGCAGACATTGAGGGTTCTGTATGCAACTGGAAATGAATCCATTCCTGGTGGGTTTTATCCGCATGGAGCCAACGGGCGCATCGCACGCAGCTATCTGCAAGCGATATAATTAATTATATATTATTTATATATGAAAGCGTGGAAGCTATTCTAGTTTCTACTATATATTATATAGAAATATACGCTCAGACCACGGAATAAAGCATCCTAGAAAAAGGTTCGGCGGGTAGTATATGGGCAAGGACCGGGGATGTTGTCAGGCAGACCAGGATCATGTTATTTTAGATTTCAACGAATAAAATAAAGTATTTTAGATTTTGAATTTTTAAATGGATGTAAATATGACAGTGTAAATTGAATTCAAATTTCTATATTGTTGTGATTAATTTCATGATAAAGTGAAAATGAAATAGTATTATTTATTACATTGGCAAAATAATAAAATTTTAACAATTAATATATTAATTAAAATATAATTATTAATATTATATTTTTATAACTAACTATAACACAAGTGATCAACAATGTTTATAAATTAAGAAAAATTAAATATTTAATTTTTGTATGGAATTAAAATAAAGGAAATGAATAAATGCCATTGCCTTATGTTTATATATTCAAGGTTTTTAATTGAGTAAGAAGTTTTACTTTGTAAAATGTTATTGGATACTTGATAATTGATTACATGGTCTATATTATAATATTATGGTGTAAACTTTCCAATCTAAGATTTTTTTAGTGTAAATTTTTAATAGCTATTGTCAAAATTTATTTTCTTTTTCATTGTGTATTAGAGAGGGTTAATTTGAAGTGTCAAGAGATTGTACCACCATCTAATTTAAAAGACTTGAAAAAGACATTTACATCAACTTAAAAAATTAAAAGTAAAGGTAAAGTATTTATGATGTTATTTACCCAATATATGTTTATCCAACTAATATTTGATTATTGAAGTATGGTGTGCAATTCTACCCCCTATTGGATTCTAACATTAAACCTCTTATTTGGAGTTGTTATGTCTTATTGTTAGAATGTTCTATAATTTATCTTATAATTATTGTTACATTATAACAATGACTTAGTAGATTGGTCATATCATAATAAGCATACTATATTTATGTAAGTTAGAGGGTTATTTCCTAAAAATAATTCTTAGCGATTTTACCTTATAAATATATCTAGATACCAATATTACCATTCAAATATGAAAGGATAAGAATATAGATCAAGGGAATAAAAAAATATACCATACTAAACCAATCCATGAATCAAAGTATAATTCATATTTGTAAAAATATTGTATCATGTCATTGATGCAGCTAATTATTCTCCTATTCATTGCACTACCCAAAAAATATAAAAAAAACTACTAGTATAGATGTTGAAATTTTTTTTTGAAAAAAGTGCACATATGCCAGGTCTTACATCTTCTAATGTATCACTAAAATCCTCTAAGATTTTCCATACTCTAAATTATCCAACTATAAATCCCTCAATCTTGGTAGTCCTTAGAAGTCTCACAATTAACTTAATCTTGCTCATTCAATGACCTATATCCATGGTATCAAATGATATCACCAATAACCCTCATTAATTGTACCACCAGATTCACCATCTATAATCTAATTCCCCCAAGTAACCTCCTTTACATAATTGACTATGAATTTTTAGTATTCTTACTAATCCCCATACCTACTATCTTGAATGCTAGAACTAAATTATTTTTTATCACCCCACCCATTATTGGCATGGCTATGTGTTGCTATTTTGACAGTGGTATTCAATAAAATAAATAATAATTTATACCAACCACTTTATCATTCTTACTTCCTTAATTATCAACACTTTTATTTTTTCAATACTAGATCTTGATAATTCTTCAGATCATAATCTTATATTTAAAATATCTATATTCCTTCTCCAAATGGTTAGAGAGATATTTTCTTCATATAATACAACTACTAGATCTTATATAATCATACGTCCTCTAATATTTCTCAAGAAATTAGCTATTGATGCATCCTTTTGATTATCCCAAAGTCTACCTTTTTAAACTTTAGTTTAAGTTTTACAGAAAAACTCTCATTATTGAAAAACATAATTATTCATGGATAGGTTTTGCTTATAATGTTTAGATCCATTAATAAAAATAATTTTTATGCATTAACATTTGTATCACCAAATCCATCTCTTCATTATTTATCTCTAAAATATTTAAAATAATTTTAACGAATCCTTTCACAACTAGTCAATTACCTAGAAAGTTTAATTATATAAAAAAATTATCCACATTGTTCAAATTTCATTATGGTACCCATGCAACATATCCATGTCCTAGTTATTCCTAATTCAACCACAATATACTAAGTCAATATCACACTTCCATTTAGTTTATAACAAAGAGACTATTAACAAAGCGAAAAAAGAAAATTATTATATCCCTATAGACACCAAAACAGTACCAATCCAATTATGTGACTGCAAACACTGATCACTTTGACACACACAGCCCCCAGGGCAGCCCTCAGAGGTTAAACAGTGGTCCTAACCACTTTTATAGCAATTTTGTAAGGTCAAAATAGAATTTGGCACATTCAGGCACTTTGCTCAGTATTCGTCTCACCCAAGGACGAATACTAACTGGGATTCGTATCACCCAGGGACGAATTCTAAATTCATATTTGGTCCAGACAAATTCTAGGTTTAACAGGGAAAAATAAGAATGACGCCAAGTGGCAGCCGTGGACAGTCAATTATTGCCTCTTGTCGTGCATGCACGTGTAGGTGGGTAGGTTGGCAGTTAGAGGACTATCACAAAGGCAGTCATGGAAGCCCAATTCAGGGAGGAGTCTCCTCCCTCTTGGGAAGGCATGGCCGCCACATGGCATCCCTACATGCCCCTCCAAAGAGACCCCTTAGGTCTATAAAATGGTGGACTTTCCCACCCAAAAATGACAAGTTGGAGGCATTTTCAAGCAACGAAGTGTTGCCAAATCGAACACCCTATTGCACCCTTTTTTTTATTCACCTTTTCACATCCATTAATCTCTTTCACAAGAGAGGTTATTGGGTGGTTTTTGGAAGCGTGGATCCGAACCCAAACCCAACATTTGACCACCTTAATCCACCAATTTGCCGACAACACAATCCCAAGAGATTTTGGGCCCATCCCTAGTGGATTGGCATCAAAATCAAGTTCTAACGGGGAAGCCCGCTTGGGCACCCCACACTTTTTGTTAGTTTCATTTTAGTCTATTTTTTTATTGCTCGTTTATCATACATTATGTTCTATGTTGTTTAGATAGCTCACAATTTGGATTTTAGAAGACATTTATCAAATATTATCATGCTTTGTCGATTTTGTGGCCCTCACTAACTTGCAGGTAGCGACGTTGAATTCCCATGGATAGAGGCCAAATTGGGAGAATCCGACCATCTGGGTCGTCCCAAAATGGCCCCAATTACTTAACCCATCTATTTGTAGGTGTTTTGGAGGCCTTGAGGTTTGACATTTAGATGGCATCGCTTTGACTTTTCATCACAGGAGAATTCGTCCTACTCGAGGACGAATTACAGCAGAATTATTCCTGCCCAGGGACAAATTCTAGTTGAATGCAAATTGGCTAACTGTTTCAATGGCGATGGCCCTCTGGTAGGGTCTTTTGGTCTCTGTCAGATTTCCAGGTGATTTAGATTCATTTTATTCACTGTCTTCGATAATCTTTTACATGCATCTTTTGTTAATTTCAAAGAACAAACTTTTCCTATTTGCAGAAGGTGCTACTAATGCATTTGTTGTTTCTTTGAATGTAGGAGGAGCAGCAAGAAGTGAGGATTCATCAGCATAAGCAGTGGCAACGCTTTGGCCTGCCCATTTCAAACGTGGGCATGCGGAAGAAGGATCATTGATCACGATTGTAACCAAATCTATTTAACGCTCCTAACCCCTAAGAAAGGGGAGGCAATTTTGTAACCGAGGTTAAAGAGTTAAATAAAAGGGCTATGACTTCTCTAAATTCTTGTATCTCATTTCAATCAGTTTGCCTCCTTCATTTAATGCACTTCACGTTTTAGGACTTAAAGCGGTAGTTTGATTTTGAATGCATCGAAATAGTTTTCCTTTCAAAAACTTCCAGAATCTCATGCTTTCAATCCCTCCATTATTTGCTAATTATAGTTGATACCTATATTCATTTACTCCTATAAAATTAAATTAAAATAGACCTTAGAATCATGAATGCCTTGGTTTTTAATATAACAAAAATGTAAAAGGGGTAATCTATAAGAAATTTTATATACCATGTGCTTGCACATAGGTTTATTCTTTCACAATACTCAACAAGAAAAATTAGTAAAAGTAAAGGTCCTTTTAATAAGAGGTGGTCCTAAATATTGGAGAAGAGGTGGTAAAACTAATAAATATGGGGTGTGAGGCGTTAAATTTAGAACCCTATGAAGGTGAGAAACTCGATCATACTTTACTAAGTGGTAGGTTATGTTGAATGGATATCATATTGCCTTTATTAATCATGTAATGATAAATCATACAAGGATTATCACAATACTATCTAAATAACTCTTTCATATTAAGCATACACCTTCAATCCTTACCCATATTTGAATACCATAAGACTAATATTACTTTTATATGTTGATATACACCTTTCATTGCTAGACTATTTACTACTCCACTTTATTCCCTCAAAATATGCTAGAAGTGCATGTTTTGAAACACCTATTGAAAGCATGAGGATATGAAAGCCCGGTAGGCAGACCAGGTGCGGTGCAAAACAAAATGAAAGCATACGAAACGCTAAAGTGGAATATCTTATTCTAGTACTTATGTATATATGGTTTACCTTTAATGAATAAAACTTATTTTATTGAAAAATAAGATCAAAATTGTTATGAAAACAACTATTGATATTTCTAAAAATTCTTTTACTGCATACCTTCCACATATCATACATAAATAATATTACAAATATTCCATAAATCCATATACTCTTAAACTAACAACATTATATCATATAAGAGGAGGTTTGTGATAGTTGGAATATCTTATGTAGAGAGTTTGAATAAAGTATACTTATGTATAAATGATATTGATTGAATATTACCATGTAGATCATATCAATAGTTCAAATTTTCAACTTTTGAACAAACTTGTACATACATGATCCTTCAATTTTTTATTCATCCCACTAGACATAATCATATACAAAAAATGAGGATCTTTGAAGCACATAGATTGGAAGCAAAATTGCTTTGGATGACCATTATTAGGTAACTCATAAGTTAAAATAATGGGTTTATTATATGATCATACTTACAATAAAATATCTAAAGAGATTGTACAATTTATTTGTAACCATTTATTGGGTAGAAAGCATCTATCCTATCTTTATGCTATATGATTTTTCCCAATGCATCAAGAATCCCATGTTTATTGAAATATTGAGGGACTAAAATACCAAAGATCATTTGAATGGATAAATGAAGCAAAATATTACACTAATTTAGACCATTTTGAAATACCGCCCTCTTTTTCCAAAGGAAATAAAACAATATTAAAATCACCCCAAGAATCCATATATCACAATGAATCATCGCAGTATTTGATAAAAATATTCTAAGGTCCTTCTAACATCTTTCACGAGGAGTAACTATAGTTGGAGCATATACATTTATAACCCCAACTTTGATTTTTTTCTCTTTTATACAAAATAATCGATCAAGCTAAATACTTTTTGCTTCTAATAGTATTCCATCCCATTTGCATTTATCCCATATTATTGTAATACTACTTGAAGCTCCTATTTTCTAAATATTCTTAAAACCATCCTTACATTCCTCATTGCTTAATTTTTTTTCTTATATTAAAATAAAAATGGAGCTATAATGACCTATTAATTCCTTAAAAACTATTTTTTTAGAGGTTTTATTCATAGCTCTAATATTCCATGATATCATTTTTATCATCAACACTTTTTATTTTTATTAGTGGGCTTAGCCCCACTTCTTGTTGACACCTATAATATTTTTGTTTGTCTTCCTAGATCAATATCCTTTTGAGTTTCTTTTTCTCTTTATTATTACTTTGATGGCCTTCCTCTCCTTCTTCCATTCTTACCAACACTTTCATATTCATCAATCTCTTCTATTTTTTTCATATTGTTTAAAATGAGAGTTATCTTCCAAATATTTATGTTGCTCTAAATATTTTAAAGTGCAAGGAATAACCTCATTAATATTTTCTTCTTAATGTTTTCTTGAAAAATCTAAACTGCATAGATGATCTTCCATAGTTATCACTTTCTTATATTGATTTGAAAACCCTAAATTTCCTTGGATATCCTCCATAAAAATTTCTTTACTATACTACTCTTCAAATCCTAAAGTGCAAGGAATACACTTCATACTACTTTTATTTTAATTGTAAGGAGAAGATTTTAAACTACTTTAGGATAATAAAGGTGATATTCCTGGAATAAAATTTGTTTCACCTTCTTATGATCATATCCAGCTTCAACTACAAACCATGCAAGCAATAGGACACTCTATAAAAAGATAAATAAATTTTATAATTAAGATAAATTCATGGAATACTATTAATGTTATCAAGGAGAATGAACATGATAATTTAATAAATGCTACAATCATATTTGATGTCTATAAAAATTGATGGAGGATGTATGTTCGAAATGTTAACATGGCTATAAGTATATTTTTTAAATTAATAATTCACAACCATCAATTCATCAAATCAAATCATTTAATTAGATAATCATATAACATGGCTATAATAAATTGACAACCATCAAATCATTTAATCATAATCCCTTGACCATATTTATTTTTAAAATAATAATTCAATAACAAACACTATCATTTCATTTACGACTAATATAGACAATTTAATTCATTTACTAATGTTCTTCATTTCCTAAAACCCTCATGAAATGGAAGAGTTCTTTTATTTAATGAAGTAAGCTATATTATATTAAAAATACAACTTAATCGATACAAAAAGTGGGTGGATACGCACACCCTAGTAAGGTCCCAAAAATCATACTAACCACATATAGTTAGGAAAAACCAAATAGAAAATATAAAGTCTATAGGTGACTAACACAAAAATGAGGGCATTAAAATCATCCTCTTAGCCAAAAAAATAAATATAAGTATACATCCGTAGAACAAAAATCATTTCGAGATGTTGAGGGGGATAAAATTATCCACATTATTATCATGGTGCCAAGGATATGTGACAACAAGAGCATCCTAGCCATTTTCATTAGTACTAGTACTATCCATACCAACAATATCATTAATATCTTATGCATTTATATCTTGGGGTAGAGGGTTTGGCTATCATCGTGCCACCCTAGAGCATTAACTAGCACCACCACAACTGCATCTCCCCAGCTTGCAACCTGGTGTGAAGGTTCTAAATGGATATTCCATCCACTTACCAATCGTGAATTACTAGTAGCATCAGAGTAACAATGTTTGGTCATTGGCAGAGTTTGAGACTAGTGTCTCCCAACTTACGGTAATGCCCTGCATCCTTGATGAGATCAAGAATGAGAGTCAATATGACACTATGATGTTAAATCTAGGTGGACCTGACTAACAATGCATGATGTATTGGCCCAATGGTCTAGGAGATTCATCAGGTACTGAATGTCAATATGAATTTTTCCACTTGAACTTGTATTTGTAGCGAAGAGTAAAAAAATATAGCATACTTATCAGCTAAAGAAAAAGAATCAAAAGTTTTATATTTGGAAAAAGCTATATTGTTTTTGGATTTCCATAAGTGAAAAATAATATTGACTTTAAAAATATTATAGATAGGAACAAGAGGAATATATAAAAAAGGACCATCACTTAGTAGGGAATGGTGCCAAGAAAAAGAAGTATCCATATAAGGTTGAAAGAAAGATTCCAACCACTTCCAATCCATTTGAGCTTTACGGCATGACCAAAAAACATGAGTGCAATCTTTAGGTTCATTACAAAAATAGCATTTGGGATTAGCCACACCCAAGTATTTTAGTCATTGCCCCACAGGAAAACCTTGAAGAAGTAGACTCCAAGCAAAAACTCTAGCTTTGGCTCAAGATAAGAGATCCAGACCATGTTAAAATACAATTTCCACTGTGAATACTTGGATATTAAGTACCAATTCTCATTCAACTTACCCACCATGGGCAAGTGTAGAGAAATCCAAGAATATGCCAAATGAACCTTGCACTAAATTAATAGGATCTTCTTCAGTCAACTCTAGTTCGACCACCAAGGTTTCTAGAAATGCCTAGTAATTTTTTGCTAAAACAATAATGGAATGATATCTAACATAGTATCATACATGGTCTTATCTTTAAAATTTAAATTATGAAACCGTCTGAAAACCTCCCAAGGAATCCAATATTTGGTATGATGATAGAAGAAATCAGAAATGGTAGTAATTCCCTTCTTGAAAAGCTATTGAGCATGAATCCATTGAAACGAGATATAAGAGGAGCATTGGTAAGTAATAACAGAATACCACCACACATTAAGAAAGGCTATGAAAGCCCATTTTTTACCCATCACCAAACCAATAGAGCTATTGTTTAAGAGCCTTCCAAGCTCACCAAATGCTCTAAATAACAAAGGAGCCTTGAATTTTAATAAACACAAGGGTTGTAACAATAGAGGAGAGAGACATACCCCACAAAAATTTCTTACCCAAAGTAATACCTATAGAAATATAGTATCAAATTAGGACCTTCTAGGCTTATGTGTTGTCAATAGCTCTAACAACCCACTTTGCACATAGAGTAAATCCCTAGCGTTGACATTCAAATAGACCCATCCTGCTAGAAGACTTGGGAAGACAACAAATTTCCTAGGATACTCTATGAAATTACTTCTTCTAGGAATATCTATACCAAAGAAAATCTTACAATAGCTTCTATAGCATAGAGTAAACTTGGAATTTTCCTGCAAGGGAGAGTTTCTTGGTAATCCAATTAAAAATATTCTTCTAAAATATTTGGAGCACATGATTCCTAATTTTAGTAGAGGTACTCTGAAAAGAAAAAGGAATGCCCAAAAACTTAAAAAAAATTCAGGTTGAATCCATTGCTAGGGATATTAAGAAAGCCAATCTAGGTAAGGATTAGCAAACTATCAAAATTACGTAATCTTATGCTACTGAATGCTAGAGCATGAGGCTACATAAAATATGTCAATGGAATGCAAAGCATTGGATATAGATTATTGATCTTTCGTAATGGTTAGAAAATAATCATTAGAAAAATACCCATTAACATTTTGTGTTGGCAAATTAGGAAGAGCAATTTTCCAAATATTTCCCTAAGACACTTGGGCATCCAGGAGGTATCCAAAGGCTTCTACAACCAAGATAAATAGATAAAGAGTAAGTGAGCAACCTTACCTCATCGAATGAAATAGGCCTAAGACGTCAAACTCAGTGTTATTCAAAGTGAGCACAGTTGAAGCATCCTGGAAGAGCATACTGATAGACTTAACAAAGTTCAAACCAAAGCCAAGTGCTTGTAACATGGTAAGAATAAAATTCCATTCAATTTTATCATAAGATTTTTTAAAATTAATTTTAATGAATATAGCATCCTATTGAGATTGTCTATCCCATTCTATACTTTCCCATACTTCCAAGATATCATCTAGGATATACTGGTATTAAAAATTTTAGGCTTGATTGTTAAAGATTGGAATGTAACTTTAAAGAAAGATCTTTGGCAATGATATTAGATAAAATTCAAAAGAGTGATTAACCTCCAATTAGTAATAAGTATAGGATCGTCAGCCTTGGGTATGAATCGAATATTACCTTTATTGATTATAGAACCCAAGAAATCTATGATCATTGCTTATTGATAGATCTTAAGCAAGTTTGGGCCAATGAAATCCTAAAATTATTTGCAAAATTCATAGGGATCAATCCAACCCAGGGGTCTTATCATTCGTATTTGAGAGAGAGCCTGAGTAAGGTTTTCAAGAGATAGAGGGGCTTCACAACTGGATTTTTACTTGGAATAGATATTTTTTGGCACCATTGCACAACACTCAGTCAAGGCTTGCTTCCATGTGAGGGCAAGTGGTTGAGAATATATTTTTTATAATGGTGGACAAAGGTAGATATGATATCAACAAGCTTAGTGATTCTACCCCCATCAATTTGAAGAGCTTAAAATTGCATAACTGGTGAAGAGAGACATAACTGTTTGGAGAATTCTTTAGACACCTTATCCCTAATCTTGAGCCAATGCATTCTAGCATGAATTTAGGCTCCTCTAGCCTTATAAAGCTCTGCTTTATTCATAATATGATGAATGATAGCAACATGATCTTGCAAATATTTGTTGAACGGGGAAGACTCAAGTCTCACAAACCACTGATAATTATTTTTTGAGTTTAGAATCTAAAACCCTCCTACACTTCGTAAATTCAGCCCCAAGAGATTGAAGCATAGAATCCATACATCGAATTACCTTATTCCACCAAATAATCTAGCCAACCGAGCCAGAGGATCTTGGGAAAATATTCTAGAATCAGGTAATATAAGCCCTCATAGCATAATTTTGAATAAAGTAAATATTTAGGTAAAATTGTGATTGAAATATTTGAGGAGGAGAGATCCATGTGGCAATACCAAAAATAATCAGGGAGTGATCAAAGAGGGTAGTGTCTAGAATGGCATGAACAAAATGGTAAGATAAAGAAAGCCTATCAAAAAAGAAATGGTGGGAATCTGTACGCATTGCTCGGTATAAACATTTCAAAACCCTTAAAAATATTATTTGGAAATTAGACCAGGTGAATCAAATATTCTAAGGGAAGTAATATTGATATAAAAAGTAATTAGGATCTGAAACCTCAGTTTGTTCTTCATGAAAAGCCATGCTTCTCTTTACTTGTTATTCCATCGTATTGGCATATTCCCAACCTTATCCCGAGGTTTTTAAATCATGTTAAAATCACCACAAAGCACCTAGATATTTTGTGATAGAGAAAAATCCAGCATCCACCACATACTACAATGGTCAAAAGTATTGTTAGATGCATACAAATTAATTATTCCAATTAGAACTTAAAGCTTCCAAAATAATGAAACATCATTGACAATTTTATAGAAAATAAAATCAATATTATCCCCATTTTTAAAATAAAACTTCCAACCCATCCACAAAAAATACTCACTTGATAAACGTAGCAACTCTATAAACTATATGTTGCTCATTTCTATGGTCATACTTATCGAGCAATTGTTCTTTAATAGATAATCTAGATTCTATGTTAACAAATTCTATATCTTCATATAAAATAAAATCCTATATTTAAGCAAGCATTAACATGATAAGTTAAAAAATAAAATCAAATAATCCATTCTTCAATTAAAATAATATCTACTCCTTCCAAGGATAATAATTTACCCAACAAAGAACACAATAATTTCCCTTCATTTGAAACAAGTTCTACCATTCCTAGTAGAAATAACAAAAAGAACAACTAATCATTTCAACACCTAAAACAAGGAAAAGACTCTCTTCTCTTTTATATAAACAAACAATCCACTTATATAAAAAATAAATCAATTAGCATAGTATTTATATTTTCCAAAGGGGAAGTCTTAAGCAAGCATGAATAATTTAAAAGTAATTAATGCCTTGAAAACACACACAAGGTCAACCCTCGACGTGGCTCCATGTTCTTCTAGAGTAAGAATGGCCTACATATTTTAATTAAAAAGAGAGCTAATTTAATTCAACTTTAAACATGAATAATACGAAAAAGAGCATATGTCAAATACAAACATGAATTCAATGTCATATTAAAACCGGTGACCATAGACTTCTACTTCAATTTTTAAGAGCATAGACAAACAAATGAATATTCGATTGAATAAAGGTATTTTAAGGTAAATCAATAGTCAAACCGAAGAGTGATACTACACCATGTTGATATCCACAAGCTAGGACTGGAGTTGGAAATTCATTATCAAGCAAATAAAAACTAAATTTGTTTTTTTATTTTAAATAGTTTTAAAATAAATATTTCTATGGTTTAGACACCTATAGGTATACTATAATTACTTCGTGAAATACAGTGGAGATAGTTTTTAATCGATATCATTTCAAACAACAAGGTAATAAAATAAAGTACCTTTAATGCCTTGGATGTTGTAGGGTATGGAACACGTAAGCAGTGATAGGAAAAATATCTTGTTCTTGCCTTACACAATATTCTATAAGATATATTTTTTTTGGTTTGAAGAAATTATCTTCTTCCTATTCATCCTCTTTTCATGGGTTATGGTGGTTAAGAAAGAAGTTCCTCTCTATCTCCCAAACAAATTTAGTTAATAACCCATCCAACCAACTTGACCATTCTTCTGTAATATTTTAGAGATGTATTAATAATTAATATTTCATTTTTCTAATGGTCAATATATTAGTATTATTATTTCATACTAATAGATCCTCTAAATAAGTATAATTTTCTTTTTAAAATCCAATCATAAAAGACATTAATAGGTGAGACCTATTAATACAATTTCTTAAGCAAACTAATGTTGCAAGAAAACTTAATAATACGAAATATTAATAATTATTTTCCTAAAAACCATTCTTTATACCCAACCATCAAGCATTCTATGTTAATTTATATCTATCTAAAGTAATTCAAACTATAAAAAGATTTAGGAATGATAACACTCAAATGCAAGAATGATAAATATAAAATGTATAGACATGAACTAAGTCTAAAAGTAGATATCGTGTGTCAAATCATTTTGATTACTTTAGTCATGTGTCCTCTACCCTTTCACAAGGATATCTATTCTTGCAATCATACAAATCTATTAGTAGCATCATATTCCTCAATAAAACAAAATAATAATTGTATAGTCATTTATTCTCTCATTAAAAATAATATATAAATTCATGAGTCCATCATATAAAAAAGTATACCAAGGGAGGGTCATGATAATATTATAATTTATTTATATATAGGTAACATTGTTTTCAAGATTACTAGTAGGTATAGAATATTAGTTTGAAAAAATTCAAAGATTGTTATTTGGAAAGAACATATGAAAAGTTTTATATTTTCTATTTGTAAGTGGACTAGGGTTTTAAAATAAAATATTATTGGAGGAAAAAAATAAATAATATAGAATTTAGTATTTGAGACAAATATTGGTTTTAAAATATTTAAACCTCAAGAAGAGAGTTGGATAAAAATATTACTTCATGATGTAATAAACGTTTATGGTCCAAATGACCCTTAACTAAGAACTTTAGAACATGAATTTTATCTTATAGTGTGTAATTTATCAACAAAATATTAGGTGATCAAATGGTGAGAGGGGTTTTACAAATTGTTTGTTTGATGTTTGGTTAAAGACTTAAAAAGTTTCCAATTTAGTGGAGGACTAGTTATGTCATTGTTAACTATCTTAAAAATAGTAATATAACTTTTAAAAACAAATTTTAGAATTATTTCGAAGTTTAAAATCATATTGTTTCCTCCTTGTATGATTTTAAAGGTACAATGTACATCATGAAAAATTACAAGCGTAAAAAAATAGGTGCTAGACTTTGGGTTATAAGATTTAAATATATATAAAATTTCATATAAAAAATAAAATTAACATAAAAATGTATATTCATTTATGATAAAATTAAAATGTGTAGAAATTAAAATGTATATTAACATAAATATGTATATTCATCTATGATGTTTCCTTCAAAAATATTTATAATAAATTAAAGAAAGTTGTATGTTTTATAATAATCAAGGAAAAATTAGTTTCACTGATCATATCCAACTTCAACTACCAACCATGCAAACAATAGGACACTCCATAAAAATATGGATACAAATTTTAATTGAAATCAATTTATGAAATTCTATTATTAAGAATGGACATGAGGATTTAATCAATGCTATCATCATAAGAATTTAATAAATGCTACCATCATCTTTGACGTCTATCAAAATTGATGGAGGATGTTATTTTACTTGTTAATTATATTTTAGTTCACCTTTCGTAATCCAATTTTGTAATATCTATATTTAAAATAATGGTTTTAATCATGTAGTGGAAAAGCAATTGAACTCAAATGTTACAACCAGAACCAAGTTGGTTATTTTAGGGTATGAATCACAAAACTTGTGAAGCTAGGAACGAGAAAAGTCCTTTGGTTGTTGGGCGGCCACATCGTCGCTCATTAAAAACAAATATTCTTTTTAAAGTCGACGCTCATGTGGCGGCTATCTTAATCAACGAAAAATTGGTTTAGACTAGACAAACTTTACCAAACCTAAAACTCTGGAAACAATTGAATAGTTTTATTTTAATGACTACATTCCTGTTACTATGCTTTCAAGGAATGTTATAAAAAAAAAACTGTTTGAGACGTCGCTCTCTGAAAGAAGAAATACCCATCCGTTGAGAAAAATGGTACGCAGTCATTTAACGTAACATGGCAAGCCATCGAAATTTATCGGATTCTACACGTCCTCAAGCTTAAGCATATCCTCAAACAGCACATGATTCTAACAGTCTACCAAGGAGTCGTAATTACTAGCTAATCAAACTAGAAACGTTATGCAGATACAGTCCAAAGCGTTTGGGAGTCTGCACGCACATTTTCACAACTACAAGTCCAGAAGGAACCGAAATTTTATAAATTCCCCATCTCTTCAAAATCTTTTGTGGATTTAAAGTTTGGCAAAAATGGGCAAAATACTAGCAATAATAGTTGCAATATTGATAATGGGGCTTGTGCAGCCAGAGCCCAGCGAATGCAAGTGCAGCGATTCCCCTCCTCTTCCCCCAGGCTACTCCACCGGAACTTACAGCCCGGGACCGGTCACACAAGCAGACGCTGATACATTTAACTTTGCTCTAAATATTGAGTATCTGGAGTGCGAGTTCTTTCTGGGCTCTGTATTCGGGACGGGCCTCGACAAGTTTGCACCTCAATTGGCGGGCGGAGGTCCTTCCCCTCAAGGAGTTCAGATCGCCAACCTCAATACTCAAACTCGAGATATCGTTGTGCAGTTCGCCTTCCAGGAAATCGACCATATTAGGTACAATTTACCGTTTTTCTTTTAATATCTTAAGGGTGAAAAAGCGCGGAAAACCTAAGAGGTGAGAACCCTTTGTCTTAGCTTTCCGCCTCCTTGACTTGATATTATTTTTTGGTTCTGGTTATGATGTAGAATAATTCGAGAAACAGTTAAAGACGCCATTCCGCGTCCGTTGCTGGAGTTGGGGGTCGAAACGTGGGCAACGTTTTTTGATGAGGCGGTGGGGTTCCGCCTGAATCCTCCCTTCAATCCCTACGCCAATTCTGTCAATTATGTGCTCGCCATGTATGTCGTTCCCTACATGGGTCTCACGGCTTACGTCGGCTCCAATCCCAATATAACCTCGGAAGCCGCAAAACGAGTTAGGCGACGCAACATAGTTAAATATAGTTCTGTTAATGAATTGTTATGATAGATAAACTTTTGTATTGGCTAACTATGGTATTTGCATGGTGATGGTGAACGTGCAGTTGCTGGCGGGTCTTCTTGGAGTGGAATCTGGGCAGGATGCAGTGATACGATTGTGGCTTTACGAGAGAGCACATGACAAGGTTTATCCATACAACTTTACCGTCGCCGATATGACGGCTATCGTCTCCAATCTTCGAAACTGTCTTGGCCACACAGGAATTGTCGACGAAGGAATTGTGGTTCCCAAGGCGCTTGGAGCTGAAGGAAAAGTAAGCGGTAACATTCTCTCGGCGGATGTCAACTCGTTGTCGTACAGCAGAACAACAAGGCAGACATTGAGGGTTCTGTATGCCACTGGAAATGAATCCATTCCTGGTGGGTTTTATCCGCATGGAGCCAACGGGCGCATCGCACGCAGCTATCTGCAACATTATTAACATGTTATTTATATATGAAAGCGTGGAAGCTATTCTAGTTTCTACTATATATTATATAGAAATATACGCTCAGACCACGGAATAAAGTATCCTAGAAAAAGGTTCGGCGGGTAGTATATAGGCAACGACCGGGGATGTTGTCAGTCAGACCAGGATCATGTTATTTTAGATTTCAACGAATAAAATAAAGTATTTTAGATTTTGAATTTTTAAATGGATGTAAATATGACAGTGTAAATTGAATTCAAATTTCTATATTGTTGTGATTAATTTCATGATAAAGTGAAAATGAAATAGTATAATTTATTACATTAACAAAATAATAAAATTTTAACAATTAATATATTAATTAAAATATAATTATTAATATTATATTTTTATAACTTACTATAACACAAGTGATCAACAATGTTTATAAAATAAAAAAAATTAAATATTTAATTTTTGTATGGAATCAAAATAAAGGAAATGAAAGTTATTTATTATAATAATTAAACATAAATGCCATTGCCTTAAGTTTATATATTCAAGGTTTTTAATTGAGTAAGAAGTTTTACTTTGTAAAATGTTATTGGATACTTGATAATTGATTACATGGTCTATATTATAATATTATGGTGTAAACTTTCCAATCTAAGATTTTTTTAGTGTAAATTTTTAATATCTACTGTCAAAATTTATTTTCTTTTTCATTGTGTATTAGAGAGGGTTAATTTGAAGTGTCAAGAGATTGTACCACCATATAATTTAAAAGCCTTGAAAAAGACATTTTAGATGTAGTTTACATCAAATTAAAAAATTAAAAGTAAAGGTAAAGTATTTATGATGTTATTTACACAATATATGTTTATTCAACTAATATCTGATTATTGAAGTATGGTGTACAATAACATCATAAACCTTAAACCTCTTATTTGGAGTTGTTATGTCTTATTGTTAGAATGTTCTATCATTTATCTTATAATTATTGTTACATTATAATAATGACTTAGTAGATTGGTCATGTCATAATAAGTATACTATATTTATGTAAGTTAGAGGGTTATTTCCTAAAAATAATTCTTAGCGACTTTACCTTATAAATATATCTAGATACCAATATTACCATTCAAATATGAAACGATAAGAATATAGATCAAGGGAATAAACAAATATACCATACTAAACCAATCCATGAATCAAAGTATAATTCATATTTGTAAAAATATTGTATCATGCCATTGATGCACCTAATTATTCTCCTATTCATTACACTTTAAAAAAACTATGAAAAAACTACTAGTATAGATGTTGAAAATTTTATTTGAAAAAAGTGCAAGGTCTTACATCTTCTAATGTATCACTAAAATCCTCTAAGATTCTCCATACTCTAAATTATCCAACTATAAATCGCTCAATCTTGATAGTCCTTAGAAGTCTCACAATTAACTTAATATTGTTCATTCAATGACCTATATCCATGGCATCAAATGATATCACCAATAACCCTCATTAATTATACCACCATATTCACCATCTACAATCTAATTCCCCCAAGTAACCTCCTCTACATAATTGACTATGAATTTTTATTATTCTTACTGATCCCCATTTTTTATCACCCCACCCATTATTATCATGATTATGTGTTGCTATTTTGACTGTGGTATTTAATTAAATAAATAATAATTTATACCAACCACTTTATCATTCTTACTTCCTTGATTATCAACACTTTTATTTTTTCAATACTAGATTTTGATAATTCTTCAGATCATAATCTTATATTTAAAATATCTATATTCCTTCTCCAAATGGCTAGAGAGATATTTTCTTCATATAATACAACTACTAGATCTTATATAATCATACAACCTCTAATATTTCTCAAGAAATTAGCTATTGATGCATCCTTTTGATTATCCCAAAGTATACCTTTTTTAAATTTAGTTTAAATTTTAAAGAAAAACTCTCATTAATGAAAAACATAATTATTCATGGATAGGTTTTGCTTATAATGTTTAGATCCATTAATAAAAATAATTTTTATACATTAACATTTGTATCACCAAATCCATCTCTTCATTATCTATCTCTACAATATCTAAAATAATTTTAACCAATCCTTTCACAACTAGTCAATTACCTAGAAAGTTTAATTATATAAAAAAATTATCCACATTGTTCAAATTTCATTATTATTTTTTTTTTTTTTAAAAGAGGGTAAAAATTTATTAACTCAGCAAAACATTCATGATACAAAGAAAAATCAGAAGCTATTCAGACATATCAGCTCTCAATAAAGAAGAGAGAGATTGAGAGCAATCAGAAGAAAGTTGAGACCAATTTTGAACATCCCAACCATCTTGAAACTTAGAAGCCCATTTAGCTAACAAATCCGCTACCCTATTCCACTCCCGAGGAATATGCACAAAAGAAATGAATTCCAAGTGAGCAAAGATATTAAGAATTTTCCGAGCAACCCAACACAACCGCCAACAACCATGAAAACTATCTCCAGAATTTAACAAATTTATAACAATCTGAGAATCAGATTCACAAACAATTCGACGCCAACCCAAAGCATACCCTTGCTCCAAAGCATATAAAATTGCGAGTGCTTCCATGAAGTTATTAGAATGATGTCCCTTAAAGAAAGAGAAAAAAAATTGGATAGTACCACTACTATCCCGCCCCACACCACCAATACCAGCATTACCCGGATTACCCCGGGAAGATCCATCCGTATTAATTTTCAGCACTCCCGGAGGAGGCGGATTCCATTTTCCAGCCCTCCGCACCCGATTATTCTGACCCATCCGTCTGCAAGAGACATTAGGACCAGGACCATTAACCATCAAGCCTAATATTTCCATGATCTGATGTTTCGCATGGTCCATGGGAGAAATAATCTAACATTTTGCAGACACAGTTTCCTGGATCATTCGCAAAATCCTCTGCCAGACCTGGGAAGTAGTTAACTCCTTACCTTGGAAAATTCGACGGTTCCGTTCAAGCCAAATCTACCAAAAAATGCATGAAGGACCAATACTCCATCCAACTTGTAAAAAGAAAGCCGCTGCAGGAGGCCACCCCATACTCCTCCAAAAATCAACTATTGATGAAGCATGCGAACAAGGGTGATTCCATACTCCCCACCAATAATGCCAGACTTGTTGAGCAAAGTCACATTAGAGAAGTAAATTCCCAACAGATTCTTCAGCCTTCCCACAGTTATAGCATAAAGAGGGGCCAGCAAACCCACGCTTTTGAAAATTATCCCAAGTGAGACAACGATTATGAGTAGCCTGCCACCCATAAAAACTACACTTCGGCCAAATAAACTTATTCCTAATTCAACCACAATATACTAATTCAATATCACACTTCCATTTAGTTTAGAAGATCTATTTTCGTCATTGCTTATAATAAGGACCATCGACTTATAGTGTTGATTGGAATATTATGACATAAAATATCAATATCCCATCATTATGATCCATATTATCATCACTTTTATTGTAATTACCAAGTACCATAATAATAGTTATCATTAATATGATCAAATATCATTTTTTAATTAAAAACATGTTGGCTAGAGATAAAATACTTCCAAATAGAAAATTTCTAGGAAAGGCATCCCTAAACTCCTTTTTTATTTGATATTTTTTTATATTACACAAAATATACCATGGCATAACTTATTATGCATGGAATAACCCTATCATTATCCTATTATCTAAGTGTATACATTCTCATCTTTAGCCAATGGTACTTTTACCCTATTTTTACCTTCCATAACGATTCCAAAAAAAATTCTTTACTTAAATTTAAAAGAAACTACCCTATTCTCTATTGGTATATTTTAATTTAGTTTAATCACACATCTATAAATAATGTATCATAATATTTAATTCAAAAGAGACCTCTATTTATATTCTAATAGTTTCAAATTCAACGAATACTTTGATGACATAATTTTCTCTCAAAGCTCTATTTTTTAGAAAACATTCTTTGACTTTTCCCTTGTTCCCATAAAAACAAAAAATAGAACACAGAGACTATTAACAAAATTGAAAAAGAAAATTATTATATCCCTCCATTATTTGCTAATTATAGTTGATACCTATATTCATTTACTGCTATAAAATTAAATTAAACTAGACCTTAGAATCATGAATGAATTGGTTTTTAATATAACAAAAAGGTAAAAGGGGTAATCTATAAGAAATTTTACATACCATGTGCTTGCACATAGGTTTATTCTTTCACAATACTAAACTAGAAAAATTAGTAAAAGTAAAGGTCCTTTTATGGAGGTGGTCCTAAATATTGGAGAAGAGGTGGTAAAACTAAAAAATATGGGGTGTGAGGCATTAAATTTAGAACCCTATGAAGGTGAGAAACTTGAGTATACTTTACTAAGTGGTAGGTTACGTTGAATGGATATCATATTGCCTTTTTTAATCATGTAATGATAAATCATACATGGATTATCAGAATACTATCTAAATCACTCTTTCATATTAAGCATACACCTTCAATCCTTACCCATATTTGAATACCATAAGACTAATATTACTTTTATATGTTGATATACACCTTTCATTGCTAGACTATTTACTACTCCACTTTATTCCCTCAAAATATGCTAGAAGTGCATGTTTTGAAACACCTATATAAGCATTTATACTTCATATAGAGAAGATTTGAAGATACTATACTAAAATATGCCACTATTAACTACAATTATAATATTTTTAAAATCCCCTAAACTTAACCTTCAAAAAAATTATCTATATCAAGAAGTTTTCCAATGTCACTTTTTAATATTCCTCTTACAAAAGGACCACTTTGATCAAAATCATGTATATCTATTAATATTAAGTTTTACAAACCCAGGATATTGCTAAGGCCATTTTCTAGTACATTATTTTTTCTAGTACTTATGTATATATGGTTTACCTTTAATGAATAAAACTGATTTTATTGAAAAATAAGATCAAAATTGTTATGAAAATAACTATTGATATTTCTAAAAATTCTTTCACTGCACAACTTCCACATATCATACATAAATAATATTACAAATATTCCATAAATCCATATACTCTTAAACTAACAACATTATATCATATAAGAGGAGGTTTGTGATAGTTGGAATATCTTATGTAGAGAGTTTGAATAAAGTATACTTATGTATATTGATCGAATATTATCATGTAGATTATATCAATAGCTCAACTTTTCAACTTTTGAACAAACCTGTACATACATGATCCTTCAATTTTTTATTCATCCCACTAGACATAATCATATACAAAAAATGAGGGTCTTTGAAGCATATAGATTGGAAGCAAAATTGCTTTGGATGACCATTATTAGGTAACTCATAAGTTAAAATAATGGGTTTATTATATGATCCTACTTGCAATAAAATATCTAAAGAGATTGTACAATTTATTTTTAACCATTTATTGGGTAGAAAGCATCTATCCTATCTTTATGCTATATCATTTTTCCCAATGCATCAAGAATCCCATGTATATTGAAATCTTGAGGGACTAAAATACCAAAGATCATTTGAATGGATAAATGAAGCAAAATCTTACACTGATTTAGACCATTTTGGAATACCACCCTCTTTTTCCAAAGGAAATAGAACAATATTAAAATCTTGAGGGACTAAAATACCAAAGATCATTTGAATGGATAAATGAAGCAAAATCTTACACTGATTTAGACCATTTTGGAATACCACCCTCTTTTTCCAAAGGAAATAGAACAATATTAAAATCACCCCAAGAATCCATATATCACAATGAATCGTCATTGTATTTGATAAAAATATGTTAAGGTCCTTCTAACATCTTTCACGAGGAGTAACTATAGTTGAAGGATATACATTTATAACCTCTAATTTGATTTTTTTCTCTTTTATACAAAATAATCGAGCAAGCTAATTACTTTTTGCTTCTAATAGTATTCCATCCCATTTGCTTTTATCCCATATTATTGTAATACTGCCTGAAGCTCCTATTTTGTAAATATTCTTAAAAACATCCTTACATTCCTCATTTATTAATTTTATTTCTTATATTAAAATAAAAATGGAGCTATAATGACCTATTAATTCCTTTAAAACTATTTTTTAGAGGTTTTATTCATAGCTCTAATTTTTCATGATATCATTTTTATCATCAACACTTTTTATTTTTATTAGTGGGCTTAGCGCCACTTCCTGTTGACACCTATAAAATTTGTGTTTGTCTTCCTAGATCAATATCCTTTTGAGTTTCTTTTTCTCTTTATTCTTACTTTGATGACCTTCCTCTCCTTATTCCATTCTCACCAACACTTTCATATTCATCAATCTCTTCTATTTTTTTCATATTGTTTAAAATGAGAGTTATCTTCGAAATATTTGTGTTGCTCTAAATATTTGAAAGTGCAAGGAATAACCTCATTAATATTTTCTTCTTAATGTTGTCTTGAAAACTCTAAACTTCATAGATGATCCTCGATAGTCATCATTTTTTTATGTTGATTTGAAAAACCTAAATTTCCTTGGATATCCTCCATAAAATTTTCTTTACTATACTACTCTTCAAATCCTAAAGTGCAAGGAATACACTTCATACTAATTTTATTTTTATTGTAAGGAGAATATTTTAAACTACATTAGGATAATAAAGGTGATATTCCTAGAATAAAATTTGTTTCACCTTCTTATGATCATATCCAACTTCAACTACAAACCATGCAAGTAATAGGACACTCTATAAAAATATAAATAAATTTTATAATTAAGATAAATTCATGGAATACTATTAATGTTATCAAGGAGAATGAACATGAGAATTTAATCAATGCTACAATCATATTTGATGTCTATCAAAATTGATGGAGGATGTATGTTAAAAATGTTAACATGGCTATAAGTATTTTAGTTATTTCCCCATAGGCAAACCTTGAAGAAGTAGACTCCAAGAAAAAAAATCTAGCTTTGGCTCAAGATAAGAGGTCCAGACCATGTTAAAATACAATTTCCACCGTGAAGACTTGGATATTAAGTACCAATGCTCATTCAAATTACCCACCATGGGCAAGTGTAGAGAAAGCCATGAATATGCCAAACGAACCTTGCACTAAATTAATGGGATGTTCTTTAGCCGGCTCTAGTTCGACCACCAAGGTTTCTAGAAATGCCTAGTAATTTTTTGCTAAAACGATAAGTGAATGCTATATAACATAGTATCATACATGGTCTTATATTTAAAATTTAAATTATGAAGCCATATTAAAACCTCCCAAGGAATCCAATATTTGGTATGAGAAGAGAAGAAATCAGAAATGGTAGCAATTCCCTTCTTTAAAAATTGTTGAGCATGAATCCATTGAAACAAGATATAGAGGAACCTTGGTATGTAATGACAGACGACCACCACACATTAAGAGAGGCTATGAAAGCCCATTTTTTTACCCATCACCAAACCAATAGAGCCAGGGTTTAAGAGCCTTCCAAGCTCACAAAATGCTCTACATCACAAAGGAGCCTTGAATTTTAATAAACACAAGGGTTGTAACAATAGAGGAGAGAGACATACCCCGCCAAAATTTCTTACCCAAAGAAATACCTATAGAAATACAGTACCAAATTAGGACCTTCTAGGCTTCTGTGTTCTCAACAGCTCTGAAAACCCACTTTGCACATAGAGTAAATCCTTAGCGTTGACATTCAAATAGACCCATCCTGCTAGAAGACTTGGGAAGACAACAAATTTCCTAGGATACTCTATGAAATTCCTTCTTCTAGGAATATCTAGACCAAATAAAATCTTACAATAGATTCTATAGCTTTGGGTAATAGTCTTGGGATGGAGTCTAGCAGGAAGAAAAATACATGAGTGGTAGCCAAAATCTTAGAGTAAACTTGGAATTTTCCTACAAGGGAGAGTTTCTTGGTAATACAATTATAAATATTCTTCTCAAATATTTGGAGCACATGATTCTAGAGTTGAGTAGAGGTACTCTAAAAAGAAAAAGGAATGCCCAAAAACTTAAAAAATATTAAGTTGAATCCATTGCCAGAGATATTAAGAAAGCCAATATGGGTAAATATTAGTAAACTATCAAAAGCCTGTAATCTTATGTTACTAAATTCTAGAGCCTGAGGCTACATAAAATATGTCAAGGCAATGCAAAGCATTGGATACAGATTATTGATCTTTCATAATTGTTAGGAAAGAATCATTAGCAAAATACCCATTAACCAATTGTGTTGGAAAATTAGGAAGAGCAATTTTCCAAATATTTCCTTGAGATACTTGGGCATCCAGGAGGTATCCAAAGGCTTCTACAACCAGGATAAATATATATGGAACAAGCAAGCAACCTTACCTCATAGAATGAAATAGGCCTAAGACATCAACCTCAGTGTAATTCAAAGTGAGCATAGTTGAAGCATCTTAGAAGAGCATACTGATAGACTTAACAAAGTTCAGACCAAAGCCAAGTGCTTGTAACATGGTAAGAATAAAATTCCATTCAATTTTATCATAAGATTTTTTAAAATTAATTTTTATGAATATAGCATCCTACTGAGACTGTCTAGGCCATTCTATACTATCATCTAGGATATATCGATCTTAAAAAATTTAGTCTTGATTGTTAAAGGTAGAATGGAACATAACTTTAAAGCAAGAGCTTTGGCAATGATATTAGCTAAAATTCAAAAGAGTGATTGACCTCCAATTGGTAGTAATTTCAGGATCATCAGCCTTGGATATGAATAAAATATTACCTTTATTGATTATAGAACCCAAGAAACCTATGATCATTGCTTATTGATAGATCTTAAGCAAGTTTGGGCCAATGAAATCCTAAAATTCTTTACAAAATTCATAGGGAAATCAATCCAACCTAGGGGTATTATCATTCATATTTGAGAGAGAGCCTAAGTAAGGTTTTCAAGAGATAGAGGGGCTTCACAACTGGCTTTTTACTTGGAAGAGATATTTTTTGGCACCATTGCACAACACTCAGTGAAGGCTTGATTCCATGTGAGGGTAAGTGGTTGAGAAATATTTTTTTATAATGGTGGATAAAGGTAGATATTATATCAGCAAGCTTAGTGATTCTACCCCCATCAATTTGAAGAGCTTAAAATTGCATAACTGGTGAAGAGAGACATAACTGTTTGAAGAATTCTTTACACCTTATCCCTAATATTGAGTCAATTCATTTTGACATGAAGTTAGGCTCCTATAGCCTTATAAAGCTCTAATTTCTTCATATTATGATGAATGATAGCAACATGATCTTCCAAATATTTGTTTAACGGGGAAGACTCAAGTCTCACAAACCACTGATAATTCTTTTTTGAGGTTAGAATTTGAAACCCTCCTACGCTTCACAACTTCAACCCCAAGATATTGAAGCATAGAATCCATACACCGAATGACCTTATTCCACCAAATAATCTAGCCAACCGAGCTAGAAGGTCTTGGGAGAAGATTCTAGCATCGGGTAATATGAGCCCTCATAGCATAATTTTGAATAAAGTAAATATTTAGGTAAAATTATGATTGAAATATTTGAGGAGGAGAGACCCAGGTGGAAATACCAAAAATAATCAAGGAGTGATCAGAAAGGGTAGTGTCTAGAATGGCATGAACAAAAGGGTAAGATAAAGAAATCCTGTTAAAAAAGAAATGGTGGAAATCCATAAGCATTGCTTGGTCCAAGCATTTCAAAACCCTTAAAAATATTATTTCGAAATTAGAGTAGGTGAATCAAATATTCTTAGGGAAGTAATATTGAGAGAAATAGTAATTGGGATCTGAAACCTCAATTTATTCTTCATGAAAAACTATGCTTCTCTTTACTTGTTATTCCATCGTATTGGCATATTCCCAACCTTATCCTGGGGTTTTTAAATCATGTTAAAATCACCACAAAGCACCCAAATAGCTTGTGACAGAGAAAAATCCAGCCACCACCACATACTACAATGGTCAAAAGTATCGTTAGATGCATACAAATTAAATATTCCAATTAGAACTTAAAGATTGCAAAATAATGAAACATCATTAATAATTTTATAGAAAATAAAATCAATATTATCCCCATTTTTTTAAAAAAACTTCCAACCCATCCACAAAAAATACTCACTTGGATAAACGTAGCAACTCTATAAACTATCTGTTGCTCATTTCTATGGTCATACTTATCGAGCAATTGTTCTTTAATAGATAATCTAGATTCTATGTTAACAAATTCTATATCCTCATATAAAATAAAGTCTTATATTTAAGATAGTGAAAGCACGAGGATACGGAAGCAAAAAGGAAAGCGAATACGAAATGCAAACAAGAAAACCGGACTTAGCGCTAAATCCTAGAAACTTGAAAGTGCAATGAGAAGAGGGAAAAACATGCATGAATCGAAATGAAACAAATGTGAATAAAGAAGACAACCCTTTTTATTGATATGTTTCACAACTCGGTTACAATGCGCATCCTCCCCTTCCAAGGGCTAGGAGCGTTTAGGCGTGCGTTCTCGTTACATCCATGGGTGCATTTCCTTCTTTCGCGTGCCCACATGTAAAATGGGCGGACCAAGCGTCGCCGCCACTTGCGTTGATGAGTCTTGACTCCTCGCTGCTCCTCCGATGTCCAAACCCTACGTTCAAAGGAACAAGAAATGGTTAGTAGCACCTGCGGATAAAACAAAGCATGCAATCCCCAAGCCTACGATAAATGAATGAGAAAATGAATTAAACTATGACTAAAATAGATCCAAATGCTCTAAAAATTGGATAGGGGCATCAAGACACCACCAGGAAGGCCCTACAAAAAGAACAGTCAAGAAATTCCTCACCGATTTGAATTCGCTCCGGGGTGGGACGAATTCACCTACAACAAAACGCCGAAAAGGTACTGTCCCAATGTCCTACCTAGGAAGCTCCAAAAGACCTACAAACTTGGGGTTAGCTAATTGGGGGCATTTTGGGAAGACCCAGATGATCATATTTTCCCAATTTGGCCTCCATTAGCGGGAATTTGATGATGCTACCTGCAAGTTAGTAGAAGCGAGCAAAGATAGAAATATGGTCAAAATTGTTCAAAACGAGACGAAATTCAAATGACAACCTATCTAAGCATCATAGAACTGAATGCAAAAATGAAAGAAAACAAGTCTACCATGGAATTCCCATCGTTCCGAAAGGGGGCGATTAAGATTGTGGCAGTGTGGGAGGGGGCGCCCATGGGGCAGGCCGCCCGCCGTTTGGGGCCTGATTTCGGCACCAATCCACTTGGGATGGGTCCAAAACCTCTTGTGGGGTATTGTCGACAAATTTGGTGGGATGTTGTGGCCAAATTTTGGGTTTTGGGCTCGAGATTCGTCCTCTCAATAGTCACCCAATGACCTCCCCTCTAAAGGAGATCAAGGATGTGAAAGGTGCAAATCCAAAAGGTGTGAGGTGTGTAAATAAAATGGCAGCACTTCGTTGCTCTAAAATGCTCCTTCTCTCTATATTTTGGGGTGAGGAAACTCACCAATTTATAGACCTGGAGGCCTCTTGAAATGGGCATGCAGAGGCGCCACATGGCAGCCATGCCCTCCCAGGGGGAAGGAGATTCCTCCCTGAATTGGGACTTCATGACTGACCTTGCAAATGCCTCTAACGCTCAAAAATGCTCACCCATACTCCCATGCGATGAAGGAAGCATTGAGTGGCGGATCTGAGCTGCCATTTGTCAAGATTTGACTTTTTTCCCATCAAACCTGCAATTCGCCCCACCCCGGAGCGAATTCAGAATTCGTCCCTGGGTGGGGCGAATCCCAGTTTGAATTCGTTCCAGGGTGGAACGGATATTGAGCAAAGTGCCTGAAGGTGCCAAATTGATCTCTGGCCTTCCAAAACTATTGTGAGAGTGGTTAGGACCACTGTTTAACCTCTGGGGGCTGCCCTTGGGGCTGTGTGTGTCAAAGCGATCAGTGTTTGCAGTCACATAATCGGATTGGTGTTGTTTTGGTGTCTATAGATGCCCCTTTTTGGGATGCGTTGTGCATGGCACAATGCCGAGCAAAAATAGATAACCAAAGCACTAATGATTAGGGTTTCTTAGTAACCTAACCAACTCTTGATGCCCCAAGCATGAAAAGGGCATGCATTCTTGAATCCTTGCTTCTGACGAGCGAAGGAACTCAGTTCAAGTGTTAACCTTTTTCGGTGAGGTGTTACTTGAGCTTGGACATTGATCAGTCATGAATAGGCAAAGGGCGCAACCTTTTGTCTATGGGAACCTTGAGTTCATGATTCATGAATGCCAAGTGATTGATCAGCTTGTGATTATTGCTTGTTTACTGCCCCAAGCAGGGGCGTGATTATCTTTGTCAATGATTCTTTGAATGCATGCTATTTCCATGATTGGGTGTGTATTTGTTGATTGGTGACTAAGTGTGACTACCCCCTCAAGCGACGAATCGATGAGGGAATGACCTGCATGAGAAAAGCGACGAGTCGCTTGACCCAAGATGACTTAGGTAAGGGTGCCTTCAGAGATTTATCTTTGAATTGTGTGTGCAGTTTTCTGACATTTAGACCTATTTTTGGTGGGTGTTAACCCTTTTGGCGACGCCGTTTGGAGCTGAAATTGTCAAAAATTCGTCTTCCCATGGAGCGGTCCGGCCATGGTGGCCTTCTTAGGGAGTAGGATGGTGATGATTTATAACCCCGACGTCTATTTTGGATGCCAAGAATGTCAGGCGTGAAGGCGCCTTCGTTCGGCAACTCTATTGCTATTTTTGGGTGGGTTTTGACCCTTTTGGCGATGTCGTTTGGGGATGAAATTCTCGAAGATCCGTCCTCCCGTGGAGTGGTCCGGCTATGGTAGCCTTATTAGGGAGTAGGATAGTGAGGATTTGTGACCCCGACATCTATTTTGCATGCCCGAAATGTCAAGTGCAAAAGCACTCTCATTGGACAGGTTTATTGCTACTTTTGGTGCATTTTTGTGCATTTTTTTTTTTTTTTGAAATTTGTGTGCTGAATTCATTCCAGGGTGGGACGAATTCCTATGTAGTATTCATCCTAGGGTGGAACGAGTGCTAACCAGAGTGCTCATTCCAGGGAGGAACGATTACAGGCTCAAAAAGCCTATTTAAAGGCCAAAACTAGGTTTTGGGCTCATTTGCACTTGTTTTTTCTGGCGATTTGGAGCTCTGAGGAGGAGGTCAATTCTGTGAAGCGAAGCGCTACCGAATTTCTCTCGACATTATGAGTGCACAAACCGGTTTGAGCGGCAGAGCCGAAGCGAGACCAGTAAGTGCTTCTTAGCGTTATTGCTTTTGTTATATGTTTTAAAATTGCAAGTGATTTGTTTAATTTTCTTTGTTATGTTGCTTTTCAAAATTAAAATTGAAACCCTAAAACTGAGCTGAACACAAACCAAGACTTAGCTTAAAACTGAGCGGAAAACGTAGTTAAAACCTAGGTGAATTTTTTTTTTAATGTTTTTGTGTTGTTTGCTTTTGCAGGTTGTGAAGAGCCGGTATCGCGTACCTACTGCTTTTGCGAAAGCGTGGGGGCGCGACTGTGGCTGACTGGGAGTGGCTTGATGCCCTTGGGCTCAAGCAGGTGGCTCGACTGGAGCCTATGGTCAGGGATCGGGCCTATCTGATGGCCTTGATCAACCTATGGGATCCTCGGACCAACACCTTCCATCTCCCAACAGGGGAGATGACAATGACCTTGGAGGATGTTTATCGGCTTCTACGGATTTCGATAGATGGACTGCCGATCAGGACGATGCCATGGGATCAATGGACAATGGTGCTGATACGATGCTTCGGGCATGGGGAGGAGTTGGGGGTGGATGGTCCAGTGGAGATGGCAGAGGTTGACTTCCAGATGGGTGGGATTCTGGTTCGATGGTGGTTTGAGAGGGGGGTGTTGGGAGTGAGGCACGCATTGCTTATGGGCCTCATTTCCAACATGCTACTACCTAACTCATCAGGTGCCAGGGACCCTGGAACCTATTGGATGTGGTCTACCGACTGGTGGAGTGTTCGACGCATGAACCTTTGATCATGAGATGGGGACAGACGTTGTTGGCATAGCTCTATGGGGAGCTATATGAGGTCCGCTATCGAAGGTGGAAGGGGATCAGCTGCAGCTATCTACTGTAGAGCTAGGGATGGCAACACATAGTGGTGGAGAGACCAGGGGGTTACCATGGATGACGCGGGAGAGATGGTAGATAAGGATATAGGGTACGCGGCTCTATGGCGGCGGTCTAAGGAGCAGGGACAGAGTCGATGGTGGGCAGGTGTCGTAGGGCACTATGTCGATGCCTTCACTAGGCTTACTCCAAGGGAGGTGTCTTGGCGCCCTTATATCGAGCTATCAGGGGAGGGGGGGGGTGGCTCCGATGGGTACATAGGGAGCGATGGCTGATTGGGTGGCATGGGACCGAGCATGAGTTCTTCCCTTACAATCGGGTGACATGATAGTTTGGGGTGTGCCAGGGGTTTCCTGGTGAGCCCATGGTCTATCGACATAGGGGGACGAGAGGACTCTAGATCGACCGGTCATCATGCCACTAGGCGAGGATTCAGATGTAGTGATCGACGTCCCGGACGTGGATGACGTCGGGACTACCATAGAGTATGACCAGTGGTGGGTACTATGACGATGGCGGGGAGAGGGGCCACTAGGAGGTGCGGAGGTAGCAACCATGGGCGGGGAGGGTGTCGAGGCACCAGGAGATGCTTGGGGAGCTCCTCGAGAGGATGCAGATATGGTGGAGGTGGAGGATGAGGATGTGGGGGTTTCGGATCAGCCGGAGATGTAGGACATCACGGAGTAGTGGGAGCCAGAGCAGGCTACTATTCTAGATATGCCGATGCCTCAGGCAAAAGTGGAGGACACAGAGTCCAGGCTATGCATGTAGAGATTGCATGGTTGGTGGAGCTACTACGGAGGTGGGATGAGGAGTTGGGGGAAGCTTTGTAGGAGAGGGATCTCCTATGGGCTCAGCTGGCAGAGTGGGAGAGCGCATTCATTGCACACCACTAGGGGGATGGGGACACCAGCGCTGCATAGGAGAGGGATCTCCTACGGATGTAGCTGGTGCAGCATGATGATGTAGTAGCTTACTATCATCGATGGGAGGTAGAATGGTTGTGGTGGGAGGTAGATTGGTCTCGACATCGGATGGATATGGAGGGAGAGATTATCCACCTCGATGGGTGGTTACTTGAGCCCTCGGGAGGTGGGTCTTCACGTCGGATGAGGGACAGTGATACTGAGCAGTCAACATCATCTCATCGTAGGTGATTGGATGAGGGAGGTGGTAGTAGGCATGATGCGGGGGCTAGCAACAGTCGTCGTGAGGGGTCCCATAGGACCCACACCACGGGGGTAGTTCCCGTCGCATCGATCCTACGTGATCATGGTGGCCGATGCCTTAGGCTAGGGGGTTTTGAGATTTTGGATTTTGTTGTGGGGTCAGAGGACCAGCTCTTTGTAGCCTACGGGCATTTTTGATGATATATATATACAAACTTTATTTTGTTTATGCGCATGTGATGATTTGATTTTATGCATGATGGTTGATGAATATGGATGTATGCATGTTAAGTTATAGTGATGAATGCATATGTTGTTGATGAATGCAGATGTTTCTAATTTATATGATATGCAAATGGAATGGATGGATTGAATTTGTGATGTTTGGTAGTCGCACCATAGACTGTGCAGAACTTTATGGCTTTTTGTCCTAGGCGATTGCTGCGGTGAATAGCTTTGTAGGCATACATGTTTTTTTTTTTTTGGTATGGCGAGACTAAAATATAGCAAGTTGGTTTCGAATGTAGTTAAGGTTTTCTGAGACTCAGATGTTTTAACTAACTAGCCATGATTGTACTTTATCTCACAAGACCTTTTGAACAAGGTATGAATCTGACTTGTTTTGGACCAAGTTATTTCACATCCCTGTGTGTGCAATTGAGTTCATTTATGTGGTGTTGGTCAGGATACCGCCAGTGCCAGATAGGCTATCAACCAAACCTATACCGAGGATCACCTGATTAGCTCCACTAACTCCTTTGTTGTATTTAGTCAGATTAATCTACGGTGCTATCATAGGATACCATAAGCTAGCTCATCCACATGCAAACATTGATCTGCACACAAGTTAATGTGGTAGATATATCGTCATGCGGGAGGTTTACCACCAGTGACCAATAGGCTATCAACCAAACCGGTACTGAGGTTTGCCTCGTGACCTGTCGAAATGCTGAGAGTTCCAGGGATTCAAGTTCGACTCCCTTCTTTTCTTCAATTGTGTTGGGATACTTGCTCTTTTGTAGTGATAAAAATCACTGTTTATTTTTGTATTAATTTTTCTTTTGAGCAAGGGATTAGGATATGGAGTGACGAGAATCACTATTGTTTGTGCCTTTTGATGTGTGCACTTTGGGATATCAAATTTTGGAGTTTTGACTTTTGCAAATTGTTCTGATGTTTTGCAACTTTTTGAGAACTTGGGATTCTTGGGGAATTGGGTAGGGAGGATGCTTGTCCTTTTGCCAACTCTCAGCATTCTTTGGGGTCATTCGCACAGGGGGATGAGCAAGATAGCCATTTCGCTTATGGTGACCTGGATTGCTTTGCAGGTTTCATCTTTCGTTCACACAACTTGGGAATGTTTTATGTGTTTTAATTTGTGTCGGGATGCTACGTAACAAGGTGTGATCCAAGTAGAATTCTACCTTCGTAAAATCTGTCTGACTTGGTACAGTATGTGGCTAGAAAGCTAATGACGACTGAATGACGAAAACTCTCGATACATTAGAAACAACTGACTATGATGTGGGAGAATAATGTGAGTGGCGGTTATAGGCGATGAGCTATTGATAAAGCGAAAAAATGTAGAAGATGATGGTTTTTGCCAAGTAATGACAGTCTATGGTGCTTTGACCTGTATGACCACAAATATGCAATGTATGCAGCTATATATTTTTGTATTTTTGAGGGATTGATGTTTGTGAGTATGCAGATGAGATGCAAAAGAGCTCTGTACTGTTATGATGATTTTGCGTATGCATGGAAATGAGATGCAACTTTTTGTTTATTTGTGATGATTTTATTGATTTTTTTTTTTTGAATTTTTCTTGTTTTTGACCAAGCGATTATGGGAATCCTTGGAGCCTTTTGGGTTGACCAAGCGATTATGGAAATCCTTGGAGCTTTTTGGGTTGACCAAGCGATTATGGGAATCCTTGGAGCTTTTTGGGTTGACCAAGCGATTATGGGAATCCTTGGAGCTTTTAGGTTGACCAAGCGATTATGGGAATCCTTGGGGCTTTTGGGTGGGCTATGGCTCCTTTAAATATGGAATGGCCGCAAGTGACTGATGTTCAAGGGTTCTAATTCCTTGATTCCATCAAGAGAGGCTAGCCGGTATGTTCCAGGTCCTATTTTGCTATCAATTACATAGGGACCTAACCAATTTGCCGTGAACTTGTCCCTTAGATGGGATGGCAAACTAGAGTTCTGTTGGTTTTCTTTTAAGACCAAGTCACCAATCCGAAAGTCCCTCAGGTGAACTTTCATGTTGTATGCTTTCTTAAGTCGCTCTTGATAGATACGTAAATGCTCGAGAGCATTAACGCGTCATTCATCAAGCAACGTAAGCTGGTCTAACTGGGCCTGCCATGCAGTGTCATCATCGATGAACTCTTGCATTGATATGCGCAGGGAGGGAATCTCCAACTCGAGAGGCATGACTACCTCGGAGCCATACACGAGCGAAAATGGAGTTGCCCTAGTGGGCATCCGAATGCTAGTGCGATAAGCCCATAGGGCAAGTGGGATCTGAATGTGCCAATCCTTATGACTATCTATGACTATATTTTTAAGGATAGCAACTAGCATTTTGTTTGATGCCTCTGCTTGCCCATTTGCCTATGGATAATAGGGTGTCAAAAAACTATGCTGAATTTTGTACTTTGTGGTCAAAGCACGCACATCTTTGTTCTTGAATGACGTCCCATTATCCGAGATTATCTTGGATGGAATACCAAAATGACATATGATGTTATGCAAAATGAACTCCACAATGCGGGGTCCAGTCGTAGAGGTTAGCGGAACCGCTTCCACCCACTTGGTGAAGTACTCTATGGCCGTTATGATAAACGTGTGATGACCTGACGACGCAGGGGAGATCTTTTCGATTAGATCTAAGCCCCACTACGAAAAAGGCCAAGCCGATTGGATCGGCTGCAAGGCCTAGGAAGGTACGTGTGTCAAATTGGCATGATGTTGACACTTCACGCACTTTCGCACATATGCGCAACAATCTCGCTCTAAAGATGGCCAATAATAGCCCATGCGAAGAATGCGCTTTGCGATGGCCATACCACTGAAGTGGCCACCGCATGTACCATCGTGCGCTTGGGCGATCGCCCAAGTGGACTCTTGCTGGTCCAAGCACCGAAGGAGGATCCCTTCATAGCTACGATGGTACAAAATGTCTCCTAACAAGACATGCTTTGCCGCTTTCTGCTTGAGTGCTCATTTTGTGGCATGCGTCAATCCAAGCGGGAGATTACCTAACTTGAGGTAGTCCCTGATGGGGGAATACCAATCCTGCTGATCAGAAGCCTCGATGGTATGAACAACTAGTCCCTCTTGAAGTTCATCCCTAGCAAAAGCTGAGCGGGAGAGAACTTGCAAGAATAACGTTGTATTGCTATTAAGGGGAGTAGGGGAGAACAAGGACCCCCAGTTGGCATGTTTCAGATGATCGTGGATTCGAGAGAACCGGTCCATGGATGGCTCAATCTGGATCAAGTGGATTCCTAGCATTAAATCGGAGCTTGCTCGCTCCATCGCTGATTGTGATAGTGTTTTGACTTGAATGGTGGTCATATCACCAGAAAGGTCTTGCGGGATTAGCGACCCCAAAGAGGCCATAGTGTCCGCAAAATGATTCGATGACCGAGGGAGTGCCTCGATGTCGTACCATTCAAGCTTTGCCAGGAATTTGTCCACGAGGGCTTTGTAGGCCTGCAGAACTGGGCATTTGCATTGGAATACCCCTTTGACTTGATTGACGATTAACAATGAATCACCAAAGATGTTCAATCATTTAATGTTCATGGTGATTGTTGTCTGAAGACCTATGAGCAAGGCTTCATACTCTGCATTATTGTTGGTGCATGGGAAATTTAATTTAAATGACAGGGGCATAGGAGCACCCTACGGTGTGAAGAATACTATTCCCATGCCACCACCTTGCTCACATTTAGAACCATCAAAAAATAGGGTTATGTCGGCTTGTGACTCAGGCTCGTCAGAATCTGGTGATTCTGAGACATGGAAGACCCCATCATCGGGTAGTTCTATAGTCAGAGGCTGGTCATCTTCGAGAGGAGCCTCTGCTAGTTGATCGGCTATGACCTGACCTTTTATGGATTTCTGTCCAATAAACTCTATGTCAAATTCCATCAACAACATGATCCATTTCATCGTGCGACTACTATGATAAGTATGACTCATCATGTATCGCAATGGATTCTCCTTAGACACAACATACGTCTTGTTGCTCAACATGTAATGGCATAGCTTTTTGGTAGCAAACACCACTACCAAGCAGAGTTTCTCAACGTATGCATAGTTAAGTTCATAGCTGACCAGGGTGCGGCTAAGATAGTAAGTAGCCTATTCTCTATGAAGTTCATTCTTCTAGGCTAACATGGCTCCCAGTGCCACCTTAGTAGCTGAGATGTATAAGTAGAATGACACTCCTGGTCTAGGTGGTGCCAATACTGGTGGTGAAGCCAAGTATTGTTTGATGTCGTCAAAGGTTGACTGGCACTCGTCATCCCAGTGAAATGCTACCCCCTTGTGCAACAACTTGTTCATTGGTCGGCACTTGTCAGATAGCTGTGCTATGAAGCGCTTGATCGACGCGACCTTTCCTTGTAGGCTTCTGAGCTGCTTGATGGTAGTTGGGGGAACCATTTCAAGGATTGCCTTGACTTTGTTTGGGTCCACCTCGATGCCTCATTTTGAGACTATAAAACCCAAGAGCTTTCCAGATGTGATGCCAAAAATGCACTTCTTGGGATTCAGTTTGACTTTATGCTCCATGAGGCGATCGAGGATCTTGCTTAAGTCACCGAGATGATCCGGGCGCAAAAGAGATTTGGCCAACAAATCATCCATGTAATCTTCCAAAGTCTTGTGCATGTAATCATGGAAGATGTATGTCATGGCACGTTGGTAGGTGGCGCCAGCATTTTTAAGGCCAAAAGGCATGACCTTATAACAAAATGTTCCCCAAGGCATTGTGAACGCCATTTTTAGCTGGTCCTCGGGATTGATACAAATTTGATTGTATCCCGAGAAACCATCCATGAGGGAAAGCATTTCGTGACCCGTTGTAGCGTCTACCAATGCGTCGATGCTCGGCAAGGGGAAATCATCTTTAGGACTCGCTTTGTTTAGATCTCAAAAATCAGTGCATATGCGAATCCTCCCATCAGGCTTCTTGACGGGCACCATGTTGGACAGCCATGGTGGATAATCCATGCAGATGACAAACTGTGCATCCAACAACTTTTGCAATTCGTCTTTGACCATTAAGGCCACTGTTGGGTGCATCTTGCATAGTTTCTGCTTAACTGGCTTGACTGTCGGATCAAGCGTTAGATTATGCGTGACTAGCTACGGATCTAGCCCCGACATATCTCTATATGACCATGCAAAAACCTCCTTCTTCTCTTTGAGAAGGGCAATGTAGTCGGCTTGCTCTTCGGGGGATAAACTTACCCCCAGCTTGATGATCTATGGATTCATTGGATCTGAGCCGATGTCTACGTCAGTCGTCTCCTCGACCGACATGTGGGATCCGTCTTCCAACTGATGTGGAGTTGGGATCAAGTGGATATCATTTGCTGAGTTTAGATCATCGTTAGGAACCTCGGGTCCCTCTTCAGCATGGAAGATATCCTGAGTTGGCCTAGGGGTAAAATGAAGCATTTCATCGAAAGGCCAGTACTCGGATGGGGATGGAGGGGAATCGACGCGATCCCAGTCTATGGCATCTATGTCTAGATACAATGACTATGCCGGATCGGTCGGATTGTGGATGGGGGTGGTTAAGTCAATGGAGATCATGTTGATGAAATGATTTTGGTCTCCATTACCGTGGGTGTGGTTACTCGGACATCCTGGATGCTCTTTATGCTCTGGATCTGGCTCTAGAGGGACGGGCACGAATGGATCGGCCCTATGTGCGGATAGGAAGATAGGGTCTACCCTTGGCACTGATGTCACTATAGGGTCTCTGGGCGGAAGGTGCTCTTCGTATGCCCAGAGTAGCGGATCCAACACTTGGTCCCACCGCGCTGGGTCTACGTACCACTCATGCCCTGGCACTATGTTTAATTGTTCAAATATGTCGTTAATCTCCAAGGGGCACCGATGTTGCATCTGCCGCATGTGATTAAGATATGCCATCTCTGTTTCATCTTCATAATCACTATCGAAGATCCAAAGGCCTTCGTTGGCTCCGACTGCTTGCGGCATTAAAGGCTCGCCTTGCTCAAGAAAATTGATGTGGTCCCACCTAGGTTGTTCCGCTCTCCGTGGGGGGACTTGATTTCCTTGGAGCGGCGCTTGCTCGATGGGAGCATCCAGGGGGAACATTGTCAAGAGGCTTTCTTGATATTCATCCATGGGGATCACCTGTGAGTGATCGCTATCTGATTCGAAGGGGTCATACGATGTTGGTTCATATTCTGACTCGTCCTCCGAGGACCCTTCTTGACATTGTCTAGACCTTCCTTGAAAATGAGCTCTCGAGCTTTCTCCTCTCTCGAGCGAAGGGAAGGGATTACTAGAGCCAACAAGGTTGATTGCCGTTAATGGGAGATAATCCCTCAATGTATATGTGGTGTTAGGGTTGGCATATGGATCCGATGCCAATCCCCCCTTGTTGCCTATCCCTAGGCCTTGCATGTTCTCCACCAAGATGTCCAAGGGGAGGGGGTGGTTAAACCCTACTCCTGACTTGTCGTATGGCATTTGGTATCTTGGTTGGCAAAGAACACGTATCCCTTGCTCATATCGGCCTAACCCATACCCGTGCCAATTGCATTGGCCAAGGTATCTCAGAGCAAAGTCTGGGTTAGACAAATAGTTGACATTTTCAGCAAAAGGCTCTTCGTCTTCGTCCTCTTGCGTGCATGGTGCAACGCCATGATCAAGGCCCCCATACACAAAATTTGTCTGGTTCGATGGGTAGCCTAGGGGAACAATAGTGCCAATGGGAAGGTGAGGTCTCCCCATGTCCTGCATGGACTCTAGTGCGGGTGTTGCTACAATATTCCACACCAGATACTCCCCCAGGCCCGTATTGGCCATTTCAACGGTGATCGTTGGCGGTTGAGGGGGAGGGAATGGAAGTTCTCCTTGAGTCCACTCCATGTCGGGTGGGCTAGAAGCCTCGACTTCCATCCGGCTAGGCATCTCCTCAGTAGAGATAGTTGATACTGATGGCGGTGTCTCTTCCAAAGGTTTTGCCTCTTCCAGGGGTTCCTTCCCTTTGTCCTTCTATTTGGCCCCCATAGATGATGTCGTTGGTGGAGGACCAGACGATGAAGATGAACCCGGCTGGGATTTTGAAGAACTTGTTAACGGGGATGCCTACGGAATCGGACCCTGTTTAGATGGATTTAACTAAAAATCCAAATGCGTTGATGGCAGGGTCGATTGCGGCATCAGCTGCACCGCATTACAATACTTGAAGGGTTCTAAGTCCGTCGGGACTACATGCACCTCCCCTTCAAATGTATACTTTAAACATTGGTGAGCTATCGAAGGGACACACTTCATGTCCCTGATCCATGGCCGGCCCAGCAAGATGTTGTAGGCCATCTCACCCTCCAATACGTGGCACAATGTGGGTATGGTCTTTTGTCCTACTTGGATTGGTAGGACTATTGTGCCGACTGTCGAGCAGATTGCATCATTGAATGCTCGCAGAGTGTAGGTGGAAGCTGTGATGTGAGATGCGGGCAACTTCAGATGCTTGAGAGCCATAGTTGTGATGATGTTGCTGGACGAGCCAGTGTCTATCAACACCCTCTTGTATGGGATCCCGTTGACCCACGCGATAACGTGCAAGGGTGGATCCGCCATGTCATCAGTCACTGATCTCAATTCATCTTCTCGAAATGTGATGACCGGCTCAGTGCATCATTTTACATGCCCCACAAAGTTGTTGAAAGAATTTGTCTCATGGGGCTGCAACTCGATGGCTTTCAAAATCTCCATTAGAGCTTCTCGATGGGGCGTAGATTGTTGTATAAGCTCGTATATGGAGAGCCTAGCCGAGGTGGTCCTCAAACTCCGAGTGAGTTTGGTCCGAAGTGTGGCCACCGGCTTAGGCGGAGGAGGTTGTGCAAGGTGCTGTTGTGGTTGCGATGTTGTTGGCACCTCTCCTGCCGCTGCCGTAGGAGCATTCATGCTCGGATACCTCCTGTTTCGAGTCACTATACTTATCATCCCTACATACCCCTGCATGGGGCAGTTCTGTGTGACCTCGTTAACTTGTAGGGTCTTTGCCTGTGGAGCATGAGCAGGCAAGGGGTCTTTGAAGACCTCCATTTGTTGATTGCTTGGTGCGACAGGATTATCCACCGCTAGGGTCTTGTTATCAATTAGGTCCTGCACCAAGCCCTTAAATTTCCAATAGGCATTTAGGTCATGTCCCTGCCGCCTATGGAACCTACAGTACAAGTCCTCTCTATACCCCTTAGGCTTGGGCACATTGGGATCTATAGTCTGAATCTCTGGCAGGTTGATCAGGTTTGCCGCTAACAAGCGGTCAAACAAGGAGTCCCTGGACTCTGTGTAGGGTGTGAATTGTCGCCTAGGGCGATGCTGCTGACCCTATTCTTGCCTCTGATTTTCTCTGTCATAGTTGTTGGGAGGCACTGCCTGATAATTAGCCTTTTGAGGCTGAGTTGCTTGCACAGGCTTAGGGACATTGATAGCAACTTGGTTAACCGCAACGGGTTTTTGTTGCGTAGTCCCAACTTTAGTGTTTTTAGTCCACTCTTTTTTCTTAGGCTTGGCTATCTCGCCATCCTATATTTTGATCTCTTCAATAATCCTAGCTTGTGCTAGAGCTTCTTCTAGGGTGGCATATTGCTGTAGCTGCAATAGCACAGAGATCGATCTCAAACAACTTTTGGAGAACATCTGAGTGAGGTCGGACATAGGAGGGAGGTAGGGCAGCTTTGAGAGCAATGTCCTCCATCGATTCCCATAGGCCACCATGGTCTCCTCCTCATACTGCCTGAGGCTAGCTAAGTCACTTAGTGATGCCTTCTTCTTGGTATTGAAGGCGAAGCGTTCGAGGAACGCATCCACTAACTGATCTAAATTGTTAATGTTGTGCTTTGGTAACTGAGTAAACCAATCCGAGGTAGGGCCTACGAATGTGGTTATAAATGTTCTCAATAACAAAGCATCATTGTCTTGAATGCCGAAGCATTGGCTCAGGAACCTTGTCACATGCTCTTGAGCATCTTCCTCACCTCTAAAGGTTGCCAACTGAGGCAGCTTAAAGTGTTCAGGGTAAGGAGGTGCTGGCACTGACGGATGCACAGGATGACTATGGAGCTGGCGTAAAGTGGGCTTTTGAGGCCCAAAAGTTTTGGTCTCCATAGACTCCAAATGCTCTAGCAGCGCTTTATATGCATCTAAGGATTTAATTTCTTCCTCTTTAGTTTGCTCCCATTGTGGGTTGTGGGAGACTTGAGGCCTATGAAGGGGTGGCCGGATGGCAACTCCTCCGCCTAGGTAGGGCATTTCAGCCCGCTCTTCTTCTTGCTCGTACTCCTCGTAAGCTTCCTGAGGAGTCTCTGGATGAGACCTATGACCCTGGGTGGGTCCCCACGGAGGGTACCCATCGTTGTTCCAGGGAGTGGCCTCCCGCTCAGGTCTAGGAGGTCTCGAAGGCAGCACTTGGTAAGGTCGCGGAGACCTATCTCGCACCAAGGGATTACGCCTCTCATATGGTTCTGCCCTTTGGGTGCGCGGGGTTGGAACCCTCTCAGGCATCGGGTTATGGAGCAGCTCATCTGTTTGGTGCCTAATGCGCTCTTTGCTAAGGTGATATAAATGCTCTAGCTGCTGTTGGTCTTGCTCAAGCCGCATGATCTGCGCTTGGCGGGCGGCATGTCTGGTGACTGCCAGGTCGATTTGTTTCGCCATATTGAGCCTAGGAGGCCTAGATGCCTCTCCTATGCATTTACCTCGATCACGATGATCCGAGATCTCAATAGGTCGCTTCCCTCTATCGAGGTTGGTGGCATTTACCCGAGGCTCTGGCCTCAGTGGGTGATCATGGTATCTAGCTGGTGCGGAGGCGCATGGCCCCCGTGTTGTATATTGCTCTTGAGGAATGTAATCATCTTCCTCGGGCTCCCTTTCATATGTGTGAAAGGGGTGGGTAGAGTTAGCTCACCCGGTTTGAAGAGCCTTGCGCTCTGGATTTTGTCTATTGATTCTAACAGTGATGGGGGGCAAAGGGGGGAGGCCATCATCATGTGGCCTCTCCTCATGGAAACTATGCCGCTCTAGCGCTTCATCATGCGGTGGCCACTCATATCGAGCTTCTAAGGGAGCTTTCTTGTCTATGTTGAGTGCCACGTGTAAGGACTCCTCCTGAAAGGGGCTATGATGAACGGGCGTGTCCCTCAAAGGGGTGTCCCTATAGTTCCATCTTGACATGGACTGATGCGGACTCTCTTGCGGGTCGGGCCGCCAAGGCGGTATGACCAAGTCCTTGGTGCTGTAGCGAAGGTGACTTGTGCCCCCTTGTACACTTTTCGTAGCTTCCGCCCTTGATTGGGCTTGGCTACGTGTGTACACCATGGTGGTGCTTTCCTACAAGCTATGTAGGTTTTTATCTCTTTTTATGATTTTTTATGCTACACTAAACAGAAATGAGCACACACACACACAAGCAGTGATTATCTCATTTAAATATTGAGAGTGTGTCCTAAACCTGGTTTAGTGTGTTTTGATTTTTGTTTTTTTTTTTTGTTTTGAAGGTTTTTAAAGAACGTTTAAATGCAAAATGAGGGCTCTTATGACTCCCAAAATTGGTCGCCCCTTCGATATACCATTGCCGGGCCGATATACCAACCTCTCTATATACCCGCCCTTACGTGAGGGAAACTATAGGTACGTGAGAGCAGATGGTACGTGGAACGTAGGCGGTACGGAAGGGGAATCACCCTGTTTATGACACCTACCATAGAAGACTTATCCTCGTGTGCTGGGAATCACCCCAGCTACACTCGGTCAGCTTTCGTCAGGATTTACGTCTAGCAACAGTTGCGATCGGGGTAATGGATGCAAAATTCAAGCCAAGGTGGTGATGAAATCCACCGTTGGTCTTGATCAAGGGCTGGGGTTTTACGACCAGCGCCTTGGTTTTTAAGTTGCCACGTGGTGTGTGGGGTTCTTTTTATTTTGCAAAATGGAAACAAGCAAACAACAAAAAGAAAAACTTTCCCTAAGCAAACAAATAATCCAGAAATAGAAACACTGAACAGAAAATGACAGAGAACATGCAGAACCCTTACCTCTTCTCTGCCCGCATCTGTCGGTCCTGAGTTTCTGCCCGAAATCTTCACAGACTAGAATTCATCCCGGGGTGGAATGAATTACAGGACTGTATTCGTCCCAGGGTGGGGCGCATTCCAATTCGTCCCTGGGTGAGACGAATTACAGTTCTGTGTTCGCCACAGACTGGAACGAACAACAGTCCCGCGTTCCAAAAAAAGATACCTGCAAGCAAGGTAAATTTTGATCAAATTTCTGATCCAAAAAGGTAGAGGACAGGGTCCCACCATGATCGCCACTGAAAGCATGAGGATACGAAAGCAAAAAGGAAAGCGAATATGAAATGCAAACAGAACCAGACTTAACGCTAAATCCTAGAAACTTGAAAGTGCAATGAGAAGAGGGAAAGCATGAATCAAAATGAAACAAATGTGAATAAAGAAGACAGCCCTTTTTATTGATATGTTTCACAACTCGGTTACAATGCGCATCCTCCCCTTCCAAGGGCTAGGAGCATTTAGGCATGCGTTCTCGTTACATCCATGGGTGCATTTCCTTCTTCCGCGTGCCCACATGTAAAATGGGTGGACCAAGCGTCACCGCCACTTGTGTTGATGAGTCTTGACTCCTCGCTGCTCCTCCGATGTCCAAACCCTATGTTCAAAGGAACAAGAAATGGTCAGTAGCACCTACGGATAAAACAAAGCATGCAATCCCCAAGCCTACGATAAATGAATGAGAAAATGAATTAAACTATGACTAAAATAGATCCAAATGCTCTAAAAATTGGACAGGGGCATCAAGACACCACCAGGAAGGCCCTGCAAAAATAACAGTCAAGAAATTCCTCACCGATTTGAATTCGCTCCGGGGTGGGACGAATTCACCTACAACAAAATGCCGAAAAGGTACTGTCCCAATGTCCTACCTAGGAAGCTCCAAAAGACCTACAAACTTGGGGTTAGCTAATTGGGGGCATTTTGGGAAGACCCAGATGATCATATTTTCCCAATTTGGCCTCCATTAGCAGGAATTTGATGATGCTACCTGCAAGTTAGTAGAAGCGAGCAAAGATAGAAATATGGTCAAAATTGTTCAAAACGAGACGAAATTCAAATGACAACCTATCTAAGCATCATAGAACTGAATGCAAAAATGAAAGAAAACAAGTCTGCCATGGAATTCCCATCGTTCTGAAAAGGGGCGATTAAGATTGTGGCAGTGTGGGAGGGGGCGCCCATGGGGCAGGCCGCCCGCCGTTTGGGGCCTGATTTCGGCACCAATCCACTTGGGATGGGTCCAAAACCTCTTGTGGGGTATTGTCGAAAAATTTGGTGGGATGTTGTGGCCAAATTTTGGGTGTTGGGCTCGAGATTCATCCTCTCAATAGTCACCCAATGACCTCCCCTCTAAAGGAGATCAAGGATGTGAAAGGTGCAAATCCAAAAGGTGTGAGGTGTGTAAATAAAATGGCAGCACTTCGTTGCTCTAAAATGCTCCTTCTCTCTATATTTTGGGGTGAGGAAACTCACCAATTTATAGACCTGGAGGTCTCTTGAAATGGGCATGCAGAGGCGCCACATGGCAGCCATGCCCTCCCAGGGGGAAGGAGATTCCTCCCTGAATTGGGACTTCATGACTGACCTTGCAAATGCCTCTAACGCTCGAAAATGCTCACCCATACTCCCATGCGATGAAGGAAGCGTTGAGTGGCGGATCTGAGCTGCCATTTGTCAAGATTTGACTTTTTCCCGTCAAACCTGCAATTCGCCCCACCCCGGAGCGAATTCAGAATTCGTCCCTGGGTGGGGCGAATCCCAGTTTGAATTCATTCCAGGGTGGAACGGATATTGAGCAAAGTGCCTGAAGGTGCCAAATTGATCTCTGGCCTTCCAAAACTACTGTGAGAGTGGTTAGGACCATTGTTTAACCTCTGGGGGCTGCCCTTGGGGCTGTGTGTGTCAAAGCGATCAGTGTTTGCAGTCACATAATCGGATTGGTGCTGTTTTGGTGTCTACAGATAGCATTAACATGATAAGTTAAGAAATAAAATCAAATAATCCATTATTCAATTAAAATAATATATACTCCCTCCAAGGATAATAATTTACCTAACAAAGAACACAATAATTTCCCTTCATTTGAAACAAGGACTACCATTCCTAATAGAAATAACAAAAAGAACAACTACTCATTTCAACACCCAAAACAAGGAAAATACTCTCTTCTATTTTATATAAAAAAACATCCCACTTATATAAAAAATAAATCAATTAGCATAGTCTTTATATTTTCCAAAGGGAAAGTCTTAAGCAAGCATGAATAATTTAAAATTAATTAATGCCTTGACAACACACACAATGTCAACCCTCCACGTGGCTCCATGCTCTTCTAGAGTAAGAATGGCCTGCATATTTTAATTAAAAATAAAGCTAATTTAATTTAACTTTAAACATGAATAATACGAAAAAGAGCATATGTCAAATATGAACACATAGGGTGAATTCAATGTCATATTAAAACTAGTGACCATAGACTTCTACTTCAATTTTTAAGAGCATAGAGAAAAAAATGAATATTCAATTGAATAAAGGTATTTTAAGTGAAATAAATAGTCAAACCGAAGAGTGATACTACACCATGTTGATATCCATAAGCTAGGACTAGAGATGGAAATTCATTATCAAGCAAATATAAACTAATTTTTTTTTCTATTTTAAATAGTTTTAAAATAAATATTTCTATGTTTTACACACCTATAGGTATACTATAATTACTTCGTGAAATACAGTGGAGATAGTTTTTAATCGATATCATTTCAAACAATAAGGTAATAAAATAAATTATCTTTAATGCCTTAGATGTTGTAGGGTATGGAACATCTAAGCAGTGATAGGCAAAATATCTTGTTCTTGCCTTACACAATATTCCATAAGATCTATTTTTTTTGTTTGAAGAAATTATCTTCTTCCTATCCATCCTTTTTTCATCCTCCTTTCATGGGTTATGGTGGTTAAATAAGAAGTCCCTCTCTATCTCCCAAAAAAATTTAGTTAATAACCCATCCAACCAATTTGACCATTCTTCTCTAATATTTTAGACATATATTAATAATTAATATTTCATTTTTCTAATGTTCAATATATTAGTATTATTATTTCTTACTAATAAATCCTCGAAATAAGTATAATTTTATTTTTAAAATCCAATCATAAAGGACATTAATAGGTGATACCTATTAATATAATTTCTTAAGCAAACTAATTTTGGAAGAAAGCTTAATAATACGAAATATTAATAATTCTTTTCCTAAAAATCGTTCTTTATACCCAACAATCAAGCATTCTATGTTAATTTATATCTATCAAAAGTAATTCAAACCATAAAAATATTTAGGAATGATAACACTCAAATGCAGGAATGATAAATATAAAATGTATAGACATGAACTAAATCTAAAAGTAGATATCATGTTTCAAATCATTTTGATTACTTTAGCCATGTGTCCTCTACTATTTCACAAGGATATCTATTCTTGCAATCATACAAATCTATTAGCAACATCATATTCCTCAATAAAATAATAATAATAATTGTATAGTCATTTATTCTCTGATTAAAAATAATATATAAATTGATAAGTCCATCATATAAAAAAGTATACCAAGGGAGGGTCATGATAATATTATAATTTATTTATATATAAGTAACATTGTTTTCAAGATTACTAGTAGGTATAGAATATTAGTTTGAAAAAATTCAAAGATTGTTATTTGGAAAGAACGTATGAAAAGTTTTATATTTTCTATTTGTAAGTGGACTAGGGTTTTAAAATAAAATATTATCAGAGGAACAAAATAAATAATATAGAATTTAGTATTTGAGACAAATCTTGGTTTTAAAATATTTAAACCTCAAGAAGAGAGTTGGATAAAAATATTACTTCATGATGTAATAAACTTTTATGATCCAAATGAACCTTAACTAAGATCTTTAGAACATGAAGTTTATCTTAGAGTGTGTAATTTATCAACAAAATATTAGGTGATCAAATGGTGAGAGGGGTTTTACAAATTGTTTGTTTGATGTTTGGTTAAAGACTTAAAAATTTGCTATTAGTGGAGGACTAGTTATGTCATTGTTAACGGTCTTAAAAATAGTAACATAACTTTAAAAAACAAATTTTAGAATTATTTCGGAGTTTAAAATCATATTTTTTCCTCCTCGTATGATTTTAAAGGTACAATGTACATCATGAAAAATTACAAGTGTAAACAAATAGGTGCTAGCCTTTGGGTTGTAAAATTTAAATATATATAAAATTTCATATCAAAAATAAAATTAACATAAAGATGTATATTCATCTATGATGTTTCCTTCAAAAATATTTATAATAAGTTAAAGTAAGTGGTATGTTTTATAATAGTCAAGGAAAAATTATTTTCAACTTGTTATGATCATATCCAACTTTAACTAACAACCATGCAAACAATAGGACACTCCATAAAAAGATGGATACAAATTTTAATTGAAATCAATTTATGAAATTCTATTAAGAAGAATGGACATGAGGATTTAATCAATGCTATCATCATCTTATCAAAATTGGTGGAGGATGTTATTTTACTTGTTAATTATATTTTAGTTCACCGTTCGTAATCCAATTTTGTAATATCTATATTTAAAATATTGCTTTTAATCATGTAGTGGAAAAGCAATTGAACTCAAATGTTACGACCAGAACCAAGTTGGTTATTTTAGGGTATGAATCACAAAACTTGTGAAGCTAGGAACGAGAAAAGTCCTTTGGTTGTTGGGCGGCCACATCGTCACTCATTAAAAACAAATATTCTTTTTAAAGTCAACGCTCATGTGGCGGCTATCTTAATCGACGAAAAATTGGTTTAGACTAGACAAACTTTACCATCAAACTAAAACTCTGGAAACAATTGAATAGTTTCATTTTAATCCTGTTGCTATGCTTTCAAGGAATGTTTTAAAAAAAAACTCTTTTGAGACGTTCCTCTCTGAAAGAAGAAATACCCATCCGTTGAGAAAAATGGTACGCAGTCATTTAACGTAACATGGCAAGCCATCGAAATTTATCGGATTCTACACGTCCTCAAGCTTAAGCATATCCTCAAACAGCACATGATTCTAACAGTCTACCAAGGAGTCGTAATTACTAGCTAATCAAACTAGAAACGTTATGCAGATACAGTCCAAAGCGTTTGGGAGTCTGCACGCACATTTTCTCAACTACAAGTCCAGAAGGAACCGAAATTTTATAAATTCCCCATCTCTTCAAAATCTTTTGTTGATTTAAAGTTTGGCAAAAATGGGCAAAATACTAGCAATAATAGTTGCAGTATTGATAATGGGGATTGTGCAGCCAGAGCCCAGCGAATGCAAGTGCAGCGATTCCCCTCCTCTTTCCCCAGGCTACTCCACCGGAACTTACAGCCCGGGACCGGTCACACAAGCAGACGCTGATACATTTAACTTTGCTCTAAATATTGAGTATCTGGAGTGCGAGGTCTTTCTGGGCTCTGTATTCGGGACGGGCCTCGACAAGCTTGCACCTCAATTGGCGGGCGGAGGTCCTTCCCCTCAAGGAGTTCAGATCGCCAACCTCAATACTCAAACTCGAGATATCGTTGTGCAGTTCGCCTTCCAGGAAATCGACCATATTAGGTACAATTTACCGTTTTTCTTTTAATATCTTAAGGGTGAAAAAGCGCGGAAAACCTAAGAGGTGAGAACCCTTTGTCTTAACTTTCCGCCTCCTTGACTTGATATTATTTTTTGGTTCTGGTTATGATGTAGAATAATTCGAGAAACAGTTAAAGACGCCATTCCGCGTCCGTTGCTGGAGTTGGGGGTCGAAACGTGGGCAAAGTTTTTTGATGAGGCGATGGGGTTCCGCCTGAATCCTCCCTTCAATCCCTACGCCAATTCTGTCAATTATGTGCTTGCCATGTATGTCGTTCCCTACATGGGTCTCACGGCTTACGTCGGCTCCAATCCCAATATAACGGCGGAAGCCGCAAAACGAGTTAGGCGACGCAACATACTTAAATATAGTTCTGTTAATGAATTGTTATGGTAGATAAACTTTTGTATTGGCTAACTATGGTATTTGCATGGTGATGGTGAACGTGCAGTTGCTGGCGGGTCTTCTTGGAGTGGAATCTGGGCAGGATGCAGTGATACGATTGTGGCTTTACGAGAGAGCACATGACAAGGTTTATCCATACAACTTTACCGTCGCCGATATGACGGCTATCGTCTCCAATCTTCGAAACTGTCTTGGCCACACGGGAATTGTCGACGAAGGAATTGTAGTTCCCAAGGCGCTTGGAGCTGAAGGAAAAGTAAGCGGTAACATTCTCTCGGCGGATGTCAACTCGTTGTCGTACAGCAGAACAACGAGGCAGACATTGAGGGTTCTGTATGCCACTGGAAATGAATCCATTCCTGGTGGGTTTTATCCGCATGGAGCCAACGGGCGCATCGCACGCAGCTATCTGCAACATTATTAACATGTTATTTATATATGAAAGCGTGGAAGCTATTCTAGTTTCTACTATATATTATATAGAAATATACGCTCAGACCACGGAATAAAGCATCCTAGAAAAAGGTTCGGCGGGCAGTATATGGGCAAGGACCGGGGATGTTGCCAGGGATCATGTTATTTTAGATTTCAACGAATAAAATAAAGTATTTTAGATTTTGAATTTTTAAATGGATGTAAATATGAAATTGTAAATTGAATTCAAATCTGTGATTAATTTAATGATAAAGTGAAAATGAAATAGTATAATTTATTAAATTAACAAAATAATAATATTATTCATTAAAATTTTAGTAATTAATATATTAATTAAAATATAATTATTAATATTATATTGTTTTAACTAACTATAACATAAGTGATCAACAATGTTTTTTATTATATAAATTAAAAAAAATTAAATATTTAATTTTTGTATGGAATTAAAACAAAGGAAATGAAGGGCGACATGCAGTTGTCCTGGTGTCTAAGATGATGGTTGTTTCTTAAGTGGTCTTGTGTTCAAATCCCTTGAGGGTGGTTGTTGATGTAATTTGAAAATGTTCTTCTTAAGAAAAAGAAATGAAGGTTATTTATTATAATAATTAAACATAAATGGCATTGCCTTAAGTTCATATATTCATGTTTTTAATTGAGTAAGAAGTTTTACTTTGTAAAATGCTATTGGATACTTTAAATTGATAATTGATTACATGTTCTATATTGTAATATTATGGTGTAAACTTTTTAATATAAGATTTATTTTTTAATTTTTAATATCTATTGTTAAAATTTATTTTCCTTTTCATTATGTATTAGAGAGGATTAATTTGAAGTGCCAAGAGATTGTATCACCATATAATTTAAAAGTCTTAACCAAGATATTTTAGATGTAGTTTACATCAACTTAAAAAATTAAAAGTAAAGGTAAAGTATTTAGGACGTTATTTATCTAATATATGTTTATCCAACTTACATCTTATTATTGAAGTATGATGTACAATTCTACCCCCTATTGGATTCTAATCTTAAACCTCTTATTTGGAGTTGTTATGTCTTATTGTTAGAATGTTCTATTATTTATCTTATAATTATTGTTACATTATAACAGTGACTTAATAGATTGGTCATATCATAATAAGCATACTATATTTATGCAAGTTAGAGGATTATTTTCTAAAAATATTTTTTGTGATTTTACCTTATAAATATATCTAGATACCAATATTACCATTCAAATATGAAAGGATAAGAATATAGATCAAGGGAATTAACAAATATACGATACTAAACCAATCCATGAATCAAAGTATAATTCATCTTTGTAAAAATATTGTTTCATGCCATTGATGCACCTAACTACCCATAAGCTATAGAAAAAACTACTAGTATAGATGTTGAAAAACATTATTTGAAAAAAGTGCACATAAGATAGATCTTACATCTTATAATGTATCACTAATATCCTCTAAGGTTTTCCATACTCTAAATTATCCAAATGAAAATTTATTTTTAGATTTCTCCTTCATTTGCTGACCTATGAGAATGCATCGCTTACTCCTTGCAATACATAATCTTCTTCATAGTTGTTAGCTCCCCTGTGCTTTGAAGACCGTAGGCTTATACAAACCATTCAACCGAACACTGCTCTGATACCACATGTAAACAAACAAGGAGAATGTCATTACCTTATTTCTTATAGTATAAGGTTGGCTCACTCTTTCTTCTCACAAAACCATATTTACGGAAGTATCAATCAATTCTTGAATACCAAGCTCTTGGAGCTTGCTTAAGACCATACAAGGCCTTCCTCAACTTGTACACAAGATTCTCCTTACCTTGAACTACAAATCCTTGAGGTTGTTGCACATAAACCTCCTCATCCAAGAATCCATTCAAAAAAGTACTTTTTACATCTAAGTGAACCCCTTGGTCACAAGTCTTGATTTTTGTCTTTACACACTTCCACCAGAATTATATTTTGTTTTGTAGACCCATTTAGAGCCCATAACTTTCTTGCCTTTTGGAAGCTCAACTAGCTCCCAAGTATCATTCTTCTTGATGGAGTTCATTTCTTCTTTCATTGCCTTCATCCATACATAATTAGTACACGCTTGTTCATAACAAGATGGTTCTAAATCAACAAGAGACATTAAGGCATAATTCACAACATCACCTTTGGGCTTACCATCATTTTCATCACCATACATATGCAAGTTTTCAAGTCTTTTCACCAGTTGATCTACCTCTTGTGCTTGACGTCTTGTAACTCTTCTTTGAAAATTTATATCTAACATTTGAGAGGATGGATGGTTTTTTTGGAGCTTTTTACTTTTCAACACATTAATTGGAAGGTCTGAGGTGTAGACCAATTGGTTCATCGAAACCCCATAAGGGGGGCAGAGGTTTGAGGTGTAGACTGAATGCTTGTTCCTTTCCTGGTGCTTTCAGCGACATAAAAGGTTTAAAATGATTGTGACATGGTGGTTATAGGGGTGGACTACACGAAGATCTGTGTGGCATCTTTTGGGGTGGACAATGCAGAATACTATGGCGGCCATAAAAATTTGGAGAGCCTACCCGGATTCGTGGCGGCTACCGATTCCACCATGTAAATTCAAAAAAAAAACACATTACTTGGAGAATCTTCACTCAATAGTGTGAAATCTTCATTTTTTTGAATAGTACTCCTTCAATAAATCTCACTTAAGCTTCTTACCTTCCTTGGTGGACTTGAAATTGCACTTGAAACTAAAGAACTAGATGAGGGGCTACTTGGAGGAGAACTAGATGAAGGGCTTCTTGTTGGAGAGCTAGATGAGGGGTTGCTTGGTGGATTAGTAGCACTTGGAACTAAAACATTAGTGGGCTGCTCATCATCATCAATAATACCACCATTCTCAAGCTATATATTGTAATGACTTATCATGAATAAATTGGTTCAGACTAATTCTGGCTCACAAATCCCTCAATCTTGGTAGTCCTTACAAGTCTCACAATTAACTTAGTCTTGCTCATTCAATGATCCATATCCATGACATCAAATGATATCACCAAGAACCCTCATTAATTGTACCCCACATTCACCATCTACAATCTAATTCCCCCAAGTAACCTCCTCTATATCATTAACTATAAATTTTTAGTATTGTTACTGATCCCCATACCTACTATCTTGAATGCTAAAACTAAATTATTTTTTTATGACCCCACCCATTATTGTCACGATTATGTATTTCTATTTTGATAGTAGTATTCAATCAAATAAATAATAATTTATACTAACCACTTTATCATTCTTACTTCCTTGATTATTAACACTTCTATTTTTTTACTAAACCTTGATGATTCTATCATAATCTTATTTTTAAAATATCTATATTCCTTCTCCAAATGGTTAGAGAGATATTTTCTTCATATAATACAACTACTAGACCTTATATAATCATACATCCTCTATTATTTCTCACGAGATTAGCTATTGATACATCCTTTTGATTATCCCAAAGTCTACATTTTTAACTTTAGTTTAAATTTTAAAGAAAAAATCTCATTAACGAAAAACATAATTATTCATGGATAGGTTTTGCTTATAATGTTTAGATCCACTAATAAAAACAATTTTTACGCATTAACATTTGTATCACCAAAAATAATTTTAACCAATCCTTTCACAACCTGTCAATTATATAGAAAGTTTAATTATATGAAAAAATTATCCACATTGTAACTTTCATTATGGTACCCATGAAACATTTCCATGTCCTACTTATTCCATTTAGTTTAGAAGATCTATTATCGCCGTTACTTATGCTAAGGACCATGGACTTCTAGTGTTGATTGGGTTATGCCACCAGTAGTGAAACTCCCACTTCTTCAATATCAATATAGTCTACTCGCTTCAACTAACCAGAATGCGGAAGTACAAATGCCGACTAAGAGTATCAAAGCTGCCGCCACAACCACGACCACACACAAACCTCGCAGATTGGGTGAATTTGTGCTGCTTGTCGTAAAATGTTGGAAGCTGGGACAAGTCCAGCAGTGGCAGGGCAGCGTCGCGGAGGCGAAGCTCCGGAAAAGGACGTAATGGTCCTCCACCTGGGGCGAACTCCCCCTGGAGTCAGAAAACCCCACGTAGATTTCGTCCTCTAGGATGCCGTCCAACTCCAGTTTTTTCGTGGTGAGCAGAGGATATCGAGGCGTTTTGAGGCGGCATCGTAGCGACCCAGGGGTGCGGATGTTGTGGCCGCTTTTGAGGCTGAGGTCGCGAAATGAGTTGTTTCCCTCCCAGTAGCCAGCGGGGGTGGCCTGGACTGATTTCACGCTGTTCATATCCAAACCCACACGATTACTATCCTTGTCGTCAACGCCGATACTAGGATTGCCTGTCACTGGTAGTGTTGACGAGGCCCAAGTCCTGGGTGGACAAGGCGCCGTGGAGCGTGGTGTCGGGCGTCATCACGAATCACAGCCCATAGGAGCTGCCTTTCCGCGGGTGCGGCACGATGGCAAAGACAAAGCTCGTAATCACAGCCCATTGGCGCTGTCTTTCCGTGGGTGCGGCACGATGGCGAAGACGAAGCTCGTGTGGAAGAAGATGGCTATCCGTTGCGCTTCACAGCTAGGCGGAAAAGATGGTAAACACGCCGGATGATGCAGTCTTAGTAGTTTGTGAGTTGCATGGTTAGTTATAGGTTTTAATTGTATTAAATTAATCAGGATAAAATTAGTTATGTTTGAAAATAGATAATATAATTTATTTGTTTTGCGCTTCACGTCTCAAAATTTATTGATAATGTTATTTATTTTGTCATGTTTGATGTATATCTCAAATTTATTTATGATGATGTCAAAATCCTTTTGAAAGAGAAGTTATGAAAAAATATAGTTTGATTTTTATTTATTTAATAGAATATATTATGCTATTATAATTTTAAATTTTATATGTATGATTTATTTTTAATACTAATTTTCATATTTTTTGGTGAGATATGACAAAATTATTAATTATAATATCTTTTATATGCACAGAGATGGAAAAAAATTGACGAAACTGAAGTCAAAGCCTAAATTTAAAGAGCTTAAATTTGTATACATGTATTGAACAAATTTATGATGATGAATTGAATTTCGTTATGCACTTTAATTTTGTAAAAGATACTTATTTTTAATAAAGATTTTTATTTATTTATTTATTTATATATATAAATATAAAAATAAAAATAAAAGAAGGCTAGATCTAAATCCATCATGGACTTCCTTGAGGGTGTTACATTTTATTTGTGTGTATTTTTTTTTTTTAGTAAATTTTAAAGTTAATTTAATTTCATATTTAATTTAATTAAAAACTGATTTCAATAGATATAACAATTTTGATATTTGACTTATTTAATCTTAGTACACCAATAATTTAAATTTGGTGTATTATTTTTTAATTTAAATATGTATTTTTATTTTTTATTGTATTGAGTTTGTATTATCATCATCCTTTGTTATCATAAAAAAGTAAAATGATATTATAAGTTTAGATTTTGTTATCATTTGAAATAATTTTAAAAAATAATCAATTAACGTAGACATTACAAACACATTACGAAAAAGAAATATAGTTTTAACTCAAAAAGAAATCAATAGGAATACAAATTTTGTTATTAATATTTGCTTAAAATTTTAATAAGAAACATTTAAACATGTACTAAAATGAAAAAGTAGTGAGTATACTAGCTATTGAAATATATAATCCATAAGAAAATATATTTTTGTCTTTTAGTTCGTCGAATTTTAATATCATCATACAAATATTATGCATATAAGTGATAAAGTCCTCCAAAAATATCCAAAGGAAAACCATACATTTAATGTTTATTGATATTAATGACATAAAGCATAAAACTTTATACCGAGGTGTTGTAGGTGAGTTGTAGAGGAGAGGGCAATCCACAAGGAAGGTCCCAAGTTCAAATATCCACCCTACCAAAAATCTAAATTGGGTATCCAAAATCTAATTGATAATGTTGGTGCAGGCAGGGTCGGGTGCGACTCCCGAGTGACTTTGATGGTGTAAAGCCCCCTGTTCGTGGTCTCTCAGACCAAGGTTTCCCTACAAGGGGCTTTTCTTTTAAAAAAAAAAACATAAAACTTCATATTGCTTTTTTTATTTGAAAATATGATATATAAAATAAAACCATATAGTTTTCTAATAAAAAATTGTAATTTTTTATTTATAATAACATCCTAATCACATAATGACACATTAAAAGGTAAACACATTTAAAGACTTTAAAAAATAAAAACATAAATTATATAAATTTCGTAATGTCAATTATAATAAAATATAACAAACGTTTTTATTTAACTAGTTAATCATGTATAAAATTATATTTATATACACTTTTTATTCTATTGAAGCATATAATAAATTAAATATAATTAGTCAAAATAAGATCAAAAACATATTTTAAACTAAATAAAAGAAAACATACATTATATATAAACATAATCCTTATTTTCAATACACAAAATAAAAAATAAAATCTAAATGTCATGTAAAATTTACTTCCAATCCAAATTCTAACAAATTTACTCATGGGATTCTTGAGCCTTACAGTAGCTCTCTACACTTGATCCAGCAATGTCTATATATTTCCGACAACCACCTAAAATGAGCATGTCCAATTTCTACAACATCTCCATCTTTGCAACCTCGAAGGGAGTGTCTCAAATTTCTATAGTATCTTCATCTTCCCAACAACCATATCACGTCACAAGAGAGTTTTAGAACCTCCTCAACCTCAACATATCCGAAAATAACTTAGACCAAAAACATCACCAATTTTGGTGATTTTACCTTCCATGGATTGGGTCCTTATAGCTCCTCTGTGCCGCCACTACTATAATCAAAATATCTCCTATCATCACCATGATTTCTATGAGCATGGCTTGGTTTCCATCATCTTCCCATGGCCTAAAAAAATTGGTGATAGCCCATATCTCGTCTCCTATGCGATGAATATGGAGGTCATGTTAGTTGCATTGATGAGGGACAACATCAAGCACACTTTGCCACAAAGGATCATATGGTTAAGAGACCACCCTACCCATTTAAGATGGAGCACCCTTCCTAATTTTTAAATAGGTGCTCGGCCTAACCATTCTTCAACCAATCATTGAATAGGAGCTTGACCTACGATCATTCTTCTTCAACATTGAGGTTGGTAATATGTAGTGAGTAAGATGTTGAGGATGGCACGTCAAAGCATCTACACAAGAGAGACTTGGCACAACTGGCTACACAATTTTTTTTTAATTTCATAATTTAGTTTTATGTTGTTCCATAGGGAAGTTGGTTAACCCTCGATATGGGTATCGATGGGCTGATGTGTACTCAATGGACTTATTTAAAACTACTAACTTTGCTAATAGGCATACCCTAGGGTTCGAACCTAAGTCTCTTATTCATAAGCACCACAACTTACCAATCGACCTAACATAAAATAAGCCCACACTTTTATAAGTTAAATAAAACCATCTCATCATCTCATGATTACAATTCTATCCAACTTTTAAAAAGTAAATAAAATCTTTATCCTAAGACCTCCTCATTCATTTCAAAACAATATTCAGTATTAATTATTAAATAAATAGTTCATCTAGAAGATAAAAAAGAGAAGATATTTTTGGATCATTCTAAGTTTTAAATTTCAATTTTGGTGGAATATTCTAGAATATTTTGGTTCCTATGAGATTTTTTAGCTATATTTTCTAAGCATGCTAAATTTTAATTTTCAATTTTGTCTAGATTTTTGTTCCTATGAGATTTTTGAGCTGTCATAGCCTATATAGCTATTTTTAAGTAAGCATATCTACATGGTCATTAATCTAATAGTCATTTTTGAGTAATGATAACCATTAAGGAACATGAATATAATACCCGAAGCTCTTGCAACCCAGGAGCCGCTCGTCATCAATACCCTTAATGGCTACTCAAAGTCGACTATAAGAAAATTGATATCGCTAGTAGTTGAGATCTCACTTCTTCAAAATATCAATATAGTCCACCTAAGTAGGGATGCTTTGGCTGATTTTGAGATTGAGATCACAAAATTCCCTTGCAATAACCAATGAGAGTGGCCTAGACTGATTTCACGCTGCTTAGATCCAAACCCACATGATTACTATCTTGTCATTGATGATACTTTAGCTAGTATCAAACTCCATTATAAAGAGGTGGTTGTAAGATTGATTGTTTCTAGTGGTGTTGATGAGACCAAGTACTGGGTGGACAGGATGCCATGGAGCACGTTGTCCAGCATCATCATGAATCACATCCCATTGACACCATCATTCCTAGTTGTAATACAATGGTGAATATGAAGCTCAGAAGGACATGGCCAATCCATTGCACTTCATTGCTACATGGTGAAGATTGTAAGCACATCCAATGATGCACTTCAAGTAGTTTATGAGTTACACAGTGCCCAAGCGCATTGAGGTACCACTGACTAGGAGCAGTGTCATCTTCGTATTGAAGTTGTTGTATACCAACGTGGTGTCAAAGACATTCGTGTGAGTCATAATGATAAGTAGAAATATGGGAAATAAAAGTAGAAATTGCATCTACATTTTTGCATATTCAAATGAATATGTAGTGGTTGATCAAAGGGATAGGCAGATTAATGGTAAATTATTTGTTGGTTAATTAAAGGTTTTAATTGTAGTAAATTAATCAACATAAAATTATTTATGTTTGACAATAGATAATATTATTTATGTTCCATGTACATCTCAAATTTATTGGCCTGCATGGTCCTTTCAATAGAGGAAATCTTCATCAAAGAATAGAATATATAACCAAAGATAAAGCATGGCACATGATGACCAGTCAAGATCTTGAAAGAGAAAAGAACCAGTGCTCTAAGGAGAAGATTGACCATTGGTCGAAGGAGGATCCACCCTATGTAAGGATATGTGGAAACCATGAGTGTAAGAACAAAAGTAGGTGAAGGAGAATTAAATAAGAAATATAATAGTGGACACAAAGCTTGAATTTCATGGCCAATCCTATCATAGCCAATCACATGCTATTTATGGCCATCACCCACCATACATGTGAGCCTATCCATCCACCTATGTTAGTTAGGGATTCATATCTATTGTGTTAGCACAATGACATATCTCAAAATAAGTGTGATTGAATATTTATGGTGTAGCCACCCTGATGTAGCAACAAAGAGCCTGATCAACCACATTGATCATTTGAAGGCCCAAAAGCTTTCACTATTTCTGGTTCTAAATATAGAAACCTTGAAGTTATCACACAAGTTACAAAAATATTTCCTAGCTATAGGAACAAAATATATCCATAGGCTTTTTGCACAAAAATTCAAATGGAAGGCACCCTCCTCTCAACTTATAAATAAGCCTAATTTTATTGTTAAATGTATCAAAAGATGTTTTTCATACCTGGTACCTAGTCTTGTGGGCTCTTGCTTTCACCCTTCTTTCCTACTATAACAAGGGGAGTCTAATAATTTTATCATGCCTAAGAAGCATAAAAATCTCTAGACCTCAATGTATTGTAATCACTTAAGCATGTTAATGGAAGTTGTGATTAATTTCTATTTGCCCTCCTCTTAACTTATCTTGATTCTTGGAGGTGTGTTTTTCTTGGTTGTTTTCACTAGCCATATGTGACAATTTTTATGTTCAATTGCCACTTTTTGTAGTAGGGGGCCTTTTAATTCTTTATAAATTATCCTTGTAGCTTAGGATTTATTCTTCTATAATAATTCAATTTATTTATTTTTTACTTTCATTGCAATTCATTCTTTCCCCTAGCTTCAACTCTAAAGGTCACTATGCATCAAGAAGTTAAATTTGATAAAGAGCCAACCTTTATTAAAAACCTTGGAAGTCACCTTGTAAGTAGTCCCCCCCTTCTATCCATGGTGCTTCATGTTTATTCATCTAAATGAGATGCAAACACATTCATCGCATAATATCTCCTCAACTAAGTATCGACATGTGCATTTAGATATGACAATAATTTGTCTAGCATGTCTGATGGGATAAGCTTCTACAGTTACCCCATTAAGAATAAATAAGTCTGAATGTGATCGTAGTGAAGCTCATAGTTTTTCTTGACAAAATACACCTAGATAATTCACCTAACAACTCCACTTGATGACTTAAAGTGAAAATATAGACTTTGTAGAAGTCATCCAAAAAAATATAGATTGATATTTTTATGAGAGTTTCTATCTCATCAAATTATTAAAGCAAAATATTTCCACTTGGATACTTTTTTCTCAAAGATAATATCTAGATTCATATGAGTAGAAGGCCTATGAAGAAAGCCCTTACAATAGTTAATCAACAAGGGTTGGTACCACCTATAATTTAGAGTTAAAGGAGAAGAAATCAATGATACAATGGGGTGGACATGACACACTAGTCTCCCAAAAGTTTTAAATATAGAATTATAGATGTATCTTGATTCCTCCAATTCCATCTAACACATAGGACCTGATTCCTACCTTGATGCTCAAATATTTACCTTATTTTTTGGGAGAATATATTATCACTTTGACATAATATTTGTAGGACCTAGTAAGCTTATGTGTTTTGCATTTAATTGAAAGATAAGATATATTCTTAAGGCTATTGAAATATTATTTTAAAGGTAAATCTCATGTATGGTACCTTAATCATAGCCCATGATTAGTTGAGAATTGGGACCAATTGGCAAAGCGCTTGGTAAAGTGGTTTGGAGAGAAGGCAGATGGAGTATCCCTCATGGAACAACTCAACTATCAAGAGATTACCTGCAAAGACAATGGATGATTTCAATTTCCAATTCCACTAGACTTAGTAGGGGATCCCTACAGAGATTCGATCACCTCTCATTATGGTATTTGTTTACTTTCTAAAAGCTTTAAATTTTGATATTGCCATAATGGTCAAGTCTAAGGATGATAATTCACTATAAAAGGCTTATGGAATAGCCATCCAACCTAAGAAAGATCTAATACAAAATAGAAATGCTAGCTCCTAGACCACCTCTACCATTATTTCCCTCCATTCAACACCCCCATAATTAATTTTTACCATACAACCCACCATCAATCCAGCTCATACTCCCATATACTAAGAAAAAAACCAAGTTTTATCTTCTCTAAATTCTAAAATGAATGAAAATTTCAAAACTATGAGGACCCTCACTAATGATTTCATAGACATTAAAATATAATCTAACATTCAAATGTTTTCCTACTAGAGTTACCCAAGGCCTTCCAATAACGAAATTCAAGATTTTGATTACCCCCAAGTAGATATAATAAGTCCTTATTTTTGGCTAGTAAGAATCCTGGTCATCCCTAGGCATCAACTCATTAGATAGTACTTGCATTGATCCCAACTCTCCAAGTGCTTACAAGCTAAGATAAGGACCTGATCACCACCCAAAACAACTTCGTTGAAGATCTTAGTTGCTGGTACTATCTTGCTCCTGATTATTCTACCTCTAACTATTATGTCATAATGGAAACTTAGGACATAAATAATTCCTCTTCTAACCATAATTACACTCTTCCTTCTTAGTCAAAATTCCCAATGTTAAGTTAGAAATCTATCATTCAATATCTGACCACACCATCAATTATTGACTTATCAACCTTAGAGTAAACCTTTATTACCTGGGGTTATTTGGAAGTATACATTGCATTTGATAAAGAAAACCCCTCAAATGGGAAGCCATAAGTTTTATTAGAGTATAATACATGGTCAAAAAGAAGGGTTAATAGGGAGTACCTAGCCCAAATGTGTCTAGACCTCAAAGAAGAGAGTGGACAATCAAATGATCCCTCTAATCCATGTTGCATCGATGAATCAAGGTCAAGTAGTTCTAAAAGTTATAATAGATAGCCCTAAACCACGAAGGTAGCCTATTGTAACTCCATCAAATCCACCTCTAATGGAAGAAAGGACTAGTATCTCAACAACATCACCCATTCTAAGAATCACTTTTGTAAGAACCTTCAATGTGGTGGAGCACCTAAGGAATTCTACTATTACCATACCTCTTTGGGAGGTCCTCTCTATTCTAGAAGATATGAAGAACTTAGAAGAATATTATCTAAAAAGGAAGGATCTAAGCATACAAGGAACACCCATCGTGCTACAAATTGTAGGCTAAAATCCTAGTAATCCTAAGCCTATATCATTACATCTAACCCTAATCTATGGAGATCAACTAATACATAATTGTATAGTTGACTCAAGGTTTAGCACATGAGTAATATTGAGTAAGGTAGCAAAAGCACTTGACTTGTTTCTTTAACATACCAATAGCAAGGTGATGTAGCTAAGTGGCACTCTGATACTAGTCTGTGGGCTCATACAAAACTTCTATTGGCACTTTAAGAATGCCCTAACTTGATGGTTCATAAATATATAATAGTGATTGATCTCTCGATATCATTTGGGGATATGCCTTTCAAGTGCCCTCATTTCTAAGATCAGAGTATACGTATTTCTCAACTAGACCCACATGATATTTCAAACTAGATATGAGACCAATTTTAACATTCTATCAAAAATCCTCCATACATACCGTGTAGAGAAAATTCCTTTCAAGAGGGGCATAAGGGATCAGTCCTACTTAACAAATGAAACAATGTCATAATATGAATTCATTGATGAGATGCACCCATAAATTCCTAACAACCACCTAGATTAGTGGGCATCCAAGGTATGGAAACCATATCCCAATAAAGCATTCGAACCAACTAGCATGGGGTGATTTATCACTAGGTGTTTTGCTCTATACATAGTGTACAAATTTATTTGTAAAGGATAATTGAGGAGTTTTTGATGCCAAGGGATTGACAAAATACAAGGATAGAAATTTTAAACAATATCTACAGACACAATATGAGGATGGTGTTTCTATAGGAGGAAATATGTTGGAACATGATAATGGAGGCCCCCCACTATGAGGCATCAACTTTAGCAATCATAATGGCACATGACTTGATATTCATATGGAGTTCTTATACAATAAAAAAGTTTTGTCCACCCAAAGAACATGGTGGTTTATACTTGAAAGGTACCAAGAGATACTCAAGAACTAAGGCACTCCCACGAGTATCAAAACTCTTGAGAAATGAAAGTATGAGACATGTTTGAAAGCAATTTGATGAAGAACAAACACTCATATGAAAAGAATCAATGACTAGTGATTTTTTAGTTAAAATCCAAGCACCCTCATAGGGACCACTATTAACTATAAAAAGTCAACAAATATTGAAAGAGAATTGCCTAATTGAATTCATGCTATTCTTGAAGACTTGTTAGAAAGGTACAAACCACAAAGAAAAGAAAATACATAAGAATAAGGATTCTACAACCTAATAAAGTGGAGGGATATATAAAAGGATTGAAAGTTATCATCACCTTACCCTATACCCCAAGGAAGGCATAGTGTAGATTTGTTCATAAAATAGATAAAATAAATAAGACTTGGAACTTCTGTGACACTAACATAGAAATAGTATCGAAGTAAACTACTCTTGAGTATAAAAATCCCTATGCCATAAGGGGATGATAACCATAAATATTTAAATATGTATTGTATATAATGTTCTTGATGTTATAAAGTTAAATATCCACCTTTTTGGTGGTATCAAATAGGGGTTTATCATTGGATAGGCCCCAACCTACTTGACACCCCTAAATCCACACCTCAACTAGGGAGGTGGATTAGAAAACTATACCAATATTCTAGCAATTAGGTTTCAAAGAAACATATTTCCCAAATTTACTGTGAATGAAATTTGAGTGACATAATCAACTTCCAGAACCTAAGAGCTAAAATGGAAATCACAGGAAGGGACTTGAGCGACAATGATAATAGCTAGAAATCTAGTCAAGGCATGCCCAACCATAGATAAAGAGTCCCTCCAGGGGATGATGGTAAAAGGTACAAGGGGAGGAATATTTTATGGCAACCACTCTGATACAACAATAAACCAAGGCATGTCCACCTTGGAAACCGTTGAGTGCCACGCACAAGATTTCCCTCCTATAGGAGTGATCTAAGGCAAAACTTACCTAGGGAGATTTAGACCCTAGGTGATGGTCTCTTCTTGCTTCACTTTATATTTTCTATTTTTTTTGTAACTTCACATTATTTTGGACTTATAACTATAAAATTTTGACTTTATGTCCAATGGACAAGACAAGAAAGTCTAGGTTCACTCATTCAATAGACTAAGGATCCCTTGGAGTAGATAAACCTATAGGAAAATTTCCCTATAGCCTCACTTAAATTAAATATAGACTAGTTGGATGTGGTACAAGCAAAGGCTATTCTATTAGAAGATGCTTCTTACCTTTAGTCAGAACAAAGGATCTTCAAAGAAAAATACAGATAAACTAGAAGATAAAAATGCAAAGAAACATAAACTACCTTAGAAATGATTCTTCCTTTGCATGCACAACTACTCCTACGATAGAAATAACAATTCTTTATTCTTTAAGCAAGGGCACAAGAGGGATGCATAGAAAAGCTAGCATATATGTAAAACTATATGCAATTTATATTTTGATGCCTAAAGATAGAAACAAAAACAAGTTTTTCTTTCAATTAAGTAATTTTCTTATTCCTTTTTCAGACCAAGATTATTTTTAAGATGAGATTAAAATTATATGCATTTTATTTCTAATAGAAAAAGATAGAATAGAACAAATATACAGAGTAGAACACATAAAAAAACCTAATTTTCTTAAAATATTAACATGGCACTTAGTTGTTATGGTATTCATCCCTGCACAAAATTCATACCCCAAAAAATTTGGTCGTAAATTTTATTTCATACCTAAAAAATCCATGATCACAAATTTGAGCGAAACCTACAAAGACACAAAAAACTTGAAAAAAATATTGTTAGTGTTCAAGGGCCTGCTTAGGTTGCTATGAAGATTAGGCTCATAGGCATGGAAGTCAAATCCCCTTTGATCCATTTAGCCAACCATAAAATGAACATGAAATATGTTGAACTTTTGGAACCTAAATAAATCACAAAATAAAGATAATATAGAGAAGGATTTTGTAGAAGGTAGAAACAAAGAAGATAAATGCAACAAACAAGGGGAAGATAATAAGGGGAAGAAAGGCTTACCTCCAAGTTACCTTATATGAATCTACAATCCTTACGTAGGGATCGTGAAATAATGATAATTGGAAGAAGAGATAAGGGAAGTGCTAAAAACACCCACATAGTATTTCTATTAAATTTGTGCCCTATATGATGTGACTGTAAATTTGTGATAGAAGCAAAATACAACGAAAAGAGGTAAAACAAGAAATTTGTTGAATTTATTCCTTGTATAGATGGATCATGAATTCATGATTAAAGGAATAAGGTAGAATAAAAATATTCTAACAATAAATAGATTGTGAATATTAAATTAAAGCTAGCTAGGGTATGCTAAGAAAATAATAGAGAATAAAAAACAACTAGTTAGGACTAGAGAGTAGAAATAAATAGAATAACTATAGAGAAATTAAAATAAATTACTAAGATTAGAAAGCATAGATAAATGGGAGAACCAAAAAGAAATGAAAATATATTTTCTAAATCTAGAAAATAAACATAAATAGAAGAAACAAAAAGAGAATTTAGAACAAAGTAAAGTAATAGCAAGAAAAGAGAAGATACAATAACTGAGAGGGGAATGGTTCCCTAAGGCGAGCCTACTATCCTTAGGTGAACTAAAGATCCACTTGAATTCAATCCAAAAGTAATCAATCACAAAGGATGGTAGCTATCAAATCATAACGTCATTATTTATCTAGCTATCAAAATTTAAGTTTTCTCATTCATATGACTCTAATTCATAAATATCTTATCATCGATTACAGATGGACTATAGATTATAAATCATATATTTCTCAAAAAGTGATCTTAATGCCCTTATTTATAGGAGGTTTGAGAGCAAGGTAGAAAAATAAATTGAGTTCAAAAGCTAGGGTTAGGACTAAAAAAGATAAAGGTTGGCTCAAGGGTTAGGGATTTGGGGGTAAAACCCTATTTTTGTGAATTTGTGGTCAATCTAAGCTGATCATGAATTCATAAAATTTGGTCGTTGAAGGTAAGTTTTACAATAGAAGCACATTGTGCAAATCCACGATAAGTCTAGGACGACCGTGAATTTGGCAAGGTGAGGAAAAGGGGTTTAATTGAGGGGTGGGAAGATCAAAAATTGTACTTAACAACTTTTAGGGGTTTCCTAGGCATCTAAGGGAAAATTGACTCATTTGACTGGGTCAATTTTTGGTGTCTATATTTTACTCCCTCTTTGATGCATTTATGGTGTAATAAATGCATTAAAGAAATTTGTAGACACCCATAGGCTTGAAACGATACACTAAAAGTGATAGTAGATTTAGGCAAAGGGATAATACAAAAATTATGTGATTCTAACTTTGCATATTCTACAGGTCAATGATGACATCAATATCCCCAAGGTTAGGGTGCCCCCTCAAGTTTCAGAAGAAATGGAAATAATTAAATTTGGAATAGCAAAGGGAGAATGACATAAAAGAAAATTAAAGAAATGAGAAATAGGAAAGATAAAAGGATAAAAATGAGGGAACAATTAAAATAAAATTCATTTTTATCATGTAAATAAGGAGGAGAGCTTTTAGGAAAAGAGGAGAATGGTGCGACCTACTCACCAAGCAACAATTACAAGGGATGAGGTCATCACCATGGTGGATTGAGCATGGGTAAGCACCAAAATGTACCCTCTAGACTAGATTAGATTTAGATTTTATACATTTTTTAATTTTTTTTTTTTCTAGAATTCTTCGTGTGAATGTCAAAGTAAATTTGGGGGGTCAATCGTGAATTTGATATGTCACAGTCATATTTAATAGCAAGCAACGTACCTCCAAATGAAAAGAATTAATAATAATAAATAAGAAATCAGTTAAATGTAGTTGATAATTAAGGAATTCTTTGGATAATAACTTAATATTTTAAAACTTATAAATTAAGATTTATAAAAACAATATTTAATAATATATTACTATTTCTTTATAAATTAATAATAAAATAAATATACATAATAAAAACATAGTATTTTGTCCTATTTATTTTTGTGATTAATCTCTTGCAGCAATAACTATCAATAATAAATACTCTCTGAATTTTTCTAGCGATGGTTCATTAAATTTCCAACTTCCTTCTCTAGTGATTAATCTCTTGCAGCAATAACTATCAATAATAAATACTCTCCGAATTTTTCTAGTGATGGTTCATTAAATTTCCAACTTCCTTCTCCAGTGAGGAGAGCATAAGTGGGAGAGTTAAAATTATTGGGATTTAGATTTTTTATCCAAATTATTAGGTCTTTGTTATTAAGTTTATTTAGAGTGGTTTTGTTTTCAAATTAATTTTTAGATTTTTTTTTAGTACACATTTTTATTAAATATTTTGTAAAATAAAATATATATTATAACAATTAAAGAGTAGGTGTTTTTTTTTTTTGAATTTACATGGTGGAATCGGTAGCCACCACGAATCCGGGCAGGCTGTCCAACTTTTTATGGTTGCCACAGTATTCTGTGTTGTCTACCCTAGAAGCCGCCACATAGATCTTCATGTAGTCCGCCCCTATAACCACCATGCCACAATCATTTTAAACCTTTTACGCCACTGAAAACACCAGAAAAGGGATAAGCGTTCAGTCCAACGAGGCTCGAGATTTGAACCTTGGACCTCCGCCCCCTTATGGGGTTTGGATGAACCAATTGGTCTACACCTCAAACCTTAAAGAGTAGGTGTTAAATTGATTATAAGTATACATAAATCTATATAAAAGGTTATATAGTCAATATATGTAAGCAATATAAAATTAAATATAAATAAAAAAAGCTACAAATATTAATATTTGTAATTAAAATGGTTTAATAATATTTTATTTTTAATTTTATCAAATAAATATATATTATCAAAATATAATTATTAATATTTAAAATTTAAAAAGTCCAACAATATTATTAGGTTTAATTCCATCAAATAAGTATATTACTCCTCAAGTAAATGTTACACAAAATAGAACGGGTGTGGGGGCCAAAGCGGAGGTCGCCTCGATCCGCGTCGTTGTTGGAAGCACCCAGATGTTGTAGGTGAGTTGGAGAGGAGAGGGCAATCCTCCAAGGGAGGTCCCAGGTTCAAATATCCACCCTACCAAAAAGCTGAATTGGGTATCCAAAATCCAATTGATAATGTTGGTGCAGGCAGGGTCGGGTACGACCCCTGAGTGAATTTGACAGTGTAGAACCCCCTGTTCATGGTCTCTCAGACCAAGGTGGCTCCACAAGGCAGCTCCACAAGCGGTTTTTTGCTTAAAGAAAAAAAATGTTACACAAAATAGAAGATATAATTCAACAATTACAAAATCATCTTAAGTTGCTCTCACATACACATAAATTAATATAAAAGGTCATATAAAATAAAATTTAGTATATAGAAACAATCCAAAATTCATATAAATAGAAGAGAGTAAAGGTCAATCCAATAAAAAAAAGAAAAAAACACCTCAAAAAGAAATTAAATATATAACATTTGAAATTATAAAGGTCCAAAAATGTTAATAGATTTAATTCCATTAAATAAATAAGTAAATGTTACACAATAGAAGATATATTTCAACAATAAAACACATAAATTAATATAAAAGGTCATATAAAATAAAAGTCAATATATATAAGCAATCCAAAATAAAAATATAAATAGAAAAGTTATAATAATGCAAAGCATCCTAAGGTCAGTTGTTTAGTAGTTAAACAATTTAGAACTTGGGTCGTTATGATAATTGTTTATGAAGTTATTAATTGAGGAGTTTGACTCCATAAAGAGGGAGCAACACAAGTGGAGATAAAGAGTATAAGAAGTGAAGAGAGGAAGAGAAAAATATGTGGAGTAGTGGTCCAAGAAATGGACTGAGACATCTAGGAAGAAAAAGAAAACAACACCTCAAAAATAAAATGAGAGTGACATGAGCAATGGAGATTAGAAAATAGTAGGAAGAGAATGAGAAAATGAACAATGAAATTTAGAGTGAGAAGGAGCAAAGTTCTTAATTTTCATTGCATGGAATTGTGATATATTCCAAAAATTTGTTTCCCACATTGAATAAGAATAAAATATTTCTTTTGTTTCTCCCAATCAATTTTGTGTCAAATGTTTATTTTTATTATATTATGTTTGTCGTAGATTATGTGCAATCAATGTGTGTAGGTTCACATCTCTTAAAGTGAATTGAATTTTTGTTGAGCTAGGTTATTGAGCGAGGGTGCAAAATATTGACATATTCTAGTTGTTTCTTGAAGAAAATACCTAACAATCACCTTGTAAAGGAAGAAGAGGATATTGAGGAAAGCCAAAGTATTCAATACCAACCAATAAGGAAGGAAAATATCAATGACATAGGAAATAATATTTAAAGGATGTGTTATTATAATCCTCTTAAGGATTAATATCAATCCAAAGCAATTACTTGAGTGTTGGTTATATTCATGAGGAATATTTGTCATCTAAGTTGGAGTACCTTGAAAGAGGAAAAATTAGTGTCACTTATGCAAATGATGATATGACTACCATTATTGTTAAAACATAATGCAAGTACCATACAATCTAAGTGTTGTATCATTTTTTTTTAAATTATACATCTAAGTGTTATTAATGCCTATTGTTTAATTTGTTATTCATTGACTTTGTCCTACAAACCATACATTAAAATCATCATACAAAGGAGTGAGTTGCATAATAAAATATCATCAGACAATTGAGTTTTTGTTCAAATAATCAACCGTACAAGGAGCTTGATTATACAATCATATGCTAAAAATAGGTTATACTAAGAGGAATTAGTCATACAACTATAGGGAGTCATCATCATATAATGTCTTGTTATTTATCATTTGCATCATTTTGTTATCAAAGCTAAAATATCTCTAAATATTGATATATTATTAAAGGAATGATGGCAAAATAGAAAATAAGAAGATCATGAGGTCATTGAGTTGTGAATATAGTTGATGTGATGAGAGGAATAATAATTCAATTAGATTCACTTGAAACTGCCTAAAGGAGGGGCATTCAAGTAGAAGATATAACTGATAGTGAAGAAGAGGAAGTGGACCAACCAAAGCTCACACTAACATACAAGGAGATCCAAAAGAAATATTAATCTAGGAAAATTTCTAATATGGGTAGGAAGCCAAAGATAGAAACCCCATCATATAATAGAAGTTGCAAAGATGGAGAATTGTTTTATTTTAAAATGATAAAAAACCCTAAGAAGGTGAAATTTTCCTATAAAAAATTGAATGGGTATGAGTTCTTGTGGTGGGATCATGTCTAAACAAAACCTTCAAGAAAAAGGAGTTGGAAGTAAACGAATATACAAAAGAGTTCTATAAGATGACCATAAGGGATGGACATATTGAAGATGATGAGGAGAAATTTATGAGATACATAAATGGAAAAAGGTTATCCATACAAGATAAAGTTGGGATGCTTTGAATTAGGATAATTAAAGAAGTGTATGAATATGCTTTCAAAGTAGAAGAAAATTTGACTTGTAAAAAACAAAACAATTCCACAAAAAGAGAATAGCTCTTCAAAGAGAATAATTAGATAGTAGTAGAGGGAAACATGTGCAAGAAAGAGAATTTGGTACTTCTCAAAGTAATTTTAGCTAAAATACCTAGAAAAAAGGGAACATTAAGAGGATGATATAGATTTAATATAGAGAAAGGGTGTGGTTTTACTAGAAAGTGTTATAGGTGCTTTAAAGAGGGACAAAGCATTTGAGTGTCCTTAAGCACAACAGACTAGAGGGTATGGAAAGAAAACCCATAACCAAGTTGTACAAGTAGATGCAGACAACAATGCTTCACCGAAGCACATGGAAAAACTAGAATAAGGAGAGTCCCTTATGATAGAAATGGTATTTTTGAAACTAACAAAGGAGGTGTATGAGATTGAGAAAAGAAAAATCTTATTTACAATAATTTACAAATTTAAAGGTAAATGTTGCAAGGTGGTTGTAGATAATTGAAGTATAGATAAATTAGTGTTAACATGATGGAAGAAAAGCTTGTATTGAACAAGATTGAACATCAAAATATGTACAAAGTCTCATAGTTGCAAAGAGGACTTCAAATTTTGGTAATTGAATAGTGTATGCTAGACTTTCCAATTGATTCATACAAAAATGAGATACTATGTGATGTTATGTCTATAGATGCTTGTCATGTCTTATTGGGAAGGCCATGGTAGTTTGATATAAAGGTGGTATATGATGGTAGGGTTAACACCTACACTATTAAGAAGAATGACAAGAGATGCACTTTAAGTCCATTTGGAGGACAAAGGAGAAAATTTGGATAGTAATCATATAATGTGCTTGGGTATTGAAAATAATCCTTTATAGGAATGAAGAAGAAATCATGTTTTGCTTTCATCTCTAAACCCATAGGAGAATTCATAGTGGGCAAGATGGATATAATCCCACATGGAGTGAGGGATTGGTTCGAAGAATGTGCAAATATATTTTAAAATATGGGTTGTCACCCATGATGAGCATTGGTTATCACATATATTTCAATATCGGATCGAGATTATGTATTAAGGAGGAAAATATAGAAACATGCAAGAGAGTAATCATAGGAAATATATAGATAGCCAAAATCACCAGTAGTAGTGATGATGAATATGATGATGCACCAATTTCTATTGCAAGTAACGACAAAGATAAATGGAAAAGGAATGATAAAGAGAGATTAGAGGAATATGAATGTCATAATAAAATTTATTATCATGTTGGCCATATTGCTAGAGTTGATAATGACAATGGTACCTCAAAGTGTGGTGAAGAACATTATAATGATGATAGAGATCAATGTGTGGATGAAGAGTTTGGGTTCTTTTAAAGGTACACCAAAGGCATTAGATCTAAGATAATGATAAGAATGGCATATATGATGGTAAGGGATTGGAAAATATGGACAAGATGTGAAAATACCCATATTACCAAAAATAATGCCAAGAAACAAAGATCTTAGATATGTAGGCCATGCAAGGAGCATTGAGATTAAATTTATAAAAAGAGAGAGTAGCATAGGGGATGAAGGTCCTAAGATGGCTTGTTGTAGTTAGTGTGGAAGATTTTGAAATGTGCAATTAGGTGTTGGAACCTATATCCTTGTGAGAGATGTGGAGGACATACTCACTCAAAGAGAAGGTGTTTGCACCAAGAGAAAGTAGTCAACAAAACATATATCAATTATAATTGGTTGGATGTGATGGAATGGGATAAGGTGAAATTAATGTTGAGTGCATGCTATTAGAGGAGTTTTAGTTTTCAAATAAAAGCTAAAAAAAGATAATAAAGTTGGCCTTATAGAGACAAATAGGCTAGAGTGGTAATAGCTTGGAAGAGTAATAAATTTTTAGGAGCTGAAACTTATGGAAAAGTTTCTCTTACTTGATAAGTATGATGTAGGAGCATCCTAAAGGCTAGTTGTCTAGTAGTTGAATGATTTAAAAGTTAGAAGACCAGTCATCTTGAGATTTTAGGTAACTATTTTTAAAGTTATAAACTGAGTTTATCTTCAAGAAGAGGGAGAAAAAAAATTGGAGAGAAAGAGCGAAAGAAGTAAGAGTAGAGGTCCAAGAAATGGACTGATATATCCAAGAAGAGAAAGAAAATAATAATTCAAAAAGCAAAGGATATAATGTCATGAATAAGAGGGTTTAAAAATGGTAAGAAGATAAGGAGAAATTCATTTGGGAACAATGAGTCTAAGAGAGAAAAGGAGTAGCAAAGATCTCCATTTTTATTACATGGAATTGTCATATATTCCAATTGTTTGTTTCTAGCATTGAATAAGAATAAAATATTTCTCTTTTTTCTTCCAATCAATTATGTGTTAAATATTTACTTTCATTAAAATTGATTTACCATATATTAGTTGTAGTTCATGTGCAATTTCATGTATTTGGAAGAGAATTATAGTTTGGTTGAGCCACGTTATTAAGTGAGGGTGCAAAAGATTAAGGTATTCTAGTTTTTTCTCAAATAAAATACTAAGCAATATTTCCATAAAGGAAGAACAATATATTGAGGAAATATCAAGCATTCAACGTCAACCATTAAAGAAAAAATATTGATGGCATAGGAAATTATCTTTAAAGGACATGCGATTACTGTCCTCTTAAATATTAATATCAATCCAAAGGAAGGATGACCTTAGTGATCGCTATGTTCATGAGGAATATTTGTTGTCAAAGTTGAACACCTTCCAAGAGGAAATATTAGTGTTACTTATTAAAATGAGATAACTATGCCATTGGATTACAACAACTCATCAAACCTGATAAAGACACCACTCAAAGTTCTCCTGACAAATGGAGGAGTGGAAACTCAAATGTGTCTATCCTAGTAGAACTTAAAGAGAATATTAACTTATTTTAACACCCTCCTTAAGTGATACTAGGGGAGGTTTGTACAAATGAGTCTCAACAACAAGACTTGAATTGGTATTCATGTACAATGACTTATTTTTGAAGAGATGGTAAAAACCCAATGGGAAAAACCATCAATAAAAAAATAAGTAAGAGGCTTGTCTTTAGATGGCAAAGATTGTCCTCTTAATACAATAAGAAATATGAGTCTCGACAACAAGGCCTTATGAGGTACTCGTGTACAATGACTTATTTTTTGAAGAGATGGTAAAAATCCAATGGTAAAAACCATCAATCAAAAAGTAAGTAAGAGGCTTGTCTTCGAATGGCGAAGATTTTCCTCTTAATACAATAAGAAATATGAGTCCTATCAACAAGGCTTGATGAGGTACTCGTGTACAATGAATTATTTTTTGAAGAGATGGTAAAAACCCAATGGGAAAAACCATCAATAAAAAAGGAAGTAAGAGGCTTGTCTTTGGATGATGAAGATTGTCCTCTTAATACAATAACAAAGATGAGTCCCGTCAGCATCGCCTAATGAGGTACTCATATACAATATATAGACGATGAAAAAACCCCTTGGGGAAAAACCAACTTTCACAAGTAAAGAAGCTTGTCTTCAGATGGTGAAGATTATCCTCTTATTACAAAAAGAATGATGAGTCTTGACAACTTGGCCTGATTAGGTACTCATATACAAAGTATATATGGTAAAAAAAAAAACCCTTGGGAAAAAAAATATTTGTCACAAAAATTATCCTTGATAGAGGCATGTCTTCGTATGGTGAATATTATCCTCATAATATACATGTTGTTGGAGATATGATAAAAAAACACAAGAAAAAAAACCATTCTCCAAAAAACATAATGATAGTGGAAGACCTATGTGTCAATGCAACTGTATTACTCCAAGTTTATCTCACAATTGAAGGTAACGTGGAGAAGGAAATGACTTGGTGAAGATATCAATAATTTAAGTTTCAGTTGGAACATAGTCCAAGTGTTTTCCTCCTATTTAACTATGCTATCGAATGAAGTGTTTCTAAGAAAATAATAAGAAGCATATCTTTGAATGGCAAATATTGTCCTCTATTGAATAATAAGAATGAGAGAGAGGTAAAAAAAGAGTGCACCAAGATACTTTAACACCCCCCCTTAAGAGATAGTAGGGTTAAGTGAAAAAGGAATGAACAATATGTGGCATACCCACAAAATATGAGTCTCAACATCAAGGTATGATAAGGTACTCATGTATAATATGTGATCAAAAGAATAAATACCACTAAAGAAAAATCCTCTAAAACCAAAGTGTCTCACAAAAAGGAGTGAGAATATAGGAGGGAGAAAGAACCACAAAAATCACAAGGGTAGTCCAAAATTGACTCCACAAGCATGAATATGTGGTTTCCACCTATATGAACATAGTGGGCTAATAACAAGGTCAAAAACTTGTGGACAAACAACAAAAAAAGGGGCATTCCCAAGTATGAGTCCCGACAACAAAACTTGATTAGGTACTCATGTATAAAATGTGATCTTGTAAGAAGAAATATCAGTAAGGAAAAAAAATTGTTTAAAACCAAAGTTTATCACAACAAGGAGTGTGAAGATAGGATGTAGGAATAGCCAGAAAAATTGCAAAGGTAGTCCAAAAATGACCCCATAAGCATGAGTGTGTGGTTTCCACCTATATGAACACAATGGGCTGAAAGTTTTTGAAAAAATGCCAAGGGAGAAAGCCATATGCAAGAATAGAAGAATAAGGAATATGTGTATGGAGGATTGAGAGGAAGGAAGATGCCCTATTCAACCTCCCTTAGGAAAAATTCTATTAATAAGCCTACAATGAACCCATCAGATGTCTCAAAAAAGTAGAGACTATTGAAAAAATTAAGTCATACTCCTAGATTGTTGCTTGTGAACCATGAAAAAAGGTCACTAGTAAAATCCCTTGAAACCAAGGTGTCTCACAAAAATAAATGTGAAGATAGAATGGATAAAGAACCACAAAAACTGTAAGGGATGTCCAAATTGACTCCATAAGCATAAGTAGTGGTATCCACCTGTATGACACAATGGGTTGAATAACATATTCAAAAAAGGAGTGGACAAATAGCAAAACAAGGGGCATTTCCTCAAGTATGAGTCCCGACAACAAGGCCTGATTAGGTACCCATGTACAATATGTGATCTTAAAAGAAGAAATATCACTAAGGAAAAATCCCCCCTAAAACCATAGTGTCTCACAAGAAAGGGTGAGAAGATAGGATGGAAAAAGAAGCACCACTATCACAAGGGTAGTCCAAAATGACTCCTCTAGCACAAATATGTGATGTCCACCTATTTTAATAGAATGGTTTGTTTAACATGTTCCAAAAAGTCAAGGACGAACAATAAAAAATAAGGAAAGATAAAATGTTGGGATTGTCGATTTCAACCGAGAATGAACTCCATGATACAATATTTCTAGTGGAAACTCAAGTGTGTATATCTTGGTAGAACTTAAGATAATATTTTCTTATTATAGCACCCACCATTGAGTGATACTAGGGGATATTAGTACAAATGAGTCACAACAATAAGGCCTGATGAGGTACTCATGTACAGTGACTTTTTTTTGAAGAGATGGTAAAAATACAATGGTAAAAGCCATCAATAAAAAGGAAGTAAGAGGTTTGTTTTTGTATGGTGAAGATTGTCCTCTTAATTCAATAATAAATATGAGTCCCGACAGCATGGCTTGAGGAGGTACTCATTTACAATAAATATTTGATGAAAAAACCCTTGTGGGAAAAAAACTATGATAAGAAGAGAGGCTTTTCTTTGTATGGTGAATATTATCCTCTTTATAAAAAAATAGGGATAATTCTTGGCAACTTGGACTAATTAGGTACTCATTTACATTATATAATTGGTGAAAAAACCCGTGTGGAAAAACCAACTATGAAAAGAAGAGAGGTTTTTCTTCATATGGTGAATATTTTCCTCTATATACAAAAAGAAAGATGAGTCTTGGCAACTTGGCCTGATTAGGTACTCATTTAAATTATATAGTTGGTGAAAAAATCCCTATGGGAAAAAACCAACTATGAAAAGAAGAGAGGCCTTTCTTCGTATGACAAAGATTGTCCTCTTTATATAAAAAGAAATATGAGTCTCGACAACTTGGCCTAATTAGGTACTAATATACAACATATAGTGGTGAAAAAAACACTTTGGGGAAAAACCAACTATGAGAAGAAGAGAGGCTTGTCCTAGTATGGCGAATATTGTCCTCATAAAATCAATCAATATAGTTGTACTACCTTAAGCTTATATCGCAACTGAAGATAATACAAATATGGAAATAACTTGGTGAAGATATATGCAATGTGATTCTTATCTAGAATATAATCCAAGTATTTTCCTCCTCATTTTAAGTACTTCTTAGAATAATAATAAGATGCATGTTTTTATATGGCAAATATTATCCTTTGTTGAACAAGAATAATGAGAGAGGTGAAAAAATATGTCCACCAAGATACTTTATCACCCCTCCCTTTAAGTGATAGTATGGGTAAGTGAAAAAGGAATAAAAAATATGTGGCATACCCACAAAAGATGAGTCCTGGCACCAAGGCTTGATAAGGTACTCATTTACAACATGTGATCAAAAGAATAAAGATCACTAAAGAAAAATCCCCTAAAACCAAAGTGTCTCATAAAAAAAAAATGTGAAGAAAGGAGGGAGAAAGAACCACAAAAATCACAAGGGTGGTCCAAAAAAGACTCCACAACCATAAGTATGTGATTTCCACCTATATGAACACAATGGACTGATAACAAGATCTAAAACTTGTGGACAACCAAAAAAATAAGGAAAATGGTAGAAAATTCCAAAGGGAGAAATCACCTATTAGAATAGAAGAATAAGGAATATATGCATGGAGGATTGAGAGGAAGGAAGATGTCCTCTCAACGCCCCCCTTAAGACAAATTCCATTAAGAAGCCTGCAATGGACCCATAAGATGTCTCAAAAAATTAGAGGCTTGTTATAGACTGGTGCTAGTGAACCATGAAAAAAGGTCACTAGTAAAATCCCTTAAAACCAAAGTATATCACAAAAAGGAATGTGAATATAAGATGGATAAATATCCACAAAAATTGCAAGGGATGTTCAAATTGACTCTGCAAGCATAAGTAGTGGTATCCACATGTATGACACAATGGGTTGTATAACATGTTCCAAAAGGAGTGGACAAACAACAAGATAAGGGGTATTTCCTAAAGTATGAGTCCTAGAAACAAGGTCTGATTAGGTACCCGTGTACAATATGTGATCTTAAAAGAAGAAATATCACTAAGTAAAAATCCCCCCTAAAACCATAGTGTCTCACAAGAAAGGGTGAGAAGATAGGATGGAAAAAGAAGCACCACTATCGCAAGGGTAGTCCAAAATGACTCCTCAAGCACAAATATGTGATGTCCACCTATTTGAACACAATGGGTTGTTTAACAATGTCTAAAACCTAAGGATGAACATCAAAAACAAGGGAATATGAAATTCTAGGAGTGTCGGGTTCAACCGAGAATGTACTATAGAGAGTTTTTGCAAGGTTCGATTTTATCTTCATCATATTTTAATTAATGATTTGAAAAAATAGAAACAATTTAAAATTTTGGGTTTCCATGTATGGTAGTTATGAGGAGTGAGAGGATCAATTGTATTCATTGAATTTATTTATGCTTTTATCATTTTCTTTTGAATTAGTTTTTTAATGAGATTTTTTTGTTTATTATAACATATTTTTTATATCTACCTTCTCATGTAATTTTTGAGAAGTTTTTTTGGGGTTAGGTTGCATTTATCACTCAATTATGGGATACACTTGGGAGTGCTTTTCCTTGTGTCATTGTCATTTGCGGATCCTATCATTAATATTTATTCTTATCGCTATCTATTAGGGTTGAATAAGATCACTCAAATACTATCACTAATTCTAGAATGGATAGAATCTCCCTTTTATCACTATTTTTGATCATGTAACATTTGTAATTTAGTCAATAGTAGTAATAAAATGTTTTTCACAATATTTTTGTTAAGACCTTTTAGTCATATTTAATTTGTTATGATACAAAATGATACTCAATTAATATTGTAAATATTTTCTTTGTAAATAGTGGTTTCACCTTCATTTCATCTTGTATCAATTAGTGAGAAGCTGCATAAACATGAGTTTTAAGAAAAAATTGGGATATAGAATATCAACATGGGTATTCATTAATACTTAGACAATCTCTTGATGGTCAACTTCTCCATGCTTCATAAGATAAACATTATGACTACATATCATGTCATTATTAGTGCACTAACAAAATCTCTCAAGTTGAAACATCACATGTTCATCATTATCCAAACATAGACTTTGTTATCAATCAAATCCAAATAAGACATAAGAACATTCAAGACCCTAATTTTTTCCCGTTTAGTATGAGATTCATGGTTTATATATCTAATGTTAAGATTTATATAAAATTAATATGGTGAAATTTGAAGAGATGATGCATTTAAAAAATAGGAGATTGCAACATTATAACCTTTAATATAATATTTTCATTCAAGAACATAAAATACAAAACTTATAATAGTCCACTATGTTAACATTATAGGAAATGCTAACAAATCAACTCAAAATATGTATCATAAGTAGTCATATGAAATTAAAATAACTCCCCTACAATATTAAACCATATAATAATATTATAATTAACAAATATACATAAAAAAATTTAAAATTTTTAATCTCTACACCCATATTATTTAATAAAAAACTAAATACTTTAGTTTTTTAACATTTTTTAAATTTTAAAATAATATTAATTAATATAAATTTTAGTTACACATTTTTTTCCAATCATTTTTAGGATCATAAAGTAAGGGTGGTATATGTTGCTAAAATAATTTGACCCAATATAAATATCAATAAAGATTAAAATCCTTTTTAAAAGGTTTTAATTTTTTTAAGCCTAGAACTTTTATAAGTTATGTAAACCCATCTCATGATTACAATCCTATGACTAAGTATCATGTCATTATTAATGCACTAGAAAAAAACACTTGGGTTAAAATATCACATGTTCATATTTATCCAAACTAAAGCTTCTTTATCTATTAGATTCTACCAAGATCTTAGAACATGCAATTAGATGCACTTGAAACTGCAAGGAGGGGTATTCAAGTAGAAGACATAAGTGATAGTGAAGAAGAGGAAGTGGACCAACCAAAGCTCACATTGACATACAAGGAGATCCAAAAGAAAGATTAATCTGGGAAAATTTCTAATATGGACAGGAAGCCAAAGATAGAAACCCCGTCATATAATGGAAGTTGCAAAGATAGAGAATTTTTTATTTTTAAACAATAAAAAAACTCCAAGAAGGTGAAATTTTCCTATATAAAACTGAAGGTGTGTGAGTCCTTGTGGTGGGATTATGTCTAAATAAAAGTATAGTGAAAAGATAAGGATATATTATGAACATGGGATAATTTTGCAACCAAATTGAAGGCTAAGTTTCTACCCACCGATTACCAAATTGGGTTGTTTAGAAGACTCTAAAACTTTAAGAAAAAGGAGTTGGGAGTAAAAAAAAATATAAGAGAGTTCTATAAGTTGACCATAAGGGATGGACATATTGAATATGATGAGGATAAAGTTGTGAGATACATATATGGATAAAGGTTATCCATACAATATGAAGTTGGGATGCTATAAATTAGGATAATTGAAGAAGTGTATCAATATGCTCTCAAGGTAGAAGAAAATTTGACTTGTAAACAATAAAACAATTCCATAAGAAGAGAATAATTCTTCAAACTAAGAGAACAATTAGATAGTAGTAGGGATAAACATGTGCAAGAAAGAGAATTTGGTACTTCTCAAAGTAATTTTAGCTAAAGTACCTAGGAAAAGAGTGAATGCTAAGGGGACAAGATAGATTTAATAGAGATAGAGGGTGTGGTTTTACTAGCAAGTGTTATAGGTGATTTAAATAGGGATAAAGTATTCGATTTTCCTTAAGCACAATAGACTAGAGGGTATGGAAAGGAAACCTATAACCAAGTTGTACAAGTAGATGAAGAAAACAATGCTTCACCAAAGCACATGGAAAAAATAGAATAAGGAGAGTCCCTTATAATAGAAAGGGTATTGTTGAAACCAACAATGGAGGTGTATGAGCTTGAGCAAAGAAAGAGCTTATTTAGAATAATTTACAAATTTAAAGGTAAATGTTGCAAGGTGGTTGTATATAATTGAAGTAAAAAAAAATTAGTTCTAACATGATGGTAGAAAAGCTTGGATTGAAGAAGATTGAACACCCAAATATGCACAAAGTCTCATAGTTGCAAAGGGGACTTCAAATTTTTGTAATTGAATAGTGTATGGTAGACTTTCAAATTGGTTCTTACAAAAATGAGATACTATGTGATGTTATGTCTATGTATGTTTGTCATGTCTTATTGGGAAGGCCACGGTAGTTTGATAGAAAGGTGGTATATGATGGTAGGATGAACACCTACACTATTAAGAAGAAATAAAAAAGATGCACTTTAATTCCATTGGAGGAAAAAGGAGAAAAGTTGGATAATAGTCATATAATGTGCTTGGATATTGAAAACAATCCTTGAAATGAATGAAGAAGAAAGCATATTTTGCTTTCATCTCTAAACCCATAGGAGAAGTCATAGTGGGAAAAATGGATATAATCCCACATGGAGTGAGGGTTTGGTTAAAATAATGTGCAAAGATATTTTAAAATATAGTTTGTCACCCATGAGGAGCATTGATTGTCACATAGATTTCAATCTCGAATCAAGCTTACGTATTGAGGAGGAAAATATAGAAACATACAAGAGAATAATCATAGGAAATATATAGATAGCCAAAATCACCAGTGGTAGTGAAGATGAATATGATAATGCATCAATTTATATTGCAAGTAAAGACAAAGAGAAAGGGAAACTGAATGATAAAGAGAGAGTAGAAGAAGAAGAATGTCATAATAAAATTGATTATCATGTTGGCCATATTGCTAGAGTTGATAATGACAATGGTACTTCAAAGTGTGGTGAGGAACATTATAATGATGATAGAGATCAAGGTGTGGATAAAGAGTTTGGGTGCTTTGAAAGGTACACCAAAGGCATTAGCTCTAAAAATAATAATAAGAATGACATATATGATGGTAAGGGATTAAAAAAATATGGCCAAGGTGTGAAAATACCCATATTACCAAAAATAAGGTCAAGAAATGAAGGTCTTAGATATGTAGGTCATGCAAGCAGCACTGAGATTAAATTTCTAAAAAGAGAGAGTAGCATAGGGGATGAAGGTCCTAAGATGGGTTGTTGTAGTTAGTGTGGAATATTTGGAACTGTGCAATTAGGTGTTGAAACCTACATCCTTATGAGATATGTAGAGGACATAATCACTCAAAGAGAAGGTGTTTGCACCAAGAGAAAATAATCAACAGAAAATATATCAATTATGGTTGGTTGGATTTTATGGAATGGGATAAGCTAAAACAAATGTTGAGTGCATGCTATTAGACGAGTTTAAGTTCTCAAAGAAAATATAAAAAAAGACAATAGAATTGGCCTTATAGAGACAAATAGGCTAGAGTGGTAATAGCTTGAAAGAATAATTAATGTTTAGGAGCTGAAACTTATGGAACATTTTTTCTTATTTGATAAGTATAATGTAGGAGCATCCTAAAGGCTAGTTGTCTAGTAGTTGAATGGTTTAAGATTTAGAAGATCAATCGTCTTTAGTTTTTAGGTAACTATTTTTTAAGTTATAAATTGATTTTATCTTCAAGAAGAGGGAGCAAATAAAGTGGATAGGAAGAGCGAAAGAAGTACGAGTAGATGTCCAAGAAATGGACTGAGATATCCAAGAAGAGAAAGAAAACAATAATTCAAAAAGAAAAGGAGATAATTTCATGAATAAGAGGGCATAGAAAAGGGTAAGAAGATAAGAAGAATGTCATCTGGGAAGATTGATTCTAAGAGAGAAAATGAGTAGCAAAGATCTCCATTTTTATTGCATGGAATTGTCATATATTCCAATTTTTTTTTCTAGCATTGAATAAGAATAAAATATTGCTTTTGTTTCTTCCAATCAATTATGCATCAAATATTTAATTTCATTAAAATTGGTTTACCATATATTAGTTGTAGTCGATGTGTGCAAGTTCATGTCTTTGGAAGAAAATTAGAATTTGGTTGAGGCACGTTATTAATTGAGGGTGCAAAATATTGATGTATTCTAGTTTTTTCTCAAATAAAATACTAAGCAATATTTCCATAAAGGAAGAACAAGATATTGAGGAAAACTCAAGCATTCAACATCAACCATTAAAGAAAGAAAATATCGATGGCATAAGAAATTACTTTAGAGAACGTGTGATTAATGTCCTCTTAAATATTAATATCAATCCAAAGGAAGGAGGACCTCAGTGATCACTATGTTCATGAGGAAGATTTTTTGTCCAAGTTGAACACCTTACAAGAGGAAATATTAGTGTTACTTATGCAAATGAGAGAACTATAATTGTCACTCAAACATAAGGAAACTACCATACACTTTAAGTGTTGTGTCATTTTTTTTATTGTACAATTGAATGTTGTTAAAGCCAATCATTCAAATTGCTCTCCATTAACTATTATCATATAAACCATGCAATGAAATCATCATACAAATGAGTGAGTAGTTTTACTATATAATGTTATTGTACAATTGAGTTTCTATTTGAATAATAAACCATACAAGGGTATAACCATACAAGGATTTAGATAATACAATTGTACGATAGAAAGAGGTCATACCAACAAGAATTAATCCTACAAATATTGGGATACATACTCATACGATGAGTCATCATTTGACATATGTATTATATAATTGCTAATATTTATGATTATAAAAATCCAACAATGTTCTTATTTCAAATTCCATCAAATAAATGTCTAATTTCATCATATGATTATAAAGGTTCAACAATGTTATTATGTCTAATTTCATCATATGATTATAAAGGTCCAACAATATTCTTATTTAAAATTTCATAAATTAAAAGTCTAATTTTATCATATGATTATAAAGGTTCAAAAATGTTATTATGTCTAATTTCATCATATGATTATAAAGGTTCAACAATATTAATATATCTAATTCCATTATAATCATATGATGAAATTAGTTCTATTATATCTAATTTCATCATATGATTATAAAGGTTCAACAATATTATTATATATAATTTCATCATATAATTATAAAGGTCAAAAAATATTATTATTTCTAATTCATTCAAATAAATATATTATGTTTCAAATTAAAATTTAGTTTATTCTTTGGTTCTTTTATTCAATAGAAAAAAACCTCATATTTTTGGCAATCTCAATCCCAGCTATGATGTTGGTTGCATCATTGCCAATGGACTCGAATTTAGCCAAGTGAGGTATTTAAATTTCTTGGAATTCCTTTTGCGTCTCATGGATAGTCTGCTCAATTATGGTAGTATGTTATTGAGAAAGTGGACAAGAAGATTTCTTACTAGATTAGTAAGAGACTTTCTTTGGTAGAAAATTTTTAGATTTGTTCCAAGGTTTTGGCCACTACCCATATCTATTATTCGTCTTGCTAGGTTTCATCCAAATATTGTTATAAAAAGCTTTATAAGCTTCTTAGATATTTCTTGTAGGCCAAAGACTCTGTCAAACGAGATTTTCATCGGGTAGCCTGGAAATTTTTTTGTTTTCCCAAGGACTATGGAGGCATAAGTTTGTTTGATAGTCACTGACAAGGTTTTTTCCTTTGCACAAAATGGATCACCCAATATTTAATTGGGGATGAATATTAGAAAGTGCTTGTTAGGCATTGTATTTCTTCTTGTTTGCTTTATGGGAAGAAATTTTGGAAAGGTGTGGGATTACAATCCATTCCTACTACCCCTGTCCCTGTTAAATTTAAAGGTTCTTTTATCATTCAAAGTATTTGAAAAGTATGGGAGGCCTTCAAACCCTAGCTCAATTGGAAAGGGAGTTTACACAAAGCAGATGCCTCTTTGTATTCCATGAATATTTTTTGGTCTCCTATTATCACTTGGTAAGGCTCTCCCCTGGCTCTAGTGTAGTAGATCAAAGCATAGAGGTTCTATAAGTGTGGTATTACTTCCATTTTTGGTTTCTTCTCCTGACATACCAATAGTTGGATATCCTAAGAAATTTTTCATCAAATTCACAATTTAAATCCTGGTGATAGAGATACTTGTGAGGTGGTTATTGATACTATTCCATTTTATGTTTGGTATAAAATGCATAAGCATTTTCAAAATCCTTGGTGGTCATATTAGTTTTAACCTGGGGAGATTCCTGTTTTACAATATAAAGCTCATATAGGTTACAAATGGCTCATCCCACAAGTTACAATAGTTGATAAACTCACTATGACATGGGACTTAGTCTCTCTTCCCTCTCGATGGAATAAGAGGTTTTGTATTTCATAGGCTACTTATATTGAACCTATATAGAGTTTTTTTTTCTTGGAGTCTCTTGCACCAAGGGTTCCCTATTGTCACTAGGCTTAAGCGTCTGGGTGTTCATAATACCATTTTCCCAATTTGCAAATAGGCAAAAGATTTACTACATTTTTTTGATTTTGTGATTAGGATCAATCGGCCTAGGAGTGGCTTTTTAAATTTTTTATATATTTTATGCAAGAGGATTTTACCTGGGTGCATGCTATTTTGGGTGATCCTATTTCATTTTAATTAAACTTGGGTGTTGTTTAGAATATTTTTAGAATTGGTACCTTGTTTTATATTTGGAATTCCTAGAATAGAGCTATTTTTTCTTAGCTAGATGTCGAGCATATCTTCTCTGTTATTGATAAATATACTATATTCTTTGATTTTTGGTTACAAATTCAAGTAGAGGTTGAAAAGTACATATGGAGCTACAATACTTACATACCCTCAAATATAATTGGGAGAATGCACCCTACACTATGAGTCATGTGCCTCTTACTTCCCCTTCCAGGTCTCGATTATCAACTCATCGGGAGACCCATTGCTAGCCATAGCCCTCTGCTACTAGACACTAGTCCTAGCCCTCCCAAGTAGTGCAAATGTGAAGAATCTAGATCTGGAGGTTCGTCTCACCTGACTTTGATTTGGGATGTTCGACCTCTTGAGCAAGATGATGCCCCTGGTTGGGGTGAAATTATAACAAATGTACATACTTGTACTGTTAGTGATACTATTACTGATGGTTGGGGAGCTTCGAATTCTTCAATCGTTGGATGGACTTATGACCTGTTGGTAGTGATTTCTCAGCTCCTTTTTTTTGAATACATATTTGAAACTATTTTGGTGGTTGTTATCTATTTTTTTATGGACTATTTCTGATACTCTTGTGTACTCCTAACCACGATGGTTAGTGTGTTGGTTTACGGGGTGTGCTAATCCCACCCATACTTTTTTGTATGATTAGACATTATTTTACAAACATAATGGTTTTTTCATCCAAAAATAATTAGTGAAATTTAAGATTAAAAATGCCCAACAATATAATTATGTCTTAGTTCCATCAGATAAATATTATATGCATGAAGTAATTAAGGAGCTTGAGATTTACTTTAATTTGATCTAAGTGTTAATAGGGATGAGAAATCTCATAAACAAGATCAAATATTATCATCTTTAACCTTGTTATTTCATTAACAAAAAAATTGTAAAGTAATAAAATTCATGAACCACTTAAATCCCATAAGTCAATAAATATAAAATTATTAACACAAACACATACTACAGTAATTAAGTAAAAATATTATATAAAATATAATTCCACTATAAAAATATTTACAAATTGTCTTGGGTGTACAGTGCAACAGTTCGAGCTTTGACTCTTCTTCGAGAGGTCCAAGGTTCAAATCGACGTGGTGTGAGCGAGTGTGTGAGGAGGTGGATGTGTGGTGATTGTGTATTATTTATAAACATAGCTCTTGGTATTACCAATGATCATAGTTAAGAAAAAATTGTTCTACCTAAAAGTAGCTCATAGGAGTTTATCATATTAACTAAATAAAAAGAAAAAATATCTACAAATAAAAACTAAAAAATTATCACTTATTAAAAAATAATAAAACCCGCTACTAAACACTAATACTTCTCAATTTGTGAAGAATACCATATAAAATCAACCAAAAATGTATTATCATCAGATAAAGTGTGATTAACAAAGAGATGAGGTCAAAAAAATGGCTTTGGTCCACCTTAAATAAAGCAGAAAAATAACGATTTTAACCAAAATAATTGTTGCCAACGTAGATAAGAAGTAAAACGTTGCCCACCATAAAAAAAAGTTTAAAAGTATATTTGTGGGTTAGAACGGGAAACTCGTGGTTGAATGACTGCTTGGAAACTCAGTCTTGCAACCGGTACGACCATCACAGACAAAGTATTGATATGATCAAAAGATCAGATTGTTCTTTGGCTTATCTTGAAATGACTGCTCATTGGCGTCAGGATTACATGTTCGGAAGTGGTTTATGCTTTTTTCACTCCCTGTTTACACTATAACTATAGACATCAATTCAAATTGGTATGAATGTATGTCTATTTTATCTCTTCAAACGTAAAACAAACAATTTAATAATATTAATTAAATAATTAATAAAATATAATATATATTTAAAATATTTATAAAATATTAAAAAAATAAATTATAATAAATAGTTTATATTATATATTAAATAAATTAATCATAATTAATTTATATAAAATAGGATAATACTTGTATAATAATTGAACACCAATATTATTTTTCTAAAATATATTATATAATTCACCTTTATTACAATAACAATACTCCTTATACATATTTTTTCATCCTCCCTATCCAGCCCATACGAATATTCATAATGAAAAGAATTGTCTTTAGTCCCAAGGCCTTATAAAAGAGATTCCTATTTCTATTCTTTAACAAAGGAGGAAGAGGGAGGGGATGACCTCCTCTGCATGGGCTGGATAAGCGTTGGAGGATGGAACGAAACAGGGGTAAATAATTGGATCAATTAAAGGACTATGGATTAGGGTACCCATGATAAAGATACTACTTCGAGACCAAGATATTATTATTCATGAGGCAAGAGTCTGACCGACTTCAATGTGGTGGGGTAATCATGAGAGTATTTCCTCTTTTCAGACTAGGATAGTTCGGCCAATGTGTGAATACTTCTCTGGTTACAAAAATGATAAGATAAATAATCATATACCTAAGTGACACTGACACTAAATAGTTGGCAGTGATAATATAAAAGTTCAAAGACCAAAGTGTACTTGCGAGTAAACAGTTGCAATAAAGAAGATATATAGGGCGCCATGACGCACGTGGTAAAATCAAGAAATATCTCAAACCACCGTTGTCGACATAGAAAAGTAGTATGTGAAAACATTGTGCCCTTAATATATATTTAAAATATTTGTAAAATATTAAAATAATAAATTATAATAAATAGTTTATATTTTATATATATATATATATATATATATATATTTTAAATAAAGGGGTAAAAATTTATTGATAAAAAGTTTGGATTACAGAGTACAATTGAGCTTCCAACCAGGACTCAAATAAATAGCCAAATAGACACCTGGAAAAGACAACAAGAACAAACCACATTAAGTTTGTACATCCTTGTGGATCAACTCCCACAGGCGTTCAGAGTCCCCAGACGGGAGACTCTCCCAATTATCGATACTCCAAGGATCCAACAGCTCAGAAGCTCTTTTGGCCAGGTAATCATCAACCACATTCCATTCCCTTAGAATGTGCACAAAGGATATAAAATTTGAACTCTTCACTCATTCTGAGAATCTAAACGGCTACAGAGGCCAACTACCAATTAACTTCCTCCACCCTTTTACTGTTTAACATATTAACCACAATTTGAGAGTCAGACTTGCAGATAATCCTATACCAGCCAAGAGAAAACCCCCTCCGCAAGGCCTCAAGAATTGTAAGAGCTTCCATAAAATTGTTGGAGTGAACACCTTTATAAATGGAAAAGAAAAAACTAACACCACCAGTAGAATCTCTCCCAACACCGCCAATGCTAGCATGTCTAGGATTACCCCTGGATGATCCATTAGTATTAATTTTTAAAACTCCTCTAGGGGGTGGCCTCCACCTACCATCTCTCCTAACCTTCTTGTTGAGCTAAGGAACCCTACTAGGGCTAAAAGAGTTCACACCATCCCCAAAGAGACCAAGGGCTTGTTGTACCTTCTCCTCCATAGAATCCAAAAGAGGTTCCACATCACATTTTCTATGGATGGTTTCCTGAACCATATATCATTTTATAAATATTTTGAATAGCCAAATAACTACCCTAAAATATGCACTGGTTCCATTCAAGCCAAATCTGCCAGATGATGTAAGAAGGGCCCAAATTCCAAGCCACCCAAAGGGGGTCTTGGCTGGAGGTCTACCCAGACTACTCCAAAACTCCACTAGGGACAAGACATGAAAACATGAATGGTTCCAAGCGCTCCACCAATGGTGCCAAATGTCTCTGGCAAAGGAGCATTGAAAAAATAAATGAGAAGAGTCATCCTCATTATTACTGCAAAGGACACAAAAAGAGGGACCTTGAAATCCTCTCTTCCTCACATTATCCCAAGTGAGGCATTTATTACAAGCTACCAACCAAAGAAAGAAGTTACATTTTGGCCAGGAAAATTTGTTCCACACCTTTTTCCACCAAGTGACAGGAAGACTCCCATACTTTTGCTTATCAAGAACCTGATAACCATAGGCTACCGAGTAGGTTCCCTTAGGATTAGGGTTTCAAGCCAAAATATCTTTAGCCCTCTATGAAGAACAAAGCCTCCCCATAAGAATAAGAGCAAGCACCTCTCTGTCCTTGGCCAGTCCTCCCTAGGGTCATTCTTGCAGATCTTTCCACATGTACATCTCCATATTTCCAAAAGACTAGATTTTTTTAAAGTCCTCCACACAAGACCAACCTACTTCCAAGAAAAAAATGCTTAGGGAACGTAACTTAGGATATTTATTCAATATAGGAGGGTGACCATCCCAAGAATCCTCCCAAAAAAGAGAATTTGATCCCTGATTGCAAATCTAGAACAAAATCTACTTGATTAAATTAGCTCCTCTTTTCAGAGTGTCCCAGATAACTTAACCTTTCCCAACCAAGCTAACTCTAGGGATATTAGCCTCAGAAATACCTCTCAGGTATTTACAAGATAATATTTTAGCCCAAATCTAATCTTGAGAGGTACACCATCTCCAATAAAGTTTTGCAGCCAAAGCCCATCCAAAAAGAGTTGTCTGTTGCAACCCAATGCCTCCCTCTTACATCGGTCTACATATAGAATCCCACCTAACCAAACTCCATTTAGATTGATCAAGTTTTCCAGACCATAAAACTATCTTGAAAAAGCATCCATGTCCTTGATGAAGTGAGAGGGAGCTATTTGTACAAAACATCTATAGATAGATAAAGCTTGAACAACATATTTTAAAAGCAACACTCTACCTGCAGTGGATAGCCATCTGAAATTCCAGTGATTCACCTTCCTTCTAAACTTATCAAGCATAGACTGCCAAGAAGATCTAGGTAGAGGATGAGATGAAATTGTAATACCAAGATAAATTAAGGGGGGAGTCCCAACCTGGAATCTTATAATGTGAGCAATCCTGGATTGAATAAGAGGAGGGGTATTGAAGAAGAAAATAGAAGACTTGTTTTTCCATAAGTTTTGGACCTAGTTATTAGCCCATTATGTTCATATAGGTGGAAATCACATACTCATGCTTGTGGAGTCAATTTGGACTACCCTTGTAATTTTTGTGGTTCTTTCTCCATCCTATCTTCACACTCCTATTTTTTGAGATACTTGTGGTTTCTCGTCATCTTTCAGTAGAGATTTTTAACCACATATTGTACATGAGTACCTTATCAATCCTTGTTTCCGGGACTCATACTTGTGGATATGCCACTTGTTTGCTTTTTTTCACTACCTTCTAGTATCACTTAAGGGGGTGTTAGTATATCCTAGTACCACTTAAGGGGGGTGTTAGAATAATGTTTTATATCCTAAGTTATTACTAGGATAATTTGTGTGGCTAAGATTAGCTCAGTTTATGATCTAATGGATCAGATTGTATGCCTTTGCTATTTAAGAAAGGCTCCTTTCATTTCAATGATATCAAGTGTTTTACTTTTCTAATAGTAAAATGTGTTTTTTTCCTCCCAGTAGCCAATGAGGGTGGCCTAGACTAATTTCACGTTGTTCATATCCAAACCCACATGATTACTATCTTATCTTCGATGATACTCTGGATGGTTTCAAACTCTATGATAAAGAGGTGGTTGTAGGATTGCCTATCGCTAGTGGTGTTTATGAGGTAAAGTACTATGTGGATAAGACATCATGGATCATGGTTTCCAGCATCATTACAAATCACAGCCCATTGGCACCATCATTCCTAGTTGCGACATGATGGTGAATATGAAGCTCGTGTGGAAGGAGATAGTCAATCTATTACACTTCACATCTACATAGTGAGGATTGTAAGAACACCCGATGATGCACTCTAAGTAGTTTGTGAGTTGCATAGTGACAAAGTGCATTAAGGTACCACTGGTCAGGAGTAGTGCTATCTTGGTATTGAAGTTATTGTACACCAATGCAGTATCAGGGACATCTGTGTGAGCCACAATTATAGATAGAAATATGGGAAATAAAAGTAGATACTGCATCTACATTTTGGTAGACTCAAATGAATATTTAGTGGTTGATAAAAGGGATAGGCAGATTAATGGTAAATTACTTTTTGGGTAGTTAAAGGTTTTAATTGTATTAAATTAATCAACATAAAATTAGTTGTATTTGACAATAGATAATATTATTTATGTTCCATGTACATCACTAGCCATAGACCTTTGCTACTAGACACTAGTCCTAGCCCTCCTAGGTAGTGCAAATATGGAGAATCTAGAGTTGGAGGCCCGTTTCACCTGACCTTGATTTGGGATGTTCGACCTCTTGAGCAAGATGATGCCCTTGGTTGGGGTGAAATTATAACAAATGTACATAATTGTACTGTTAGTGGTACTACTACTGATGGTTGGGGGCTTTGACTTCTTCAACCGTTGGATGGATTTATGACCTTATGGATGAAAACTTTAGGCCTTCCACTTGGCAGTGATTTCTCAACTCCTTTTTTATGAATACATATTTGACACTATTTTGGTGGTTGTTATCTATTTTTTTATGGACTATTTTTTACACTCTTGTGTACTCCTAATCACAGTTGTTAGTGTGTTGGTTTACAGGGTGTGCTAATCCCACACACAATTTTTTATATGATTAGACATTATTTTATTAACATAATGGATTTTCATACAAAAAAAATTAGCGACATTTAATATTAAAAAGGCCCAACAATACTAATATGTCTTAGTTCCATCACATAAATATTATATGCATCAAGTAATTATGGATATTGAGAGTTACTTTAATTTGATCTAAGTGTTAATAGGGATGATAAATCTCATAAACAAGATCGAGGATTAACATCTTTAACCTTTGATCTAAGTGTTACTTTAAAATTATTTTGCATCATTCATAATGGTCAACATGCAAATTTTTGGACAGATTCTTGGGATGGTCACAAGCCTTTGATAACTCAGTTTCCTGATTGGAGGCCTTGGATGGAGGAGCTTCCCGAGCTAATTGGATAAAGGTGGCTAATTATTGTCGGTACCATACTGGTAATTCAAAGGTTGGTAGATATTGGATCCCTATTGAGGACTGGCCTATTCAAATCCTAGAAAGGCAAAGACAAGATATCCAAGGCATCTTTCATATGAGATCCCTCTCTTGATCCCATGAAAAAGATTGTTTTGGATGGAAAAACACTACTAAGGGTGAGTATTTAGTTGCTCAAGGTTATTTTACCTTATGCCATAATAATCCCAACCATTCTTTTGACATATTTTCTCAATTGAGGGCTCAAAAGCTATAGCCTAAGGTGAGGTTCTTTAATTGGCTTTTATTGCATCGTAGGGTGCTTATTGGTGAGCAACTTATGAAGCGTGGTTTTCATGGCCCTTTTAGATGTGAAATGTGTGAAGAGAATGTAGAAAATATCAACCATATTTTTATTGAGTGTACTTTAGCCTCCGAGCTATGGAGGAGAATGGCCACTTTACTTGGCTTACAGTGGTCCAATTTTTTTACTTTTGAACAACTTTGGAGGGATTGGCCTAATCAAGAGGGTGTTGATCATTTTATTAGGCGAGTAGTTTGGATGGGTTCTACCATTCTTCTTTGGAATATTTGGAATGAAAGGAACAACCAAATTTTTATTCAAGATAGGAAGGATATTCACTATATTTGGCAAAAGACCATAGCCAACTTAGTTGAATCAATCCATCATCTCCTTAATCACCCCCAAAAATCCCACCAAATATGGGATCAAGTGATGCAAAGATTGAATATTAAACCTTCTAAGGGCAACCATCTTAAAGGGAATGTGAGTATTAGTAAATTGGATAGGAATAGAAATTGGCAACCTCCTCCTAAGGATTTTGGAAAATTCAATACTGATGGAGCCTCTAGAGGGAACCTTGGAAAAGCCAGTGTGGGAGGAATTGGTAGACTTTCAGATGGCTCCCTGGTTTTTACTTTTGCTAAGAATTTGGGTATTCTTTCCAATAACCTTGCTGAGGGGTATGGTATCCTCATAGGCCTTTAGGAGGCTACTAATGTTGGATGGGAAAAGGTGTTGGTTGAGTCTGACTCTCAATTTATGATTAATCTCTTGAAGAATCCTTCTAAGAATCATAAGGTAGATTGGAGAATTAAAAGAATTATTGAGAAGATTCAGTTAATCTAGATGGGATTTTTGAAAGTTGGTTACAATCATGTGGTCAGAGATCAAAACAAGAGTGCTGATGTTTTAGCTAATTGGGATTTGGACAAAGGTGATCTTACTTGTTATGGCTACCCTCCTATATGGTGGGCTTCTCAAATTAGGGAAGCTCTTATTTCTATCATTTCTTTGGATGGCTCTAGTTCTTAAGGTACCTAGTTTCTTCTTGTTTTTTTTTTTGCTTCTCTTTGGTTCATTTAGTTTTTTTTTAGTTCCCTAGCTCATTCTATTATTTATTTTGTTTCCTCTGTTGATTCTTGCCTTAATAGTCTTCTGGTTTAGATAGGTCTTAGTTTTGTTCCTTTTTTATTTCTTTTTTCCTTTTTGTTTTTTTTAGTTTTTTAAGGTGGGTGGGTTTTTTTATTTTGTTTTGTTTTTGTGTTCTTTGTGTTGTTTTTTGTTGTTCTTGTGTTTCTGTTGTTTTGTTTTTTTTATGTTTTTTGTTATTGTGCTTGTGTTTTTTTTTCGTTCTTGTTCTTGGGTTTCTCTTTGTTTATGTTATTTCGTGTTTTTATGGGTGAGTGTTTTCTATATTTTTTGTTTTTTTTTATTGTCTGTTGTTGGTTGTTTTTTATTTTTATTTTTGTTTTATTTTTTAATTTTTTAGGTTTTGGTTGTGTTTATTTTTCTTGTTTTTTTTTTTGGGTTGTCTTTGTAGTGTTCTGTTGTTTTTGTCTTGTTTGTGTTTTGTTATGTGTTTCTTGTGTTTTTCTATGTGGTTTGTGTTGTGGTTTATTTTATCTTATTGTGCGTGTTTGGTTGTGCTTTTGTTTTTGACACAATTAAGGAGCATGTTTTTTATTTTATTTTATTATTTTTGTTGTTATTTTCTTATTTTTAATTGGGTTTGTGTGTTTGTTTGCTCCTTGAGTGTGTCAAAGGTGGTAGGCCAGGTCCGAGTCCTGGGTGTTTTTTGCGGAATGGATACCCCTGCCTCCTTGGGTCTTACCCGAAAGTGGCATCCCTTTTGGGATGTTTTCCACCAAAAAAAAAAAAAAAAACGTCTTTAACCTTGTTAGTTCATTAACAAAAAAATATAGAGTAATAAAATTCATGAACCACTTAAATCCCATAACTCAATAAATATAAAATTATTAACACAAATAAATACTACCCTAACTAAATAAAACTATTATATAAAATATAATTCCATTATAAAAATATCTAAAAATTGTCCCGAGTGGATAACACAATAGTTCGAGCTTTGACTCTTCTTCGAGAGGTCCAAGGTTCAAACCACTATGGTGTGTGGTGGTTGTGTGTTATTGATAAACATGACTCTTACTAGTGGTCATAGTTGAGATGACACTGATCTACCTAAACATAGCTCGTAGGATTTTATCATACTAACTAAATAAAAAGATAAAATATCTACAAATTGAAAATAAAAAATTATCCCTTATTAAAAAATAATAAAACCCACTACTAAACACTAGTACTTATCCTCAATTTGTAAAGGATACCATATAAAAGCAACCAAAAATGCATTATCATTAGATAAAGTGTGATTAACAAGGATCTAAGCTCAAAAAATGTCTTTGGAACACCTTTTTTTTTTACTTGTGGAAAAAATCCCAAAAGGGATGCCACTTTTGGGTAAGACCCAAGGAGGCAGGGGTATCCATTCCGCAAAAAACACCTAAAACTCGAACCTAGCCTACCACCTTTGACATACTCAATGAGTAAACAAACACACAAAACCAATTTAAAAATAAGTAAATAACAACAAAAATAATAAAATAAAATAAAAAACATGCTCCTTGAGTGTGTCAAAAACAAAAGCACAACCAAACACACACAATAAGATAAAAGAAAGCACAACACGAACCACATAGAAAAACACAAGAACCACATAACAAAACACAAACAAGACAAAAACAACATAACACTACAAAGACATAACCCAAAAAAAATAAAAATAAATAAACACAACCAAAACCTATAAAAATAAAATAAAATAAAAATAAAAAACAACCAACAACATACAATAAAAAAAAACAAAAAACATAGAAAACACTCACACATAAAAACACGAATTAACACAAACAAAGAGAAACCCAAGAACAAGAACGAAAAAAACACAACAATGATAAACATAAAAAAAAAAACACAAAACAACAAAAACACAAGAACAACAAAAAACAACACAAAGAACACAAAAACAAAACAAAAGAACCCACCCACCTTAAAAAACTAAACAAAAAAACAAAAAAAAAAATTGAACATAACAATGACCTATCTAAACCAGAAAACTATTGAGATAAGAATCAACAGAGGAAACAAAATAAAGAATAGAATGAGCTAGAGAACTAAAAAAAACTGAATGAACCAAAGAGAAGCAAAAAAAAGAAAACAAGAAGAAACTAGGTACCTTTAGAACTGGAGCCATCCAAAGAAATGATAGAAAGAAGAGCTTCCCTAATTTGAGAAGCCCACCATCTAGGAGGGTGGCCATAACAAGTAAGATCACCTTTGTCCAAAGCCCAATTAGCTAAAGCATCATCACTCTTTTTTGATCTTTGACCACAGGATTGTAATAAACTTTCAAAAATCCCATCTGGATTAATTGAATCTTCTCAATAATTATTTTTATTCTCCAATCCACCTTATGATTCTTAGAAGGAGTCTTCAAGAGATTAATCATAAGTTGAGAGTTAGAATCAACTAACACCTTTTCCCATCCAACCTTAGTAGCCTCCTGAAGGCCTCTGAGGATACCATACCCCTCAACAAGGTTATTGGAAAGAATACCCAAATTCTTAGCAAAAGTAAAAACCAGGGAGCCATATGAAAGTCTACCAATTCCTCCCACACTGGATTTTCCAAGGTTCCCTCTAGAGGCTCCATCAGTATTGATTTTTCCAAAATCCTTAGGATGAGGTTGCCAATTTCTTGTCCTATCCATCTTACTAATACTCACATTCCCTTTAATTTGGTTGCCCTTAGAATATTTAATCTTCAATATTTGCATCACTTGATCCCATATTTGGTGGGAGTTTTGGGGGTGATTAAGGAGTTGATGGACTGATTCAACTAAGTTAGCTATGGTATTTTGCCAAATATAGTGAATATCCTTCCTATCTTGATTAAAAATTTGGATGTTCCTTTCATTCCAAATATTCCAAAGAAGAATGGTAGAACCCATCCAAAATAACTGCCTAATAAAATGATCAACACCCTCTTTATTAGGCCAATCCCTCCAAAGTTGTTCAAAAGTAAAACAATTGGACCACTATAAGCCAAGTAAAGTGGCCATTCTCCTCCATAGCTCAAAGGCTAAAGTACACTCAATAAAAATATGGTTGAGATTTTCTACATTCTCTTCACACATTTCACATCTAAAAGGACCATGAAAACCACGCTTCATAAGTTGCTCACCAGTAAGCACCCTACGATGCAATAAAAGCCAATTAAAGAACCTCACCTTAGGCCAGAGATTTTGAGCCCACAATCTAGAAAATATGTCAGAAGGATGGTTGGGATTATTATGGCATAAGGTCAAATAACCTTGAGCAACTAAATACTCACCCTTCTTAGTGTTGTTCCATCCAAAACAATATTTTTCATGGGACCAAGAGAGGGATCTCATATGAAGGATGCCTTGGATATCTTGTCTTTGCCTTTCTGGGATTTGAATAGGCCAATCCTCAATAGGGATCCAATATCTATCAACCTTTGAATTACCAGTATGGTACCAACATTAATTAGCCACCTTTATCCAATTAGCTCGATTAAGCTCCTCCATCCAAGGCCTCCAATTGGGAAACTGAGTTATCAAAGGATTGTGACCATCCCAAGAATTTGTCCAAAAATTTGCCTGTTGACCATTATGAATGATCCAAAATAAGTTTTTCTTTATAAAATCCTCACCAGTCTTAAGAACTGCTAAAATGGGAGAACCTTTGGTAGGAAGTTGATAGCGAACAAGGTCTTCAAGACTTTTGTTCTTAGCATATCTAGCATGAATATTATTGGCCCAAATAGCATTGGGATTATGCAACATCCTCCAATATAATTTAGCAACTAGATATTTGTTGTTATTAATAGAAGACCGGAATCCTAACCCCCCTTCACTCTTAGGAAGACATAAAGTATCCCATTTCACCAAGGCCCATTTTCTTTTCTCCTTAGTACCACTCCAAAGGAAACTATGATTGATTTGATCCAATTCTCGAATAACAACCTTTGGGATATTCAAAATGAAATAAACATAAATAGGAATAGCTTGAAGGACTGATTTTACCAAGGTGATTCTACCCCCAGAAGAAAGCCACCTGTTGGTCCACTTTCCAATTTTCTTCTTGACTTTATCCAACAACCAATTCCAATATTTATTTTTCTGCCTTTGAATATTTATGGGAATACCTAAATAAGTGATTGGAAGGTAGGTATTCTTATATATGAATTTATCCAAGACCATGGATTCTTGTCTAGTAGAGTAGTGAAAGAAAATAACTTTAGATTTGTCTTCATTGATCAACTGCCTAGTAGCCTTAGAAAAATAGCTAATGATTTGCTTAATATTAAAAGCTTCCTTAACTGTAACTTTACCTAAAATAGTAGAGTCATCCACAAATTGAAGATGAAAGATAGGTCTAGTTCCATGAGAAATGGTAACTCCCTAAAGGGTTTTGTTTTCCCTATTTTTGGTTATATTCCTACCCAATCATTCAACAATAATGATGAATAAATAAGGGGATAGTGGGTCACCTTGCCTAATACCTCTAGAAGCTGGGAATGACTGAGAAGGCCTGCCATTGATAAGAACTAAGTAGGAAACTAAAGAGATACATCCCATAATCCAATCCATCCAATCCTTAGAGAAACCAAATTGCCTCAAAACTTTTATAAGGAAGTGCCAATCCACTCTGTCATAAGCTTTGGATAAGTCTAACTAAATGAATATGGAAGGAGATTTTTGCATATCCATGGAATGGATGGCTTCCTAAGCAAGAACTATATCATATACTATTTGACGTCCTTCCACATAACCCCCTTTCTCCAGGGAAATAATCTTATGCAAAAGAGGCTTCAACCTTTCTACCATAATTTTAGTAATGATTTTGAGAAGAACATTACATAAAGCAATAGGTCTAAAAGTTGAGATATGATCAACCTCTTGAGCTTTTGGAACAAGAGTAATATAAGTTTTATTGATAACCTTCAAAATTTCTTTGGCTTTCCTGGATTCTTCCACCACCTCTAATAAATCAACATGAAGGATATCCCAGAACTCTTGGTAGAACTCAATGGAAAAACCATCAGGACCTAGGGTTTTCCCTTTTTGCATTTTAAAAACTACTTGTTGAAGCTCATTGATAGCAACAGGAGCAGTCAAAATAGAGTTCTCCTTAGAAGTGATAAGAGAAGGGATTTCTTGAAGAACATTTTGTTGTGAAGCTAAGTCAAGAGGAGTAGCAACAAAAAGATTAGAAAAGTAATCAACAACAATAGAGTTCATGCCATCCCAAGTATAAACAACATCTCCAAAATCTAATTTTAAGGAAGAAATAAAGTTGTGAGATCTTCAAGCTAGAAGAGATTTCTAGAAGAAATTTGTGTTTCGATCTCCTTCTTTGAGCCATTGAATTCTAGATTTTTGCTTCCATAATATTTCTTCTCTTTTTTCCCATTCCTCTAATTGTGTTGTGAGTTTAATTTCATCTGCACTTATCTTCTTTGTGAGGCAATTTAAATGGATTTTCTTATTCAAAATTTCAATATGAGCAATAACTTCATGTTTCTTTTTATGAACATCCCTAAAATATTTCTAGTTCCAAGTCTTGATTTTGGATTTAATGTATTGCAATCTTTTGGAAAAACATAACTGTAGACACCAAAATAGCACCAATATGATTATGTGACTACAAACACTGATCGCTTTGACACACATAGCCCCCAGGGCAGCCCTCAGAGGTCAAAAAGTGGTCCTAACCACTTTTACAGCAATTTTGGAAGGTCAGAAAGCAATTTGGCACCTTCAGACACTCTGCTCCAAATCTGTCCCACCCTGGGACGAATTCAAAATGGGATTCGCCCCACACGAGGACAAATTCTGAATTCGTTCCTGGGTAGGGCGAATTCCAGGTTCAACGGGAAAAAAGAGAAATTACACCAAATGGCAGCCAAGGATAGTCAATTAATGCCTCTTGCCTTGCATGCACGTGTAGGTGGGCAGATTGGACGTTAGAGGACTGTCACAAGGGCAGTCATGGAAGCCCAAGTCAAGGATGACTTTCCTCCCTCATGGGAAGGAATGACTGCCACATGATGCTTATGCATGCCCCTCCAAAGAGACCCCCTGGGTCTATAAAATGGTGAACTTTCTCACCCAAAAGAAGACAGATTGGAAGCATTTTTAAGCAACGAAGTGCTGCCAAATTGATACTACGCTTTACCTTTGATTCACCTCTTCCACATCATTGATCTCTTTCGCAAGAGAGGTCATTAGGTGGTTATTGGAAGTGTGAATCCGGATCCAAAACCCGAAACTTGACCACATCGATCTACCAATTCATCGACAATGCATTACAAGAGATTTTGGGCCCATCCCAAGTGGATTGGTGCCGAAATCAGGTTCCAACGATGGGCAACCTGCCCGGGCGCCCCGCACTGCTACGAGCCTAATCTTCTTTTTTTTAAGAACGATTGGGAATTCGTTGCAGATTTTTATTTTTGTCATTTGTTTATTTTGCATTCCATCTTATGCTGCTTAAATATCTTGTAATTCTTATTTCTTAATGCTTTGATCAAATTTTATCATGTTTTATCGCTTTTGTTGTCCTCACTAACTTGCAGGTATCAGTGTCAAATTCCCATGCATGGAAACCAAATTGGGGAAATCCGACCATCTGGGTCTTCCCAAAATGTCTCCAATTAGCTAACCCCAAGTTTGCAGGTCGTTTGGATATCCCTAGACACAACATTTGGGGCAGTATCACTTTGGCACTTTGTTGTAGGTGAATTCGTCTTACCCCGGGATGAATTATAGTAGAATTCTTCTTAAATGAGGCTCCTATTGAAGAGGATCAACCTCTGACTATAGGGCTACCTGATGATGCAGTCTTCCATGTCCCAGGGTCAAATCTTCCTTTTTAGCCCTGTGAGTCTAATCTTCTTTTTTAGGAATGATTGGAGATTTGTGGCAGATTGTCCCTTTTGTCATTTTTTTACTTAGCATTCCATATTATGCTGCTTAAATAGCTTATAATTCTGATTTCATAATGCTTTGATCAAATCTTATCATGTTTTGTCGCTTTTGTTGTCCTCACTAACTTGTAGGTAGCAACGTCAAATTCCCATTGATGGAGGTCAAATTGGGGAAATCTGACCATCTGGGTCTTCCCAAAATGCCCCCAATTAGCTAACCCCTAAGTTTGCAGGTAGTTTGGAGCTCCCAAGACATGAAATTTGAGCAGTATCACTTCGGCATTTTGTCGCAGGCGAATTCGTCCTACCCCGGGACGAATTGCAGTCGAATTCGTCGCACCCAGGAGCAAATTCGAATTGGCGGTGAATTTTTGGACTGTTTTTATGGCAATGGCCTTTTGGTAATGTTCCCTGGTTCCTGTCAAATTTGCAGGTTGTTTAGAATCGGTTTATTTATCGTTGTAATCAATATTTTGCATTCATCTTCCATTGTTTTTAGAGAACAAATGTTTCATATTTGCAACAGGTGCTACTAACAATTTTGTTGTTTCTTTGAATGCAGGAGGAGCAGCAAGGATCAAAGATTCATTCACATCAGCGGTGGCAAAACTTTGGCCCGCCCATTTTACATGTGAGCACGCAGAAGAGAGATGACTTTCCATGGATGTGACCAAGAGACAAGTTTGATGCTCTTCTCCCCTAAAAAAGGAGGAAGCGAATTGTAACCGAATTTGAAATACATCAATAAAAGAAGAGGGTTGTTTCGTTCCATTTGGGTTCCAATTTGTCTATGCTTTCTCCATTTTATGCATTTCTAGTTTGTAGCATCAAGTTTAGTTTCGTTCTAGCATCATATTTGGAGTTTTCCCTTTTTGTTTTTAGAATCTCGTGCTTTCAGTGGCGATCATGGTGGGACTCTGTCCCCTGATTTTTTTAAGATCAAGAAGATGATCAAAAATTTGTGTTTTTGTGCTTATAGGTACCGTTTTTTGAACTTTGAATGTTATTTGTTCTTGCCTGTGGCAAATACATTACTAGAATTCATCTGACCCTGAGACAAATTAGAATTCGTCTCAGACTAGGACGAATTCTATTCTGGTATTCGTCTCACCCAGAGACAAAGTTTTGTCTGTGCAATTTCAGAGCCAAGAATTAGAAACATCCTTTTGGGCAGAGAAGAGGTAGGGGTTTCTAACAAGCTTCTGTCAAATTTTTATTTTCTATTTTTTGATTTTTAGTTTTTGTATGGCTTAGGGAAAGTTTCCTTTTTGTTTGCCTATTTCATTTTTTGCAAATTAAAATGAAATCCACACACATCACGTGGCATTGTTAAACCAAGGAGCTGGTCGCAAGACCCCAACCCTTGATCAAGACCAATGGTGGGTTCATCACAACCTTGGCTTGAATTTTGCATTCATTTACCCCGATTGTCACTGTTGCTTGACGTAAATCCTGATGAAAGCTGACCGAGTGTTGCTGGGGTGATTCCCAGCGTGCGAGGATAAGTCTTCTATGGTATGTGTCATAAACAGGAAAATCCCCATTTTGTACCGCCTACGTTCCACGTACCATCTGCTCTCATGTACCTATAGTTTCCCTCTCATAAGGACGGGTATATAGTGTAGACACCAAAACAGCACCAATCCGATTATGTGACAACAAGCACTGATCAAACTAACACACAGCCCCCAGGGCAGCCCTCAGAGGTTAAATAGTGGTTCTAACCACTCACACGATGAGTTTTGCAAGTCAGAAATCAATTTGGCATCTTTTAGACAGTCAGCTTCTTATTCGTCCCACCCAGGGACGAGTGCGGTTTATACTCGTCCTACCCGGGGACGAGTGCGGATTTATACTCGTCTCACCCAGAGACGATTACCAGCGCTCGCTTCGGGGTGGGACGAATGTCAGGTTTGACCGGAAAAAAGTCAAATCTCGGCATGTAACAACTCAGAACTGCCACTTAGCTTTTCCTGCATGACATAGGAGTGCGAGTGAGTTCTTTTGACAACTCATATCTGCCAATTGACGTTCCCTTCATTGCATGGGAATAAGAGTGAGCTTTTTAAGACAACTCGGATTTGCCACTTAGCTATCCCTTCATTGCATGGGAGTGCAAGTGAGCTTTTCTAAAACACACAAAGACATGCACGAGAGGCAGTTAAGAATCCCTTGATCAAGAAGAAGTCTTTCTTTCAGGCAAAAAGCATTCATGCAAAGAAACACTTTTGCATGTTAATTCAAAGAGACCCCTTGGGTCTATAAAATGGTGAGTTTCCTCACCCAAAAGATATACAGAGAAGGAGCATTTTGAGCGACGAAGTGTTGCTAATTCATTTACTTGCGATTTGTGTTTTCAACATCCATAATCTCTTAATCGAAAGAGAGGTTATTGGGTGACTTTTGAAGGCACGAATCAAGAACCAACACCGATTTTTTGACCACAATATTCTACCAATTTGTCGACAACACATCACATCAGGTTTCGGACCCATCCTAAGCGGATTGGTGTCGAAGCAAAGTTTCACCCGTGGGTGGTTTGCCTTCGGGCACCCCCGCTTTATTTCTTTTATAGTATTTAGCTAGTTTCATGTTTATGCTTTTGTCAAGTTTTCATTTCATTTAGATTCATTTTAACCATCGTTAGATTCATCTTTTATTTTTCATACACAGGTGCTACTGATTCTTTGTTTGTTTCTTTGAACGCAGATTTGCAGCATTAGAGGAGCAGCGAGGAATCTACCTTTACCAACGCAAGCGGCGACGACGTTTTGGTTCGCCCATCTTATATGTGGGCACGCGGAAGAAGGAATTCTGAAACAAGTTGTAAAAGAGCAACATTTAACGCTCCTATCCCCTAAAAAGGAAGGAGACGCATTGTAACACGAATTTGCAAAGCATATCAATAAAAGGGCCGATTTTTATATTGCTTTAATATCTTGTGTTCATGTTCTTCCTTTTTACGCATTTTCAATAACATAGGGTTTAAGCGTTATTTTAGTTTCATTTACATTGCAATTTTAGTTTATCCTTTTTGTTTTCGAAATCTCGTGTTTTCAATGGCGATCACGGTGGGACCTCTGTCCTCTATTTTTTTTTAGGTTAAATTACTGATCTAAAATTGCTTGTTTTTTTACAGGTACCTATTTTTCAACATCGGACTGTTATTCGTCTCTGCAAGTGACGATTACAAAATTGGTATTCGTTTCACCCGGGACGAATAAACTATTCGTTTCACCCTGTGACGATTACGGTTCTGATATTCGCCTCACCCAGGGACGAGTATAATTCTGTGCAATTTTTAGAGCAAATCAGAAACTTCCGATTAGGCAGAGAAGAGGTAGGGGTTTTTATAGCTTCTGTCAAATTTTTGTTTTTCTGTTTTTTGGTTTTCGGTTTGTATGGCTTAGGGAAAGATTTCTTTTTCGTTTGCCTGTTTCAATTTTGCAAAATTAAAATGAACCCCACACATCACGTGGTATTTTAAACCAAGGCGTTGGTCGTAAAACCCCAACCCTTGAGCAAGACCAAAGGTGGATTCCATTATCACTTTGGCTTGAGATATTGCATCCATTACCTCGATCGCGACTGTTGCTAGACGTAAATCCTGATGAAAGCTGACCGAGTGTAGCTTGGGGTGATTCCCAACACGCGAGGATAAGTCTTCTATGGTAGGTGTCATAAACAGAGCGATTCCCCTTCCGTACCGCCTATGTTCCACGTATCATCTGCTCTCACGTACCTATAGTCTCCCTCACGTAAGGGCGGGTATATAGAGAGGTTGGTATATCGGTCCGGCAATGGTATATTGAAGGGGCGACCATTTTGGGAGTCATAAGAGCCTTCATAATTGCATTTAAACGTTTCACAAAAATTTTCAAAAACAAAAAAAACAACAAAAACACACTAAACCAGATTTAGGGCACACTATTAATCTTTAAAAGAGATAATCATTGCTTGTGTGTGTGTATGCTATTTTCTGTTTAGACAAAAAAAAAATCATAAAAAGAAAATCATAAAAAGAATTTTTGCATTTTTAGGTTAGCATTACCATGGTGAATACTCGTAGCCAAGCCCAATCACGGGCAGAAGCTGCAGAAAATGCACCAAGAGAGACAAATCGTCTCCGATATAGCCTTGAAGACTTGGTCATCCCGCCTCGACGGCAGGGTACACCAGTTAGTTCACACCATGCAGAACATGGCTCTAGAGGCCCCTCCTTGAGGGGCACTCCAACCCATACAGTTATAGAACATGGTTCTAGAGGCCCCTCCTTGAGGGGCTCTCCAAGTCAGGCCTTCAATAGACGAGAATTTAGAACCCCTTCCCTAAGGGAAACTCATGAGCAACAAGAATCTTTTCAAGAAAATAACCTATATATACCACCTGGTCTAAGCACGAGGCCTCCTTTGGAAGTTCATTTTGGATGGCCTAGTGATGAAGCATTGTGTATTGCTATGGAACAACAAAGGGTCCAAAAGGAAGAACCATATGATTTTGTGGTTCCTAATTTACCCCCAATTAATGTCGGACATAGTAGACCATATCCAGAACATCAGGTTCTCCCTACAGGGCAAGACAATTCTGCCCGCACTTTTTATGCATATCATAGAGAGAGAGAGGAAGATCACTACATTCCTCAAGAACAATATCCAGTGCCAAAACGATGCACGTCTGCACCTGCTTTATATCCAGATCGCTTATTGAGACCAGAGTTTCAAGTTAATGCGGCCAACCTCGACAGAGGGAAGCAACATATAGGGGTCTCAGAGCACCATGATCGAAACAGATATGTAGGAGAGACATCTAGGCCTATTAAACAAGAGACAACAGAACAAAATGACTTGGCATTTGCACAACTAGCCGCCCGCCAAGCACAAATCACGCGGCTTAGGCAAGAACAACGGGAATTAGAACATTTGTGTCGCCTTGATCAAGAGCGCATTCAGCGTCAGACAGCTGAATTGTTTCACAACCATGCGCCTGAGAGGGCCCCAGTCCCTCGCGCACAACAATCTGAGATGTATGTGAGGCACAACCCCTTAGTGCGAGACAGGTCTCCATGACTTCAGCAAGCACTGCCTCCAAGACCTCTTAGACCTGAGCGGGAGGCCATTCCCCGCAACCATGATGGGCATCCTCCGCGGGCACCCGTCCATGTTTACGGGCCTAGGCCAAACACTCCTCAAGAAGATTATGAGGATTATTACCAAGAAGAAGAGCGGGCTGAAATGCCCTATCAAGGGAGAAGGGATGCTACCCATTTATCCATTCAAAGGCCTCAAGTTCCCCGCAACCCACAGCGGGAACAAACCAAGGAGGAGGAAATTATATCCTCCGATGCCTACAAAGTGTTGTTAGAACGCTTGGAGACTATGGAACTCAAGACTGGTGGGCCTCAAAAGCCTACCTTACGCCAACTCCGTAGTCATCCGATGCATCCATCAGTGCCAACACCTCCATACCCCGAACATTTCAAGTTGCCCCAGTTGGCACTCTTTAAAGGGGATGAGGATGCTCAAGAGCATGTGACGCGATTTTTGAGCCAATGCTTTGGTATACAAGACAATGATGCATTGCTATTGAGAACATTCATAACCACATTCGCAGGATCTGCCTCGGATTGGTTTACCCATCTACCGAAGCATAGCATCTACAACTTGGATCAACTAGTGGACGCGTTCCTAGAACGTTTTGCTTTCAATACAAAGAAAAAGGCGTCACTCAGTGATCTAGCTAGCCTCAAACAGTATGAGGAGGAGTCTATGGTAGCATATGGGAATCGGTGGAGGACGGTGCTTTCAAAGTTGTCCTACCTCCCTCCTATGTCCGACCTAACTCAAATGTTCGCAAAGAGCTATTTGCGATCGATCTCTGTGCTATTGCAGCTGCAGCAATACGCCACTTTAGAAGAAGCTCTGGCGCAAGCTAGACGTATCGAAGAGATCAAGATACGAGGATGGCAAAATTGCCAAGCCTAAGAAAAAGAGTGGAACAAGAGCACCAAAACAGGGAATACGCAACGAAAACCCGTCGCGGTCAATCAAGTTGCTATTAATGCCCCTACGCCTGCCCAAGCAACACGGCCTTCAAAGGCTAATTATCAGGCGGTGCCTCACAATAATTATGAGAAAGATAACAAGAAGCAGGATCAAAATCAGCAGCGTCGCCCTAAGCGACAATTTACACCATACACTGAGTCTAGGGATTCCTTGTTTGACCGTTTGTCAGTGGCAAACTTGATTAATCTGCCAGATATTCCAACAATTGATCCTAATGCGCCAAAGCCTAAGGGCTACTAGAGAGGATATTTTCTGTAGATTCCATAGAAGGAAAGGGCATGACCTTAATGTCTGTTGGACGTTTAAAGGTTTAGTGCAAGATCTCATTGATAATCACACATTGGTAGTGGATAACCCCATCGCACCCAACAACCAACAAATGGGTGTTTTCAAAGATCCTTTACCCACACATGATGCACAAACAAAACCTTTGCATGTCAACGAAGTGCAACAGAGTTGCCCCATGGAGGGGTATGTTGGAATGATTAGCATTGTGACAAGAAACAAGAGACACCCGGGAGTTGTCCCCACGACGACCACTAGGGAAGCTTCATCCACGTCACAACATCAACCAAATCCTACACAGTTGCCCCCACCTAGACCGGTGGCCACGATTCGAACTAGACTTACTCAAAGTCTACGGACCACATCGGCTAGGCTCTCCATTTATGAGCTTATTCAACAATCGGCGCCCCATCGGGAAGCTCTTATGGAGATATTAAAGGCAATTGAATTGCAACCCCACGAAGCGGATTCGTTCAACAATTTTGTGGGGCATGTCAAACGAGTGTCTTGAACCGAGTCATTACCTTCAAGGAAGATGAGCTAAAAATGGTGACTGGAGATGTAGCGGATCCACCCCTACATGTTATTGCGTGGGTCAATGGGACTCCATACAAACGATTGTTTATAGACACTGGTTCGTCCAGTAACCTTATTACAATCGTTGCATTGAAACATTTGAAATTGCCAGCCTCTCACATTACCCCTTCCACTTATACCCTTCGAGCATTTAATGATGCGATATGCTCGATAGTTGGCACAATTGTCCTGCCCATACAAGTGGGACAAAAGACCATTCATACGTTGTGCCACATTTTAGAAGGTGAGATGGCTTACAATATCTTGCTTGGGCGGCCTTGGATCCGAGATATGAAGTGTGTCCCTTCAATTGCTCATCAATGTTTGAAGTATACATTTGAAGGACAAGTGCACGTGGTCCCCGTAGATTTGGAACCTTTTAAGTATTGCAACTCAGTGCAAATCATGCCGCAGTCGACCCTTCCTTCAACGCATGTGGATTTCCAGTTAAATCCATCTAAACGGGGTCCGACTAAGCAAGAATCTCCATCACCAAGTCAATCAAATTCTCAGGCGGGATCATCTTCTTCATCCAGTCCTCCAACAATGACGCCACCTACGGTGGCCACACCAACGGACAAAGGAAAGAAGCCCCTGGAAGCGGAACCACCTTTAGTCTCCAACATCTCTACAGAAGAGACGCCTAATAGAATGGAAGTTGAGACGCCTAGTTCACCCCACATGGAGTGGACTCAAGGAGAACTCCCATTCGCTTCCCCTCAATCGCCAACGATTACTTTTGAGATGTCTAACACGGGCATGGGGGAGTACATAGTGCGCAATGTTGTTGCAACGCCCACACTTCAATCTATGCAAGACATGGGAAGACCTCGACTCCCCATAGGCTCCGTGGTTCCTTTAGGCTACCCACCTAATCAGACAAACTTTATTTTTGGGGGCCTGGATCATGGTGTTGAACCTTCCCAAAAAGAAGAGGAAGATGAAGATCCCTTTGTGGAAGATGTCAACTATCTGGCTAACCCAGACTTCGCATTACGATATCTTAGCCAATGCAATTGGCATGGATACGGGTTAGGCCGGTATGAACAAGGAATGCGTGTTTTGTGTCAACCAAGATACCAAATGCCTTATGACAAGTCGGGAGTAGGGTTTAATCACCCTTTGCCCCTCGACATCTTGGTCGAAAACATGCAAGGCCTAGGGATAGGCAACAAGGATGGGTTGGCATCAGATCCATATGTCAATCCAAATACAACTTATACATTGGGGGATTATTTCCCATTACAAACAAATAACCTTGTTGACCTCAACAACCCTTTCCCTATGGCTGAACAAGGAGAAACCTCATGGACTCACCCACAAGGGGAAGATGGACAAGACCACGAAGGGTCTTCGAAGATGAGTCAGAGTACGATCATTCGCACGAATATCCAATGAATGACGATCAGGAAGACTTCTTGATGATGTTCCCATTGAATGATCCTAGTGAGCATAGGCTACCTCAACAACAACAAAATCCTTTGGACATAGATGACATGTTTGAACACTTACACATAGATCCAAGACCTAGGAGGCATTTCAACCTGGCGCAGTTATAGCAATTACTGCACCCGCCACTCCAGGCATACAGCGAGCATCTTTCGCCTGGAGACCCTATCAAACCATCGGTACCTAGGGCAGACCCTATTTGCAGGTCCGCGCATAGGGCTGATCCCTTTGTGCCAGTGCCTACGAGCCGGATCCAAAGCACCAAGAACATCTAGAATGTCGAGTTGTCACATTTGCGGTAATGGAGATTACAATCATTTCATCAACATGGTCTCCATTGACTTGACCGCCCCCATCCATGATCCAGCCAATCCAACATGATTATTGCATCTAGACATAGAAGCTATCGATTGGGATCGCGTTGACACACCACCATCTCCATCAGAGTATTGGCCTTGCGGTGGGATGTTTCATTTCACTCTAGGACAGACTCAGGATGTCTTCCATGCTGAAGAGGAACTTGACGTTCCTAATGATGATCTTAATTCAGCAAACGATATCCATCTGATCCCAATTCCACACCAGTTGGAAGACGGATCCCATATGTCGATTGAAGCAACGAGCGATGTAGACATCGGCACGGATCCAATGAATCCACGGATTCTCAAGGCTGGGGTAAGTCTTTCCCCCGAAGAGCGAGCCGATTATGTTGCCCTTCTTAAGGAAAAGAAGGAGGTTTTTGCATGGTCATACAAGGATATGTCGGGACTAGACCCACAGCTAGTCACGCACAATTTAACGCTTGATCCGACAATCAAGCCAGTCAAGCAAAAACTACGCAAGATGCATCCAACAGTGGCCTTAATGGTAAAATATGAGTTACAAAAGTTGTTGGATGCCCAGTTTGTCATCTGTGTGGATTATCCGCCATGGTTGTCTAACATGGTTCCTGTCAAGAAGCCCGACGGGAGGATTCGCATATGCACTGATTTTTGAGATCTTAACAAAGCGAGTCCTAAGGATGATTTTCCCTTGTCGAGCATCGACGCGTTGGTAGACGCTACAGTGGGCCACGAAATGCTTTCCCTTATGGATGGTTTCTCGGGATACAATCAGATTCGTATCAATCCCGAGGACCAACTAAAAATGGCATTCACAATGCCTTGGGGGACATTTTGCTATAAGGTCATGCCTTTTGGCCTTAAAAATGTCGGAGCCACCTACCAACGTGCCATGACGTACATCTTTCATGATTACATGCACAAAACTTTGGAAGATTACATGGATGATTTGTTGGCCAAATCTCTTTTGCGCCCGGATCACATCGGTGACTTGAGCAAGGTCCTTGATCGCCTCATTGAGCATAAAGTCGGACTAAACCCCAAGAAGTGCGTCTTTGGCGTCACCTCTGGAAAGCTCTTGGGTTTCATAGTCTCCAAACGAGGAATTGAGGTTGATCCAAACAAAGTCAAGGCAATCCTTGAAATGCGTCCCCCAACCACCATCAAGCGGCTCAGGAGTCTGCAGGGAAAGGTTGCGTCGATCAAGCGCTTCATAGCGCGGTTATCTGACAAATGCCGACCCATGAATAAATTATTGCATAAAGGGGTCACATTTCATTGGGATGACGAGTGCTAGTCAGCCTTTGATGACATTAAATAGTACTTGGCTTTATCGCCAGTATTGGCACCACCCGGACCAGGAGTGTCGTTCTATTTATACATCTCGGCCATCGAGGTGGCACTTGGGCGCCATGCTTGTCCCAGAAAAATGAACTTCATAGAGAACGAGGCTACATACTATCTTAGCCGCACCACTGGTCGATTATGAACTTAACTATGCATATGTTGAAAAGCTGCGCTGGCGGTGGTGTTTGCTACCAAAAAGCTACGCCACTACATGCTTAGTAATAAGACGTATGTTGTGTCTAAGGAGAATCCATTGCGATACATGATGAGTCGTACTTATCATAGTAGCCGCACGGCGAAATGGATCATGTTGTTGACGGAGTTTGACATAGAGTTCATTGGACAAAAATCTATAAAAGGTCAAGTCATCGCCGATCAACTAGGTGAGGCTCCTCTTGAAGACGATCAGCCTCTGAATTTTGAACTACACGATGATGGGGTCTTCCATGTTTCAGAGTCGCCAGATTACGATGAGCACGAGTCACGAGTGACATAACCCTATTCTTCGATGGTTCTAAATGTGAGCAAGGGGGTGGTGCGGGAATTGTATTCTTCACTCCGCAAGGTGCTCCAATGCCCTTGTCATTTAAATTAGACTTCCCGTGCACCAACAACAATGCGAGAATATGAAGCCTTGCTCATAGGTCTTCAGACAACAATCACCATGAACATTAAACGATTGAACATCTTTGGTGATTCGTTGTTAATTGTCAATCAAGTAAAGGGGATATACCAATGTAAATGTCCAGTTTTGCGGTCTTATAAAGTCCTTGTGGACAAATTCCTGGCACAACTTGAATGGTATGACATCGAGGCACTCCCTCGATCATCAAATCATTTTGCGGATACTATGGCCTCCTTGGGGTCACTCATCCCGTAAGACCCTTCCGGTGAAATGACAACCATTCGAGGTTAAAACATTATCGCAATCTACGATGGAGCGTGCAAGCTACGATCCGACGCCGAGGAATCCACATGATCCAGATTGAACCATCTCCGGATAAGTTCTCTCGAATTCGAGATTGTTTGATTCAAGCCAAGCTGGGGGTCCTTGTTCTCCCCGACCCCTCTTACTAGCAACACCACGTTGTTTTTACAAGTTCTTTCCTGCTCAGCTTTTGTTCGGGATAGACTTCAAGAGGGATTGGCCGTTCATACTATCGAGGTTTTCGATCAGCAAGATTGGTACACACCCATTCGGGATTACCTCAAGCTAGGTAATCTCCCACTTGGATTGACACAAGCCGTGAAAAGATCATTCAAACAGAAAGCGGCAAAGCATGTCTTGTTAGGAGACATTTTGTATCATCGAAATTATGAAGGAATTCTTCTTCGTTGTTTGGACCAACAAGAGTCCGCTTGGGCGATCACCCAAGCTCACGATGGTACATGTGGTGGCCACTTCAACGGTATGGCCATCGCAAAGTGCATTCTTCGCATGGGTTATTATTGGCCATCTTTAGAGCGAGATTGTTGTGCATATGTGAAGAAGTGCGTGAAGTGTCAGCACCATGCTAATTTGACACACGTACCTTCTTAGGCCTTGCAGCCGATTCAATCGGTTTGGCCTTTTTCGTAGTGGGGCTTTGATCTAATTGGAAAGATCTCCCCTACGTCGTCTGGTCATCACACGTTTATTTTAACGGCCATAGAGTACTTTACCAAATGGGTGGAAGCAATTCCGCTGACCACTACGACTGGAGCCCGCATTGCGGAGTTTATTTTGCATAACATCATATGTCATTTTGGTATTCCATCCAAAATAGTCTCGGATAATGGGACACCATTCAAGAATAAAGATGTGCGTGCTTTGACCACAAAGTACAAGATTCAGCATAGCTTTTCAACACCCTATTATCCGTAGGCAAATGGGCAAGCAGAGGCGTCAAACAAAATGCTAGTCGCCATTCTCAAAAAGATAGTTGCAGACAATCATAAAGACGGCACATTCAGATCCCGCTTGCCCTATGGGCTTATCGCACCAGCATTCGGACGCCCACTGGGGCAACTCCATTTTCGTTGGTGTATGGCTCCGAGGCAGTCATGCCTTTTGAGTTGGAAATTCCTTCCCTACGCATTTCAATGCAAGAGTTCATCGATGATGACACTGCGCGGTAGGCCCGGTTAGATCAACTGATGTTGCTCGATGAACGACGCGTTAATGCTCTCGAGCATTTACGTATCTATCAAGAGCGACTTAAGAAAGCATACAACATGAAAGTCCATCTTAGGGAATTTTAGGTTGGTGACTTAGTCTTAAAAGAGAACCAACGAGAATTCTAATTTGTCGTACCATCTAGAGGACAAGTTCACGACAAACTGGTTAGGTCCTTACATCATTGACAGTAAAATAGGACCCGAAACATACCGGCTTGCCTCTCTTGAAGGAATCAAGGAAACAGAACCCTTGAACATCATTCATTTGAGGTCATTCCACAGCTAGAGAGCCATAGTCCAACAAAAAGCTCCAAGGATTACCACAATCGCTTGGTCAACCCAAAAGCTCCAAGGATTACCACAATCGCTTGGTCAACCCAAAAAGCTCCAAGGATTATCACAATCGCTTGGTCAACCCAAAACGCTCCAAGGATTACCACAATCACTTGGTCAACCCTAAAAGCCCCAAAGGTATCTATAAACCCTTTGGTCAACACCAAAAGCTCCAAGCATTACCACAACTGCTTGGTCAACATAAATATTCAAAAATCAACAAAAACAACACAAAAATCAAAATCACAAAAACAATTGCATTTCAATTCCATGCATTCTCAAAAAAAACAAAATCACAAAAACAATTGCATTTCAATTCCATGCTCTCATTCTCAAAAAAAATCAAAATCACAAAAACAATTGCATTTCAATTCCATGCATTCTCATAAAAATCAAAATACAAAAATATAGGTTACATTAAGCATTGCATCCATACATTGCATACTTCGCTAGGTCATACAAGTCAAAAGCACCATAGGCTGTCATTATTTGGCAATTCCATCATTTCCACCTCAGATCCATTTTCATAAACGCATACATCCCGCATATCACCCTTTTATTTTAGCATCGTCAGTTGTAGTCTAATGTATATAGGGTTTCGTCATTCAGATGTCTTTAAATTTCTAGCCAATAACTGTACACAATTAAGCAGATTTTACACGGGAAAGTTTTACTTGGATCCCACCTTGGTACGTAGCATCCCAACACAAATTAACACACATAAAATAATTCCTAAGTTGTGTGAACGAAAGATGAAACCTGCACCGTAATCCCGGTTACCATAAGCGAAACGGCTATCTTGCTTATCCCCCTGTGCAATTGACCCTAGGAATGCTGAGAGTTGGCAAAAGGACAAGCATCCTCCCTACCCAATTCCCCATGAATCCCAAGTTCTCAAAAGTTGCAAAAACATCAAAAATTTGCAAAATGTCAAAACACTAAAATTTGACATCCTACAGTGCACACATCAAAAGGCACAAACAATAGTGATTCTCGTCACTCCATATTCAAATCCCTTGCTCAAAAAAAAAAAAAAAAAAAAACACAAAAAATAAACAGTGATTTTATCACTACAAAAGAGCAAGTATCCCAATACAATTGAAGAAAAGAAAGGAGTCGAACTTGAATCCCTGGAACTCTCGATATTTGACAGGTCATGAGGCAAGCTTCAGTACTGATTTTGGTTGATAGCCTATTTGTCACTAGCGGTAAACCTCCCGCATGACGATATATCTGTCACATTAACTTGTGTGCGAGATCAATGTTTGCATGTGGATGAGCTAGCTTATGGTATCCTAGATAACATCGCAGATAAATCTGACTAAATACAATAAAGGAGTTAGTGGAGCTAATTAGGTGATCCTCAGTACAGGTTCGGTTGAAAGCCCATCTGGCACTGGCGGTATCCTGATGAATAACACATAAATGAACTCAATTGCACACACAAGGATGTGAAATAACTTGGTTAAATTCAAGTCGGATTTATACCTTGTTCAAAAGTCTTGCGAGATAAATGTACAGTCTTGGCTAGTTAGTTAAAAATATCTGCATCTCAGAAAAGCTTAACTACATTTTCAAACAACCGATACATTTCATTCCATACATCACCATCAAAAAATAAACAAAATACAAAAACAAAGTTTCCACATGCACAAGCATTCCACAAAGTTATCCCATTACTATAGCAAGTCAATCCAATCTTGTACAGTCTATGGTGCATCGACAAATCATCAACAAATCATTTCATTCATTCCATATGCATACATCATACAAATTAGAATCATCGCATTCATAAATCGCATATGCATACATCAATGTAAAAACATGTACATAAAAATAAATCATGAAAAATGATAAACACCAAAAAGAATCATCTGTATATATATCATAACAAAAATTGCCCGTAGGCTACAAAACTGGTCCTCAGACCTCGCTCCCATCATCCAAAATCCCAAAACCCCCAGCCTAGGGCATCGGCCACCATGATCACGCAGGATCGGTGCGACGAGAGCTACCCCCTACGGTATCAGTCCTCTGAGATCTCTCAGGGCGACTGCTCGCCCCTGCATCCCGACCACTCGCACCTCCCTCCTCTCGTCGCCTGCATCGAGATGATGCCAACTGCTCCGTCCCGCTATCTCTCGTCCTGTACGATGAGCCACTGACCGGAGGCTCTGGTATTCGCCCACCCAGGCGGATAATCTCACCCTCCATCTCCGATCGATGCTGCCCCCAATCTGCCTCCCTAGCCTCAACTCTGCCTCTCGCCTATGGTAGTACGAGATGGCATCATCACGCTATGCTAGCTGCACCCGTAGGAGATCCCTCTCCCATGCAGCATCCGTATCCCCCCCTACTGCTGTGATGCAGCCCCTGCGCTCCCTCGCCCTACCAACTATGTCCATAGGAGATCCCTCTCCTACGTCATCTCCGCAAGCTCTCCATCCCGCCTCTGCAGTAACCCCGTCAGATGCGCTACCTCAGCATGCAACCCCGCCTCTGTCTCCCCTGACCCAGCCTGCTCTGGAGCATCCTGCATCTTCGGCTGCTCCTCCTCCTCAAAGTCATCTCCTGCACCTGCCACCTCCACCATCTCCACATCCGTAGGAGCTCCCCAACCCTCTCCTGGTGCCTCTGCACCCTCTCCGCCTCCCGTTGCCTCCTCTCCTCCCAATGGTCCCTCACCTCGCCACTACCGTAGCGTCCACCACTCCTGATACTCGGTCGTCACTCCGACGTCATCTACGTCCGGAATGTCCAAAACTGTATCAGACTCCTCCCCCAATGGCTCGAGGATCGGCGTAGCTAGGGTCCTCTCATCACTCCGATGTCGATAGACTATGGGTTCCCCAGGCAACCCCTGGCGTACCCCAAACTGTCGTGTCACTCGGAGGTAATGGAAGTACTCCTGCTCTGTCCCATGTCGTCCAATCACCCATCTCCCCCTTCGAACCCGTCGAAGCCAATCATCTACCTCTGGCCATGCGGGACAATCCCGATATGGCCTCCATATCACATCTCCGGGAGTCAGTCGTGCCAATGCATCTCTGTAATGGTCCACGTCTCCCATGAACCGCCGACTCTGCCCTCGCTCCTCGGACCGATACCATAGAGCACCATACCCAATATCTCTGTCAACCATGTCAGCCCGGGTAGTCCGAGGTAGCCCTCGTGGTCGCTCTACGGCTATATCTTTGCCGGGCCCGACATTGCAACAAGAAGCTGCACCCAATCCCCTTTCGCCTCTGACGGTGGACCTCATACAACTCATCATACAACTGAGCCCCATCATACAAAGCATCTGACCCCATATCATAATCATCGGCTCTATCACCAAACAATCCACTAGGCTGCCATACTACCTCCAATAGGTTCCATGGGAACCTCGCTCTGACGAGTCTAGCAGGAGCATGTTGGAAATGAGGCTCATGAGTAGTGCATGCCTCACTCCCAACATTCCCCTCGCATACCAATACCGTACCAGAATCCCCCCAATATGGCAATCCAACTCCGCCCTCTCCAGCGAGGTCATCCCATCCTCATCCTCTCCATGTCCAAAGTACCGCGTCAGTACCGCCGTCCTCTGGCCCCGTGGTGTCGTCCGAATGGGAACCCCGTCTATCGAAATCCGGAGAATCCGATACACGTCCTCTAAGGTGACTGTCATCTCCCCTGTCGAAAGATGGAAGGTGTTCGTCCGAACATCCCATAGGCCGATCAATGCTGTAATGTAAGCCCGATATGCCACAACTGCATCCAACCGAGCCACATGCTTGAGCCCTAGGGCATCAAGCCAATCCCAGTCCTCAGCTGTCAATGCCTCGCGGGCATTAGAAAAAATAGTCGGTACTCGATGTCGACTCTTCACCACCTGCACATCACAGAAAACAACAAACATCAAAAACATGCATCAAATTACCATCACATGTACAAAAATGCATAACTATACAGTAACATCTTTCATTCACATGTACATCCAAAAAAAAAAAACAACAAACATTTGACATGGTTTACCTACGGTTTTACCTAAGTTTACCATTTCAAAACAAAAAATTCATCAATTTTCATCTTTAATTTCATCAAAAACAACAAAAATTTGACATGGTTTACCTACGGTTTTACCTAAGTTTACCATTTCAAAACAAAAAATTCATCAATTTTGCATCTTTAATTTCATAAAAAACGACAAAAATTTGACATGGTTTACCTACGGTTTTACCTAAGTTTACCATTTCAAAAAAAAAAAATTCATCAATTTTGCATCTTTAATTTCATAAAAAACGACAAAAATTTGACATGGTTTACCTACGGTTTTACCTAAGTTTACCATTTCAAAACAAAAAATTCATCAATTTTTCATCTTTAATTTCATCAAAAAACAAAAATTTGACATGGTTTACCTACGGTTTTACCTAAGTTTACCATTTCAAACAAAAAAATTCATCAATTTTCATCTTTAATTTCATAAAAAACAAAAAAAATTTGACATGGTTTACCTACGGTTTTACCTAAGTTTACCATTTCAAACAAAAAAATTCATCAATTTTGCATTTCATCAAAAAAACAACAAAAATTTGACATGGTTTCCCTATGGTTTCAACCTAAGTTTACCATTTCAATAAAACACGTCATCCATTTTTAATTTCATAAAAATTACAAAAAAAAAAAAATATGGGCATGGTTTACCTACGGTTTCGACCTAAGTTTTACCATTCACATAGAAAAACATTTTTAACCATGGTTACCCTAAAAGTGTTACTCTAAGTTTCATTTTGGGTTTATCCTATGGTTTTCCATCTAAGTTTCCATCGGTTTGCATCCATGTTTTATTCGGTTTCATTCATTTACCTTTTAATTTAATTAATTAGGGTTTCATGTTTTAAACAAACAACAAACAATAAAAACACATTTGCATTTTTTTAAATTCAAAATTGAGGAGATAGTGCACTTACTGGTCTCGCCTCGGCTCCGCCGCTCGATGACCCGGTTTGTGCACTCATGATGGCTGGAAAATCTGGCAGCGCTTCGCGTCAGAAAATCTACCTCCTCCTCCCCAGAGCTCCAAATCGCAATCGATGAACAGTGCAAATGAGCCAAATCCGTCATTTTCGCATATTTATACTTTTTGCCAGCTGGTAATCGTCCTTGACCGGGACGAGCGCTTTTCGGCGCGCTCGTCCCACCCCGGGACGAGCACCACGGTGGCGTACTCGTCTCACCCCAGGACGAGTATCATCACGGAACTCGTCCCACCCCGGGACGAATACAAAAAAAAAAAAAATCAATCAAAAATAACCAAAACATAAAAATGACAAATGCCAACAAAACCACTAAAAATTGCCGGACAAAAGTGCTCTTGCACTTAACCTCTTGGCATAAGAAAACTGATGTCGGGGTATACCTTGTCGTTATCCTACTCCCTAAGAAGGCTACCATAGCCGGACCGCCCCATGGGAAGACGGATTTTCGCCAATGTTAACCCCAAATGGCATCTCAAAATGGGTTCACACTCACCAAAAATAGGTCAAAACAGTCGAGAAACTGCTCGAGCATGCTTAGCGGTAAACCATCTAAAGGCACCCTTGCACAAGTCATCTTGGGTCAAGCGACTCGTCGCTTTTCTCATGTCGGTCATTCCCTCATCGATTCGTCGCTTGAGGGGGTAGTCACACTTAGTTGCCAATCAACACCAATATACCCAGTCTTGGAAATGACACGCATTCAAAGGATCATTGCAAAAGACAATCGCGCCCCTGCTTGGGGCAGCAAACAAGCAATCATCATAAACTGATCATATACTTGGCATTCGTGAATCATGAACTCAAGGTTCCCACAACAAAAGGTTGCGCCCTTTGCCTATTCATGACTGATCAATGTCTAAGTTCAAGTAATACCTCACCGAACCGGGTTAATACTTGATTTGAGTTCCTTAGCTCGTCAGAAGCAAGGATTCAAGAATGCGTGCCCTTTCCATACTTGGGGCATCAAGAGTTGGTTAGGTTATTGAGAAACCCTAATCATTAGTGCTTTGGTTATATATTTTTGCTCAGCATTGCACCATGTGCAACGCTTCCCAAAAAGGGGCATCTGTAGACACCAAAACAGCACCAATCCGATTATGTGACAACAAGCACTGATCAAACTAACACACAGCCCCCAGGGCAGCCCTCAGAGGTTAAACAGTGGTTCTAACCACTCACACAAGCAGTTTTGCAAGTCAGAAATCAATTTGGCATCTTTTAGACACTCAGCTTCTTATTCGTCCCACCCAGGGACGAGTGCGGTTTATACTCGTCCTACCCGGGGGACGAGTGCGGACTTATACTCGTCTCACCCAGAGACGATTACCGGCGCTCGCTTCGGGGTGGGACGAATGTCAAGTTTGACCGGCAAAAAGTCAAATCTCGGCATGTAACAACTCAGAACTGCCACTTAGCTTTTCCTGCATGACATAGGAGTGCGAGTGAGTTCTTTTGACAACTCATATCTGCCAATTGACGTTCCCTTCATTGCATGGGAATAAGAGTGAGCTTTTTAAGACAACTCAGATTTGCCACTTAGCTATCCCTTCATTGCATGGGAGTGCAAGTGAGCTTTTCTAAAACACACAAAGACATGCACAGAGACAGTTAAGAATCCCTTGATCAAGAAGAAGTCTTCTTTTCAGGCAAAAAGCATTCATGCAAAGAAACACTTTTGCATGTTAATTCAAAGAGACCCCTTGGGTCTATAAAATGGTGAGTTTCCTCACCCAAAAGATATACTGAGCAGGAGCATTTTGAGCGACGAAGTGCTGCTAATTCATTTACTTGCGATTTGTGTTTTCAACATCCATAATCTCTTAATCGAAAGAGAGGTTATTGGGTGACTTTTGAAGGCACGAATCAAGAACCAACACCGATTTTCTGACCACAATATTCTACCAATTTGCCGACAACACATCACATCAGGTTTCGGACCCATCCTAAGCGGATTGGTGTCGAAGCAAAGTTTCACCCGCGGGTGGTTTGCCTTCGGGCACCCCCGCTTTATTTCTTTTATAGTATTTAGCTAGTTTCATGTTTATGCTTTTGTCAAGTTTTCATTTCATTTAGATTCATTTTAACCATCGTTAGATTTATCTTTTATTTTTCATACACAGGTGCTACTGATTCTTTGTTTGTTTCTTTGAACGCAGATTTGCAGCATTAGAGGAGCAGCGAGGAATCTACCTTTACCAACGCAAGCGGCGACGACGTTTTGGTTCGCCCATCTTATATGTGGGCACGCGGAAGAAGGAATTCTGAAACAAGTTGTAAAAGAGCAACATTTAACGCTCCTATCCCCTAAAAAGGAAGGAGACGCATTGTAACACGAATTTGCAAAGCATATCAATAAAAGGGCCGATTTTTATATTGCTTTAATATCTTGTGTTCATGTTCTTCCTTTTTACGCATTTTCAATAACATAGGGTTTAAGCGTTATTTTAGTTTCATTTACATTGCAATTTTAGTTTATCCTTTTTGTTTTCGGAATCTCGTGTTTTCATATAGAGAGGTTGGTATATCGACCTGGAAATGGTATATCGAAGGGGCGACCATTTATGGGAGTCATATGAGCCTTCATTATGCATTTAAACGTTCTTCAAAACCTTCAAAAACAAAACAAAAATCACCAAAAACACACTAAACTAGGTTTAGGACACACTCTCAATATTTAAACGAGATAATCACCGTTTGTGTATGTGTGTGCTCATTTCTGTTTAGTGTAACATAAAAATCAGAAAAATCATAAACAAAAGGTAAAACCTACATAGCTTGTAGAGGGACATCATCATGGTGTTCACCCGCAGCCAAGCCCAATCACGGGTGAATGCTGTAGAGAATGTCCAAGGGGGCACCAGTCGCCTCTGGTATAGCCCCAAGGATTTGGTCATACCACCTTGGCAGCTTAACACACAAGGCAGTCCCCTCCGCACCCTGACGGAATGGGACTATAAGGGCACCCCTTCTAGGGGCACTCCCTGCCAGCACAACACCTAGCACACACCCGTTCAGGAGGGGTATACCCATAGGAGAACTCCCTTAGACACCCGCTATAAGTGGCCACCGTACGATGAAGCGCTAGAATGGCAGGGGGTCCATAAGGGGGGGCCACATGACTATGCCATCCCTCCTACACCTCGCATCACTGTTAGCAACAACCGATCAAATCCAGAGTGCAAGGCTCTTCAGGCGGGGCGAGCCAACTTCACCTGTCCCTTTTTCACTTATGAAATAGAACACGAGGAAGACCCCTACCTTCCTCGAGAGCAATGTACAATGTGGGAGCAATGCGCTTCTACACCTGCTAGCTATCAGGATCACCTACCGAGGCCAAATCCTCGGGGGAATGCCGCTACCCCCAACAAAGGGAGGTGGCCTATAGAGATCTCGGATCACCACGATCGAGATAGACATTTAGGAGAGGCATCTAAGTCTTCTAGACATGAGACGGCAGGACAAACTATCTTAGAATTTGCCAAACATGTCGCCCGTCGGGCACAACTCACGCAACTTGAGCTAGAGCGACTACAGTTAGAGGAACTATACCATATTAACAAAGAGCACCTTCAGCGCCAGAAGGATGAGTTGTCCCAACACACTATGTAGGAGAGGACTCCAACCCCTCACACACATAAGACAAAACATTATGAGAGGCACAACCCCTGGGTGTGAAACAAGTCTCTGCGACCTTATCAAGCACCGCCCCTGATGCCTCCTAGACATGATCAGGAGGCCACTCTTATAACCAATGACGAGCGCCTTCCTCAGAAACCCACTAAGGTTTATGGGCCACCCTTAGAAATTCATCAAGAAGCCTCTAAGGAATCAAAGCGAGAAGGAGAGTGGGATGAAATGCCCTACCAAGGAATGGGGGGTGCTATCTGTCCACCCCTCCATAGGCCCCAAGTTCCTCAACAAGAACCAACCAAAGAGGAGGAGCTCAAATCCCCCGATACATGCAAAGCACTAGAGACATTAGAGTCGGTAGAGACCAAGATTTTGGAGCTCCCAAGGCCCAACTTACATGAGGCTCCTCTCAAAGAGGATCAACCTCTGATCGTAGGGCTAAAAAGGAAGATTTGACCCTATCCCCTGCTTTTTGAGATCAAGAAACTGATCAAAATTTGTGTTTTTGTGCTTACAGGTATCGTGTTTCAAGTACTGACTGTGGTTCGTTCCAGCCTATGGTGAATGTAGTTCTGGAATTCGTCTTACCCAGGGATGAATTCTTCTTTGGAATTCGTCTCACCCAGAGACAAATTTTTTTCTATGCAGTTTTAGGGCCGAGAGTCAAAGACAACCGATTTTGGGCGAAAAAGAGGTAACAGTTTTTAACAGTTCCTATCATTTTCTTGTTTCTATTTTCTATTTTCTGTCCATTCTTGCTTGCTTAGGGAAAGATGTTGTTGCTTGTTTCAATTTCATTAAAATAAACCCCACACACATCACATGGTAAAATTTTTAAACCAAGGAGCTGGTCGTAAAACCCCAACCCTTGATCAAGACCAATGGTGGATTTCATCACCACCTTGGCTTGATTTTGCATCCATTACCCCGATTGTCACTGTTGCTAGACGTAAATCCTGACGAAAGCTGACCGAGTGTCGCTGGGGTGATTCCTAGCGCGTGAGGATAAGTCTTCTATGGTAGGTGTCATAAATAGGGCAATCCCCCTTCCGTACCGCCTATGCACCACGTACCATCTGCTCTCACGTACCTATAGTTTCCCTCTCGTAAGGGCGGGTATATAGAGAGGTTGGTATATCGGCCTGGCAATGGTATATCGAAGGGGCGACCATTTATGGGAGTCATAAGAGCCTTCATACTGCATTTAAACGTTCTTCAAAAAGTTTTCAAAAACAAACATTAAAACACACGAAACCAGATTTAGGGCACACTTTTAATCTTTAAAAGAGATAATCATCGCTTGCATGTGTGTGATATTTTCTGTTTTGTGTAGCATAAAAATCAAAAAATCATAAACAAAAGATAAAAAATCTACGCATTTTGTAGAGAGGTATCACAATGGTGTTCACCCGCAGCCAAGCCCAATCACGGGCGGATGCTGCGGGGAATGTCCAAGGAGGCACAAGTCGCCTCCGGTACAGCCCCAAGGATTTGGTCATACCACCTTGGCGGCCTGACACACAAGGCAGTCCCCTCCATGCCCTGACGGAATGGGACTATAAGGGCACCCCTTCTAGGGGCACTCCCTGCCAGCACAACACCCAACACACACCCATTCAGGAGAGGTATACCCATGGGAGAACTCCCTTAGATGCCCGCTATAAGTGGCCACCGCACGATGAAGTGCTAGAATGGCAGGGGGTCCATAAGGGGGGGCCACATGACTATGCCATCCCTCCTACACCTCGCATCATTGTTAGCAACAACCGGTCAAATCCAGAGCGCAAGGCTCTTTAGGCGAGGCGAGCCAACTCCGTTCGTCCCTTTTTCACTTATGAAAGAGAGCACGAGGAAGACCCCTACCTTCCTCAAGAGCAATATACAGTGCGGGAGCAATACGCCTCCGCACCTGCTATCTATCAGGACCACTCACTGAGGCCAAAGCCTCGAGGGAATGCTGCTACCCCCAACAGAGGGAGGCGGCCTATAGAGATCTCGGATCACCATGACCGAGATAGATATGTAGGAGAGGCATCTAGCCCTTCTAGACATGAGACGATGGGACCAACTATCTTAGAATTTGCCAAACATGTCGCCCGTCGGGCGCAACTCACGCAACTTGAGCTAGAGCGACTACAGTTAGAGGAACTGTACCATATTAACAAAGAGCGCCTTCAGTGCCAGAAGGATGAGTTGTTCCAACACACTATGCAGGAGAGGACTCCAACCCCTCACACGCATAAGACAAAACATTATGAGAGGCACAACCCCTGGGTGCGAGACAAGTCTCCGCGACCTTATCAAGCACCACCCTCGATGCCTCCTAGACATGAGCGGGAGGCCACTCCTATAACCAATGATGGGCACATTCCTCAGGCACCCACCCAAGTTCATGGGCCACCCTTAGAAATCCCTCAAGAAGCCTCTGAGGAATCTGAGCGAGAAGAAGAGCGGGATGAAATGCCCTACCAAGGCATGGGGGTGCTATCCGGCCACCCCTCCATAGGCCCCAAGTTCCTCAATAGGAACCAACCAAAGAGGAGGAGCTCAAATCCCCCGATACATGCAAAGCGCTAGAGCACTTAGAGTCGGTAGAGACCAAGATTTTGGAGCTCCCAAGGCCCAACTTACATGAGGCTCCTTTCGAAGAGGATCAACCTCTAACCGTAGAGCTACCTGATGATGCAGTCTTCCATGTCTCAGAATCGCCAGATTCTGATGAGCTGGACTCACTGGCCGAAGGTGAGGATAAAACAGAGATGGCCCACATCAATCACATGCGACAACATCAACACCCCATGGATATTGATGATGCACTTCAATAGTTAAACATAAGGCCAGGGCATGAGTGGTGCGTTAACCCAGTGCAGTGGGACCAAGTGTTACATCCACCACTTTGGGCATACAGAGATCAACTTCCGCCCAGAGACCCCATAGCAACATCAATGCCGAGGGTAGACCCTGTCCTCCTATCCATGCATAGGGCCGATCCATTCATGCCAATCCCTCCAGAGCCAGATCCGGAGCACAAATATCATCAATCTGGGGGTACCTCTATCCCCTGAAGAGCCATAGTTCAACCCAAAAAGCTCCAAGGATTACCGCAATCGCTTGGTCAACCCAAAAAGCTCCAAGGATTCCCGCAATCGCTTGGTCAACCCAAAAAGCTCCAAGGATTCCCATAATCGCTTGGTCATCCCCAAAATGCCCCAAAGGTGTCCATAAACCCTTTGGTCAACCCAGAAGCGCCCCAACGGTGCCCATAAATGATGCAGGAGCATCCAACAAAATTTGGGAAATTTTATTTTTTTCCTAAATTTTAGTGCATTTTGTCGGGGCCATAACTTCTCAACCGTAGCTCCGATTGACGTGAAATTTGACAGGGAGCTAGTTGGGAGATTTTTAAACAAATATGACTCCTTAGAGTCCTATTTGTCCAAAAAACCCAGTTTTTGGGGCCAAATTCCATCATCTAGTGCCCCGAAATTAGGTTTTAAAATTACTCACCTAATTTTTTATGCTTTTTGAGCTGTTCGGAGGTCTATATCTCCTAATGTATTTAGAGTTAGGACTTGAAAATTTATTTTTGGCTTGTCTATTATAAGAGGGATGTGCACCCCAATTTTGGGCCCCATCCGACTCATTTTAATTTTTGGGTTTTTTTGGCTATATAGCCACAAAATGAGGGTTTATTGATGGAGAGCCAAGCTTGCTCAAACCAGTTCTCATTCAAAACTTGGAAAATATTACCTCACAAAGATAGCACTTCATTGCACAAAAGCTCCAAGGATTCCCACAAACCCTTGGTCAAACCAAAAAGCTCCAAGGATTATCGCAATCGCTTGGTCAGCCCAAAAAGCTCCAAAGATTATCATAATCCTTTGGTCAACCCAAAAGCTCCAAGGATTCCACAATCCTTGGTCAACCCAAAAGCTCCAAGGATTATCGCAATCCCTTGGTCATCCCAAAAAGCTCCAAGGATTATCGCAATCTCTTGGTCAACCCAAAAGCTCCAAGGATTATCGCAATCCCTTTGGTCAACCCAAAAAGCTCCAAGGATTATCGCAATCACTTGGTCAACCCAAAAGCTCCAAGGATTATCGCAATCCCTTTGGTCAACCCAAAAAGCTCCAAGGATTACCGAAATCGCTTGGTCAATCCCAAAAAGCTCCAAGGATTATCGCAATCTCTTGGTCAACCCAAAAGCTCCAAGGATTATCGCAATCACTTGGTCACCCCAAATGCCCCAAAGGTGCCTAAAAACCCTTTGGTCACACCAAAAAGCTCCAAGGATTATCGCAATCTCTTGGTCAACCCCAAAAGCTCCAAGGATTATCGCAATCGCTTGGTCATATAAAATCCAAAAAAAGAAACAAAAATCATCAAAAACAAACAAAATCTACATCTCAATTTCATACATACTTCCAAAATCAAAATACAAAATAGCTGCATAGACACTGCATCCATCCATTGCATATTGTTGATCACACAAGGCAAAGGCACCATAGACTGTCATTACTTGGCAAAACCACCACCTTTTCACAGTTTCCATTTTAAAAACAATACAGCAAACATAAACGCCATTCACCATTTCGTCATATCATAAGACAGTTGTCATCTAATGTATCTAAAAGTTTCATCATTCAGTTGTCTTTAGATATCTAGCCAAGAATTGTACAAATTCAAACGGATGTTACAAAGGTAGAGTTTTACTTGAAATACACCTTGTTACGTAGCATCCCATCACAAGTTCAAAAACACATAAAAACAAATTCCCAAGTTGTGTAAATGAAAGATGAAACCTGTAAAGCAATTCAGGATACCAAATAGTGAAAAAGTTATCTCGCTCATCCCCCTATGCGAATGACCCCAAGAATGCTGAGAGTTGGCAAAAGGACAAGAATCTTCCCTACCCAATTCCCCAAGAATCCCAAGTTCTCAAAACATTGCAAAACATCATAAAATTTGCAAAAAGTCAATACTCCAAAACATTGACATCAAATCCCACAAAGTGCATACATCAAAAGGCACAAGCAATAGTGATTCTCATCACTCCAAAATTCAAATCCCTTGCTCAAAAGAAAGAAAAACAAAAATAAATAGTGATTTTCATCACTATAAAAGAGCAAGTATCCCAATACAAATGAAGAAAAGAAGGGAGTCGAACTTGAATCCCTGGAACTCTCAGCATTCAAAAGGTCATGAGGTGAACCTCAGTACCGGTTTGGTGGATAGCCTATCGGTCACTCGAGGCAAACCTCCCGCATGACGATATATCTGTCACATTAACTTGTGTGCAGATCAATGTTTGCATGTGGATGAGCTAGCTTATGGTATCCTAGAACGCAAAATAGATTAATCTGACTAAATACAACAAAGGAGTTAGTGGAACTAATCAGGTGATCCTCAGTACAGGTTCGGTTGAAAGCCCATCTGGCACTGGCGGTATCCTGACAAATACCACAAAAACAAATTCAATTGCACACATAGGGATGTGAAATAACTTGGTCAAAAACAAGCACGATTCATACCTTGTTCAAACATCTTGTAAGACAACAGTACAGTCTTGGCTAGTTAGTTAAACCATCTGAGTCTCAGAAACACTTAGCTACATTCTACGCCAACCATTGCATATAATCCATCCCTATATCACCATCAAAAAAAAAAAAAAGAGCAACATATATACACAAAAGCATTTACCACAACAATCACCCAATACACAAAGCCATAAGTCCTGTATAGTCTATGGTGCCAATGCAAGGTTATCAACAAATCATTTCATCCATTCCATTACCTATCATATAAATCAACAACATTCGCATTTATCATACCATATGCATACATCAATATAAAGTAGCATGCATCCATCAACATCAATCATTGTGCATAACATGAAATTATGACATATACACAAAGCAAGAAAATCAAAACAACAAAAACAACAAAAAATGCAACACAAACAAATAGCAATAAAATTGCCGGACACAAGTGCTCTTGCACTTAACATTCAATGGCATAGCAAAACTGATGTCGGGGTTTACATTGTCACTACCCTACTCCCTAAGAAGGCTACCATAGCTGGACCGCTCCACGGGAAGACGGATTTTTGACAATTTTAACCCCAAATGGCGTCACAAAAAAATCAAAACCAACAAAACAACAAAAAATGCAACACAAACAAACAACAATAAAAATTGTCGGACACAAGTGCTCTTGCACTTAACATCTTGGCATAGCAAAACTGATGTCAGGGTTTACATTGTCACTATCCTACTCCCTAAGAAGGCTACCATAGCCGGACCGCTCCATGGGAGGTCGAATTTTTGCCAATTTTAATCCCAAATGGCGTCACAAAAACATCAAAAACATCAAAACACAAACAAACAACAATAAAAAGAACTTTCTCCTTTTCTCCTTTGTTGGTTATTTCACTATCCTACTCCCTAAAAGGCTAATACTCAAGTATTTCAATTTTAATCCCAAATGGCATCACAAAAACAACAAAAACAACAAATAAATGCAACACAAAAAAAAGCAATAAACATTGTCGGACACAAGTGCTCTTGCACTTAACCTCTTGGCATAGAAAATCGATGTCGGGGCTCAAATTGTCACTCTCCTACTTCCCCAAGAAGGCTACCATAGCCGGACCGCTCCACGGGAAGACGGATTTTCGACACTTTCACCCCATTATGGCATCACCAAAAGGGTTTTACCCACCAAAAATAGGTCCAAATGTCGGGAAACTGCTTAAGCTTTAAACGGAAAACATCTGAAGGCACCCTCACCTAAGTCATCTTGGGTCAAGCGACTCGTCGCTTTTCTCATGGCGATCATTCCCTCATCGATTCGTCGCTTGAGGGGGTAGTCACACTTAGTCACCAATCAACAAACACACACCCAATCAAGGAAAATGGCATGCATTCAAAGAATCATTGACAAAGACAATCACGCTCCTGCTTGGGGCAACAAACAAGCAATAATCACAAATTGATCAAACACTTGGCATTCATGAATCATGAACTCAAGGTTCCCTCATGGACAAAAGGTTGCGCCCTTTGCCTATTCATGACTGATCAATGTCCAAGCTCAAGTCACACCTCACCAAAATAGGTTAACACTTGAAATTAAATTCCTTAAGCTCATCAGAAGCAAGGATTCAAGAATGCATGCCCTTTCCATGCTTGGGGCATCAAAAGTTGGTTAGGTTACCAAGAAACCCTAATCATTAGTGCTTTGGTTATCTATTTTTGCTCAGCACTGCGTCACCCACAGTGCTTTCCAAAAAGGGGCATCTGTAGACACCAAAACAACACCAATCCGATTATGTGACTGCAAACACTGATCGCTTTGACACACATAGCCCCCAGGGCAGCCCTCAGAGGTTAAACAGTGGTCCTAACCACTTCTACAACAATTTTGGAAGGTCAGAAAGCAATTTGGCACCTTCAGACACTTTGCTCAGATCCGTCCCACCCTGGGACGAATTCAAAATGGGATTCGCCCCACCCAGGGACGAATTCTGAATTCGTTCCTGGGTAGGGCGAATTCCAGGTTCAACAGGAAAAAAGAGAAATTGCACCAAATGGCAGCCAAGGATAGTCAATTAATGCCTCCTACCTTGCATGCACGTGTAGGTGGGCAGATTGGATGTTAGAGGACTGTCACAAGGGCAGTCATGGAAGCCCAAGTCAGGGAGGAATCTCCTCCCTCATGGGAAGGCATGACTGCCACATGGCGCCCATGCATGCCCATCCAAAGAGACCCCTTGGGTCTATAAAATGGTGAGCTTTCTCACCCAAAAGAAGACAGGTTGGAAGCATTTTTAAGCAACGAAGTGCTGCCAAATTGATACCACGCTTTACCTTTGATTCACCTCTTCCACATCCTTGATCTCTTTCGCAAGGGAGGTCATTGGGTGGTTATTGGAAGTGTGAATCCGGATCCAAAACCCGACACTTGACCACATTGATCTACCAATTCGTCGACAACACATTACAAGAGATTTTGGGCCCATCCCAAGTGGATTGGTGCCGAAATCAGGTTCCAACGGTGGGCGGCCCACCCGGGTGCCCCGCATTGCTGCGAGCCTAATCTTCTTTTTTTTAAGAACGATTGGGAATTCATGGCAGATTGTTATTTTTGTCATTTGTTTATTTTGCATTCCATCTTATGCTGCTTAAATAGCTTGTAATTCTGATTTCATAATGCTTTGATCAAATCTTATCATGTTTTATCGCTTTTGTTGTCCTCACTAACTTGCAGGTAGTAGCATCAAATTCCCATTGATGGAGGCCAAATTGGGGAAATCCGACCATCTGGGTCTTCCCAAAATGCCCCCAATTAGCTAACCCCAAGTTTGCGGGTCTTTTGGAGCTCCCTAGACGCGACATTTGGGCAGTATCACTTCGGCGCTTTGTTGTAGGGAGATTCGTTCTACCCCGGAGCGAATTACAGTCGAATCCGTCCCGCCCAGGAGCGAATTCAAATCGGTGAAGAATTTCCTGAATTTTTCATTTGCAGTGACCTTTTGGTGATGTTCTCTAGTTTCTGTCAAATTTGCAAGTTATTTGGAGTCATTTTATTTATCGATTTAGTTAATCTTATGCATGCATCCTCCATTGGTTTTTAGAGATCAAACGCTTTATCTTTCGTCACAGGTGCTACTAACGATTTTGTTGTTTCTTTGAACGTAGGAGGAGCAGCAAGGATCAAAGATTCATTCACACCAGCGGTGGCAACACTTTGGCCCGCCCATTTTGCATGTGGGCACGCGGAAGGAGGATCACTAGTCACTATTGTAACCGAAACATGTTAACGCTCCTAGCCCCTGAAAAGGCGGGAGACGTCTTTGTAACCGATATTGAGAGAGTATAAATAAAAAGGGTTGTGCTTTCTATACTTCTTTCATTTCGTCTCAATTCGTCTCTTTTCCCTATTTCATGCATTTCAAATTTCTAGGATTAAAGCGTTACATTTCGTTTTGCATTGCATAGCTTTAGTGTTTCTTTTCAACTTTCGGAATCTCGTGTTTTCAATAACATCTTAGTCCCATGCCTAGGTTTACCTTCCTTCCACCATTGTTGTACACAAGGTCTAAAGGAAATGTCTCTAAGCCACACTAAATGAAAATGAAAAGGAGAGAAACTCACATTGGTTTTCCACATTTCCACCATGACTGGCCAATGATCCAAACCAACATTATTAAGAGTCTTCACTTTAGGAATGTGACTATGGATTAAGAAAATTTCAAAGAGCAAAAACCTATCGAATCTCTCCATAATACAAGCTAAGCCTTGCCTTTTGTTAGACCAAGTCATAAGGCCAATATCTGGTTGGATATCCACAAGATGGAGGTTTGCAATATATTCTCTCATGAGGTCAGTGCTTTTGTCTAAATTTCTATTTCCCCTATTTTCTCATCCAGAGAGAGGATGGTATTGAAATATCCTTCGATCAAGATCCAAGCTTCAAGAAAATGAGAGATAATATGAGTAATATCCTTCCATTGTCTTATTTTTTCCTCCAAAGAAGTCGGAGCATAAACAATAATGCAGAGCATAATTTGGTTGGAATGTCTACTTTGAATAGCTATACCAAAAAAAACTCCAACTACCAACCATATGGTGAATAACTACCTATTTTGGGTCTCAAAGACAAGTAATGCCACCAGAAGACCCTTGGGAACTGAGGGAAACCACTTTTCTAGCTGGCCAAATTTTACTGGCAATTGAGTACATATCCTCCATTGACATCTTTTTTTCTTGAAGGAAAACAAGATGTGGATGATTTATCAAAATCATTCTTCTAATTTCATTTTATTTTGAAAGACTCCCTTTGAGTCCTCTAATATTCCAAGTGATGATCTTCATTAATACCAGGGTTTAAAAATTTGGGAAGGACATTAATATTACCTTCCTCTACAAGCTTTTCACCTTCTTTTACCATATGATATTGATTGGGATTGTGACCTGCTTTTTGATTAGAATCCATCTTCAATTTTTTTTCCTTGTTTCTTGACTTATTCCAATTGAATCTGAGATGGCTTCTAACCTTGAAGAATGCTCGTACATAGCCAAAATTTTACTAGATGGTTCAACGAAGTCTATATTGGGACCTGCATTATTTGAAGTTTTGACATTTGAAAGATTGTTTTTCTTGTGTAAATTTTATCCCTTTTTTTCTGTTGAAAACCTTTGATTTGTTGGTTTGTCTTTGAGTTCTTCCCTTCATATTTAAATTGTGTTTCTAAGATTTTAGTTTCCATTATTTCCTCTTCCTCACTTGGGACATCATTTGTGTAAAGGATTTCAAATATACTAGCTGAAGACTTTGATTGATATTTCATAACTAGTATTTTTTAGTGTTCTTCTTCTTAGGTATTTGGAAACCTGCTGAGTTTATATCTTCTTTCTTTTGATCAGGAATTTTATTTGGGCAAGCACTGGTCAAATGACCATATTCATGGCAAATTCTACAATGAAAAGGAATGTTCTCATAGTCCACTACTTGCTCCCAAATATCTTCCCCAAATTGTAATGTGATATTTTTAGGTAGAGATTTGTCAAAATCCATTAAAAAGCAAATCCTAGCATAAATAATATGTTCAAAATTTTGAGTACAATCAACAGTCATCATAAAAGTTCCTAAAGAGTTTCCAATTGAAGAAAAAATTGTAGGATTCCAAAATTTAATAGGAAGGCCAAAGAGTCTAACCCACACGGGAGCTATAGAAGGCATATCTTCTTCAACTTTAAATTTAGTATGCTAGGGCTTCATGAAAAGCCCTGCCCTTCCAAAAAACCAAGGACCCCCTTGAAAATTTTTCTCTCTATCTTCATTATTAGCAAATAAAATAAGAAAATAACCATTTGGATAAATAGAGATTTGTAACTCACCTTTAGTTTTCCAACTTTTTGCAGCCCAAAATTTGAAAGCAGATAGAATCGAATGAAAACCCACAAATTGACAAATCAGTCCTCTTTTTTCCAAATCTTCAATGCCAGTCTGAATATTACCCATATCAAGCTTAACAATAGGAGTTCCATCAGCTACTTTAAGACATCCTGACTCCATTTTCCTGGGATCAATCTTAGGCATTCTTAGAGGTTTATGGGAAGCCCTAAGATTGATATTAGCATTGGTTTGAGGTTGTCCACCACGGAGGGCATCCCTAAAATTTATTTTTGGGGCTGAGTCTTCAAAATTCTTACCCTTGAAAAGGGTTTTCATAGTAGAATTATTTTGTGGGTGCACCTTAGCACCAGATTAACTTGAGATATGAGCCACTTTTTTATCAACTGCTTGAAACTTATTTTGTGATATCTTTAATCCTTGCCCTAGATGTCATTGAAAGGTATAGTTTTCACTTTTCTTTTGTACAACAAATTGGAAGCCGTTGTCACTCAAGTTCACAGTATGATCTGTTGAAAGATAAATTTCTAACCCATCTTGGATACCCTATAACATTTCCTGCTAAAATATTGAGCATAAACCACAAAATATTGGCAGCTAGGGCTTGAAGGCCCTAAAAACAAACCTCTAGAGCTGCTTGCACTCAACCCAGATGAAACCCTTGCATAGCCGCTTGCCAAATATTTCGTTCACACATAGGGATGCGCTAGGATTTGTGTTGCTCCAAATGATATGAAAATTTGTGGAGACATTCTAAGGCTTTTCAAGCATCTACCCTCAAAATTTCAGCTCAATCCAAGTACGAATGAGTGAGATATGGCCAAAACGAGTTCGATAATTTGAACAGTCCTACAAAAAACTATTTATTTGTTTATTTTTAAAATTAAGGAATTTCAGCTTTGGTTCAAGGTAGAAAATAATGATCTTAACCAAAACAATTGTCGCCAACATATATAATAAGTAAAACGTTGTCCACCATAAAAATATTTAAAAGTATATTTGTGGGTTAGAACGGGAATCTCGTGGTTGAATGACTGCTTGGAAACTCAGTCTTGCAACCGGTACGACCATCACAAACAAAGTATCGATATGATCAAAAGGTCAGACTGTTCTTTGGCTTGTCTTGAAAAGACTGCTCGTTGGCATGAGGATTAAAGGTTTCTTCTTTTTTCACTCCGTGTCTACACTATAACTATAGACATCAACTCAAATTTGTATGAATGTATGTCTATTTTATCAAGCAGTTTAATAAAATATATAAAAAAAGTTTAATAATGTTGGGTAAATATAAATACAAATATTTCATTTGGGTATTACCATAATATCCATGCTACATAGCTTGGTGCAAGGGAGTTCTACCGTCGAAACTTTCACAAGGAGAATGTTTCTTGGCTACAACTCTTTTACTGCATTTAGCTGGTCATTTTGTGCAGCTCTAAATAGAGAAGATTCGCCATCGTTATTACGGTCGTCCACAAGAGTCGGGTCAGCTCTCAGTAAAAGTCGCACAACGTCAGAGTGGTCTCGTCCTCTAACGTCCTCGTGCAAGGCAGTGTTCTTCTCATAAGCATCTCTTGCTTTTAAAAAAATTATGGTGACCTTCTAAATCTCATGGCGATATAGAGTTAGCACCTTTTCCGATGAAAGTCTTATGACCATGGTACTCAGCAATATGAAGTGTAGTACATCGTCCAGGATGAATAGAAGAGTTCCTTTGGCAGAATCTGGTTTTCCTGGCAGTTTTGGCAATGCTAAGTCGTCTCCTGGCAGTTTTGGCAATGCTAAGTCGTCTCCTCATTCAGCACTTATTTTTTATTTTTAAAAACTATTATTTTTAAAATTAAAGTCTAATTAAAATAAATATATAAAAATTTAATAAACCAAAAATCACATTTCACCAAACCTTAATAATTTCATATTGCTTAGATACATGCTCCTTGAGCAGATAGCTATTGTAGGAATAAACTTTAATAATTTCATATTGCTCTTCTTAAGGAAGACGAATATAATGCACGAAGCCCCCGCAACCTACGAGAGCCGCTTGTCGCCAAAACCCTTGGTGGGTTCTCGGAACCGTCTATAAGAAAATTGATGCCGCAAGTAGTCGAGCTCCCACTTCTTCGAAATATTAATATAGTCTATCTGCTTCAACCATGCCGACTAGCAGTATCAAAGCCGCCGCCACGACCACGCCCACAAACGTCGCAGATTGGGTGAATTTGTGCTGCTTCTCGTAAAATGTTGGAAGCCGGGACAAGTCCAGCAGAGGCAGGGAATCGTCGCGGAGGCAAAGCTCCGGGAAAGGACGTAATGGTCCTCCACCTGGGGTGAACTCCCCGTGGAGTCACAAAACCCCACGTACATTTCGTCCTCTAGGATGCCGTCCAACTCCAGGTTCTTCGTGGTGAACAGAGGATATCGAGGCATTTTGAGGCGGCATCGTAGCGACCCACGGTGCGGATGTTGTGGCCGCTTTTGAGACTGAGGTCGCGAAATGTGTTGTTTCACGCTGTTCAGATCCAAACCCACATGATTACTATCCTTGTCGTCAACGCTGATGCTCTGGCTGGTGTCGAACTCCACGGCGAAAAGGTGGTTGTAGGATTGCCTATCGCTGGTGGTGTTGACGAGGCCCAAGTACTGGGTGGACAAGTTGCCGTGGAGCGTGGCGTCGGGCGTCATCACGAATCACAGCCCATTGGCGCTGCCGTTCCGCGGGTGCGGGACGATGGCGAAGACGAAGCTCGTGTGGAAGGAGATGGCCGACTCGTTCCGCTTCACAGCTAGGCGGAGAGGATGGTAAACACGCACGATGTTTATAGGTTGCATGGTTAGTTATAGGTTTTAATTGTATTAAATTATTTTATATTAAATTAATCAAGATAAAATTAGTTATGTTTGAAAATAGATAATATAATCTATTCTTTTAGATTTTACATCTTAAATTTATTGATAATATTATTTATTTTCTCAAGTTTGATGCACATCTATGATGTCAAAATCCTTTTGAAAGAAGTTATGAAAAATTTAGTTGAATTTTTATTTATTTTAGTTGTTATAATTTTAAATTTTATATGTTTGATTTTTTTTAATTATTAATTTTCATATATTTTTTTCGAGATATGACATAATTATTAATTATAATATTTTTTTATAAAGAGCTGAAAATTTTGACGAAGCTGAAGTCAGAGCTTAGAAATAAAAAAATTATAAAGAGCTTAAATTTGTATACATTTATTGATCAAATTTATGATGATGAATTAAATTTAATTATGTACTTTAATTTTATAAGAAGATACTTATTTTTAATAAATATTCTTATATTTTTTTTTGAAGAAGGGTAGATTTAAACCCATCTAAGGATTGTCATGGACTTCCTTGAGGGTGTTTCACTTTATTTGTGTGCATTTTTTTTCTTTTAGTAATTTTAAAGTAAATTTATTTTCATATTTAATTTAATTTAAAAATAATTTCAACAAATATAACAATTTTGATATTTTATTTATTTAATTCTAACAAACAAATAATATAACATCTTCATTTTTGCAACCTCAAAAAAAGTGTCTCAAATTTTTATAGTACCTTTATCTTCCCAAAAACCATCTCACCTTACAAGACATTTTTAGAACCACCTCAACCTCAACATATTCGGCAATAACTTAGACCAAAAAATTATTAGGTTTGGTGACTTTACCTTCCATGGATTGGGTTCCTGTAGCTTCTTTGTGTTGCCACTGCTAACCTCCTATCGTCGCCATGATTTCCATGAGGATGACATAATTTCCATCGTATTTCCATAACCTAATAAAAATTATGATAGTTCGTATCTCATATTCTATGCGATGAATATGGAGGTCATGTTAGCGATGAGAGAATGAAGTGTAGCATCAAGCACACTTGGCCACAAAGGAGCATGTGGCCAACAAACCACCCTACCCATTTAATATGGAGCACACCCCATTTTCAAATAGGTGCTCAGCCTAACCATTCTTCAACCAATTATTAAATAAGGGCCTTCTTCAACATGGAAGGTCGGTAATATGTAGTGAGTGGGATGTTGAGGATGCCATGTCGAAGTATCTACACAAGAGATACTTGGCACTATTGGCCACACAAACTTTTTAATATGTATACTCATATTATCTAATAGAAGACTAAATACTTTAATTTTTAAATAATTTTTAAATTTAAAAAATAATATTAATTAGTTTATATTTCAGTCAAACATGTTTTCTCAATCATTTTTGGATTATAAAGTATGGGCATGATGTGCTACTCAAATCATATAAATTTTAATAAAGATTAAAAACCTTAAAAATATATTTTTTTAAGTCCACATTTTGTTTTTATGTTGTTCCACACGGAAGTTGGTTACCCCTTATCAACATGTTGATGTGTACTTAATGGATTTATTTCAAACTACTACCTTTACTAATAGACATGCCCTAAGGTTCGAACCTAAGTCTCTTCTTAGTAAACACCACAACTTACCAATCCACCAACCCTAAATAAGCCCACACTTTTATAAGTTAAATAAAACCAATTACAATGTTATCCAACATTAAAAAAGATGAAAAATGATTCTTTGAATGCATGCCATTTCCATGATGGGGTGTGTATTTGTTGATTGGTGACTAAGTGTGACTACCCCCTCAAGCGACGAATCGATGAGGGAATGACCTACATGAGAAAAGCGACAAGTCGCTTGACCCAAGATGACTTTTGTAAGGGTGCCTTCATATGTTTATATTTGAATGTTTGTGCAGTTTTCTGACATTTAGACCTGTTTTTGGTGGGTGTTAACCCTTTTTGTGACGCTTTTTAGAGCTGAAATTGTCAAAAATTCGTCTTCCCATGGAGTGGTCCGGCTATGGTAGCCTTTTTAGGGAATAGGATAGTGACAATTTGTGACCCCAACGTCGGTTTTGTATCCCAGTGAATAGTGGGTGCAAATGCGCATTTGTTCGACAATGTTATTGCTATTTTTGGTTGGGTTTGACCCTTTTTGGGACGCCGCTTGGGGATGAAATTCTTGTCAATTCGTCCTCCCGTGGAGCGGTCTGGCTATGGTAGACTTCTTAGGGAGTAAGATAGTGAGGATTTGTAACCCCGGAATTTGTTTTGCATGCCCGAAATGTCAAGTGCAAAAGCACTCTTATTGGACAATTTTATTGCTTGATTTTGTGCATTTTGGTGCAGTTTTTGTTGTTTTTTTTTTTTTTTTGTGAGGTCAGAGGACCGTTTTATTGTAGCCTGTGGGAATTTTGATGGTATATATACATAGATGACTTTATTTTGTTTACACACCTATTGTGATTTGATTTTATGCATAGTGACTGGTGTTTGATGGATGCATGTTAATTTACATTATGTATGTATATGTTGTGATGAATGCTAATGTTTCTAATTTATATGATATGCAAATGGAATGGATGAATTAAATTTGTGATTTTTAGCGGTGGCACCATAGACTGTTTAGAACTTATGGCTTTTTGTCCTAGGCGATTGCTGTGGTAAATGACTTTTTTATGTATACATGTTATTTTTTGTATTTTTTGATGGTAATGCGAGGATGAAAGATAGCACAGTTGGTTTGGAATATAGTTAAGGTTTTATAAGACTCAGATGTTTTAACTAACTAGCCAAGACTGTACTTTTATCTTACAAGACTTTTGGACAAGGTATGAATCGGACTTGTCTTTGACCAAGTTATTTCACATCCCTATGTGTGCAATTGAGTTTGTTTATGTGGTATTTGTCAGGATATCACCAGTGCCAGATAGGCTATCAACCAAACCTATACTGAGGATCACCTAATTAGCTCCACTAACTCCTTTGTTGTTTTTAGCCAGATTAATCTACGGTGCTATCTAGGATATGATATGCTAGATCATCCACATGCAAACATTGATCTATACACAAGTTAACGTGACAGATATATCTTCATGCAGGAGGTTTACCACCAATGATCGATAGGCTATCCACCAAACTGGTACTGAGGTTTACTTCATGACCTTCTGAATGCTAAGAGTTCTAGGGATTCAAGTTTGACTCCCTTATTTTCTTCAATTGTTATTGGGATACTTGCTCTTTTGTAGTGATAAAAATCACTATTTATTTTTGTTTTTTCTTTTGAGCAAGGGATTTTGAATATTGAGTGATGAGAATCACTATTGTATGTGTTGTTTGATGTATGCACTTTGGTGGTGATGTCAAATTTTTGGATTTTTGACTTTTGCAATTTTTTTGATGTTTGCAACGTTTTGAGAACTTGGGATTCTTGGGGAATTGGATAGGGAATATTCTTGTCCTTTTGCCAACTCTCAGCATTCTTGGGGTCATTCACACAGGGGGATGAACAAGATAACCTTTTCACTAGATGGTATCCTGGATTGCTTTGCAGGTTTCATCTTTCTTTCACATAACTTGGGAATTTTTATGTGTGTTTTAGCTTGTGTTGGGATGCTACGTAACAAGGGGTGATCCAAGGAGAACGCTACCTTCATAAAATCTGTCTGACTTTTTACAATATTTGGCTAGAAATCTAAAGACAACTGAATGACGAAAACTCTAGATACATTTAGAAGACAACTGATGCATGATATGGTGAAACTATGGAGGGCGTTTATTTTTGGTGGACTGTTTATAGAGTGGAAAAATGTGGAGAATGATGGATTTTCTGAGTAATTGCAGTCTATGGTGCCTTTGACCTGTATTACCAACAAATATACAATGTATGGATGTGATGCTTAATGCAGCTATTATTTTTGTGTTTTCAATTGATTGATTTTTGTGAGTATGAAGATGAGATGCAAAAAGAGCTTTTTATTGTTGTGATGATTTTAAGTGTGCATGGAAATGAGATGTAATTTTTTGTTATTTTTGATGATTTTATTATTTTTGAATTTTCTTATTTTTGACCAAGCAATTGTGGGAACCCTTGGAGCTTTTGGTTTGACCAAAGGGGTAATGGGCACCTTTGGGGCATTTTAGGGTTGACCAAGTGACTATAGGAATCCTTGGAGCATTTTGGTTTGACCAAGCGATTGCGGGAATCCTTGGAGCTTTTGGTTTGACCAAAGGGGTAATGGGCACCTTTGGGGTATTTTTGGGAGTTGACCAAGCGACTACGGGAATCCTTGGAGCTTTTGGGTTGACCAAGTGATTACGGGAATCCTTGGAGCTTTTGGGTTGACCAAGTGATTATGAGAATCCTTGGAGCTTTTGGTTTGGGCTATGGCTCTTTTAAATATGAAATGGCCTCAAATAACTGATGTTCAAAGGTTCGAGTTCCTTCATTCTGTCAAGAGAAGCTACCTGGTATGTTCCAGGTCCTATTTTACTATCGATGACATAAGGACCTAACGAGTTTGCCATGAACTTATCCCTTAGATGGGGCGATAAGTTAGAATTTTGCTGGTTCTCTTTTAAGACCAAGTCACCAAACTGAAAGTCCCTCAAGTGGACCTTCATGTTGTATGTCTTCTTAAGTCACTCTTGATAGATATGTAAATGCTCGAGACCATTAACGTGTCGTTCATCGAGCAACATATGTTGGTCTAACAGGGCCTACCATGCAATGTCATCATCGATGAACTCTTACATTGAAATGTGTAGGGAAGGGATTTCCAACTCGAGAGGCATGACAGCCTCGGAGCCATACACCAACAAAAATGACTGCCTTGGAGCCTCCTAATGCTAGTGCGATAAGCCCATAGGGCAAGTGGGATTTGAATGTGCCAATCCTTATGACTATCTATGATGGTCTTTTTGAGGATGACAATGAGCATTTTGTTTGACGCCTTTGCTTGCCCATTTACTTGCGGATAATAGGGTGTTGAAAAACTGTGCTAAATTTTGTACTTTGTTGTCAAAGCATGCACATCTTTATTCTTGAATAACGTCCCATTATCTAAGATGATCTTGGATGGAATACCAAAACGACATATGATATTATGTAAAATGAACTCCAAAATGCGGATTCCAGTCATAGAGGTAAGCGGAATTGCTTCCACCCATTTGGTGAAGTAATCTATGGTCGTTATGATAAAAGTGTGATGACCCGACGATGCAGGGGAGATATTTTTGATTAGATCTAAGCCCCATTGTGAGAACGGCCTAGCCGATTGGATCGACTGTAAGGCCTAAGAAGGTACATGTGTCAAATTGGCATGGTGTTGACACTTCACACACTTCTTTACATACGTACAATAATCTCACTCTAAAGAGGGCAAATAATAGCCCATGCAGAGAATGTACTTTGTGATGGCCATACCGTTGAAGTGTCCACCACATGTACCATTGTGGGCTTGGGTTATCGCCCAAGCAGACTCCTGCTGGTCCAAGCAATGAATGAGGATTCCTTCATAACTCTGACGATACAAAATGTCTCCTAGTAAGACATGTTTTGCCACTTTCTATTTAAATGATATTTTTACGGCTTGTGTCAATCCAAGTGGGAGGTTACCTAACTTGAGGTAATCCCTTATGGGTGTGTACCAATATTGCTGATCAAAAACCTCGATGGTATGAACGACCAATCCCTCTTGAAGTTCATCCCTAGAAAAAGCTGAGCGGGAAAGAACTTGTAAAAATAGTGTTGTGTTGCTATTAAGAGGGGTCGGGGAGAACAAGGACCCCTAGTTGGCTTGAGTCAGACAATCGTGGATTCGAGAGAACCTATCCTGAGATGGTTCAATCTGGATCAAGTGGATTCTTGATGTTAAGTCAAAGCGTGCATGCTCCATCGCTGATTGCGATATTTTCTTGACTTGAATGGTTGTCATATCACCATAAATGTCTTGTAGGATTAGTGACCCCAAGGAGGCCATAGTGTCTGCAAAATGATTCGATGATCGATGGAGTGCCTCGATGTCATACCATTCAAGCTTTGCCAAGAATTTGTCCACAAGGGCTTTGTAGGCCTGTAGAACTAGGCATTTACATTGGAATACCCCTTTGACTTGGTTGATGTTCATGGTGATTACTGTCTGAAGACCTATGAGCAAGGCTTTGTATTCTACATTATTTTTGGTGCACGAGAAATATAATTTAAATGACAGAGGCATTGGAGCCCCTTGCGGTGTGAAGAATACAATTCTCACACCACGTCCTTGCTCACATTTAAAACCATTGAAAAATAGGGTTATGTCGGCTAAAGACTCAGGCTCATCAGAATATGGTGATTCTGAGACATGGAAGACCTCATCATCAAGTAGTTTTGTGATCAGAGGCTGATCATCTTTGAGAGGAGCCTCTGCTAGTTGATCGGATATGACTTGAACTTTGATGGATTTCTATACAATAAAATCTATGTCAATATTTGTCAACAACATGATCCATTTCGCCATGCGACTACTATGATAAGTATGACTCATAATGTATCGCAATGGATTCTCCTTAGACACAACATACGTCATGTTTCTCAGCATGTAATGGCATAGCTTTTTGGTAGCAAACACCACTGCCAAGCAGAGTTTCTTGACGTATGCATAGTTAAGTTCATAACTGACCAGGGTGTGGCTAAGATAGTAAGTAGGCTGTTCATTGTGAAGTTCATTCTTATGGGCTAACATGGTGCCTAGTGCCACCTCAGTAGCTGAGATGTATAAGTAGAATGACACTCCTAGTCTAGGTGGTGCCAATACTGGCGATGAAGCCAAGTATTGTTTAATGTCGTCAAAGGCTGACTAGCACTCGTCATCCCAGTGAAATGCGACCCCCTTGTGCATTAATTTATTCATGGGTCGGCACTTGTCAGATAGGTGCACTATGAAGCACTTGATTGATGTGACCTTTCCCTGTAGGCTTCTGAGCTGCTTGATGGTAGTGGGGGGAAGCATTTCAAGGATTGCCTTAACTTTGTTTGGGTCCACCTCAATGCCTCGCTTTGAGACTATAAAACCCAAGATTTTTCTATATGTGACATCAAATACGCACTTCTTGGGATTCAGTCTGACTTTGCGTTCCATGAGGCGATCGAGGATCTTGCTTAAGTCATCGAGATGATCTAGGCGCAAAAGAGATTTGGCCAACAAATCATCCATGTAATATTCCAAAGTTTTATGCATGTGATCATGGAAGATGTACATCATGGCATGTTGGTAGGTGGCACCAACATTTTTAAGGCCAAAGGGCATGACCTTATAACAAAATGTCCCCCAAGGCATTGTGAACGCCGTCTTTAGTTGGTCCTTGAGATTGATATGAATTTGATTGTATCTCGAGAAACCATCCATGAGGGAAAGCATTTTGTGGCCCATTGTGGTGTCTACCAATGCATCGATACTCAACAATGGGAAATCATCCTTAGGACTCGCTTTGTTTAGATCTCAAAAATCAGTGCATATGCAAATCCTCCCGTCAAGATTTTTGACGGGCACCATGTTGGACAACCATGGTGGGTAATCCATGCAGATGACAAACTGTGCATCCAAAAACTTTTGTAATTCATCTTTGACCACTAAGGCCACTGTTGGGTGCATCTTACGTAGTTTTTGCTTAACTGGCTTGACTGTCGGATCAAGCGTTAGATTATGCGTGACTAGCTACATATCTAGCCCCGACATGTCTTTGTAGGACCATGCAAAAACCTCCTCCTTCTCTTTGAGAATTGCAATGTAGTCGAATTTCTCTTCGGGGGATAGACTTACCCCCAGCTTGATTATCTATGGATTCATTGGTCTGAGCCGATGTCTACGTCAGTAGTCTCCTTGATCGACATGTGGGATCTGTCCTCCAACTGGTGTGGAGTTGGGATCAAATGAATATCATTTGCTGAGTTTAAATCTACATTGGGAACCTCGGGTTCCTCTTCAGCATGGAAGATATCATGAGTTGGACTTGGGGTAAAATGAAGTATTTCACCAAAAGGGCAGTACTTTGATGGGAATGGTGGTGAATTGATGCGATCCCAGTCTATGGCATCTATGTCTAGATACAATGACTGTGTTGGATCGGCCGGATTGTGGATGGGGGCGGTTAAGTCAATGGATATCATGTTGATGAAATTATTTTGGTCTCCATTATCGCGGATGTGATGACTCAGACATTCTGGATGATCTTTGTGCTTTGGATCTGGCTCTGGAGGTATTGGCACGAATGGATCGACCCTATGTGCAGATAAGAGGACATGGTCTACCCTCGGTACTGATATCGCTATAGGGTCTTTGGGTGGAAGGTGTTCTTTGTATGCCCAAAGTGGCGGATTCAACACTTGGTCCCACTTGCATTGGTTTTAAGTGCCACTCATGCCCTGGCCTTATGTTTAGTTGTTCAAATATGTCATCAATATCCAGGGGGTATTGTTGCTACATCTACCACATGTGATCGAGATATGCCATCTTAGTTTCATCTTCATACTCACTGTCGAAGATCCAAAGGCCCTCGTTGGTTCCAACAACTATTTATGACATTAGAGGCTTGTCTTGCGTGAGCAAATTGATGTGGCCCCATCGAGTTTGTTCCGCTCTCTACAGGGGGACCTGATTTCCTTGAGGTGGCCCTTGCTCGATTGGAGAATCCAAAGGGAACATTTCCAAGAGGCTTTCTTGGTAGTCATCCATGGGGGTCACTTGTGAGTGATTGCTATCTGATTCGAAGGGGTCCCATGGTGCTACCTCATATTTTGACTCATATTATGAAGATCCTTCCTGACCTTGTCTATACCCCTCTTGTAGGTAAGTTCTTGAACTTTCTCCTCTCTCGAGTGAAGGGAAAGGGTTGTCAAGGTCAACAAGTTTGGTTGTCCACAATGGGAGATAATCCCCCAATGTGTACGTCGTGTTAGGATTGGCATATGGATCTAATGCCAATCCACCCTTGTTGCCTATCCCTAGGCCTTGCATGTTCTCTACCAAGATGTCTAAGGGCAGGGGATGGTTGAACCCTACTCCTGACTTGTTGTATGGAATTTGGTATCTCGGTTGGCAAAGAACATGCACTCCTTACTCATACCTACCCAACCCATATCCATGCCAATTGCATTGGCCAAGATATCTTAATGCAAAGTCTTGGTTGGAAAAATAGTTGACGTCCTTAGCAAAGGGTTCTTCATCTTTGTCTTCTTGCATATGAGGTTCAATGCCATTATTTAGGCCCCCATAAACAAAGTTTGTCTAGTTTAGTGGGTAGCCTAGAGGAACAATAGTACCTATGGGGAGGCGAGGTCTCCCCATGTCCTACATGGACTCCAGTGTGGGTGTTGCTACAATATTCCATACCAGATACTCCCCCAGACCCATATTGGCCATATCAACAGTGATTGTTGGCGGTTGAAGGGGAGGGAACGAAAGTTCTTCCTGAGTCCACTCCATGTCGGGTGAACTAGTAGCCTCAACTTCCATTCTGCTAGGCATCTCCTCAGTAGAGATGGTTGAGATTGATGGAGGTGCCTCTTCCAGATGTTTCTTCTCTTTGTCCTTCTGTGTGGTCACCATAGGTGGCATTGTTGGTGAAGGACCAGACGATGAAGATGGACCCAACTATGGATTTGATAGACTTATCAATGGGGATGCCTGCAAAATTGGACCCTATTTATAAGCATTCAATTGGAAATCCAAATGCATTGATGGAAGGGTCGATTGTAGCATCAGTTGCACCGCATTGCAATACTTGAAGGGTTCCAAGTCCGTCGGGACTACATGCACCTACCCTTCGAATGTATACTTTAAGCACTGGTGAGATATTGAAGGGACACACTTCATGTCCCTGATCCATGGCCAACCCAGCAAGATGTGGCACAACGTAGGTATAGTATTTTGCCCCACTTGGATGGGTAGGAAAATTGTGCCAACTGTCGAGCATATTGCATCATTGAATGCTCACAGTGTATAGGCAACTTTAGGTGCTTCAAGGATGCTATTATAATGATATTACTAGATGAGCCAGTATCCACCAATACTCTCTTGTACAAAATCTCGTTGACCCACACGATGATGTGTAGGGGTGGATTCGCCATGTCACCAACCACTGATTTCACTTCGTCTTCTTGAAAGGTGATGACTGGCTCAGTGCATCGTTTGACATGTCCTACAAAGTTGTTGAAAGATTTTTCTTCGTGGGGCTACAACTCGATGGCTTTTAGTATCTCCATTAGAGCCTCCCGATGGGGCATTGATTGTTGTATGATCTTGTAGATGGAGAGCCTAGCCGACATGGTCCTCAAACTCTGGGTGAGTTTGGTTCGAATTATGGTCACTGGTCTAGGCAGAGGAGGTGGTGCAAGGTGCTATTACGGTTGTGACATTGTTGGCACCTCTCTTGTAGCTATCATGGGGGTAGTTGTGCTCGGGTACCTCTTGTTTCGAGTCACTATACTGATCATCCCTACATACCCCTACATGGGGTAGTTTTGTGTTACCTCATTGACTTGTAGGGTCTTTGCTTGTGCATCATGGGTAGGCAAGGGGTCCTTAAAGACATCCATTTGTTGGTTGCTTGGTGCCACGAGGTTATCCACCACTAATGTCTTGTTATCTATTAGGTCTTGCACCAAGCCTTTAAACCTCCAACATGTATTAAGGTCATGTCCCTTCCATCTATGGAACCTGCAATACAGATCTTCCTTGTAGCCCTTATGTTTTGGTGCATTGGGGTCTATGGGTTGAATATCGGGTAGGTTGATCAAGTTTGCCGCTGACAAGTGATCAAACAGGGAGTCTCCAGACTTTATGTAAGGTGTGAATTGTTGCCTAGGGTGACGCTACTAATTTTGTTCTTGCCTATGATTTTATCGATCATAACTGTTAAGAGACACTGCATGATAGTTAGCATTTTGGGGTTGTGTTGCTTGTGTAGGCTTAGGAACATTTATAGCAACTTGATTGACCGCAGCGGGTTTGTGTTGCGTGGTCCCTATTTTGGTGTTCTTAAACCATTCTTTATTCTTTGTCTTGGCTATCTCGCCATCCTGAATCTTGATCTCCTCAATGATTCTAGATTGCGCTAGAGCTTCCTCTAAAGTGGCATATTGCTATAGTTGCAATAGCATGGAGATCGATCTCAAATAGCTCTTTGAGAACATTTGGGTGAGGTCGGACATAGGAGGGAGGTAGGGTAGCTTTGAAAGTAAATTCCTCCATCGATTCCCATAGGCCGCCATGGTTTCTTCCTCATACTTCCTGAGGCTGGCTAGGTCGCTTAGTGATGCCTTCTTCTTGGTGTTGAAGGTGAAGCGTTCGAGGAACACATCCACTAGCTGATCTAAGTTATTATGTTGTGCTTTGGCAATTGAGTGAACCAATCCGAGGCAAGGCCTGTGAACGTGGTGATGAATGTTCTTAACAACAAAGCATCATTGTCCTAAATTCCAAAGCATTGGCTTAGGAATATAGTCACGTGCTCTTGGGCATCCTCCTCCCCTCTAAAGATTGCCAACTGAGGCAGTTTAAAGTGTTCATGGTAATGGGGTGTCAACACTAACAGATGCATAGGATGACTGTGGAGTTGGTGTAAAGTGGGCTTTTGGGGCCTAAAAGTCTTGGTCTCCATAGACTCCAAGCACTCTAGCAACACTTTATATGCATCAGAAGATTTAATCTCTTCCTCCTTAGTTAGTTCCCATTGTGGGTTGGGGGGAACTTGAGGCCTATGGAGGGGTGGCCGGATAGCAGCCCCTCTGCCTTGGTAGGGCATTTCGGCCCGCTCTTCTTCTTGCTCATACTCCTCATAGGCTTCTTTAGGAGTTTCTGGATGAGACCTATGACCATGGGTGGGTCCCTACAGAGGATGCCCATCATTGTTCTTGGGAGTGGTCTCCCGCTCAGGTTTAGGAGGTCTCAGAGGTAGAACCTAGTACAGTCATGGAGACCTGTCTCATACCAAGGGGTTGTGCCTCTCATACAGTTTTGATCTTTGGGTGCGAGGGGTTGGAACCCTCTCATGCACAGGGTTATGGAGCAACTCATCTGTTTGGCGCCTAATGCACTCTTTGCTAAGGTGATATAGATTCTCTAGTTGTTGTTGGTCATGCTCAAGATGCGTGATCTATGCTTGATGGTTGGCATGTCTGGTGACTGCCAGGTCAATTTTTTCTACCATCTTGAGTCTAGGAGGCCTAGATGCCTCTCCTACACATTTATCTAGATCACGATGATCCAAGATCTCTATAGGTCACTTCCCTCTATCAAGGTTAGTGACATTCACTCGAGGCTCTAGCATTAGTAGGTGATTTTGGTAGATAGCAGGTGCAAAGGCGCATTGCTCCCACACTGTATATTGCTCTTGAGGAATGTAATGGTTTTCCTCATGCTTGCTTTTGTATATGTGAAAGGGGCGGGCAGAGTTGGCTTGCCCTATTTGAAGAGCCTTGTGCTTTGGATTTTTCCTATTGTTTCTAACAGTGATGGGGGGTAAAGGAGGGATGACATACTCATGTGGCCTCTCCTCATGGACCCTATGTTGTTCTAGCACTTCATCATGCGGTGGCCACTCATACCAAGCTTCTAAGGGATCCTTCCCATTTATATTGAGTGTCACGTGTAAGGACTCCTCTTGAAAGGGTCTATGTTGGACGGGAGTGCCCCTCGAAGGGGTTCCCCTATAGTACCGTTCCAAAATGGCACAATGTGGACTCTCTTGTGGGTCAGGCCACCAAGGTGGTATGACCAAGTCCTTGGGGCTATAGCATAGGTGACTTGTACCCCCTTGTACACTCTTCGTAGCTCCTGCTCGTGATTGGGCTTGGCTACGGGTGTACACCATGGTGGTGTTTTCCTACAAGACGCGTAGATTTTTTTTATTTCTTTTTATGATTTTTATGCTACACTAAACATAAGATATCACACACACAAAGAAATTATTATCTCATTTAAATATTAAAGGTGTGCCTTAAACCTGGTTTAGTGTGTTTTGATTTTTGTTTTGAAAGCTTTTGTAAAGAATGTTTAAATGCAATATGATGGCTCTTATGACTCCCAAAAATGGTTGCCCCTTCGATATACCATTGCCAGGCCAATATGCCGACCTCTCTATATACTCGCCCTTACGTGAGGGAAACTGTTGGTACGTGAGAGCAGATGGTACATGGAACATAGGCGGTACGGAAGGGGAATCACCCTATTTTTGAAACCTACCATAGAAGACTTATCCTCATGCGTTGGGAATCACCCCAGCTACACTTGGTCAGCTTTCATTAGGATTTATGTCTAGCAACAGTAGCGATCGGGGTTTATGAATGCAAAATTTCAAGCCAAGGTGGTGATGAAATCCATCGTTGGTCTTGATCAAGGGCTGGGGTTTTACGACCAGCTCCTTGGTGTTTTAATTACCACATGGTGTGTGGGGTTATTTTTATTTTGCATAAAATGAAGCAAGAATGTAGTAGAAAAAAACTTTTCCTAAGCAAGTAAATAACCAGAAAACAAAAAACAAGAAACAAAAAATAATAGGAGTTCAGGACCTCTACCTCTTCTCTGCCCAAATTTGCTGGTTCTGAGTTTCTATCCTAAAAATGCACAGAGAGCTATTCATACCTAGGTGGGATGAATAACAAAACTTTATTAATCGTAGGGTGGGGCAAATGCCCATTCATCCCTAGGTAAGACAAATTCCAGCTTTGTATTCGCCACAGGTTGGAACGAACAGTAGTCCAACGTTTGAAAACTCAGTACCTGCAAGCAAAAACAATCAAGTTTTGATCATATTTTTGATATTAAAAATAGAGGAAAATAGTACCACTGTGATCACCACTGAAATCATGAGGATACAGAAACAAAAAGGAAAAGCCCGGATGCGATGTAAATGAACAAAAGATAACGCTAAACCCTATGAATTGAAAGTGCATGAAAATAAAGGAGCATAAACGAATCGAAACCAAATGGAAAGCCAATATGGAAGACATACCTTTTCATTAATAAGCTTCAAAAATTAGTTACAATTTGCCTCCTCCATTTTTAGGGGCTAGGAGCATTAAATGTGTTTCTTATCACATCAATGGATGCTATTCCTTCTTTCACGTTCCCACATGTAAAATGGGTGGACCAAACATTGCCACCGCTTGCGTTGATGAATATTGACTCCTTACTGCTCCTCTAATGTCCAGATCCTACATTCAAATAAATAGAAAATAGTCAGTAGCACCTGAAGATAAAATGAAACATGCAATCCCCATGCCTTCAATTAGCACATGCAAAATATAAATAAAACAATGACTGAAATAGATACAAATTAACTAAAAACTTGACAAGGGCATCAAAACATCACCAGGAAGGCACTGTAAAAAGAATAGTCAAGATAACACTGTCAGATAACACTGTCCCAAATGTCACATCTAAGAAGCTCCAAATCACATGAAAAGTTAGTGGTTACCTAAATGGGGGTATTTTGGGAAAACCCAGAAGGTTATATTTTCCCAATTTGGCCTCTATCACCGGGAATTTGATGATGCTACCTACATGTTAGTAAAGGCGGGAAATGATAAAAACATGATAAAAAATGCTCAAAACGATGTGAAATTTAAATGACAACCTATCTAAGCAGTATAGAATCAGATGCAAAAATAACAGAAAGGAAATCTACCACAGATTTCTAATCACTCCGGGCGGGGCGATTAGGACTATAGCAGCATGGGGGCGCCCGGGGGCAGGACACCCATTGTTTGGGGCCTGATTTTGGCACCAATCCACTTGGGATGGGTCCAAAACCTCTTGTGGGATGTTGTCAAAAAATTTGGTGGGATGTTGTGGCCAAATGTCGGGTTTTGGTTTCAGATTTGCGCTTCTAATAACCACCCTATGACCTCCCTTTCAAAAGATATCAAGGATGTGAAAGGCATAAATCAAAAGGTGTGTGTGGATGTAAAATGGTAGCACTTCATTGCTAAAAATGCTCCTTCTCTGTATATTTTTGGGGTGAGAAGACTCACCATTTTATAGACCTAACGGTCTCTTTGGATGAGCATGTAGAGGTGCCACTTGGCAATCATGCCTTCCAAGGGGGGAGAAGATTCCTCCCTAATTAGGGGCTCCATGACTACCCTTGTAACTGCCTCTAACACTCAAAAATTCTCACTCACACTCCCATGCAATGAAGGAAGAGTTAAGTGGCGGATCTAAGCTAAAATTTGTCAAGATTTAACTTTTTCCCATCAAACCTGCTATTCGCCCCACCCTAGAGTGAATACTACTAATCCTCCCTTGGTGGATTATCTCTGACCTTCCAAAATTGTTGTGTGAGTGGTTAGGACCACTGTTTAACCTCTAGGGGCTGTCTTAGGGGTTGTGTGTGTCAATGCGATTAGTGTTTGCAGTCACATAATCGGATTGGTGCTGTTTTGGTGTGTACAAAAACTGAAGGGGTGTGAGTCCTTGTCATGGGATTATGTCTAAACAAAAATATAGTGAAAAAATAAGGATAGATTATGAACATGGGATAAGTTTATAACCAAATTGAAGGCTAAGTTTCTACCCATTGATTACCAAATTGGGTTGTTTAGAAGACTCCACACATTTAAGAAAAAGGAGTTGGGAGTAAAAAAATATATAAGAGAGTTCTATAAGTTGAACATAAGAGATGGACATATTGAAGATGATGAGGAGAAAGTTGTGAGATACATATATAGACAAAGGTTATCCATACAAGATGAAGTTGGAATGCTTTAAATTAGGATAATTTAATAAGTGTATCAATATGCTCTCAAGGTAGAAGAAAATTTGACTTGTAAACAATAAAACAATTCCATAAGAAGAGAATAATTCTTCAAAGAGAAAAATTAGATAGTAGTAGAGGGAAACATGTGCAAGAAATATAATTTGGTACTTCTCAAAGTAATTTCAGCTAAATTACCTAGGAAAAGAGTGAACGTCAAGAGGACAATATAGATTTAATAGAGATAGAGGGTGTGGTTTTAATAGCAAGTGTTGTATGTGCTTTAAAGAGGGATAAAGCATTTGAATTTTCTTAAGCACAATAGAATAGAGGGTATGGAAAGGAAACCTATAACCAAGTTGTACAAGTAGATGAATACAACAATGCTTCACCGAAGCACATGGAAAAAATAGAATAAGGAGAGTCCCTTATGATAGAAAGGGTATTGTTGAAACCAACAAAGGAGGTGTATGAGCTTGAGCAAAGAAAGAGCTTATTCAAAATAATTTACAAATTTTAAGGTAAATGTTGCAAGGTGGTTGTATATAATTATAGTTCAAATAACTTAGTGTTAACATGATGGTAGAAAAACTTGGATTGAAGAATATTGAACACCCAAATATGTACAAAGTCTCATAGTTGCAAAGGGGTCTTCAAATTTTGGTAATTGAATAGTGTATGGTAGACTTTCAAATTGGTTCTTAAAAAAATGAGATACTATGTGATGTTATGTCTATGGATGTTTGTCATGTATTATTGGGAAGTCCATGGTAGTTTTATAGAAAGGCGGTATATGATGGTACTATGAACACCTACACTATTAAGAAGAATGAAAAAAATATTCACTTTAAGTCCATTGGAGGACAAAGGAGAAAAGTTGGATAATAATCATATAATGTGCTTGGATACTGAAAAACAATCATTAATAGGAATTAAGAAGAAAGCATGTTTTGCTTTCATCTCTAAACCCATAGGAGAAGTCATAATGGAAAAAATGGATATAATCCCACATGGATTGAGGGATTGGTTCAAATAATGTGCAAATATATTTTAAAATATGCTTTTTCACCCATGAGGAACATTGATTATCAGATAGATTTCAATCTTGGATCGAGCTTACGTATTGAGGAGGAAAAAATAGAAACATGCAAGAGAATAATCATAGGAAATATATAGATAGCCAAAATAACTAGTAGTAGTGAAGATGAAGATGATAATGCACCAATTTCTATTACAAGTAAGGAGAAAGAGAAATGCAAAAGGAAATATAAAGAGAGAGTAGAGGAAGATGAATATCATAATAAAATTTATTATCATGTTGGCCATATTGCTAGAGTTGATGATGACAATGGTACTTTAAAGTGTGGTGAAGAAAATTATAATGATGAGAGAGATCAAGGTGTGGATAAAGAGTTTGGGTGCTTTGAAAGGTACACCAAAGGCATTAGCTCTAAGCATGAGAAGAATGACATATATGATGGTAAGGGATTAGAAAAATATGGGCAAGGTGTGAAAATTTCCATATTACCCAAAATAAGGTCAAGAAATGAAGGTCTTAGATATGTAGGTCATGCAAGGAGCACTGAGATTAAATTTCCAAAAAGAGAGAGTAACATAGGAGATGAAGGTCCTAATATTGGTTTTTGCAGTTAGTGTGGAAGATTTGGAATTGTGCAATTAGGTGTTATAACCTAGATTCTTGTGAGAGATGTAGAGGACATAATCACTCAAAGAGAATGTGTTTGCACCAAGAGAAAGTAGTCAATATAAAATATATTAATTATGGTTGGTTAGATGTGATGGAATGATATAAGGTAAAACAAATGTTGAGTGCATGCTATTAGAGGATTTTTAGTTCTCAAGAAAAGCTAAAAAAGACAATAAAATTTGCCTTATAAAGATAAATAGACTAGAGTGGAAATAGCTTGGAAAAATAATTAATCCTTTTTTTAATTTGTGGAAAACATCCCAAAAGGGATGCCACTTTCGGGTAAGACCCAAGGAGGCAGGGGTATCCATTCCGCAAAAATGCCCAGGACTCGGACCTGGCCTACCACCTTTGACATACTCAAGGAGCAAACAAACACACAAAACCAATTTAAAAATAAGTAAATAACAACAAAAATAATAAAATAAAATAAAAAACATGCTCCTTGAGTGTGTCAAAAACAAAAGCACAACCAAACACGCACAATAAGAAAAAAGAAACCACAACACAAACCACATAGAAAAACACAAGAACCACATAACAAAACACAAACAAGACAAAAACAACAGAACACTACAAAGACATAACCCAAAAAAAACATGAAAAATAAACACAACCAAAACCTAAAAAATAAAATAAATAAAATAAAAATAAAAAACAACCAACAACAGACAATAAACAAAAACAAAAAACATAGAAGACACTCACACATAAAAACACGAAATAACACAAACAAAGAGAAACCCAAGAACAAGAACGAAAAAAACACAAGAACAATAACAAAAAACATAAAAAAACAAAACAACAAAAACACAAGAACAACGAAAAACAACACAAAGAACACAAAAACAAAACAAAACAAAAGAACCCACCCACCTTAAAAAACTAAACAAAAAAAAACAAAAAAGAAAAAAAAAAACAATGAACAAAACAATGACCTATCTAGACCAGAAGACTATTAAGGCAAGAATCAACAGAGGAAACAAAATAAAGAATAGAATGAGCTAGGGAACTAAAAAAACTGAATGAACCAAAGAGAAGCAAAAAAAAAAAAACAAGAAGAAACTAGGTACCTTCAGAACTGGAGCCATCCAAAGAAATGATAGAAAGAAGAGCTTCCCTAATTTGAGAAGCCCACCATATAGGAGGGTGGCCATAACAAGTAAGATCACCTTTGTCCAAAGCCCAATTAGCTAAAGCATCAGCACTCTTGTTTTGATCTCTGACCACATGACTGTAATCAACTTTCAAAAATCCCATCTGGATTAACTGAATCTTCTCAATAATTATTTTTATTCTCCAATCCACCTTATGATTCTTAGAAGGAGTCTTCAAGAGATTAATCATAAGTTGAGAGTCAGACTCAACTAACACCTTTTCCCATCCAACCTTAGTAGCCTCCTGAAGGCCTCTGAGGATACCATACCCCTCAACAAGGTTATTGGAAAGAATACCCAAATTCTCAAGCAAAAGTAAAAACCAGGGAGCCATCTGAAAGTCTACCAATTCCTCCCACACTGGCTTTTCCAGGGTTCCCTCTAGAGGCTCCATCAGTATTGACTTTTCCAAAATCCTTAGGAGGAGGTTGCCAATTTCTAGTCCTATCCATCTTACTAATACTCACATTCCCTTTAAGTTGGTTTCCCTTAGAAGGTTTAATCTTCAATCTTTGCATCACTTGATCCCATATTTGGTGGGAGTTTTGAGGGTGATTAAGGAGTTGATGGACTGATTCAACTAAGTTGGCTATGGTCTTTTGCCAAATATAGTGAATATCCTTCCTATCTTGATTAAAAATTTGGTTGTTCCTTTCATTCCAAATATTCCAAAGAAGAATGGTAGAACCCATCCAAACTAACTGCCTAATAAAATGATCAACACCCTCTTGATTAGGCCAATCCCTCCAAAGTTGTTCAAAAGTAAAAAAATTGGACCACTGTAAGCCAAGTAAAGTGGCCATTCTCCTCCATAGCTCAGAGGCTAAAGTACACTCAATAAAAATATGGTTGATATTTTCTACATTCTCTTCACACATTTCACATCTAAAAGGGCCATGAAAACCACGCTTCATAAGTTGCTCACCAGTAAGCACCCTACGATGCAATAAAAGCCAATTAAAGAACCTCACCTTAGGCCAAAGCTTTTGAGCCCACAATTGAGAAAATATGTCAGAAGAATGGTTGGGATTATTATGGCATAAGGTCAAATAACCTTGAGCAACGGAATACTCACCCTTAGTAGTGTTGTTCCATCCAAAACAATCTTTTTCATGGGACCAAGAGAGGGATCTCATATGAAGGATGCCTTGGATATCTTGTCTTTGCCTTTCTGGGATTTGAATAGGCCAGTCCTCAATAGGGATCCAATATCTACCAACCTTTGAATTACCAGTATGGTACCGACAAGTTATTAGCCACCTTTATCCAATTAGCTCGGTGAAGCTCCTCCATCAAAGGCCTCCAATCGGGAAACCGAGTTATCAAAGGCTTGTGACCATCCCAAGAATCTGTCCAAAAATTTGCATGTTGACCATTATGAATGATCCAAAATAATTTTTTCTTTATCAAATCCTCACCAGTCTTAAGAACTGCTAAAATGGGAGAACCTTTGGTAGGAAGTTGATAGCGAACAAGGTCTTCAGGACTTTTGTTCTCAGCATATTTAGCACGGAGATTATTGGCCCAAAGAGCATTGGGGTTATGCAACATCCTCCAATATAATTTAGCAGCTAAAGCTTTGTTGTTATTAATTGAAGACCGGAATCCTAACCCCCCTTCACTCTTAGGAAGACATAAAGTATCCCATTTCACCAAGGCCCATTTTCTTTTCTCCTTAGTACCACTCCAAAGGAAACGATGACTGATTTGATCCAATTCTCGAAGAACAGCCTTTGGGATATTCAAAACGGAAGAAACATAAATAGGAATAGCTTGAAGGACTGATTTTACCAAGGTGATTCTACCCCTAGAAGAAAGCCACTTGTTGGTCCACTTTCCAATTTTCTTCTTGACTTTGTCCAACAACCAATTCCAATATTTATTTTTCTGCCTTTGAATATTTATGGGAATACCTAAATAAGTGATTGGAAGAGAGGTCTTCTTATATCTTAATTTATCCAAGACCATGGATTCCTGTCTAGCAGAGCAATGAAAGAAAATAACTTTAGATTTGTCTTCATTGATCAACTGCCCAGTAGCCTTAGAAAAATAGCTAATTATTTGCTTAATATTAGAAGCTTCCTTAACTGTAGCTTTACCTAAAAGAGTAGAGTCATCCACAAATTGAAGATGAGAGATAGGTCTAGCTCCATGAGCAATGGTAACTCCCTCAAGGGTTTTGTTTTCCCTCTTTTTGGTTATAGTCCTACCCAAGCATTCAACAAGAATGATGAATAAATAAGGGGATAGCGGGTCACCTTGCCTAATACCTCTGGAAGCTGGGAAAGACCGAGAAGGCCTGCCATTGATAAGAACTAAGTAGGAAACTAAAGAGATACATCCCATAATCCAATCCATCCAATCCTTAGAGAAACCAAATTGCCTCAAAACTTTGATAAGGAAGTGCCAATCCACTCTGTCATAAGCTTTGGATAAGTCTAACCGAATGAACATAGAAGGAGAATTTTGCATATCCATGGAATGGATGGCTTCCTGAGCAAGAACTATCTCATCTACTATTTGACGTCCTTCCACATATCCCCCTTGCTCTGGGGAAATAATCTTATGCAAAAGAGGCTTCAACCTTTCTGCCATGATTTTAGTAATGATTTTGAGAAGAACATTACATAAAGCAATAGGTCTAAAAGCTGAGATATGATCAACCTCTTGAGCTTTTGGAACAAGAGTAATATAAGTTTTATTGATAACCTTCAAAATTTCTTTGGCTTTCCTGGCTTCTTCCACCACCTCTAATAAATCAACATGAAGGATATCCCGGAACTCTTGGTAGAACTCAATAGGAAAACCATCAGGACCTGGGGTTTTCCATTTTTGCATTTTAAAAACTACTTGTTGAAGCTCATTGATAGTAACAGGAGCAGTCAAAATAGAGTTCTCCTCAGAAGTGATAAGAGAAGGGATTGCTTGAAGAACATTTTGTTGAGAAGCTGAGTCAAGAGGAGTAGCAAGCAAAAATATTGGAAAAGTAATCAACAACAATAGAGTTCATGCCATCCCAAGTATAAACAACATCTCCAGATATCTGAAGTTAAGGAAGAAATAAAGTTGTGAGATCTTCGAGCTAGAAGAGATTTGTGAAAGAAATTTGTGTTTCGATCTCCTTCTTTGAGCCATTGAATTCTAGATTTTTGCTTCCATAAGATTTCTTCTCTTTTTTCCCATTCCTCTAACTGAGTTGTGAGTTTAATTTCATCTGCACTTCTCTTCTCCGTGAGGCCATCTAAACGGATTTTCTTATTCAAATTTTCAAGATGAGCAATAACTTCATGTTTTTTTTTATGAACATCCCCAAACTCTTTCCAGTTCCAAGTCTTGATTTTGGATTTAATGTATTGCAATCTTTTGGCAAAACAGAACATCTTAGTCCCATGCCTAGGTTTACCTTCCTTCCACCATTGTTGCACACGAGGTCTGAAGGAAATGTCTCTGAGCCACATTAATTGAAAATGAAAAGGAGAGAAACTCACATTGGTTTTCCACATTTCCACCATGACTGGCCAATGATCCAAACCAGCATTATTAAGAGTCTTCACTTTAGGAATGTGACCATGGATTAAGAAATTTTTAGAGAGCAAAAACCTATCCAATCTCTCCATTATACAAGCTAAGCCTTGCCTTCTGTTAGACCAAGTCATAAGGCCATTATCTCGGTTGGATATCCACAAGATGGAGGTTTGCAATATATTCGCTCATGAGGTCAGTGCTTTTGTCCAAATTTCTATTTCCCCCCCTTTTCTCATCCAGAGAGAGGATGGTATTGAAATCTCCTCCGATCAAGATCCAAGCTTTAGGAAAATGAGAGATAATATGAGTAATATCCTTCCACTGTCTTCTTTTTTCCTCTAAAGAAGTCGGGGCATAAACAGTAAAGCAGAGCATAATCTGGTTGGAATGTCTACTTTGAATAGCTATAGCCAACAAACCCCAACTGCCAACCATATGGTGAATAACTACCTCTTTTGGGTCCCAAAGACAAGCAATGCCACCCGAAGTCCCTTGGGAACCGAGGGAAACCACTTTTCCAGACTGGCCAAATTTTATCGGCAATTAAGTCCATATCCTCCATTGACATCTTTGTTTCTTGAAGGAAAACAAGATGTGGATGATTTATTTGAATCATTCTTCTAATTTCATTTTGTTTTGAAAGACTCCCTTTGAGTCCTCTAATATTCCAAGTGATGATCTTCATTAATACCAGGGCTAAAAATGTTGGGAAGGGCATTAATCTTACCTTCCTCTACAAGCTTTTCACCTTCTTTTACCATATGATATTGATTGGTCTTGCGACCTATTTTTTGATTGGAATCCATCTTCAATTTTTTTTCCCTATTTCTTGACTTATTCCAATTGAATCTGAGATGGCTTCTAACCTTGAAGAATGCTCATACACTGCCAAAATTTTACTAGATGGTTCAATGGAGTCTATATTGGGACCTGCATTATTTGAAGTTTTGACATTTGAAATATTGTTTTTCTTGTGTAAATTTTCTCCTTTTTTTTTCTGTTGAAAACCTTTGATTTGTTGGTTTGTCTCTCGAGTTCTTCCCTTCATATTTAAATTGTGTTTCTAAGATTTTAGTTTCCATTATTTCCTCTTCCTCACTTGGGACATCATTTGTGGAAAGTATTTCAAACATATTAGCAAATGACTTTGATTGATCCTTCATAACTATTTTTTTCTAGTGTTCTTCTTCTTAGGTATTTGGAAACCTGGTTGAGTTTATATCTTCTTTCTTTTGATCGAGAATTTTATTTGGGCAAGCATTGGCCAAATGACCATATTCATGGCAAATTCTACAACGAAAAGGAATGTTCTCATAGTCCACTACTTGCTCCCAAGTGTCTTCCCCAAATTGTAATGTGATATTTTTAGGAAGGGGTTTGTCAAAATCCATTAAAACACAAATTCGAGCATAAATAATATGTTCAAAATTTTGAGTACAATCAGCGAGTCATCATAAAAGTTCCTAAAGAGTTTCCAATTGAAGAAAAAATAGTAGGATTCCAAAATTCAATAGGGAGGCCAAAGAGTCTAACCCACACGGGAGCTATAGAAGGCATCTCTTCTTCGGCTTTAAATTTAGTATGCCAGGGCTTCATGAAAAGCCCCGCCCTTCCAAAAAACCAAGGACCCCCTTGAAAAGTTTTCTCTCTATCTTCATTATTAGCAAATAAAACAAGAAAATAACCATTTGGATAAATAGAGATTTGTAACTCACCTTTAGTTTTCTAGCTTTTTGCAGCCCAGAATTTGAAAGCAGATAGACTCGGACGAAAACCCACGAACCGACAAATTAGTCCTCTTTTTTCCAAATCTTCAATGCCAGTCTGAATGTTCCCCATATCAAGCTTAACAATAGGAGTTCCATCAGCTGCTTTAAGACATCCTGACTCTGTTTTCCTGGGATCAATCTTAGGCATTCTTAGAGGTTTATGGGAAGCCCTAATATTGATATTAGCATTGGGCTGAGGCTGTCCACCATGAAGGGCATCCCTAAAATTCATTTTTGGGACTCGAGTCTTCAAAATTCTTACCCTTGACAGGGGTTTTCACAGTAGAATTATTTTGTGGGTGCACCTTAGCACCAGATTCATTTGAGATATGAGCCATTTTTTGATCAACTGCTTGAAACTTGTTTCGAGATCTCTTTAATCCTTGCCCTAGACGTCGTGGAAAGGTATGGTTTTCACTTTTCTTTTGAGCAGCAAATTGGAAGCCGTTGTCACTCAAGTTCACAGTATGATCTATTGAAAGACAAATTTCTAACCCATCTTGTATCCCCTGCAACATTTCCTGCTAAAATATTGAGCATAAACCACAAAAATATTGGCCACTAGGGCCCGAAGGCCCTAAAAACCAACCTCTGGAGCTGCTTGCACTCAACCCAGATGAAACCCTCGCATAGCCGCTTGCCAAATATATCGTTCACACATAGGGCTGTGCTAGGATCTGTGTTGCTCCAAATGATATGAAAATTGGTGGAGACGTTCTAGGGTTTTTCAGGCATCTACCCTCAAAATTTCAGCTCAATCCGAGTTCGGATGAGTGAGATATGGCCGAAACGAGTTCGGCAGTTTGGGCACATAAAAACTAATTTATAGTGGAAAACACCCCTTTTGAGGTGCCACTTTCAACAGGTTGGGCATAGGAGGAATGGAGCCTTGTCGGCCTCTAACAGCACATAGGACATTCCTAACTATACCATATATCTGCAGGATGGAGACAAGGGGAATGGAACTTGGGTCGGCCTCTACTAGCACCTAGGGCATTTACCACTGCACCACAATAAGTAGATATAATTAATCTTCAGGAGCTGAATCTTATGGAACATTTTCTCTTACTTGATAAGTATGATGTAGGATCATCCTAAAGGCTACTTGTCTAGTAGTTGAATGGTTTAAAATTTAGAAGACCAGTCATCTCGAGTTTTTAGGTAACTATTTTCAAAGTTATAAATTGATTTTATCTTCAAGAAGAGGGAGCAAATAAAGTGGAGAGGAAGAGCAAAAGAAGTAAGAGTAGAGGTCCAAGAAATGGACTGAGATATCCAAGAAGAGAAAGAAAATAATAATTCAAAAATAAAATGAGAGAATGTCATGAATAAGAGGGTATAGAAAAGAGTAAGAAGATAAGGAGAAAGTCATTTAGAAACAATGAGTCTAAGAGAGAAAAGGAGTAGCAAAGATATCCATTTTTATTGCATGGAATTGTCATATATTCCAATAGTTTGTTTCTAGCATTGAATAAGAATAAAATATTTCTTTTGTTTCTTCCAATAAATTATGTGTCAATTATTTATTTATTTTTAAATTAGTTTACCATATATTAGTTGTATTCGATGTGTGCAAGTTCATGTCTTTGAAAGAAAATTAGAGTTTGGTTGAGCCACATTATTAAGTGAGGGTGCAAAATATTGAGGTATTCTAGTTTTTGCTCAAAGAAAATACTAAGAACAAGATATTGAGGAAAGTTCAAGCATTCAATATCAACCTTTAAAGAAAGAAAATATCGATGGCATAGGAAATTATCTTTAGAGGACGTGTGATTACTGTCCTCTTAAATATTAATATTAATCCAAAGGAAGGAGTACCTCAGTGATCGCTATGTTCATGAGGAAGATTTTTTGTCCAATTTGAACACCTTCCAAGAGGAAATATTAGTGTTACTTATGCAATTAAGAGAACTATAATTGTCACTCAAACATAAGGAAACTACCATACACTTTAAGTGTATCATTGTTTTTATTGTACAATTGAATGTTGTTAAAGCCAATCATTCAAATTGCTCTCCATTGACTATTGTCATATAAACCATGAAATGAAATCATCATACAAAGGAGTGAGTAGTTGTACTATAAAATGTTATTGTACAATTAAGTTTCTATTTGAAGAATCAACCATACAAGGGTATACCCATACAAGGATTTAGATAATACAATTGTACGATAGAAAGAGGTCATACCAATAGGAATTAATCCTATAAATATTGGGAGACATACTCATACGATGGGTCATCATTTGACATATATATTATATAATTGATAATATTTATGATTATAAAAATCCAACAATGTTCTTATTTAAAATTCCTTCAAATAAATGCCTAATTTCATAATATGATTATAAAGGTTCAACAATGTTATTATGTATAATTTCATCATATGAATATAAAGGTCCAACAATATTCTTATTTAAAATTCCATAAATTAAGTGTCTAATTTTATCATATGATTATAAAGGTTCAACAATGTTATTATGTCTAATTTCATCATATGATTATAAAGGTTCAACAATATTAATATATCCAATTCCATTATAATCATATGATGAAATTAGTTCTATTATATCTAATTTCATCATATGATTATAAAGGTTCAACAATATTATTATATATAATTTCATCATATAATTATAAAGGTCCAAAAATGTTATTATTTCTAATTCATTAAAATAAATATATTATGTTTAAAATTAAAATTTATTTTAGCCTCTGGTTCTTCTATTCAATAGAAAAAAACCTCCCATTTTGGGCAATATCAATCCCAACTGTGATGTTGGTTGCATCATTTCCAATAGACTTGGATTCAGCCGAGTGAGGTATTTAAATTTCTTGGAATTTATTTTGTGTCTCATGGTTCCTCTACTCAACTATGGTAGTATGTTATTGAGAAAGTGGACAAGAAACTTGCTTACTGTACTAGTAAGAGACTTTCTCTGGCAAAAAAATTTTAGATTTGTTCTAAATTTTTGGCCACTACCCATGTCTATTATTCGTCTTACTGGGTTCCATCTAAATATTGTTATAAAAATCTTGATAAGCTTCTTAGTGATTTCTTGTAGGGTAACAACTCTGTCAAATGAGCTTTTCATGGGGTAACCTGGGAAATTTTTTGTTTGCCCAAGGATTGTGGAGGCGTGAGTTTGTTTGATTTTCACTAACAAGGTTTTTTCCTTTGCGCTAAATGGATCACCCAATATTTAATTGGGGATGAATCTTGGGAAGTTCTTGTTAGGCATTGCACTTCTTTTGGTTTTCTTTATGGGAAGAAAATTTGGAAAGATATGGAATTGCAATCCATTCCTACTACCCCTATCCCTGTTAAATTTAAAGGTTCTTTTGTCATTCAAAGTATTTGGAAAGTCTGGGAGTCCTTCAAACCCTAACTCAGTTGGAAAGGGAGTTTCCATAAAGTAGGTGTCCCTTTGCCTTCCATGAATATTTGGTGGTCTCTTATTATCACTTTGCAAGGCTCGCCCCTGGATCTAGTGTAGTGGATTAGAGCGTAGAGGTTCTATAAGCATGGTATTGCTTCCATTTTTTATTTTTTCTCATGACATACCAAGAGTTGGATATTCTAATAAATTTTTCATCAAATTCACAATTTAAATCCTGGTGATAGAGATACTTATGAGGTGGTTATTAATAGTATTCCACTTTTTATTTGGTGCAAACTACATAAGCATTTTCAAAAACCCTGGTGGTCATATTGGTGTTGGCCTGGGGAGCTTCCTTTTTTGAAATATAAAGCTCATATAGGTTACAAATGGTTCACCCCACAATTTACAATGGTAAGTAAACTCACTATGACATGGAACTTAGTCTCTCTTCTCTCTTGATGGAATAAGAGGTTTTGGATTGCTTAGGATACTTATATTGAGCCTAAAAAAAGTTTTTTTGCTTGAAGTCTCTTGCACCAGGGGTTGCCTGTTGGCAATAGATCAAGCATCTGGGTGTTCATAATTCTATTTTCCAAGTTTGTGAATAGGTGAAAGATTTACTGCATGTTTTTTGATTTTGTGATTGGGCTCAATCGGCTTGGGAGTGGCTTCTTAAATTTTTTAGACCTTTTATGCAAGAGGATTTTACCTGGGTGCATGCTATTTTGGGTGACCCTATTGCATTTTCCTTCAACTTGGGTATTTTTTGGAATATTTTTAGAATTGGTACCCAATTTTATATTTGGAATTTTTAGAATAGAGCTATTTTTATCAGCAAGATGTCGAGTATGTCTTCTCTGTTGGTGATAAATATACTATATTCTTTGATTTCTAGTTACAGATTCAAGTAGAGGTTGAAAAGTACAAGTGGAGCTACAATACTTACGTACCCTCATAGATCATTGGGGGAATTCACCCTACACTATGAGTCATGTACCTCTTACTTCCCCTTCCAGGTCCCGGTTGTCAACTCATCGAGGGACCCATCACCAGCCATAGCCCTTTACTACTAGACACTAGTCCCAGCCCTTCTAGGTAGTGCAAGTATGGAGAATCTAGAGCTGGAGGCCCGTATCACCTGACCTTGATTTAGGATTTTTGGCCTTTTGAGCAAGATGATGCCCTTGGTTGGACGAAATTATAACAAATGTAAAAACTTGTATTGTTAGTGGTACTAATACTAATGATTGGGATGCTTCGACTTCTTCAGCCGTTGGATGGACGTATGACCTTTTCGAGGGAAACTTCAGGCCTTCCACTTGGCAGTGATTTCTCAGCTCCTTTTTTAAATATATATTTGATACTATTTTGGTGGTTGTTCTCTATTTTTTTATGGACTATTTTTGACACTCTTGTGTACTCCTAATAATGGTAGTTAGTGTGTTGGTTTACGGGGTGTGTTAATCCCACCCACATTTTTTTTGTATGATTAGACATTATTTTATTAACATAATAGCTTTTTCATACAAAAACATTTAGCAAGATTTAAGATTAAAAAGACCCAACAATATTATTATGTCTTAGTTCCATCACATAAATATTATATGCATCAAGTAATTATGGATCTTGAGAGTTACTTTAATTTGATCTAAGTGTTAATAGGGATGAGAAATATCATAAACAAGATCAAGGATTAACATCTTTAACCTTGTTATTTCATTAACAAAAAAATTATAGAGTAACAAAATTCATGAACCACTTAAATCTCGTAACTCAATCAATATAAAATTATTAACACAAATACATACTGCACTAATTAAATAAAAATATTATATAAAATATAATTCCATTATAAAAATATCTAAAAATTGGCATGGGTGGATAGCGCAACAGTTCGAGCTTTGACTCTTCTTTGAGACGTCCAAAGTTCAAACCAACGTGGTGTGGGCGAGTGTGTGATAAGGTGGGTGTGTGGTGGTTGTGTGTTATTAATAAGCATAGCTCTTGGTATTACCAGTGATCATAGTTGAGAGGAAACTGCTCTACCTAAATGTAGCTAGTAGGATTTTATCATACTAATTAAATAAAAAGAAAAATTATCTACAAATTAAAAATAAAAATTTATTACTTATTAAAAAAATAATAAAACCCACTACTAAAAACTAGTACTTCTCCTCAATTTGTGAAGAATACCATATAAAATCAACCAGAAAGGCATTATCATCAGATAAAAATTTGTGAAGAATACCATATAAAATCAACCAGGAAGGCATTATCATCGGATAAAGTGTGATTAACAAGGAGATGAACTCAAAAAAAATGGCTTTGGCCCACCTTAAATAAGGTAGAAAAATAACGATTTTAACCAAAACAATTGTTTTCAACGTAGATAAGAAGTAAAACGTTGCCCACCATTAAAATATTTAAAAGTACATTTGTGGGTTAGAACGGGAAACTCGTGGTTGAATGACTACTTGGAAACTCAGTCTTGCAACCGGTACGACCATCACAGACAAATTATTGATATGATCAAAAAGGTTAGTTTGTTCTTTGGCTTGTCTTGAAAAGACTGCTTGTTGGCCTCAGGATTACAAGTTTGGAAATGGTTTCTGCTTTTTCACTCCCTGTCTACATTATAATTATAGACATCAATTCAAATTAAAAATATTTACAAATAAAAAATAAAAAATTATCACTTATTAAAAATAATAAAACCCACTACTAAACACTAGTACTTCTCAATTTGTGAAGAATACCATATAAAATCAACCAATAATACATTATCATCAGATGAAGTGTGCTTAACAAGGATATGAGCTCAAAAAAATGGCTTTGGCCCACCTTAATAAGGTAGAAAAATAACGATTTTAACCAAAACAATTGTTGCCAATGTAGATAAGAAGTAAAACGTTGCCCACCATTAAAATATTTAAAATTATATTTGTGGGTTAGAACGGGAAAGTCATGGTTGAATGACTGCTTGAAAACTCAGTCTTGCAACCGGTACGATCATCACAAATAAAGTATTGATACGATCAAAAGGTCAGATTGTTCTTTCGCTTGTCTTGAAACGACTGCTCATTGACGTCAGTATTACAGGTTCGGAAATGGTTTCTACTTTTTTCACTCCCTATCTACACTATAACTATAGACATCAACTCAAACATGTATGAATGTATGTCTATTTTATCTCTTCAAACATAAAACAAATATTTTAATAATATTAATTAAATAATTAATAAAATATATTATATATTTAAAATATTTATAAAATATTAAAAAAATAAATTATAATAAATAATTTATATTATATATTAAATAAATTAATCATAATTCATTTATACAAAATAAGATAATACTTGTATAATAACATGACACCAATATTATTATTTTTTAAATATATTAAATAATTCACCTTTATTACAATAACAATACTCCTTATACATATCTTTTCACCCTCCCTATCCAACCCACAATACCAATATTCATAATGAAAAGAATTATATTTAATCCAAGGCCTTATAAAAGAGCTTCCTTTTTCTATTCTTTAACAACGGAGGAAGAGGGAGAGGGGATGACCTCCTCTGCATGGGCTGGATAAGCGTTGAGAATGGAGCAAAACATTGGTAAAGAATTGGATCAATTAAAAGACTATGGATTAGGGTACCCTTAGTTATCAAGTTCGAGTTGGTATTCGAGTTTGGTACTGTTGAAGTTAAAAAAAATCAGACATTTTTAAAAAATCGACATAAAATTCAATTATTATAAATGCATCACGGATCCCTACAAGAATCATTTTTTTTTATTTTTCAAATCCTTCGTCCTATTTTGTGGGATTCCTCATCCCTATTAACATCAAGTTTAGGCATGTGTGAGGGGGCTAGCCCTCTTGCATTCTAAGAGGTTAATGTGATGATACAAGTCTAATGACATATTCCATGATTAGAATTTTATTCCACATTAATATATTATCTATCTATTGCACCAAATATCTTATCTATCTATTACACCGAGTCCCCAACAACGAGTAAAACAAAAATTATTAATTTTTCAAGCTGAGACAACGCTCATTCACCGATCGCGGTAGAGTGTAGGAACCTGCAGTAATAGTTCATCTTCGAGCTCAGCCAGTCCAGAATTTTTTTGTGCAGATTGGCTATCACTGGTTTTCAGTCCCAGGATAGAGTTTAGACTCAAATCGCAGATCCTTGAATGAGAATAAGGAGAAATTTTTTCAAAAGACGCAAACACAGAATACTGCAAATGTTTTAGGGCGATTCGTTGGATTCCCTAGCAGTTCCATTCACCGGTAAAACTAAAAATTTGTGGTTATCCGATAATTTCAGTCACCGGCCAGATTTTTTTTGGGTGTTATTCAGCGATTCTTAAACAATTTTAAACATTCTTAGCTGACGAATATATACGGCGGAAGAAATTTGACGATTATTATTATTATGTTTTTTACCTGTCGAATTCAAGGTTTATTCTTCGAATTCATTCGTTAGAGTTTTGAATTCTACGAATTTCGAATTTAATCTAAAATTCGACGAATTTGATTAGGAGGATACCCATGATAAAAATACTACTTCGAAACCAAGATGTCATTATTCGTTGGGGAAAAGTCTGACCAATCCTTAGAATTTAAAAAGGGCTACAACACCCCGCAAGACGACAACTTCAATGTGGTGGGATAATCACGAAAGCATTTACTCTTTTAAAAATAGGATAGTTCTGCCAATGTGTGAATACTTCTCTTTTCCTGGTTACGAAAATGATAAGACAAATAATCATATACCTAAGTGACACTGACACTAAATAGCTGGCAGTAATAATATAAAAGTTCAGAGACCAAAGTGCACTTGCAAGTAAACAGTTGCAATAAGGAAGATATATGGGGCAGAATTTGGTTTCCCTGGGCAGTTCTGGCAGTGCTGCGTCGTCTCCCCATTCAGCAGCCATATATAGTTCATCGAATTCCCACACTGTAATCACAATAGAAGCCGAGCACTTAATTTTTATTTTTAAAAGCTATTGTTTTTAAAATGAAAGTTTAATTATTTTAAATTTAAAATTTAAATTAATTATATTAATATATAAAATAAATATATAAAAGTTTAATAAACCAAACATCACATCTCACCAAACTTTAATAATTTCATATTGCTTATATAGTCGTTGTTAAGGAAGACGCTCTACGGCTCGTTGACTAGATAGCTATTGTTAAATAGCGATAATCGTCGAGGAACAGGAATAAACTTAATAATTTCATATTCTTCTTGTTAAGGAAGAGGCTCTACATGGTCGTTGAGCAGATAACCATGGTTGAATAGCGATAGTCGTTAAAGATCAGGAATATAATGCCCGAAGCCCCCGCAACCCACGAGAGCCGCTTGTCGCCAAAACCCTTGGTGGGTGCTCGGAGAAAATTGATGCCGCAAGTAGTCGAGCTCCCACTTCTTCGAAATATCAATATAGTCTACCTGCTTCAACCATGCCGACTAGCAGCATCAAAGCCGCCGCCAGGACCACACCCACAAACCTCGCAGATTGGGTGAATTTGTGCTGTTTCTCGTAAAATGTTGGAAGCCGGAACAAGTCCAGCAGTGGCAGGGCAGCGTCGCGGAGGCGAAGCTCCCGGAAAGGCGAACTCCCCTTGTAGTCAGAAAACCCCAGGTACATTTCGTCCTCTAGGATGCCGTCCAGCTCCAGGTTTTTCGTGGTGAGCAGAGGATATCGAGGCGTACGACATCGTAGCGATCTAGGGGTGCGGATGTTGTGGCCGCTTTTGAGGCTGAGGTCGCGAAATGTGTTTTTTCCCTCCCAGTAGCCTGCGGGGTGACCTGGACTGATTTCACGCTGTTCAGATCCAAACCCACATGATTACTATCCTTGTCGTCAACACTGATACTCGTATCGAACTCCACGGCGAAAAAGTGGTTGTAGGATTGCCTGTCGCTGGTAGTGTTGAGGAGGCCCAAGTACTGGGTGGACAAGGCGTCGTGGAGCCTGGCGTCGGGAATCAGCCCATTGGAGCTGCCTTTCCGCGGGTGCGGCACGATGGCAAATACGAAGCTCGTAATCACATCCCATTGGCGCTGCCTTTCCGCGTCACAATGCAAAGACGAAGCTCGTAATCACAGCCCATTGGCGCTGCCTTTCCGCGGGTGCGGCACGATGGCGAAGACGAAGCTCGTGTGGAAGGAGATGGCCGATTCGTTGCGCTTCACAGCTAGGCGGAGAGGATGGTAAACACGCACGATGTTTGTGAGTTGCATGGTTAGTTATAGGTTTTAATTTTGTTAAATTAATCAAGATAAAATTAGTTATGTTTGAAAATAGGTAATATAATTTATTTTTTAAGATTTCACATCTCAAATTTATTTATGATGTCAAAATCCTTTTGAAAGAGAAGTTATGAAAAATATAGTTTAATTTTTATTTTATTTTTATAGAATATATTATGTTATTATAGTTTTAAATTTTATATGTTTGATTTTTTTTACTACTAATTTCATATTTGTTTTTGAGATATGACAAAATTACTAATTATAATATTTTTTTATACGCATGGAGATAAAAAATTTGATGAAGCTTAGTAAAAAAATATTATAAAGAGTTTAAATTTGTATATATTTATTGAACAAATTTATGATAATTAATTAAACTTAGTTATGTACTTTAATTTTCTAAGGAGATACTTATTTTTAATAAAATATATATATATATATATATATATATTTTAAGAAGGGTAGACCTAAACCCATCTAGGGATGGTCATGGACTTCTTGAAGGTGTTTCACATTATTTGTGTGATTTTTTTTTAAGTAAATTTTAATGTTAATTTATTTTCATTTTTAATTTAATTAAAAACTAATTTCAATAAATATAACAATTTTGATATTTGATTTATTTAATCCTAACAAACAAATAATATAACATCTTCACCTTTGCAACCTCACAAGGAGTGTCTGAAATTTTTATAGTATCTTCATCTTCCCAACAATCATCTCACCTCACAAGAGATTTTTAGAACCACCTCAACCTCAAAAAATTTAACAATAACTTAGACCAAAAAATAACTAGGTTTGGTGACTTTACCTTCCATGGATGGGATCATGTAGCTCCTTTGTGCTGCCACTACTACAACCAAAATACCTCCTATCATCGCCATGATTTCTATGAGGATGACCTAATTTCCATCGTATTTCTATAGCCTAATAAAATGGTGATAGTCCATATCTCATCTCCTATGCGATGAAGATGAAGGTCATGTTAGTTGTAGCGATGAAGGGTAGCATCAAGCACACTTGGCCACAAAGGAGCATGTGGTCAACAAACCACCCTACCCATTTAATATGGAGAATCCCACCCCATTTTCAAATAGAGCTTAACCATTCTTCAACCAATCATTAAATAAGGACCTGTCGTGACCCAATCATTCTTCTTCAACATGGATGTCGGTACTATGCAGTTAGTGGGATGTTGAGGATTCCACTTCGAAGCATCTACACAAGAGAGACTAGGCACTACTAACTACATAAACTTTTTAATATGTATACTCATATTATCTAATAAAAGACTAAATACTTTATTTTTTAAATACTTTTTAAATTTAAAAATAATATTAATTAGTATATATTTCGGTCAAACATGTTTTCTCAATCATTTTTAGGATTATAGAGTATGGGCATGATGTGCTACTTAAACCTTATAAATTTCAATAAAAATTAAAAACCTTAAAATATATATATTTTTAGTTCACACTTTATTTTTATTTTTTTTGTTATTTCATTGGCAGGTTGATGTGTACTTAATGGATTTATTTCAAACTACTACCTTTGCCTAATAGGCATGAACCTAAGTCTCTTCTTAATAAAGACCACAACTTACCAATCCACCTACCCTAAAATAAACCCACTTTTATAAATTAAATAAAACCATCTCATCATCTCATGATTACAATACTATCCAACTTTAAGAAAGAAAGTAAATAGGTTTATGTTAAGACCTCCTCGTTCATTTCAAAACAAGATTCAATATTAATTATTAAATAGTTAATCTAGAAGACAAAAATGAGAAAATATTTTCGGAGCATGCTAAATTTTAAATTTCAATTTTGGTGGAAGATTCTAAAAGATTTTGGTTTTTGACTATATTTTTGAGCCTTCTAAATTTTAATTTTCTAGATTTTGGTTCTTATGAGATATTTGATCTATTATACCTTAAATAGCCTTTGTTAACGAAGGGGCTGTACATGGTCGTTGAGCAGATAGCCGTTGTTAAGGAAGCAATTCTATACGGTAGTTGAGCAGATAACCGTTGTTGAGTAGCGGTAGCCGTTGAGGAACAGGAATATTATTCACGAAGCCCCCGCAACTCAGGAGCCGCTCGTCACCAAAACCCTTAGTGGCTACTCGGACCCGTCTATAAGAAAATCGATGCCGCCAGTAGTCGAGCTCCCACTTCTACGAAATATCAATATAGTCGCTGCTTCTGGTAAAATGTTGGAAGCCGAGACAAGTCCAGCGGCGATAGGGCGGAATCGCGGAGGCGAAACTCCGGGCAAGGACGTAATGGTCCTCCACCTGCGGCGAACTCCCCGTGGAGCCAAAAGACCCCATGTGCATTTCGTCCTCTAGGATGTCGTCCAACTCCATGATTTTTGTGGTGAGCAGAGGCTTTTTAGGCCTTCTGGGAGCTGCCGTTTCTTCCAGAGTTATAACGAGGCGCTTTGAGGCGGCATCGTAGTCGACCCAGGCACGGATGCTTTGGCCGCTTTTGAGGCTGAGATCGTGAAATGTGTTGTTTCCATCCTAATAGCCAGCGGGGGTTGCCTGGACTAATTTTACACTATTCAGATCCAAACCCACATGATTTCTATCCTTGTCGTCGACGCGGATATTCTGGTTGGTATCGAACTCCACGACGAAGAGGTGGTTGTAGGATTACCTATCGCTGGTGGTGTTGACAAGGCCCAAGTACAGGGTGGACAAGATGCCGTGGAACGCCCACGGTGTCCGGCGTCATCATGAATTACAGCTCATTGGCACCGCCCGCTCCTAGTTGCGACACGATGGCGAAGACGAAGCTCGTGTGGAAGGAGACGGCCGATAGTACTGACTAGGAGCGCTGCTGTCATGGTATTGAAGCTCACCAAGGCGGTGTTGGAGACATCGTGTGAGCCACAATTACAATTACAGGTAGAAAGACAGGGAATTAAAGTAGAAACTGCATCTACATTTACGTAGATTCAAATGAATATGTAGTGGTTGATTTCAGCCGGGGTGGCTTGGACTGATTTCACGCTGTTTAGATCCAAACCCACATGATGTCAAGGCATTTTGAGGCGGAATCGAGGTGTTTTGAGGCGGCATCGTAGCGACCCAGGCGCGGATGTTGCGGCCGCTTTTGAGGCTGAGGTCGCGAAATGTGTTGTTCCCCTCCCAGTAGCCAGCGGGGTGGCCTGGACTGATTTCACGCTGTTCAGATCCAAACCCACATGATTACTGTCCTTGTCGTCGACGCCGATACTCTGGCTGGTGTCGTAGGATTGTCTGTCGCTGGTAGTGTTGACGAGGCCCAAGTACTGGGTGGACAAGGCGCCGTGGAGCGTGGTGTCGGGCGTCATCACGAATCACAGCCCATTGGAGCTGCCTTTCCGCGGGTGCGGCACGATGGCAAAGACAAAGCTCGTAATCACAGCCCATTGGCGCTGCCTTTCCATGGGTGCGGCACGATGGCGAAGATGAAGCTCGTGTGGAAGGAGATGGCTGATCCGTTGCGCTTCACAGCTAGGCGGAAACGATGGTAAACACGCTGGATGCAGTCCTAGTAGTTTGTGAGTTGCATGGTTAGCTATAGGTTTTAATTGTATTAAATTAATCAAGATAAAATTAGTTATGTTTGAAAATAGATAATATAATTTATTTTTTTGCGTTTCACATCTCAAATAATATTATTTATTTTTTTAGGTTTGAAAGAGAAGTTATGAAAAAATATAGTTTGATTTTTATTTATTTTATAGAATATATTATGTTATTGTAATTTTAAATTTGTATGATTTGTTTTTACTATTCATTTTCATATTTTATGTGAGATATGAGAAAATTACTAATTATAATATTTTTTATACGCATAGAGATGAAAAACATTTGACGAAACTGAAGTCAAAGCCTAGAAATAAAAAAATTATAAAGAGCTTAAATTTGTATACATTTATTGAACAAATTTATGATAATGATTTAAATTTCGTTATGTTAAAGAGATACATATTTTAAATAAAGATTTATATATATATATTTTTTAAGAAGGGTAGATCTAAACCCATCTAAGGATGGTCATGGACTTCCTTGAGGGTATTTCATTATGTGCATTTTTTTTTTTTATAAATTTTAAAGTTAATTTAATTTGATATTTAATATAATTAAAAACTGATTTCAATAGATATAACAATTTTGATATTTGAATTATTTAATCTTAATAAACAAATAATTTAAATTTGTTATATTATTTTTTTAAATTTAAATATGTATTTTTAATGTTTATTGTATTGAATTTATATTATCATCATCCTTTGTTATCATAAAAAAGCAAAATGATATTATAAGTTTAGATTTTGTCATCATTTGAAATAATTTAAAAATATAATCAATTAATGTAGACATTACAAATACATTATGAAAAAGTAATTTAGTTTTTACTCAAAAATTAATAAATAGGAATACAAATTTGGTTATTAATATTTGTTTAAAATTTTAATAAGAAATATTTCAAAATGTATTAAAATGAAAAAGTAGTGAGTATACTAGCTATTGAAATATATCATCCATAACAAAATATATTTTTGTCTTTTAGTTTGTCGAATTTTAATATCATCACACAAATATTATGCATATAAGTGATAAAGTCCTCCAAAAATATCCAAAGGAAAACCATACATTCAATGTTTATTGATATTATTAACATAAAGCATAAAACTTCATATATAAAGTCCTCCAAAAATATTGCTATAGATACACACCGTAATAGAACATTGTAGCTTAGAGGAAGAACAAAACCATTATATAGATGGCACGGAGTATGTTAAAGGTAAAATACTTGCCACATGTGTTCTGGGCAGAAGTTGTATGTTTTGTAGTCTATCTACTAAACAGATGTCTCACTAAGAGTGTGAAGGACAAGATTTCTCAAGAGGCTTGGAGCAATGAGAAGCCAAATATGGCTCATTTGAGAGTTTTCAAGTGCATTGCATATGCACATGTTCTAGATAAGAAGAGGTAAAATATGGATGACAAATCAAAGAAGTGTATCTTCACAGGTTACAATGAACAAGCAAAGGCATATAGGCTATATAATCCTATGACGAAGAAGCTTGTCATAAGTTGAGATGTGAAGTTACTTGAGGATGAAGCATGGAATTGGAAATCGAAGACTAGCTAGCCAAAGCTAGTAGTTATTGATTTTGAAAACTTAGAGGAAAATAATATGCAACCACCTATAGCTTTAAGCAGTAACAGTGGTGCCAACAGTAGCACAACCTCATCATACCTATCACCTCTACTTGCAAGTAGAATTCCCAACTTGAAAACACCTGCAAAGACGAGGACCTTGCAAGACATCTATGAGGTAACCCAAAATCAGCTAGATGAAGAACATTCTAACTTTGCTTTATTTTCTAAGTGTGATCCAATTACGTTTAAAAAAACAAGTCATAATCATAAATGGGTGAAGGCGATGGATTAGGAGATAGAGGCCATAGAGAATAATGAGATATAGCAGTTTACAAATCTCCCAACAAGGAAGAAGACCATTAGGGTCAAGTGGGTATACAAAACCAAGTTTAATGCCTAACGAGAAGTGGATCAGCATAAGACCAAATTGGTGGTGAAAGGCTACAAGTAGAAGTTAGGGATTGCCAATTATGAAGTGTATGCACATGTAGCCAAACTTGACACAGTCAATATGATCCTAAAATTGGCAGCTCAGAAGGTTTAGAATGTGTACTAGATGGATGTCAAGTCTGCCTTCCTAAATAGAGTGTTGGAAGAGGAGGTCTACCTAGACTAGCCACTAGGCTTTAAGTTGGAAGAACATGATGTAATGAATACCCCGTCCCTCTACTACACTTCTCTGTTATTTTGAATTTATTTTTTGTGGTCTAATTTTCTTTGTGAGTTTGTGTGGTTGATTTGAAAGTAATTGCAAATTGATAACAAGCAATAGTTGGAAACAAGAACAAATTTTATTTCAATTCATGATAACTGAAAATAGATACAAATTTTTCATATTTTCATAACCTGATTATGAACAACAAAAAATATGATATAAAAAGTAAGTCTATAAATGTCTCATTTTCTACGATTTTCCTTCTTCATTCCTCCTAATGGCCCTTCAATGAGTGAAAATTTCAAACTGAGGTTGGCTGCTCCACATGCAAGTTTAAACCCAACAAAAACTACTTTCAAAAGACTACTACTACTTAAATTTGCTAACCCTCTAAAATGTACAACCTACAAATATGTACGATAACTCTTAGAAATTCAATATTCCTTAAAAATCAATGTAGGATTGCTCAAAAAGGGGTGCTTGGCAAAGGCATATTTAACTGTAAATATCCACAATGAAATCCTCACCAAATCCATAGAATATGAGCAAAATGGTACGATTGGCCTACTTTTTTCTCTCAAACTTTAGAAACTTCAAAATAGATTGAGACCCATTTAAATTACCATTCAAATAATGAAACCTAGAAGCTATGATATTTAATCTAGTTGATTTCAATCATAGGCAAAACTTGATCTACCACTATTTGTAGACACCAAATAGCACCAATCCGATAATGTGACTGTAAACATGAATCACATTGGCACACATAGCCCCAAGGGCAACCCCTAGAGGTTAAACATTGGTCCTAACCACTCTCACAGCAGTTTTGGAAGGTCAAAAATCATTTTGGCACCTTCAGGCACTTTGCTCAATATCCATACCACCTAGGGACGAATTCAAACCGGGATTCACCCCATCCTAGGATGAATTCCAAATTCGCTCCAAGGTGGGGCGAATTGAAGGTTTGACGGGCAAAAATTCAAATCTTGACAAATGGCAACTCGGATCCACCACCTAACGCCTCCTTCAGTTCATGGGAGCATGGATGAGCATTTTTGAGCATTAGAGGCTATTACAAGGGTAGTCATGAAGCCCCTAATCAGGGAGGAATCTTCCCTCCCCTGGAAGGGCATGGTTGCCATGTGGCGCCTCTGCATGCTCATCCCAAGAGACCTCCAGGTCTATAAATTGATGAGTTTCATCATCCCAAAAGAGACAGAGTAAGAGCAATTTGGAGCAATGAAGTGCTGCCATTTTATTTCCCCATGAATCCTTGTGTGATTTGTGCTTTCTACATCCTTGATCTCTCTTAGAGAGGAGGTCATTGGGTGACTATTGGAAGGTCGAATATTGAGCCCAAAACCTGATATTTGGCCATAGAATACCACCTAATTTGTTGAAAACATCTTGTAAGAGATTTTGGACTCATCCCAAGTTGATTGGTGCTGAAATCAGGCCCCAAATAGTGGGCGGCCCGCCCGGGTGCCCCCACACTGCTGTTGGCCTAATCGTCCCTTTTAGGAATGATTGGGAATCTATGGCAGATTTTGCTTTCTATAATTTTTGTTTTCTACATTCAATTCTATGATGCTTAGATAGGTTTTCATTTAAATTTCATCTCATTTTGAACAATTTTGATCGTGTTTCTATATTTGTTCACTTTTACTAACTTGCAGGTAGCATCATCAAATTCCCATTTATGGAGGTCAAATTGGGAAAATTTGACCATCTGGATCTTCCCAAAATTCCCCCAATTAGCTAACCTCAAGTTTGCAGGTCTTTTAGAGCTCTCTAGGCTAGACATTTGGGATAGTACCTTTTTGGCATTTTGTTGCAGATGAATTTGTCCTGCCCCAGAGCGAATTCAAATCGATGAGGAATTTCTTGACTATTCCTTTTGCAGTGCCCTCCTAGTGATGTCCTGATGCCCTTGTCAAATTTTTAGATCATTTGGATTCATTTTAGTCATAATTTAATTCATTTTTCTCATTCATTTATCGTAAGCTTAGGGATTGCATGCTTTGTTTTATCTGCAGGTGCTATTGATTATCTTTTGTTTCTTTGAGCATAGGATCGAAACATCAGAGGAGTAGCAAGGAATCAACATTTACAGACACAAGAGACGATGACATTTTGGTCTGCCCATCTTACATCTGGGCACGTGGAAGAAGGAAGGCTATCCATGGATGTAACCAAGAGATGGATTTAACGCTCCTCGCACTTGAAAAGGGAGGATGCAAATTGTAACCGAGTTGTGAAATACATCAATAAAATAGAAGGACTGTTATTTCATTTGGGTTTCAATTCATGCTTTCTCCATTTCATGCATTTTTAATTCATAGGGTTTAGCGTTAAGTTTAGTTTCATTTTTGCATCGTGCTTGGAGTATTTCCTTTCTTGTTTTCGTATCCTCGTGCTTTCATTATTATGCTCTGATAATTCCTTTGTAATTGATAAATTCAATCCTTCAGCTAGATGTGATTTCTCACACCTAGAATTGGTCCAATCTTGCTAAGAAATCACTCCCAACAAGCCCTTATATCTTCTATCAAAAATCCTTGTGAAAACCTCAATAAAAATTCCAAATTATCCAAATGAGTCCCAACTCCAAAATATAAAGGTACAATTAGGTTTTGGGTGCCCTAATTAGGGTTGCACATATATATTTTTTAATATCTTTAATTTATGTCCCTTTACATTATAAATATGGCCACGTCCCCCCCCCCATTGGCCTAGGCATTCCACTTTAAGTTATTTTTTAAGTTATAACTTAATGTTATAACATTATATTATAAAGTGGCCCCTTTCACATCCATAAAGTGATTTCTTAATATAAAGTCATTATATAATAAATCACTTTAATGGAATATAACTTCACCCATTAAAATATTGGACCTCTGCTACTCAAAGCAATAATCTGTGAATGGTTTTGGATACCCATTTCATCAAAGAATAATACTGTGCTAAAGTCATCATCCAAAACCCTAAAAATAGACATTGCTAAAAATAGCAAGTCTAGTCAAATGATCTCCAAATAAGCCCAAATGATCGACAAACATGAGCTCTCTATAAATTTATGAAGATAATATCCTCTCCATATGGCTCCCCAACAACTGACTTAGCCTACGAGAGCTCGTGTATTGGCTAATATCCCCAATACATTGATTGCCTAGAAGAGGAGACATTATAGTCTGCCCTTCCCAAATATTGCTTATCCTCAACCAATTCCCAAACATAACCTATTCAGTGGTCTGCATCCCAGATGGACCACATATACCTGGATCCCATAACAACCTCAAAAAATACCCACCAAGCTGACGTTGCATGACATTGCACCACACTGCTCCTCTAACAAGATGGAATTGTAAAAGTCCCAACTACAATAACCTAATGTAATATCTCTCGAGTTTTGCATCAACATTCCTAACTAAACTAGATCGAAATATCTCATACCACAACATAACCAAGAGATCAACATCACATGCCACTGCCAAACCAACACTAGGAGCACCTCCATAACCATCACCTACCTAGGTCAGCTCAGTACATGTACTCCATAAGTGACTTGGATGAGCCCATGCCACCCAATAAACTGCAGTAGACCAAAAACCCTTGTGAAGGATGTTATCAATCATCAAACTTAGCCAAGTTGGGTGTAAACTAATCTATATGACATCCGAAGAATCATCCACATTCCACTCTTGCAAATAAACAAGAAACTTAGCCTCATAGACTAAACTAGTATGCCCATAAAGTTAGAGCTCTACCCTAAGTGACATCTCCGACATGAGTGACTCAATTTAGTCCACTCCTGTACTCCCACTGATAATAATAGAACAAAGCCCCTGAGAAAACATTATGCTCAATACAAAAATTGGATACTCAATGAATCTCATTAGATAATGCCAACCCAAATGGTGATCAATCTCTGCTATGCAACTGGTAGGGTCAAAGATAGCAAGGGTAGAACTGTAACTGACCACTCAAAAAATGTATTGACCATAATAAACTAAATAATCCATAGTGATAATTTGACTCCCTGAGTCAAATAGGACATCCCGAGTTCTAGTGCTCCCAAAACATCAACAAGTCTACCAATATCCAAGCTAGACTCAATACCTCTCTCTAATCCACTTGTATAAGCACAAATGAATAAATGTCATGGCTACTTAAGGATTGAACGAAAACATACCACTCCAACCCGTAATCAACCCTCACCCAAAATATGGTTCTACCATCATCCTCGAAGCTCATAGATACAAGCATATAATCCTGGGTGAATGAACTCAACTCCAAAGTGGCCCTATCACCCTCAAACTACACCCGACCACAAATGTTTTGAACGTCAACTATATAGAAGTCATGAATACATATCTGTATAAAACAAGACCACTCTACCTTAGCCTCTGCTAAGCCACCCAATGTCTCCTCTCCCTATGATGTATCCAAAAGGCCAAACTCATATTCATCATGCTAAATATGAGGGTAGCATGAATTTGTAAGACCCAACAGAGAGTCCTCATGGAGTTCCTTAATGCCCTCCACTAATTGCTGAATCTCTATGCATCTCACCTCTGCTACTTGTAGACATAAAAATAGCACCAATCCAATTATGTGACTGCAAACACTAATTGCATTGACACGCACAGCCCCTAGGGCAGCCCCTAGAGGTTAAACAGTGGTCCTAACCACTCTCACAGTAGTTTTGGAAGGTCAGAGATCAACTTGGCACCTTCAAGAACTTTGCTCGATACTCGTTTCACCCAAGGACAATTTCAAACTAGGATTCACCTCACCCAGGGACGAATAGCAGTATTCGCTCCAGGGTGGGGCGAATAGTAGGTCTGACGGGCAAAACGTCAAATCTTGACAAATGGTAGCTCAAATCCACCACTTAATGCTTCCTTCATCGCATGAGAGTGTGGGTGAGCATTTTTTAGTGTTAGAGGTAGTTGCAAGGGTAGTCATGAAGTCCCTAATCAGGGAGGAATCTCCTTCCCCCTGGGAAGGCATGATTGCCAAGTGGCTCCTCTGCATGTCCAATTCAAGAGACCTCCAGGTCTATAAATTGGTGAGTTTCCTCACCCCAAAAAATACAGAGAAGGAGCATTTTGAGAAATGAAGTGCTATCATTTTATTTTCACACCCACACCCTTTTGAGTTGTGTCTTTCACATCCTTGATCTCTTTTGGAAAGGAGGTCATAGGGTGGTTATTGGAAGCACAAATCTGGAACCAAAACCTGACATTTGGCCACAATATCCCACCAAATTTTCCCACAATATCCCATAAGATGTTTTGGACCCATCCCAAGTGGATTGGTGCCAAAATTGGGCCCCAAACGACGGGCGGCCTGCCCCTAGGCACCCTCCACACTGCTATAGTCCTAATCGCCATTCCTCGGAGTGATTCAAAATATGTGGTAGATATATTTTCTATTATTCTTGCATTTAATTCTATGCTGCTTAGATAGGTTGCCATTTAAATTTCACCTTGTTTTGAACAATTTTGATCATGTTTCTATCTTCTTTCACCTTTACTAACTTACAGGTAATCCCCATCAAATTCCTATTAATGGAGGCCTGATTGGGGAAATGTGACCATTTGGGCCTTCCCAAAACACCCCCAATTAGCTAATCCCAACTTTTCAGGTGATTTAGAGCTCCCTAGATGTGACATTTGGGACAGTGTCTTTTGACATTTTTGTTGCAGGTCTATTCGTCCCACCCCAGAGTGAATTCAAATATATGAGGAATTTCTTGACTATTCCATTTGAATTATTTCCTTTGTGAGGTTTTGATGCCCCTGTAAAATTTTTAGATCATTTGGATATATGTTAGTTATCTTTTTATTTATTCTTTGCATGCACTAATCGTAGGCTTGGGGATTGCATGTTTCATCTCATCTGCAGGTGCTATTGACTGTTTCTTGTTTCTTTGAATGCAACATCTAGATGTTAGAGGAGCATCGAAGAGTCAAGAATCATCAACACAAGTGGCAGTGACATTTGGTCTGCCCACTTTACATGTGGGCACGCGGAAGAAGGATGGCTATCCATGGATGTAACAAAGAAACAAACTTAACGCTCCTCGCCCCTGAAAAGGGAGGAGGCGAATTGTAACCAAATTACGAAACATATCCATAAAAAAAGGTTTGTTTTCTACATTGGCTTTTCATTTGAGTTTCAATTCATTTATGCTTTTCCTATTTCATGCATTTTCAATTCGTAGGACTTAGCGTTAAGTTTAGTTCTATTTTGCATCGTACTTGGAGCTTTTCCTTTTTTTGTTTCTGTATCCTCATGATTTCAGTGGTGATCATGGTGGGACTCTGTCCTATTTTTTTTTAGATCAAAAATCTTATCAAAACTTGCTTTTTGCTTATAGGTATCATTTTTTTTCAAACACAGGACTGCTGTTCGTTCCAGTCTGTGGCAAATACAAAGCTGAAATTTGTCTTATCCAAGGATTAATGGGAATGCGCCCCACCCTGTGATGAATTCAGTTCTTTTATTCATCCAATATAGGTATGAATAGCTCTCTATGCAGTTTTAAGGCAAAAACTCAGAGCCAGCAGATTTGGGCAGAGAAGAGGTAGGGATTCTGAACTTTTCTTGTCATTTTTTGTTTTTAGTTTTTCTGTTTTTGGGTTACTTGCTTGCTTAGGGAAATTTTTCTTTTACTGCTTTCTTGTTTCCTTTTTTTAAAATAAAAATAACCCCACACATCACGTGGCAAATTAAACACCAAGGAGCTGGTCGTAAAACCCTAGCCCTTGATCAAGACCAACGGTGGATTTCATCACCACCTTGGCTTCAATTTTTGCATCCATTACCCCGATAGCTACTATTGCTAGACATAAATCCTAATAAAATCTGACCGAGTGTAGCTGGGGTGATTCCCAGCACATGAGTATAAGTTTTCTATGGCAGGTGTCATAAACAGGGCGATTCCCCTTCTGTATCACCTATGTTCCACATACAATCTGCTCTCACGTACCTATAGTTTCCCTCATGTAAGTGTGGGTATATAGAGAGGTTGGTATATTGGTCTGGCAATGGTATATCGAAGGGGCGACCATTTTTGGGAGTCATAAGAGTCATCATAGTGCATTTAAACGTTCTCTACAAAAACCTTCAAAACAAAAAAAACAAAAACCAAAACACACTAAACCAGGTCTAGGACACACTTTTAGTCTTTAAAAGAGATAATCATTGCTTTGTGTGTGTGTTCTCTTTTCTATTTAGTGTAGCATAAAAATCATAAAAAGAGATAAAAACCTACATAGCTTGTAGAAAAACACCACCATGGTGTACACCCATAGCCAAGCCCAATCAAGGACGGAAGCTATGGAGAGTGTACAAGGGGGCACAAGTCACCTTCGCTATAGCCCCAAGGACTTGGTCATACCGCCTTGGTGGCCTAACCCACAAGAGAGTCCACATCGTCCCATTTCATAATGGGACTATAGAGGTACCCCTTTGAGGGACACGCCCATTCGTCATAGCCCCTTTCAGGAGGAGTCCTTACACGTGGCACTCAACATAGACAAGAAAGCTCCCTTAGAAGCTCGATATGAGTGGCCACCATGTGATGAAGCGCTAGAGTAGCATAGGATCCATGAGGAGAGACCATATGATTATGGCATCCCTCATTTACCCCCCATCACTGTTAGGAACAAAAGGCCAAATCCAGAGCACAAGTCTCTTCAAGCAGGGTGAGCCAAATCTTCCCGCCCCTTTCATACATACAAAATGGAGCACGAGGAAGGCCATTACATTCCTCAAGAGCAATATGCAATGCGGGAGCCATGCACTTTCGCACCCGCTATATATCATGATCACCTACTAAGGCTAGAGCCTCAGGTGAATGCCGCCCACCTCGATAGAGGGAAGCGACCTATTGAGATCTCAAATCATCGTAACCAAAGTAAGTGCATAGGAGAGGTATCCAGGCCTCCTAGGCTTAATATGGCAAAACAAATCGACCTATAAGTTGCTATACATGCCACCCGCCAAGCAAAGATCACGTAGCTTGAGCAAGACCAACAGTAGCTAGAGAATCTATATCACCTTAGCAAAGAGTGCATTCGGTGCCAAATAGATGAGCTACTCCATAACCTGGTTCTTGAGAGAGTTCCAACCCCTCACACCCAAAGAGTGAAACTGTATGAGAGGTGCAACCCCTTGGTGCGAGATAGGTCTTTACGACCTTACCAAGTGCTACCTTCGAGACCTCCTAGACCTAAGAGGGAGGCCACTCCCCAAAACAACAATAGGTACTCTTCGTGGGGACCCACCCAGGGTCATAGGTCTCATCCAAAGACTCATCAGGAAGCTTACGAGGAGTATGAGCAATAGGAAGAGTGGGCTGAAATGCCCTACCAAGGTGGAGGGGTTGCTATCTGACCACCTCTCTATAGGCCTCAAGTATCCCACAACCCACAATGGGAGAAAACTAAAGAGGAAGAGATTAAATATTCAGATGCATATAAAGCGTTGCTAGAGCGTCTGGATTCTATGGAAACCAAAACTTTTGGGCCCCAAAAGCCCACTTTATGCCAGATCCACAGTCATCCTGTGCATCCGTCAGTGCCAGCACCCACTTACCCTGAAAACTTTAAGTTGCCTCAGTTGGCAACCTTTAGAGGTGAAGAAGATGCTCAGGAGCATGTGATGAGATTCCTAAGCCAATGCTTCGGCATTCAGGACAATTATGCTTTGTTATTAAGAACATTTATAACCACATTTGCAGGCCCTGCCTCGGATTGGTTTACTCAATTACCAAAGCACAACATTAACAACTTAGATCAGTTAGTGGATGCGTTCCTTGAATGCTTCACCTTCAACACCAAGAAGAATGCATCACTAAGTGACTTAGCTAGCCTCAGGAAATATGAAGAAGAAACCATGGTAGCCTATGGGAATTGATGGAGGACTTTTCTTTCAAAGCTGCCCTACCTCCCTCCTATGTCTGACCTCACTCAAATGTTCTCAAAGAGTTGTTTGAGATCGATCTATGTGCTATTGCAGTCGTAGCAATATGCCACCTTAGAATAAGGTCTGGCACAAGTTAGGATCATTGAAGAGATCAAGATACTGGATGGTGAGATATCCAAACCTAAGGAAAAAGAGTGGACTAAGAACACTAAAAAAGGGACCACACAATAGAAACCCACTGCGATCAATCAAGTTTCTATCAATGTCCCTAATCTTGCATAAGCAACACAGCCCCAAAAGGCTAACTATCAGGTAGTGCCTCCTAACAACTATGATCGAGAAAATAAGAGGCAAGAATAGAGTCAGTAGCATCACCCTAGATGACAATACACACCTTACATAGAGTCCAGGGACTCCCTGTTTGACCACTTGTTAGCAGAAAATTTGATCAACCTGCCAGAGATTCAAACCATAGACCCCAATTCTCCCAAGCCTAAGGGGTATAGGGAGGACTTGTACTATAGGTTCCACAGACGGCAAGGACATGACCTAAATGCCTATTGGAATTTTAAGGGCTTGGTGCAAGACCTAATTGATAACAAGACACTAGCAATGGATAATCCTATGGCACCAAGCAATCAACAAATGGAGGTCTTTAAAGACCCCTTTCCTGCTCATACTCCATAGGAAAAGACCCTACAATTTAATGAGATCACACAGAACTGCCTCGTGCAGGGGTATGTAGGGATGATCAGTATAGTGACTTAGAATAGGAGGTACCCGAGCACAAATGCTCCTGTGGTAGCTGCAATAGAGGTGCCAACAACGTCACAACCACAACAACACCTTGCACAACCTCCTCCACCTAGACCAGTGGCCACACTTTAGACCAAACTCACTCAGAGTTTGAGGACCACCTCGGCTAGGCTCTCCATATATGAGCTCATACAAAAATCAATGCCCCATCGAGAGGCTGTAATGGAGATATTGAAAGCCATCGAGTTGCATCCCCATGAAACAAATTCTTTCAACAACTTCATGGGACATGTCAAATGATGCACTGATCTAGTCATCACATTTTGGGAAGACGAACTGAGATCAGTACCTGATGACATGGATGACCCACCCCTGTACGTTAGTGCATGGGTCAACGGGATCCCATATAAGAGGGTGTTGATAGACACTGGATCGTCTAGTAATATCATCACAAATGCGACCCTAAAACATCTAAAGTTGCCTACATCTCACGTCACAGCTTCCACCTACACTCTGTAAGCATTCAATGACGCGATATGCTCAATGATTGGCACAATCGTCCTACCTATCCAAGTGGGACACAATACTATACCTACATTGTGCCATATTTTGGAATGTGAGATGGCCTATAAAATCTTACTGGGTCGACCATGGATCAGAGACATGAAGTGTGTCCCTTCGATATCTCATCAGTGCTTAAAGTATACATTTGAAGGGGAGGTGCATGTAGTCCCAACGAACTTAGAACCCTTCAAGTATTGTAATGTGGTGCAACTGATGCCACAATCGACCCTTCCATAAACGCATTTGGATTTCCAATTGAATCCATCTAAACAGGGTCCAATTCTACAGCCATCCCCATTAGCAAGTTCTTCAAAACCCCAGCCAGGTCCATCTTCATTGTCTGGTCCTCCACCAACGATGCCACCTATGGGGGCCAAACAGAAGGACAAAGGGAAGATACATTGCCATCAGTATCAACTATCTCTACTAATGAGATGCCTAGCCAAATGGAATTTGAGATTCCTAGTTCACACAACATGGAGTGGACTCAGGGAGAACTTCCATTCCCTCCCCCTCAACCACCAATAATCATCATTGAAATGGCCAATACGGGCCTGGGGGAGTATCTGGTGTGGAATATTGTAGCAACACCTACACTAGAGTCCATGTAGGACATGGGGAGACCTTGCCTCCCCATCGACACTATTGTTCCCCTAGGCTACCCACCAAACCAAAAAAACTTTGTGTATGGGGTCCTTGATCATGGCATTGCACCATGCACGCAAGAGGATGAATATGAAGAGTCTTTTGCTAAAAATGTCAACTATTTGTCTAACCCAAATTTTGCTTTGAGATACCTAGGCCAATGCAATTGGCATGGATATGGGTTAGGCAGATATGAGCAAGGGATACGTGTTCTTTGCCAACCAAGATACCAAATGCCATATGACAAGTCAGGAGTAGGGTTCAACCACCCCCTGCCCTTGGACATCTTGGTGGAGAACATGCAAGGCCTAGGGATAGGAAACAAGGGGGGATTGGCATCAGATCCATATGCCAACCCTAACATGACATATACATTGAGGGATTATCTCCCATTAACAGCAATCAACCTTGTTGACCCTCGTAATACCTTCCCTTCACTTGGGAGAGGAGAAATCTCAAGAGCTAATTTTCAAGGAGGGTCTGGACAATGTCAAGAAGGGTCATCAGAGGACAAGTCAGAGTATGACCCCTTTGAACTAAATAGCAATAACTCACAGGTGATCCCCATGGATGATTATCAAGAAAACCTCTTGAGAATGTTCCCTTTAGATGCTCCAATCGAGCAAGCACCACTCCAAGGCAATCAGGCACCACCGTAGAGAGCGAAACAACCCCAATGGGGCCAGATCAATTTGCTCAAGCAAGATGAGCCTCTAATGTTGCAAATAGTTGTTGGAGCCAATGAAGGCTTTTGGATCTTCGACAATGATTATGAAGATGAAACTGAGATGGCTTATTTCAATCATATGTGACAGTAATAATACCCCTTAGAGTTTAATGACATATTTGAACAACTAAACATAGTTCTAGGGCATGAGTGGTATGTAGACCCAGCGCGGTGGGAACAAGTGTTGGATATGCCACTCTGGGCATACAAAGAATACCTTTCACCCAAAGAACCTATAGCGATATCAGTGCCAAGGGTAGATCTTGTCTTCTTATCCACACATAGGGCCGATCCATTCATGCCAATACCTCTAGAGCCAGATCTGAAGCACAGAGAACATCCAAAAAGTCTAAGTCATCACACCTATGGTAATGGATACCAAAATCAGTTCATCAACATGATCTCCATTGATTTAACCACCCCCATCTACAATTCGACCGATCCAGCACAGTCATTGTATCTAGACATAGATGCCATAGACTGGGATCACGTCAATTCACCACCATCCCCATTCGAGTAATGGCCTTTCAATGAAATGCTTCATTTTACCCCTGGGACAACTTAGGATATCTTCCATGCTGAAGATGGACCTAACATTCCTAACGATGATTTAAACTCAGCAAATGATATCCACTTGATCCCAACTCCACACCAATTGGAGGACGGATCCCACATGTCAGTCGAGGAGACGACTAACGTAGACATCGGCTCGGACCCAGTGAATCCATAGATCATCAAGCTAGGGGTAAGCCTATCGCTCAAAGAGCAAGCCAACTACATTACCCTTCTCAAAGAGAAGAAGAAGGTTTTTGCATGGTCATACAAAGACATGTCGGGACTAGATCCGCAACTAGTCACGCATAATCTAATGCTTGATATGACAGTCAAGCCAGTTAAGCAAAAACTATGCAAGATGCACCCAAAAATGGCCTTGATGGTCAAATATGAATTGCAAAAGTTGTTAGATGCACAGTTTGTCATCTATGTGGATTACCCACCATGGCTATCCAACATGGTACCTGTCAAGAAGGCTGGCGGGAGGATTCACATATGCATCAATTTTTGAGATCTAAACAAAGCAAGTCCTAAGGATGATTTCCTCTTGTCGAGCATCGATGCATTGGTAGATGCTATAGCAGGCCACGAAATGCTTTCCCTCATTGATGGTTTCTAGGGATATAATCAGATTCATATCAATATTGAGGACCAACTAAAAATGACATTCACTACGCCTTGGGATACATTTTGTTATAAGGTCATGCCTTTTGGCCTTTAAAAATGCTAGCGCCACCTACCAATGTGCCATGACGTACATCTTCCATGATTACATACATAAAATTTTAGAAAATTACATGGATGATTTGTTGGCCAAATCTCTTTTGCGCCCATATCATCTCGATGACTTAAGCAAGATCCTCGATCGCCTCATGGAACATAAAGTCAGACTGAATCCCAAGAAGTACGTATTTTGCATCACATCTGGAAAAATATTGGGTTTCATAGTCTCAAAGCGAGGCATCAAGGTGGACCCAAAAAAAGTCAAGGCAATCCTTGAAATGCTTCCCCCAACTACCATCAAGCAGCTCCGAAGCTTACAGGGAAAGGTCACATCAATCAAGAACTTCATAGCATAGCTGTCTGAAAAGTGTCAACCCATGAACAAATTATTGCATAAGGGGGTAGCATTTCACTAGGATGACGAGTGCCAGTCAGCATTTGATGATATTAAGCAATACTTGGCTTCGCCACTAGTATTGGCACCACCCAGACTAGGAGTGTTGTTCTACTTATACATCTCAGCTACTGAGGTGGCATTGGACGCCATGTTAGCCTAGAAGAATGAAATTCATAAAGAACAAGCTACTTACTATCTTAGATGCACCCTGGTCATACTCTACGGTAGTCTCGACGTCATCCACATCCAGGACATCAATCACTGCGTTTGAATCCTCGCCAAGTGGCGCGATGACTGGTCGATCTAGAGTCCTCTCGTCCCTCCGACGCTGATATACCACAGGCTCACCAGGCAACCCTTGGTGCACCCCAAACTATTGTGTCACCTAGTTGTAAGGGAAGAACTCTTGCTTGGTCCCATGCTGCCCAATTAGCCATCGCTCCTTGCATACCTACCAGATCTACTCTCCAGCCTCAGGCCAGGCTAGATAGTCTCGATAGGGGTGCCAGAACACCTCCCTTGGAGTAAGTCTAGTGAAGGCATCGACATAGTGCCCTATGACACCTGCCCACCGCCAACTCTGTCCCTGCTCCTCAGACCGCCGCCACAGAGCCATGTAACCTATATCCTTATCCACCATCTTTGCTCGAGTCATCCATGGTAACCCCACTAGCTTCTCCACCGCTATGTGCTGCCAAGCCCAGCTCTACAATAGATAGTTGTAGCTAATCCCCTTTTGCATTTGACAGTGGACCTCGTACAGCTCACCATAGAGCTATGCCAGCAGCGTCTGTCCCCACCTCATGATCAAAGGCTCATGCGTCGAACACTCCACTAGTCGACAAACCACATCTAGCAGGTTCCATGGGAACCTCGTGCCTGACGAGTCAGGTAGCAGCATGTTGGAGATAAGGCCCATGAGTACTGCGTGCCTCACTCCCAACACCCCCTTCTCCAGCAACCATCAAACTATAATCTTGCCAATCTAGCAGTCACCCTCTGCCCTCTCCACTGGGTTGTCCACACCCACCTCCTCCCCATGCTTTAAGTAGCATGTTAGCACTACTGTCTGTTGATTGTGCGATGTCGTCCTGATAGGTAATCCATCTATCGAAATCTATAGAATTCGATAGACATATTCCAAGGTCACTGTCATCTCCCCTATTGGGATATGGAAGGTGTTGGTCCAGGGATCCTATAAGTTGATCAGGACCGTCAGATAAGCCCGATCCCCAACCACAGGCTCCAGTCGAGTCACCTGCTTGAGCCCAAGGGCATCAAGCCACTCCCAGTTAGCCATATCTAGTGCCTCCTGCGCTTCAGCAAAAATAGTAGGCATGCGATACCGGATCTTCACAACCTGCAAAAGAAAACACACAAAAACATTAAAAAAAAAAAAAACTGTACAACAAAAACATGGATATGCATAAATTAAACAAAAACAATCAACAAAAAATGGTTTGTCAGTTCTAGATTTTTAACTGTTAACTGATAAATTAAATTAAACAAAAAAACCAAAAAAATCAACAAAATGGTTTGTCAATTCTAGGTTTTTAAACTCTAACATGATAAACGATAAAACCAACACATAATCAAACAAATAATTTGGTAGACCCCGGGTTTTTTTAACCCTACAAGTTAGCTGATTAAATTGCAAACACGTAAACACCGCCACAAAAACAACCTAGGGTTTTAACTAATTTTTTTTCTTTGCAACAATTTTGATTGTCTAGGGTTTCATTGTAAATTAAAAAACCAAACACAAAAGACAAAAGGCAAAAACAAAGCAAATTGTGGTATTAAAAACTATAAACAACAAAATGCAAGCAATAACGAGAAGGATCACTTACTAGTCTCGCTTTGACTTCGCCGCTCAATCCGGTTCGTGCACTCATGATGTCGGGAGAAATTGGGTAGCGCTTCGCTTCACAAAATTAACCTCCTCCTCCTCAGAGCTCCAATTCGCCAAGAAAAACGAAGGCAAATGAGCCCAAAACTTAGTTTTGGCCTTTAAATAGGTAGTTTAAGCTTGTAATCGTTCTTCCCGGGGATGAGCGCTCTGGTTAGCACTCGTATCACCCTAGGAAAAATACCAAACTGGTATTTGTCCCACCCAGGAACGAATTCAAGGCAAAAATTTCAAAAACATCAAACAAAATTGCACAAAAATGACCCAACAATGAACAATAAACTTGCCCGATGAAAGTGCTTTTGCACTTGACATTTCAGGCATGCAAAACAGATGTCGCAGTCATAAATCCTCACTATTCTACTCCCTAAGAAGGCTATCATAGCCGGACCGCTCCATTGGACGACGAATTTTTGAGAATTTCATCCCCAAGTGGCATCGCAAAATGGGTCTGCACCCAACCAAAAATAGCAATAACATTGCCGAACGAATGTGCCTTTGTGCCTGACATTTTTGGCATCCAAAAATAGACGTTGGGGTTACAAATTGTCACTATCCTACTCCCTAAGAATGCCACCATGGCCAGACCGCTCCACGGGAAGATGAATTTTTGGCAATTTTAGCCCCAAAAAGCGTCACCAAAAGGGTTAACACCCACCAAAAATAGGTCTAAACATCAGAAAACTGCACACACATTCAAAGATCAAACATTTGAAGGCACCCTTACCTAAGTCATCTTGGGTCAAGTGACTCATCACTTTTCTCATGCAGGTCATTCCCTCATCGATTTGTCACTTGAGGGGGTAGTCACACTTAGTCACCAATCAACAAAAACACACTGAATCATGGAAACAACATGCATTCAAAGAATCATTGGCAAATACAATCACGCTCTTGCTTGGGGCAGTAAACAAGCAGTAATCACAAGCTAATCAATCACTTTGTATTCATGAATTATGAACTCAAGGTTCCCACAGACAAAAGTTGCACCCTTTTCCTATTCATGTCCAAGATCAAGTAACACCTCACCAAAAAAGGTTAACACTTGAATTGAGTTCCTTCACTCGTCAGAAGAAAGGATTCAAGAATGCATGCCCTTTCCATACTTGGGGCATCTATATTTGGTTAGGTTACTAAGAAACCCTAATAATTAGTGCTTTGGTTATCTATTTTTACTCAGCACTGCGCCATGCACAGCGCTTCCCAAAAAGGGGCATCTGTAGACATCAAAACAACACAAATTTGATTATGTGACTACAAACACTGATCACATTGACACGCATAGCCCCCAGAGGTTAAACAATGGTCCTAACCATTCTCATAGCATTTTTGGAAGGTCAAAGATCAACTTGGCACCTTCAGGAACTTTGCTCAATACTCATTTCACAAAGGGACGATTTCAAACTGGGATTCGCCCCACCCAAGGATGAATAGCAGTATTCACTCCAGGGTGGGGCGAATAGCAGGTCTGACGGGCCAAAAGTCAAATCTTGACTTAACGCTTCCTTCATCGCATGAGAGTGTGGGTGAGCATTTTCGAGCATTAGAGGCAGTTGCAAGGGTAGTCATGAAGTCCCTAATTAGGGAGGAATCTCCTTCCCCCTTGGAAGGCATGATTGCCAAGTGGCGCCTCTGCATGTCCAATTCAAGAGACCTCCAGGTCTATAAATAGGTGAGTTTCCTCACCCCAGAAAAGATAGAGAAGGATCATTTTGAGCAACGAAGTGCTGTCATTTTATTTTCACACCCACACCATTTTGAGTTGTGTCTTTCACATCCTTGATCTCTTTTGGAAAGGAGGTCATAGGGTGGTTATTGGAAGTGCAAATCTAGAACCAAAACCCAAAATTTGGCCACAATATCCCACCAAATTTGCCCACAATACCCCACAAGATGTTTTGGACCCATCCCAAGTGGATTGGTGCCAAAATTAGACCCCAAACGGTAGGCGGCCTGCCCCCGGGTGCCCTACACACTGCTACAGTCCTAATCGCCCTGCCTCGGAGTGATTCAAAATATGTGGTAGATCTCTTTTCTATTATTCTTGCATTTAATTTTATGCTGCTTAGATAGGTTGCCATTTAAATTTCACCTTGTTTTGAACAATTTTGATCATGTTTCTATCTTCTTTTGCCTTTACTAACTTACAGGTAACCCCCATAAAATTCCCATTAATGAAGGCCTTATTGAGGAAATATGACCATCTGGGTCTTCCCAAAACACCCCCAATTAGCTAATCCCAACTTTGCAGGTGATTTGGAGCTCCCCAGATGTGACATTTTAGACAGTGCATTTCGACATTTTTGTTACAGGTCTATTCATCCCGCCCCAAAGTGAATTCAAATATGTGAGGAATTTCCCGACTATTCCATTTGCATTGTTTCCTTTGTGAGGTCTTGATGCCCCTGTAAAATTTTTAGATCATTTGGATATATGTTAGTTATCATTTTATTTATTCTTTGCATGCACTAATCGTAGGCTTGGGGATTGCATGTTTCATCTCATCCGTGGGTGCTACTGATTGTTTCTTGTTTCTTTGAATGCAAGATGTAGATGTTATAGGAGCAGCAAAGAGTCAAGACTCATCAATGCAAGCAGCGGCAATGTTTGGTCCACCCACTTTACATGTGGGTACGCGGAAGAAGGATGGCTATCCATGGATGTAACAAAAAAACAAACTTAACGCTCCTCGCCCCTAAAAATGGAGGATGCAAATTGTAACCAAATTATGAAACATATCAATAAAATAAAGGGCTGTTTTCTACATTGGCTTTTCATTTGATTTTCAATTCATTTATGCTTTTCCTATTTCATGCATTTTCAATTTGTAGGACTTAGCGTTAAGTTTAGTTCCGTTTTGCATCGTACTTGGAGCTTTTCCTTTTTTGTTTCCGTATCCTCGTGCTTTCACTACCTACCCCCTATCTATGGATAACTTTGAAGACGGATTCTTAGCTTGGAATAGTGAATAGTGAGCCAAACTAAGATCCAAACATAGCCTATCCACCTCACCTCTTTCTCATGGAAAGCATCCAAGGTGACATCTATAGCTTTGATAGTTTAATCCCTGTAATGTATTACCTACAAGTACATTGATTTGATTTCCTCCAGTGCACATTTTATGTTTTTCAAATTAGTGAGAGAAACCACCTATTCATATTGGTTCCTAGGGGCCTTATGAATGATGTCCTCGAGCATCCTCTTAGTGTCATTAGTGGTGGACAACACGTGCACTTCGTCTTCAGTAGACACTATGAGTTGGTTCTTCCAATTCTTATCCAAATTGTCATGGTCATAAATATTATGCTAACTGCTACTATAATTCAAACAAAAATCAGAACTAACCTCATTATTTTCAACAATGTCTTACAAGTTTTTCCAAGCTTCATGTGCCTTCCTATGTCCATCCTCATCAAACTCATCATTCACACAATCTAAATATGAAATACAATCAGCGTTAGACCCATCATTAGTCAAGTATTCTTGGTTGTCCTAATGAGGTGAACCATCATGATAATCTGATCTATGATCAACAACAAACTCAACTATGTTATGATTGGAAAAATAAAGTATAGGCTCATTGGAAAAGGTTGCTATAAAACCTATAACATCACCATCATGTGCATTATACCTATCTGATTCTAACTACAAATCACTTTATGGATCATCCAAGAATATGTATCTCTCAGGTGCATACATCATAATGGGTTGGGTTTGAGAATACAACTCGTGTTCACCTACACTACCATCACCAAGACGTGATGGGTGAATGTTAGCTAGTGCTGATTTGGTGTCCTCATGAAGTACAATCTCAACATCTGTATGTGCAACCATGTCTACTAGATCAACCTGTGAATTTTACACACCTACCTCATGTGAATTTTTCAATTATGATTCTTCTTCTTCCCAACTCTCCTTGTTGTCCAGGTAGACTCTCAACTTATTCTTACACCTTCTTACAATAATGTCAACCAATATATGTGTTGTAGAAGAATAAACCTTGTCCTACCTCCAAACGACTAATCACAACGTTAAAAAATGCTACGAAATGGAGTCATATTCATAAATTATTATGGACATGATGTCCTCCATGTGACAACAAATGAACTCATCATGTTCCTCACCAATACAAGATATGAAATAATAACACATATGAAATATATCACTATCACAACTCAAGTCAATCAACATATTACTGGAATGAAGACTGACCATCAACTCCAAATTCTTTACCTTCTTACCAAACAATGGCTTTTGATATAATTCAATACCTGGAATATTTCAATAATTGTATGCATAATTTATTTTATTTTTTGTATCCTCATATGGTACATCTAGAGTTGTGATCCGTGTGAGTTCACTTAAATGACAAGTAAAAACATGTCTTATCCTATCATTTGAATGTGTCATCCATTTATCCTGGCTCAAGGCATCCAGTGTAGGAAGTATGACAACTTGTCACTCCACTAAAGGCTAATGTTCCACCATGGCCAAACATTCATCTATTTCATTCAAGATGACAATAGCATCATCATCTTATGGTAATAATTGTTCAAACTATTTACCTACAAACCATAGTTTCTTGTGTCGTTATTTTCCATCACTAACTAGAGCCATAGTTCAATACCCAAATAGGCTGGTAAGGCTAAACTTGAGCTCTGATACCACTATAATGAACACCTGTCCCTCTACTACACTTCTCTATTATTTTGTATGGATTATTTGAGGTCTGATTTTATTGTGAGTTTGTGTGGTTGATTTGAAAGTAATTGCAAATTGATAACAAGCAATAGTTGGAAACAAGAACAAATTTTATTTCAATTCATGATAACTGAAAAGAGATACAAATTTACATATTTTCTTAACCTGATTACGAAAAACAACAAATATGATACAAAAAGCAAGTTTGGAAATATCTCATTTTCTACAACTTTCCTTCTTCATTCCTCGCAATGTCCCTTCAATGAGTGCAGATTTCAAACTAAGGTTGGCTACTCCACATGCAAGTTTGAACCCAACCAAAACTACTTTTAAAAGATTGCTACAAATTAAATCTGCTAACCCTCTAAATTGTACAACTTACAAATATGTATGGAAGCCCTTAGAAATTCAATATTCCTTGAAAATCAATGTAGGAATGCTTAAAAATGGGTGCTTAGCAAAGACAGATTTAACTTTAAATACCCATAATCAAACCCTCACCAAATCCATAGAATTTGAGTAAAATGGTACGACTGGCCTGCTTTTTTCCCTCAAACTTCAGCAATTTCAAAATAGATTGAGACCCATTTAAATTACCATTGAAATAATAAAACCCAGAAGCTCTGATCTTCAATCTAGTTGATTTCAGTCATAGGTAAAACCTCATCTACCATTGTTATGATCTAATAATTCCTCTACAATTAAAAAAATTAATCCTTTAGCTAGAGGTGATTTCTCACACATGAAACTGGTCCAATCCTGCTAAGAAATCACTCCCAACAAGCACTTTGATATTCTATCAAAAATCCCTATGAAAATCTCAATAAAAATTCCAAATTCTCCATATCCCAAATGAGGCCCAACTCCAAAATATAAATGTGCAATTAGGGTTTGGGTGCCCTCCTTAGGGTTGCACATACTTATTTTTTATTTTTAATATCTTTAATTTATGTCCCTTTACATCATAAAGAGGGCCACGTCCCCCTCCCTTGGCCTAGGCATACCACTTAAGTTGTTTTTTAAGTTATAACTTAACATTATAACATTTTATTATAAAGTGGTCCCTTTCACATCCATAAAGTGATTTCATAATATAAATTCATTATATAATAAATCACTTTAATGGAATATAACTTCACCCATTAAAATAATGGACCTCTACTCCTCAAAGCAACAATCTATGAATGGTTCTGGATACCCATTTCACCAAAGAATAATATTGTGTTGAATTTGTTGTTCGAAACCCTAAAAATAGACACTACTAAAAATAGCAAGTCCAGTAAAATGATCTCCAACTAATCCCAAATGATCGGTAAACATGAGCTCTCTGTAAAATAATGAAGATAATAACCTCTCCATATGGCTCCCCAACAAATGACTTAGCCTACGGGAGCTCGTGTATAGGCTATTCTCCTCGATACACTGATTACCTAGAAGAGGGGACATTACACATGAGGGCAAGGTCCTAAAATTGAAGAAGGCCCTGTATAGATTGAAGCAAACACTCAAGGCATGGTATAGCCAGATTGATGGCTATTTTTAGGAGAATAGGTTTGTTAAATTCCCATATGTGAACACCCTATATCTAAAGATAAACTCAGAAAAAGGGATGATAATCATCTACTTGTATGTTGATGATCTGATATATACTGGAAATAGTGATGTATTGTTCGACCAGTTTAGAATAGCCATGAAGAAGAAGTTTGAGATAATGGACTTAGGGCTTATGAAGTATTTTATTGGCATTGAATATGATCAATCAGCAGATGGTATCTTCATTTCTCAAGGTAAGTATGGGAAGGATGTCCTGAAGCACTTTAATATAGAGGACAACAAACCTACCATCACACTTGTAGCCACAGGCCTGATGTTGAGCAAGTTGGATTCTAGCATAAATGTTGATCCAACTCTATACAAGAGGCTAGTTGGAAGTCTCATGTATTTGACTACAACTTGGCCAGATTTGATGTTTGGAGTGAGCTTTATTAGCAGGATTATGGAGACTTTGAAGGACACACACTAGCAAGTAGGTAAAAGTATTTTGTTCTATGTCAATGGGATACAAAACCATGGAATATTTTATACCATAAAGGACCAGCTAGAACTGGTGGGCTACACAGATAGCGATTGGGATGGTAGCACTGATGATCGAAGGAGCACTTCTAGCTATGGTTTCCATATTGGTTCAGGAGCAATTTCATGGTCATATAAGAAGCAATCGATAGTTGTGTTATCCACTGCTAAGGTAGAGTATGTTGTTGTCACATCAGTCGTATGCCAGGTAGTATGGATACGAAGAATCTTGGGTGAGCTAAATCATCCACCAAAAGGATGATAATAATTTTTTGTGACAATAATTCTGCCATAGCACTATCGAAGGATCTAGTATTTCATGGCCAGACGAAGCACATTGACATCCAATATCATTTCATCAGATAGCTGGTGAAATTTGGAGAAGTTTAGTTATTGTTTTACAGGTCCAAGGAGTAGATAACTGATATTTTTACAAAATATTTGGAGGACTTCAAAAAGTTGTGGGAAATGTTGGGTGTCAAAGTCTTTGTGAAATATGGTTTAAAGGAGGGTGTTAAAAAATTAAACCAGATTTAATGCCTAAATGGTTTTGTGATAATTCGTATCATTGCAAATTCGATCACCATAATTTCAAGTGTATGGGTAGTTGCATTTGTTCGACAATTGGTTAGAAACACTAGTTTTACATTTAAGTCTTATCAGACAGTTGGTGAACCTTTCCTGCCCGTGTTCTCATTTTCAGCTATAAATATCAGTGCAGTCAGTATTCTTGTGTAGAGAAGAAGCATGGCAGAAGAGGGGAGTATAAGAAGAAATTGGAATAGCAGATTTCCAAATTTATTTGTCTCATGTTTATCCTACAATTTTATTTTGTAAATTCCTGTAATAGTTTCGATTTGAATAATTGTAATCCACTTTATCGTGATAAATAAAATTCTCTCTTTTATGCATTAATTTTTTCTCCTCTCTTCCAAATCTGAGCGGCACCTTTATTTCCTCTCCTTTTCAAGCATTGCATATGTTTTATTTCCAAATTCTAGGTTCACCTATTTTTGAATAAAGCACCCACGTTGCTTCTTGGTCGAGTGAAGGTGTCACCTCGCTAACTCTAACCCGAAGTCAATCTTTGAGCCCAAGCTTACACGAAGACAAGATTTGGGGTCAAGCCTACCCGAAGACAAGCTTCAGGTGCAAGTTTACACAAAGACAAGCTTCGGGCCCAAACTCACCCGAAGTCACACTTCAGGAAGTCTTTTCCCCGAAGTTGTACTTCAGTGTCTCCTCGCTTGAAGTTGTAGTTCGAGGTCTTGTTGCCCCGAAGTTACGCTTTGCTAGCTTCTCTCCTGAAGTCGCTTCTTCGCCAGTAGACCCAGCAAAGCTCTCGCATATCTGCTAAATGCAATGAAGCTCCCACCTTGGTTAAAAAAAATGCAAGCTTTTTCCATCTTGAAGCAAAGTAGCACAAAACAAATTGCTCGAAAAACTTTTATCCCTCAGAGCCACAAATACAGGTAGGAAGACAAGGAATAAAAGTAGAAAATGCATGTGCATTTTGGTATTTCCAAATGAATAGGTACTGGTTGATCAAGAGATAGATTAATGGTAAATTCTTTGTTGATTGGTTAAATGTTTTGTATTAATTTAATCAAGATAAAATTATTTATGTTTGATAAAAGATAATATTATCTATTTTCTTAGGTCCATGTACATCTCAAATTTATTAATAATATTATATATATTTTTGGAGTCTTATGTAAAAAAATAGATGCCACATGGTGGTTATAAACCACCCTCTTATACCTAAGAGGGTGGTTTATAACTGCCCTCTTAGGTTACCCTAAGATGATGATTATGCCACTGGTAGTCAAACTCTCACTTCTTCAATATCAATATAGCCTACTCGCTTCAACCAACCAGAAATTCAAAGTACAAATATCGACTAGTAGTATCAAAGCCACCACAAAGACCACACCCACAAACCTCACATATTGGATGAATTTTTGCTACTTCTCGTAAAATGTTGGAAGTCAGGACAAGTCCAGTAGTGGTAGGGCAGTGTCACGAAGGTGAAGCTTCAGGAAAGAACGTAATGGTCCTCCACCTATGGTGAACTCCCTGTGGAGGTAGAAAACCCCACATACATTTCATTCTTTAGGATGTCATCTAACTCAAGTTTTGAGACGACATCATAGCGACCTAGGTACATATGGTGTGGTCGATTTTAAGGTTGAGGTCGTGAAATGTGTTTTTTCCCTCCTAGTAGCCAACGATGGTGGCCTGGATTTATTTCATGTTGTTCAGATCCAAATCCACATGATTACTATCTTTGTCATCAACACTGATACTTTGGTTTTTGTCAAACTCCATGGCAAAAAAGAGGTTGTAGGATTGCCTATTGTCGATAGTGTTGACAAGGCCCAAGTATTGAGTGGACAAGGCACCGTGGAGGGTGGCGTTGGGTCTCATCACAAATCACAGCCCATTAAAGCTGCCTTTTTGTGGGTGCAGCATGATAGCAAATATGAAGCTTGTAATTACATCCCATTGGCGTTGTCTTTCTATGGCATGATGGTAAAGACCAAGCTCATAATTACAACCCATTGGCGTTTCCTTTCCAAAGGTGCAGCACAATGTCAAAGATGAAGCTCATGTGGAAGGAGATGGCCTATTCGTTACACTTCATAGCTAGGTAGAGAGGATGGTAAACATGCACCATGTTTGTGAGTTGCATGGTTAGATATAGGTTTTAATTGTATTAAATTAATTTAAAAAAAATTAGTTATGTTTGAAAATAGATAATATAATCTATTCTTTTAGATTTCACATCTCAAATTTATTTATGATGTCAAAATTATTTTAAAAGATAAGTTATAAACAATATAGTTTATTTTTTATTTATTTTATAAAATATATTATGTTATTATAATTTTAAATTTTATATGTTTGATTTTTTTACTACTAATTTTCATATTTTTTTTCAGATATGCTAGAATTATTAATTATAATATTTTTTTATATGCATAGAGATGAAAAATTTGACAAAGCTAAAGTCAAAGCTGAAGTGAAAGCTTAGAAATAAAAAATTATAAAGAGCTTAAATTTGTAAACTTTTATTGAACAAATTTATCATGATGAATTAAATTTAGTTATGTACTTTAATTTTGTAAGGAGATACTTATTTTTAACAAATATTCTTATATATATATATATATATATATATATATATATATATATATATATATATATATATATATATTATGAAGGGTAGATCTAAACCCATATAAGGATGGTCATGGACTTCCTTGAGGGTGTTTCACTTTATTTGTGTGCATATTTTTTTAGTAAATTTTAAAGTTAATTTATTTTCATATTTAATTTAATTAAAAACTAATTTCACTAGATAAAACAATTTTGACATTTTATTTATGTAATCCTAAAAAAACAAATAATATAACATCTTCATCTTTGCAACCTCAAAGGGAGTGTCTCAAATTTCTATAGTATCTTACTCTTCCCAACAACAGTATCACCTCACAAGAGATTTTTACAACCACCTCAACCTCAACATATTCAGCAATAACTTAGATAAAAAAATAATTAGGTTTGGTGACTTTACCTTCCATGGATTGGGTACCTGTAGCTCCCTTGTATGAAATGCAAGTGCTTCCAACATATTGACATTACCTATTTCTATGGCCAAATGTAAAGCGTGTCACCCATATTTATCTACTATCTCCACGAATCTTCTCAGCATGGATTTCAATATTTCTGCTTCACGGATCTTCTCGCAATCGTCAAAATGTATATTATGAAGTATAAATTTCCATGTGTTGTTATATTAAGTGCAATTAGTTGGTTGATGTTGTCATTTTTGTAAGATAATAAATTATTGAAGAACTTCGAGCATAGGATCGCTAACTAACTTCAATGATACCTGAGATCGCTCACTAGCTAGGCGACTTTGGGAGTCGTACACTAGTTGGAGTGATTTTTAAGATCGCTTGCTAGACCAATGACTCTTGGGATCACTCACAGGCTAGAGCGATGTCAAAGTTTTCTCATTGGCCAAGCAAATATTGGAGTCGCTCACGGGCGCAAAGAGACTCATATTCGCTTACTGGCTTGAGTGACTCTCTGGATCGCTAGCTAATGGGGCAAGGAAGAGTTTTAAACTACCATCCATGATACTTGGACTTTGATCAAAGATAAAATTTTCCTACCTTAGAATCACTGCAATAAGGAGAGTAACCTACAGTTCACTTGAGAGGGGAGCGATACCAAGATTTGCTTGAGGATAATGACGATTGGGGCTTTTCACATATTCACCAATGAGGGACAAAAAATATCGGTTAAATGAGCTATAAGGAGGATGTTGTGATTTAAAAATATGACCACAGATCGTCGATTTACTTATCAACTCAATCGATGAAAGGTTTCAATTAAAAAAGGTGCCTAAAGTTAAGATTTAACACCAAAACATTCAAATTTATATTTTAACAACATCAATCAAAACTACAATTCATCCTCCACTAAGGGATTATGTTCATCTATAAAATATGTAGGATACACAGAATAAACCAACATATGTTGTTGTACTCCTCTTCCTCTACTGATGCTCTCTTCTCTGCTTCTTCTACTCTACTCAAAATGCCAAATTTTCTAGTCTTTATAGCTGGACTTAGAAGACAAAGGTTGGAAACCTCTCAACAACCCGCACATAGGAAATAACTGTGACATAAAATCAAAGCACTTGCCTTCTAGTTTTGCTCAATAAGTTGAGTGATTTCTGTCTTCATGATTTTTGGGAGTGAAATCTGATATATCCTAGTTGCTTGCCCTTTATTGCTCTGCAAGGCATGTGATTTATTGAATTGATCCTTTCCTAAGTGACTCCCAAGATATTCATAGTAAGCGAGTGATTCTCCCTCTCACTTCTTGCTCGAGCGACTCCCGCTCTCGCACACTACGGTAAGTGATTTAGAAATCGAGTTTATTTTTTTTAACACCCTCCTTTAAACCTGATTTCACAAAGACTTTGACACCCAAAATTTCATGCAGTCTACTAAAATCCTCCTCAAAAGATTTTGTAAATATGTCAACTACCTCCTTGGACCTACAAAATAGTAGCTGAACTTCACTCAACTTCACCAGCTCTCTAATGAAGTGATATCAGATGTTAATGTGCTTTGTTTAGCCATGAAACACTGGATCCTTTGACAGTGCTATGGTAGAATTATTGTCACAAAATATTGTTATCGCCCCTTCTAGTGGATGGTTTAGCTCATCCAAAATCCTCTGAAGCCATACAACCTGACATGTTGCTGATGTTGTGGTGACATACTCGGCCTCAATAGTGTATAATGCAACTATTGGTTACTTCTTGGATGACCATGAAACTACTACCAATTCAAGATGGAAAGCATAGTCGAAATTGCTCTTTCGATTACCAGTGTTGCAAGCCCAATCACTATTTGTGTAGCCCACTAGTTCCAGTTGGTCTCGTCTAGAATAGAAAATTCTATGGTTCCACATCCTGTTGACATAGTATAAAATCCATTTTACTTCTTGCCAGTGCATGTCCTCAAGATTCTCCATAAATATGCTAATCAAGATGACTCTAAACATCATATCTGGCCGAGTTATAGTCACATACATCAGACTTCCAACTAGCCTCTTGTATAGAGTTGGATCAACATTTCTATTGGAATCCAACTTGCTCAGCTTTAGTTCTCAGGTAACAAGTGTGATGGTAGGTTTACTATCCTCCATATTAAATCACTTCAGGATATCCTTTGCATACTTGCCCTGTGAAATGAAGATATCATTTACTTATTGGTTAACTTCGATGCCAAGAAAATACTTCATCAACCCTAAATTGGTCATCTCAAACTCCTTTATGGTTGTTCAAAATTGGTTAAACAGCATAGTGTTGTTTCCAGTTTAAATGAGATCATCCACATACAGACATATAATTATCATCTTCCCTACTTCACTTATCTTCAGGTTTAGGGTGTGCTCATATGGGTATTTAACAAACCCATTCTCCTAAAACTAGCGATCAATCTAGCTATACCATGCCCTGGGTGCCTGCTTCAACCCATACAGGGCGTTCTTCAGCTTTAGGACCTTGCCTTCATGTCCTTTCAATTCAAAACCTGGTGGTTGGTCTATGTAGACCTCCTATTCCAACACATTGTTAAGGAAGGCTGACTTGACATCCATATGATAAATACTCTAGTACTTATGAGCTTCCAGTTGTAGAATCATCCTGATTGTGTCAAGTTGGGCTACAAGTGCATACACCTCATGGTAGTAAATGCCTAACTTCTACTTGTAGCATTTCACTACCAGTCTAGCCTTATGCCGACCGACCTCACCTTGGGGATTGAACTTCATTTTGTATACCTATTTGACCCCAATGGTCTTCTTACCTATTGCGAGATCTGCCAGCTACTATATCTCATTATTTTCAATTGCTTCTATCTCCTCGTCCATCACTTTCATCCATTTTTTATTCTTTCTTACCTCTTCAAAAAAAATTGGATCACACTCAGTAAATAAAAAAAAATCATAATGTTCTTTGTCTTCATAATTTTGGGTTACCTTGTAGATGTCTTACAAGCTTCTTGTCTTTACAGGTTTCCTCAAGTTGGGAATATTACTTGTAAGTGGAGGCGACCAAGATGGTGAGGCTGTGTTGTTACTAGCACCATCACTGCTACTTGAGACTATAGGTGGCTACATAGTGTTCTCCTCCAAGTCCATAGACTCAATAACTTATGGTTCAGGCTGGTCAATATTTGATTTCCAATTCCAGGCTTCATCCTCGAGGAACTTCACATCTCAGCTAATGATGATCTTATTTATCATAGGATTATACAGCTAATATGCCTTCACTTGTTCATTGTACCCTATGAAGATACACTTCACTTTGTCATCAAGATTCTATATCTTATCTTTTGGAACATGTGCATATGCTATGCACTCGAAAATCCTCAAATGATCCACACTCAACTTCTAATTGCTCTAGGTCTACTGAAGGATCTTGTCCTTCACACTCTTGGTGGGACATCTATTCAGTATATAGACTGCATAGGTTACAACTTCTTCCCATAACTCATGTGGAAATCCTTTAACCTTCACCATATTGTATGCCATCTCCATGATGGTTCTATTCTTCCTATTAGCTACACTATTCTACTATAGTGTGTATCTGGAAGAGAGCTACCTTCGAATTCCATGTTGCTTGCAGAATTTATGGAATTTATTGGAGATGTATTCACCTCCACCATTTGTTCTGAGAGTCTTCACCTAGTAGCCTCTCTATTTCTCAACCAGTGCTTTGAACTCCCTGAATTTGCCAAAAGCCTTCAATTTTTTCTTGATCGGATATACCCATGTATTTCAATTGAAGTCATAAATGAAGGTCAGGAAGTATTTTTTACCGATAAATTTTTTGGTCTACATCTGACCATAGATATCTGAGTGCATCAGCTCCAATGGCTATGAAGCTCTCCAAGACTGCCCTGAAGGAAATGCATCCCTGTGTTGTTTTTCGACTAAGCAACCTTCACAAACCTAATTTGGTTGCTCAATAAGGGGTAAACCCTTTACCATGTGCTTCTTGTGAAGCAATTTCAGGCCACTAAAACTCAAGTGACCAAACTTGAGATGCCATAACCAGGTAGCCTCCTTCACAACTATACTCAAAGACATTAGAGATTCATTCTGAATCTATAGCAAAAATATTTTGTTCTTTGTCATGGACACTATTACAATCTGCCTATGCTCTCTGTCTTTGATGGTGCAAACTCCATATTTGAACTGAACAATATGCCCCTTCTGCACTAGTTTTCCAACACTCAACAGGTTATGCTTGAGGCCAAGCACATAACACACATCACAAATATACTTATTTTCTTTGTTCATGGTGTGGATAAGAATTTTTCCTTTACCTTTGATAGGAACCATGCTATTGTTTCCCATCTTCATTTCAAACTAGACTGTTTCATCTAGTTGTGAGAATATATCCTTATTTCCAATCATGTGGTTGTTGCACCTACTGTCAAGATATCAAACATTCTTCTGGCTCTCCTCCTCAATACTGTAAGTCAACAACATGTTCCCCCATACATCTTTGCATTTGGTATTTCCAGCATTATTTTTGTAGTGGGCTTGATGTTGGTTGTCCTTGGCCATATTATTCTTGCACTCGGAGATATAATGACTAAAATTTTTGCAGTAGTAACATTGGACATTTAATTTTTCTTTCTTTTAATCGGATCCACTTTGTTGGTTTTTCACACTGCCTCTTCCTCCTTACTGATGGAAGTTGCTGTTGGTATCTTTGTAATTAGTGTTTGACCTTCCTTATTTCTTGTTACCCTTACCATGCCTGCGTCTTCCTCTTCCTCCTTGATAACTAGAGGTGCCTTGGTGGGATTCTCCTCTGCTACTATCTCGAAATGAGACTTGTAGCTTGAACGCCTACTCCAAAGAGTACATAGATGAATGGATTAGCCTCTACTCATGTGTCTGCAAGGAACCCATGAGCTCATCCATCGAGAGGGTTGTCAAATCCCTCGACTCTTCAATCGCTATCATGACTGAGTCAAACTTAGCAGGCAGGCTTCTCAAAATCTTCTCCATGATTCTATGGTTCTGCATGATCTCTCCATTCAACTACATCTGGTTGATGATGTCCATTGTCCGGGTGAAGAAGTCACTCATGGACTCCAAATCATTCATCTATAGGTTTTCAAACTCCCTCCTTAGCATCTGTAGCTTCACCAACATCACTTTGTTGGTGCCTTGATACGAAATGGCTAGGATTTCCCAAGCTTGCTTTACCTTAGCTGCTACTACAATTCATAGGAAAATTGTCTCCTCAACCGCTTGCATGATGTAGAACAAGGCCTTTTGGTCCTTCTTTATATTTTCCTTTAACAAGTCCTTATCGACTTGGTAGAGTGTGGTTAGTGCTACTGAATCTATCAATTTTGGGTAATCATTCTCAACCAAGTTCCAATGCTCTTGTGATCCAAATAGGATCTTCATTTGGATGCTCCAATAGTCGTAGCTCTTGCTGTTGAACCGTAGGATCTGCACCTACAGGGAGTGGTTTTTGGAAGCAATGCTTCAATCTCCATGGAATGGTATAGTGCTACTCTCATACCAATTTGAAGAACCTCGAGTGTAGGATTACTGACTAGCTTCAACGATACCCTAGATCACTCGCTAGTCGAGTGACTGAGATTCGCATGCTGGATGGAGTGATTCCTAAGATCTCTCATTGGCCTAGTGACTCTTGGGATCACTCGTAGGATGGAGCAAGGCCAAAGTTCACTCATTGGCCAAGAAACTCTTGGAGTCACTCATGGGCATAGCGAGGCTTAAAGTCACTCACTAGCTTGAGCGACTCTCTGGATCGCTAGCTAATGGGATGAGGAAAAGTTTCAAACTACCATCCACGACACTTGGAATTTGATCAAAAATAAAATATTCCTACCTTAGAATCACTACGATAAGGAGAGTAACCTGCGGTTCACTTGAGAGGGGAGCAATACCGAGATTCGCTTGAGGATAACAGTGACTGGGGTTTTTCATGTATTCACCAGTGAGGGACAAAAAAGATCAACAAAAGGAGCTATAAGGAGGATGTTGTGATTTAAAAGCATGACCAAATATCACCGATTTACTTATCAACTTAAGCGATGAAAGGTTTCAATTAAAAGAGGTACCTAAAGTTAAGATTTAACACAAAAAACATTTAGATTTATATTTAAACAACATCAATCAAAACTATAATTCATCCTCCACTAAGAGATTATGTTCATCTGCCAAAGATATAGGATACACAAAATAAACCAACAACTACTGCTATACTCCTCTTCCTCTACTGATGCTCTCCTCTCCTCTCCTACTCTACTCAAAATATCAAATTTGCCAATCTTTATAGTTGGACTTAGAAGATAAAGGCATGAAACCTCTGAACAACTTGCATGTGGGAAATAATGGTGACATCATATCAAAGCACTTGCCTTCTAGTTTTACTCAATCAGTTGAGCGATTTCTGTCTTCATGGTTGTTGGGAGAGAACTTTGGTAGATCCTAATCACTTGCTCTTTATCGCTTCGCTAGGCGTGCGATTCCTAGAATCACTCATTTTCTAAGCGACTCCCAAGATCACCGTAGTAAGCGGGTGATTCCCACTCTCGCTCCTTACTCGAGCGACTCTCGCTCTCGCAGACTATGACTGGCAATTTAGAAATTAGGTTTATTTTTTTTCAATAATTATCAGGCTCCAACAGTTGTTCAACAATCTCTTCTGGACACCAATCTATCAATGTAGCTACAAGCAATACTATCCTTTCCTCCCTCTGCTTGGACAATCTCATGGGTCTGAAAGAGTTCCTTGACTACTTCTGTGAAACAAAACAAGTCAATAAAATTAGGGAACATAATTTAGGACAATAGCGATTGCTTTGTTATATAAAAATAAATATTTAATTTGGGTATTATCATAATATCCACGCTACATAGATTGGTACAAGGGAGTTCTACCATAGAAACTTTCACAAGGAGAATTTTTCTTGGCTACAACTCTTTTATTGCATTCAGCTGGTTATTCTGTGCAACTCTAAACAAGGGATATTCGTCATCGTTATTACGGTCATCCACAAGAGTCGGGTCAACTCCTAGTAAAAGTTGCACAACGTTAGAGTGGTCTCGTCCTCTAACGTCCTCATGCAAGGTAGTGTTCTTCTCATAGACATCTCTTGCTTTTAAAAAATTATTGTGACCTTCCAAATCTAGTGATCCCTCATGGTGATATAGAGTTAGCACCTTTTCCGATGAAAGTCTTGTGCTTGTGACCATTGTATTCAACAATATGAAGTGCAGTACATCGTCTAGGATGAATAAAAGATTTCCTTAGGTAGAATCTAGTTTTCCATGGCAATTCTGGCAGTGCTGCGTCGTCTCCCCATTCAACAGCCATATATAGTTCATCGAATTCCCACATTGTAATCACAATAGAAGCCAAGCACTTAATTTTTATTTTTGAAAGCTATTGTTTTTAAAACGAGGGTTTAATTATTTTAAATTTAAAATTTAAATTAATTATATTAATATATAAAAAAATTAATAAAACAAAAATCACATCTCACCAAACTTTAATAATTTCATATTGCTCGCATAGTCGTTATTAAGGAAGAGGCTCTACATGCTCATTGAGCAGATAGATATTGTTGAATAGCGAGTCGTTGAGGATCAGGAATAAACTTTAATAATTTTATATTGCTCTTGTTAAGGAAGATGCTCTACATGGTCATTGAGGAGATAACCATTGTTGAGTAGCAATAGTCATTGAGGAATAGGAATATAATGCCCGAAGCCCCCGCAACCCACGAGAACCGCTTGTCGTCAAAACCCTTGGTGGGTGCTCGAAGACAGTAAGAAAATCGATGCCGCAAGTAGTCGAGCTCCCACTTCTTCGAAATATCAATATACCATGCCGACCAGCAATATCAAAGCCGCCGCCACGACCACGACTACGCCCAAAAACCTCGCAAATTGGGTGAATTTGTGGTGCTTCTGGTAAAATGTTGGAAGCCGGGACAAGTCCAGCGGCGGCAAGGCGGCATCGTGGAGGCGAAGCTCTAGGCAAGGACGCAATGGTCCTCCACCTGCAGCGAACGCCCCCTAGAGGCATAAAACCCCACGTACATTTCGTCCTCTACGATGTCATCCAACTCCAGTTTTTTTTGTGGTGAGCAGAGGCTTTTCCGGCCTCCGAGGAGCTCCCGTTTCTCCGAGAGTTATATCGAGGCACTTTGAGGCGACATCGTAGTCAATCCAGGCTCAGATGTTGTGGCCGTTGTTGAGGCTGAGGTCGTGAAATGTGTTGTTTCCCACCCAGTAGCCAGCGGAGGTCGTGAAATGTGTTGTTGTCCATGCTCAGATGTTGTGGCCGTTGCTGAAGCTGATTTCATACTGTTCAAATCCAAACCCACACTATTACTATCCTTGTCGTCCACGCCAATACACTGGCTGGTTTCGAACTCCACGATGAAGAGGTGGGTTATAGGATTGCCTATCGCTGGTGGTGTTGACGAGGCCCAAGTACTGGGTGGACAAGACGCCCTTAAGCGCGATGTCGAGCGTCATCACGAATCACAGCCCATTGGCACCGCCCGTTCCTAGTTGCGACACGATGGCGAAGACGAAGCTCATGTGAAAGGAGATGGTCGATCCGTTGTCCTTCACCGCTACGCGGTGAGGATTGTAAGCACGCCCGATGATGTGCTCCGACTTGTTTGTGAGTTGCACGGTGCCCAAGCGCATCGATGCAGTACTCACTAGGAGCGGTGCCCAAGCGCATCGATGCAGTATTCATGGTATTGAAGCTGCTGTAGACTAAGGCGGTGTTGGAGACATCGTGTGAGCCACAATTACAATTACACGTAGAAAGACAAGGAATAAAAGTAGAAACTGCATCTGCATTTTGGGAGATTCAAATGAATATGTAGTGGTTGATCAAAGGGATAGGCGGTGTTGGAGACATCGTGTGAGCCACAATTACAATTACACGTAGAAAGACAGGGAATAAAAGTAGAAACTGCATCTATGTAGTAGTTGATCAAAGGGATAGGCAGATTAATGGTAAATTATTTCATGGCTAGTTAAAGGTTTTAATTGTATTAAATTAATAAATATAAAATTAATTGTGTTTTACAATACATAATATTATTTATTTTTCATGTACATCTCAAATTTATTCATAGTATTATGTATTCATTTAGGTTTGATGTACATCTTAAATTTATTTATGATGATGTCAAAATCTTTTTGAAAGAGAAGCTATGAAAAAATATAGTTTGATCTTTATTTATTCTATAGAATATATTGTGTTATTATAATTTTAAATGTTTTATGTTTGATTTTTTAACTATTAATTTTCATTTGATATCAATAAAATGGCCACTCTCCTACGTTTTTATCATTTTTTTTTTTAAATTAGTTTTTAATGAAATTTTTTTGTTTATAATAACTTATTTTTTATATCACCTTTTCATGTAATATTTGAGAAGTTCATAAACATATTTGAGAAGTTCTTTTATGATTAGGTTGTATTTGTCACTCAATTATGGGATGCATTTGGGATTGCTCTTCTTTGTGCCATTATAATTTTTGGATCTCACCATTAATCCTTATTCTTATAGCTACCTGTTAGGGTTGAATAAGATCACTCAAATACTATCACTAATTCTAGAATGGATAGAATATCCCTTATCACTATTTGGTTATGCATCTTTGATCATGTAATATTTGTAATTTAGTCAAGAGTAGTAATAAAATATTTTTTACAATATTTTTATTAAGACCTTTTAGTCATATTTAATTTGCTATGATACAAAATGATACTCCTTAATTAAGATTGTCAATATTTTATTTGTAAATGGTGGTTTCACCTTCATTTCATCTTGTATCAATTAGTGAGAAGCTGCATAAACATGGGTTTTAAGAAAAACTTGGGATATAAAATACCAATATGGGTATTCATTAATACTTAGACAAACTCTTGATGATCAACTTCTCCATGCTTCATAAGATAAACATTATGACTACGACTACATACCATGTCATTATTAGTGCACTAACAAAAACTCTCAAGTTGAAACATCACATGTTCATAATTATCCAAACTTAGACTTTGTTATCAATCAACTCCAAATAAGACCTTAGAACATTCAAGACCCTAATTATTTTCGTTTAGTATGAGATTCATTGTTTATATATATAATATTAATATTTAAATAAAATTAAGATGGTGAAATTTGAAAGCTTTAAATAAAATTAAGATGATAAAATTTGAAGAGACGATGCATTTGAAAAATAAGAGATTGCAACATTATAACCTTTAATATAATATTTTTATTAAAGAACATAAAGTACCAAACTTATAATAATACACTATGTTAACATTATAGGAAATGCTAAAAAATCAACTAAAAACTTAAATTGAAATAACTCCCCTACAATATTAAACCATATAATAATATTATAATTAATAATTATACATAACAAAATTTAAAATTTGTAATCTCTAAACTCATATTATTTAATAAAGAACTAAATAGTTTAGTTTTTTAATATTTTTTAATTTTAAAATAATATTAGTTAATATAAATTTTAGTTACACATTTTTTTCAACTAATTTATAGGATTATAGAGTAAGGGTGGTATATACTGCTAAAATACATTGAACCAATATAAATATCAATAAATATTAAAATCCTTTTTAAAAAGTTTTAATTTTTTAATCCTAGAACTTTTATAAGTTATGTAAATCCATCTCATGATTACAATCCTATGACTAAGTATCATGTCATTATTAATGCACTAACAAAAAAACACTTAGGTTAAAATATCACATGTTCATCTTTATTCAAACTAAGGCTTCTTTATCTATCAACTTCTAGCAAGACCGTAGAACATCCAATTAGATGCACTTGAAACTACCTAAAGGAGGGGCATTCAAGTAGAAGACATAAGCGATAGTGAAGAAGAGGAAGTGGACCAACCAAAGCTCACATTAACATACAAGGAGATCTAAAAGAAATATTAATCTGGGTAAATTTCTAATATGGGCAGGAAGCCAAAGATAGAAACCTTGTCATGTAATGAAAGTTGCAAATATGGAGAATTTTTTATTTTGAAATGATAAAAGACCCCAAGAAGGTGAAATTTTCCTATATAAATCTGAAGGGGCATGAGTCCTTGTGGTGGGATTATGTCTAAACAAAATTATAGTGAAAAGGTAAGGATAGATTATGAACATGGGATAGTTTGTAACCAAATTGAAGGCTAAGTTTCTACCCATCGATTACCAAATTGGGTTGTTTAGAATACTCCAAACCTTCAAGCAAAAGGAGTTGGAAGTAAAAAATATAGAAGAGAGTTCTATAAGTTGACCATAAGGGATGGAAATATTGAATATGATGAGGAGAAAGTTGTGAGATACATTTATGGACAAAGGTTATCCAGACAAGATGAAGTTGGGATGCTTTAAATTAGGATAATTTAATAAGTGTATCAATATGCTCTCAAGGTAAAAGAAAATTTGACTTGCAAACAATAAAACAATTCCATAAGAAAATAATAATTCTTCAAAGAGAACAATTATATAGAAGTAGAGGGAAACATGTGCAAGAAATAGAATTTGGTACTTCTCAAAATAATTTCATCTAAAGAACCTAGGAAAAGAGTGAACATCAAGAGGATAAGATAGATTTGATAGAGATAAGGGGTGTGGTTTTACTAGCAAGTGTTATAGGTGCTTTAAAGAGGGATAAAGCAGTTGAGTTTCCTTAAGAACAATAGAATAGAGGGTATGGAAAGGAAACATATAACCAAGTTGTACAAGTAGATGAAGACAACAATGCTTCACTAGAGCACATGGAAAAACTAGAATAAGGATAGTCCCTTATGATAGAAAGTGTATTGTTGAAACTAACAAAGGAGGTGTATGAGCTTGAGAAAATAAAGAGCTTATTCATAATAATTTATAAATTTGAAGGTAAATATTGCAAGGTGGTTGTATATAATTGAAGTACAAATAACTTAGTGTTAACATGATGGTAGAAAAGCTTGGATTGAATAATATTGAACACCCAAATATGTACAAAGTCTCATAGTTGCAAAGGGGACTTCAAATTTTGGTAATTGAATAGTGTATGGTAGAATTTCAAATTGGTTCTTATAAAAATAAGATACTATGTTATGTTATATCTATGGATGTTTGTCATGTCTTATTGGGAAGTCCATGGTAGTTTGATAGAAAGGTGGTATATGATGGTAGGATGAACACCTACACTATTAATAAGAATGAAAAATGATGCACTTTAAGTCCATTGGATGACAAAGAAGAAAAATTGGATAATAGTCATATAATGTGCTTGGATATTGAAAAATAATCCTTGACATGAATGAAGAAGAAAGCATATTTTGCTTTCATCTCTAAACCCATAGGAGAAGTCATAGTGGGCAAAATGGATATAATCCCACATGGAGTGAGGGATTGGTTCAAAGAATATGCAAATATATTTTAAAATATGGTGTCACCCATGAGGAGCATTGATTATCACATAGACTTCAATCTCAAATCGAGCTTATGTATTGAGGAGGAAAAGATAGAAACATGCAAGAGAATAATCATAGGAAATATATAGATAGCCAAAATCACTAGTATTAGTGAAGATGAAGATGATAATGCACCAATTTCTATTGTAAGTAAGAACAAAGAGAAAGCAAAAAGGAATGATAAAGAGAGAGTAGAGGAATATGAATATCATAATAAAATTGATTATCATGTTGGCCATATTGCTATATTTGATAATGACAATGGTACTTCAAAGTGTTGTGAAGAACATTATAATGATGATAGATATCAAGGTGTGGATAAATATTTTGGGTGCTTTGAAAGGTAAACCAAAGGTATTAGCTCTAAGCTAATGTTAAGAATGTCATATATGATGCTAAGGGATTAGAAAAATATGGGCAAGATGTGAAAATGCCCACATTACAAAAAACAAGGCCAAGAAATTAAGGTCTTAGATATGTAGGTCATGCAAGGAGCATTGAGATTAAATTTCTAAAAAGAAAGACTAGCATAGGGGATGAAGGTCCTAAGATGGTTTCTTGTAGTTAGTGTGGAAGATTTAGAATTGTATTTAAGTGTTGGAACCTACATCCTTGTGAGAGATGTAGAGGACATAATCACTCAAAGAAAATATGTTTACACCAAGAGAAAGTAGTCAACCAAAAATATATCAATTATGACTGGTTGGATGCGATGGAATAGGATAAGGTAAAACAAATGTTGAGTGCATGCTATTAGAGGAGTTTTAGTTCTCAAATAAAATCTAAAAGAAGACAATAAAGTTGGTCTTATAGAGAAAAATAGGCTCGAGTGGTAATAGCATGGAAGAATAATTAATATTTAGGAGCTGAAACTTATGGAACATTTTCTCTTACTTGATAAGTATGATGTAGGAGTATCCTAAAGTCTAGTTGTCTAGTAGATGAATGGTTTAAAAGTTAGAAGACCAATCATCTTGTGTTTTTAGGTAACTATTTTGAAAGTTACAATTTGAGTTTATCTTCAAGAAGATAGAGCAAATAATGTGGAGACGAAGAGTAAAATAAGTAAGAGTAGAGGTCCAAGAAATGGACTGAGATATCCAAGAAGAGAAAGAAAATAATAATTTAAAAAGAAAAGGAGAGAATGTCATGAATAAGAGGCCTGATGTGACCCAATCATTCTTCTTCAACATGGAGGTCGATACTATGTAGTGAGTGGGATGTTCAGGATGCCACATCAAATCATATACAAAAGAGAGACTTGGCATGACTGTCTACATAAATATTTTAATATGTATACTCAATAGTAAATTCAAATTGATAGGCACATTAATAGTAAATTATTTGTTGGTTAGTTAAAGATTTTAATTGTATTAAATTAATAAAAATAAAACTAGTTGTGTTTGACAATAGATAATATTATTTACGTTCCATGTTCATTTAGGTTTGATGTACATCTCAAATTATGATGATGTCAAAATACTTTTTAAAGAGAATTTATAAAAAAAAATATAGTTTGATCTTTATTTATTCTATAGAATATATTGTGTTATAATAATTTTAAATTTTTTATGTTTGATTTTTTTAACTACTAATTTTCACTTGATATCAATAAAATGGTCACTCTCCTACATTTTTATCATTTTATTTTAAATTATTTTTTTAATGAGAATCTTTGTTTATTATAACTTATTTTTTATATCCACCTTCTCATGCAATATTTGAGAAGTTATTTTGTGGTTAGGTTGCATTTATCACTCAATTGTGGGATGTACTTGGGATTGTTCTTCCTTGTGTCATTGTCATTTGTGGATCCCACCATCAATACTTATTCTTATTGCTACCTATTAGGGTTTAATAAGATCACTCAAATACTATAACTAATTCTAGAATGGATAGAATCTCCCTTTTATCACTCTTTGGTTATGCATCTTTGATCATGTAACATTTATAATTTAGTCAAGAGTAGTAATAAAATATTTTTCACAATATTTTTGTTAAGATATTTTAGTCATATTTAATTTTTTATGATACAAAATGATACTCCTTAATTACGATTATCAATATTTTCTTTGTAAGTGGTGGTTTCACCTTCATTTCATCTTGTATCAATTAGTGAGAAGCTGCATAAACATCGGTTTTAAGAAATACCCACATGGGTATTCATTAATACTTAGACAAACTCTTGATGGTCAACTTCTCCATGCTTCATAAGATAAACATTATGACTACATACCATGTCATTATTAGTGCACTAAAAAAAACTCTCAAGTTGAAACATCACATGTTCATCATTATCCAAACTCAGACTTTGTTATCAATCAACTCCAAATAAGACCTTAGAACATTCAAAACCCTAATTTTTTTTCGTTTAGCATGAACTTCATAGTTTATATATATAATGTTAATATTTAAATAAAATTAAGATGGTGAAATTTGAAAGCTGTAAATAAAATTAAGATGGTGAAATCGGAAGAGATGATGCATTTAAAAAATAAGAAATTGCAACATTATAAACTTTAATATAATATTTTAATTCAAGAACATAAAATACCAAACTTATATTAATCCACTATGTTAACATTATAGGAAATGCTAACAAATCAACTCAAAACTTGTATCATAAGTAGTCATATGAAATTGAAATAACTCCTCTACTATATTAAACCATATAATGATATTATAATTAACAATTATACATAAAAAAATTTAAACTTTTTAATCCCTAAACTCATATTATTTAATAAACAACTAAATACTTCTGTTTTTTAACATTTTTTTAATTTAAAAAAAAATATTAATTAATATAAATTTTAGTTAAACATTTTTTTCCAATAATTTTTAGGATTATAGATTAAGGGTGGTATATGCTGCTAAAATACTTTGATACAATATAAATTTCAAATAAAGATTAAAATCCTTTTTAAAAAGTTTTAATTTTTTAAACCTAGAACTTTTAAAAGTTAGGTAAAACCATCTCATGATTACAAGCCTATGACTAAGTATCATGTCATTATTAGTGCACTAACAAAAAAACACTTAGGTTAAAACATCACATGCTCATATTTATCCAAACTAAGGATTCTTAGAAAATTCAAAATGCCTATTTATTAGTGCACTAACTTCTACCAAGACCTTAGAACATTCAATTAGATGCACTTGAAACTATAGGGGCATTCAAGTAGAAGACATAAGTGATAGTGAAGAAGAGGAAGTGGACCAACCAAAAATCGCATTGACATACAAGGAGATCCAAAAGAAATATTAATCTAGTTAAATGTCTAATATGGGTAGGAATCCAAAGATAGAAATCCCATCATATAATGGAAATTGCAAAGATGGAAAATTATTTAATTTGAAACGATAAAAAATCCCAAGAAGGTGAAATTTTCCTATACAAAACTGAAGGGGCACAAGTCCTTGTTGTGGGATTATGTCTAAACAAAAATATAGTGAAAATGTAAGGATAGATTATGAACATGGGATAAGTTTGTAATTAAATTGAAGGCTAATTTTCTATCCATCAATTACCAAATTGGGTTGATTAGAAGACTCCAAACCTTCAAGCAAAAGGAGTTGGGAGTAAAATAATATACAAAAGAGTTCTATAAGTTGACCATAAGGGATGGACGTATAGAAAATGATGAGGAGAAAGTGGTGAGATACATAAATGGACAAAGGTTATCCATACAAGATGAATTTGGGATATTTCGAATTAGGATAATTGAAGAAGTGTATCAATATTCTCTCAAGGTAGAAGAAAAGTTGACTTGTAAACAACAAAACAATTCCATAAGAAGAGAATAATTCTTCAAAGAGAAAAATTAGATAGTAGTAGAGGGAAACGTGTGCAAGAAAGATAATTTTCTACCTCTAAGTAATTTCAGCTAAAGTACCTAGGAAAAAGGTGAACTTCAAAAGGACAATATATATTTGATAGAGATAGAGGATGTGTTTTTACTAGCAAGTGTTATAGATGTTAAAAATAGGGACAAAGCATTTGAGGTTCCTTAAGCACAAAAGACTAGAGGGTATGGAAAGGAAACCCATAACCAAATTGTATAAGTAGATGAAGATAACAATGCTTCACCAAAGGACATCAAAAAACTAGAATAAGGAGAGTTCCTTATGATAAAAAGGGTAAATTTGAAACCAATAAAGGATATGTATGAGCCTGAGAAAAGAAAGAGCTTGTTTAGAATGATTTACAAATTTAAAGGTAAATGTTATAAGGTGGTTGTAGATAATTGAAGTACAAATAACTTAGTGTTAACATGATGGTAGAAAAGCTTCTATTGAAGAATATTAAATGCCCAAATATGTACAAAGTCTCATAGTTGCAAAGGGGACTTAAAATTTTGGTAATTGAATAGTGTATGGTAGGCTTCCAAATTGGTTCATACAAAAATGAGATACTATGTGATGTTATGTCTATGGATGCTTGTCATATCTTATTGGGAAGGCCATGGTAGTTTGATAGAAAGGTGGTATATGATGGTAGGGTGAACACCTACACTATTAAGAAGAATGACAAGATATGCACTTTAAGTACATTGGAGGATAAAGGAAAAAAGTTTTTTAATAATCATATAATGTGTTCAGGTATTGAAACATAATCCTTGATAGGAATGAAGAAGAAAGCATGCTTTTCTTTCATCATTAAACCCATAGGAGAAGTCATAGTGGGTAATATGGATATAATACCACATGGAGTGAGGGATTGGTTCAAAGAATGTGCAAAGATATTTTAAAAGATGGGTTGTCACCCATGAGGAGCATTGGTTATCACATAGATCTCAATATTGGATCGAGCTTACGTATTGAGAAGGAAAATATAGAAACATGCAAGTGAATAATCATAGAAAATATATAGATAGCCAAAATCACCAGTAGTAGTGACAATGAAGATGATAATGCACCAATTCCTATTGCAAGTAAGGACAAAGAGAAAGGGAAAATGAATGATAAAGAGAGAGTAGAGGAAAATGAATATCATAATAAAATTGATTATCATGTTGGGCATATTGCTAGAGTTGATAATGACAATGGTACTTCAAAGTGTGGTGAAGAACATTATAATGATGATAGATATCAAGGTGTGGATGAAGAGTTTGGGTGCTTTGAAAAGTACATTAAAGTCATTAGCTCCAATCTAATGAGAAGAATGGTATATATGATGGCAAGGGGTTGGAAAAATATAGGTAAGGTATGAAAATACCCACAATACCAAAAAATAAGGCCAAGAAATGAAGTTCTTAGATATGTAAGTCATGCAAGGAGCACTAAGATTAAATTTATAAAAAGAGAGAGTAGCATAGGGGATGAAGGTCCTAAGATGGGTTTTTGCAGTTAGTGTGGAAGAGTTGGAACTGTGCAATTAGGTGTTGGAACCGACATCTTTGTGAGAGACATGGAGGACATAATCACTCAAAGAGAAGGTTTTTGCACCAAGAGAAAGTAGTCAACCAAAAATATATCAATTACGATTGGTTGGATGTGATGGAATGGGATAAGGTGAAACGAATATTGAGTGCATGCTATTAGAGGAGTTTTAATTCTCAAAGAAAAGCTAGAAAAAGACAATAAAGTTGGCCTTATGGAGATAAATAGGCTAGAGTGGTAATAGCTTGGAAGAATAATTAATTTACAGGAGCTAAAACTTATGGAAAATTTTATCTTACCCGATAAGTATGACGTAGGAGCATCCTAAAAGCCAGTTGTCTAGTAGTTGAATGATTTAAAAGTTAGAAGACCGATCGTCTAATTGTTAGGTAACTATTTTCAAAGTTATAAATTGAGTTTATCTTCAAGAAAAGGGAGCAAATAAAGTGGAGAGGAAGAGCAAAAGAAGATTAGAGGTCTAAGAAATGGACTGAGACATCCAAGAAGAGAAAGAAAAAAAAATTCAAAATATTATTGTGACCTTCCAAATCTAGTGATCCCTCATGGTGATATAGAGTTAGCACCTTTTCCGATGAAAGTCTTGTGACCATGGTACTCAGCAATACGAAGTGCAATACATCATCCAAAATGAATAGAAGAGTTCCTTTGGTAGAATCTGATTTTCCCTAGAAGTTCTGGCAGTGCTGTATCGTCTCCCCATTCAGCAACAATATATAGTTCATCGAATTCCTACACTATAATCACAGTAGGATTCGGACACTTAATTTTTATTTTTAAAAACTATTATTTTTAAAATGAAAGTTCAATTATTTAAAATTTAAATTAATTATATTAATATATAAAAATTTAATAAACCAAAAATCACATCTCACCAAACTTTAATAATTTCATATTGCTCAAATAGTTGTTAAGGAAGAGGCTCTACATTCTCGTTGAGAATATAGTTATTGTTGAATAGCGATAGTCGTCGAGGAACATAAATAAATTTTAATAATTTCATATTGCTCTTCTTAAGGAAGAGGCTCTACATGGTCGTTGAGCAGATAGCCATTGTTGAGTATCGATAGTCATTGAAGAACAGGAATATAATGCCCGAAGCCCCCGCAACCCACGAGAGCCGTCGTTGAAGAACAGGAATATAATGCCGTCGTTGAAGAACAGGAATATAATGCCCGAAGCCCCCCAACCCACGAGAGCCGCTTGTCGCCAAAACCCTTGGTGGGTGCTCGGAGCCGTCTATAAGAAAATTGATGCCGCAAGTAGTCGAGCTCCCACTTCTTCGAAATATCAATATAGCTACCTGCTTCAACCATGCCGACTAGCAGTATCAAAGCCGCCGGCACGAGCACGCCCACAAACCTCGCAGATTGGGTGAATTTGTGCTGCTTCTCGTAAAATGTTGGAAGCCCGGACAAGTCCAACAGTGGCAGGGCAGCGTCGCGAGGCGAAGCTCCAGGAAAGGACGTAATGGTCCTGGTCCTCCAGCTGGGGCGAACTCCCCGTGGAGTCAGAAAACCCCACGTACATTTCGTCCTCTAGGATGCCGTCCAACTCCAGATTTTTCGTGGTGAGCATGCCGTCCAACTCTAGGTTTTTCGTGGTGAGTAGAGGATATCGAGGCATTTTGAGGCGGCATCGTAGCGACCCAAGGGTGCGGATGTTGTGGTGACTTTTGAGGCTGAGGTCGCGAAATGTGTTGTTTCCCTCCCAGTAGCCCCTCCCAGTAGCCAGCGGGGTGGCCTGGACTGATTTCACGTTGTTCAGATCCAAACCCACATGATTACTATCCTTGTCGTCAACACTGGTACTCTGGCTGGTGTCGAACTCCACGGCGAAAAAGTGGTAGTGTTGACGAGGGTCAAGTACTGGATGGACAAGGCACCGTGGAGGATGGCGTCGGGCGTCAACACGAATCACAGACAGACCATTGGAGTTGCCTTTCCGCTGGTGCGGCACGATGGCAAAGACGAAGCTCGTAATCACATTCCATTGGCGCTGCCTTTCCACGGCACGATGCAAAGACGAAGCTCGTAATCACAGCCCATTGGCGCTGCCTTTCCGCGGGTGCGACACTATGGGGAAGACGAAGCTCGTGTGAAAGGAGATGGCCGATTTGTTGCGCTTCACTGCTATGCGGAGAGGATGGTAAACACGCACCATGTTTGTGAGTTATATGGTTAGTTATAGGTTTTAATTGTATTAAATTAATTAAAAATAAAATTAGTTATGTTTAAAAATAGATAATATAATTTATTCTTTAAGATTTAAGATTTTGCATTTCAAATTTATTTATGATGTGAATTTTTTTTTAAAAGAGAAGTTATGAAAAATATAGTTTAATTTTTATTTATTTTATAAAATATATTATGTTATTTTAATTTTAAATTTTATATGTTTGATTTTTTTACTTTTTATATTTTTTCAGATATGCTAGAATTGTTAATTATAATATTTTTTTACACGCATAGAGTGAAAATTTGACAAAGCTTAAGTCAAAGCTTAGAAATAAAAAATTATAAAGAGCTAAAATTTGTATATTTTTAATGAACAAATTTATGATGATGAATTAAATTTAGTTATGCATTTGTGAGGTGATACTTATTTTTAATAAAGATTCTTATATATATTTTTAAGAAGGGTCGATCTAAATCCATCTAAGGGTGGTCATGGACTTCCTCGATGGTGTTTCACTTTATTTGTATGCATATTTTTTTTAGGTAAATTTTAGAGTTAATTTATTTTCATATTTAACTTAATTAAAAACTAATTTTAATAGATATAACAATTTTGATATTTAACTTATTTAATCCTAACAAATAAATAATATAACATCTTCATCTTTGCAACTTCAAAGAAGTATTTCAAATTTTTATAGTATCTTCATCTTCCCAAAAACCACCTCACTTTACAAAAGAAATTTAGAACCACCTCAACCTCAACATATTCGACAATAACTTAGACCAAAAAAACATTAGGTTTGGTGACTTTACCTTCAATAGATCGGGTCCCTGTAGCTCCTTTGTATGAAATGCAAGTGCTTTCACCTTATTGACATTACCCATTTTTATGGCCAAATGTAAAGCGTGTAGCTCATCTTCATCTACTATCTCCACGGATCTTCTCCACGGATTTCAATATTTTTTCTTCGCGGATCTTCTCGCAATCGTAGGAATGCATATTACGAAGTCTAAATTTCCATGTGTTGCACTTATATTAAGTGCAGTCGGTTGGTTTATGTTGTCATTTTTGTAAGATAATAAATTAATAGGCTCCAACAGCTGTTCAACAATCTCTTTTGGACACCAATATATCAACACAACTACATGCAATATTATTCTTTCCTCCCTCTACTTGGACCAGGTCATGGGTCCGAAGAGTTCCTTGACTACTTTCGTGAAACAAAACAAGTCAATAAAATTAGGTAACGTAATTTAGGAAGAGCAATAGCTTTGTTATATAAAAACAAATATTTCATTTGGGTATTACCATGAGTTTTACCGTCGGAAGTTTCACAAGGAGAATGTGTCTTGGCTACAACTCTTTTACTGCATTCAGCTGGCCTTTTTGTGCAGCTCTAAACAGAGGAGATTCGCCATCGTTATTACGGTCGGGTCAGCTCCCACTAACTCGTCCTCTAACGTCCTCATGCAAGGCAGTGTTCTTCTTATAGGCATCTCTTGGTTTTAAAAAATTACGACGTCCTTCTAAATCTAGCGATCCCTCATGGCGATATAGAGTTAGCACCTTTTCCGATGAAAATCTTGTGACCATGGTACTCAGCAATATGAAGTGCAGTACATCGTCCAGGATGAATAGAAGAGTTCCTTTGGCAGAATCTGGTTTTCCCTGGCAATTCTAGGAGTGCTGCGTCGTCTCCCCATTGTCGTCTCCCCATATATAGTTCATCGAATGCCCACACTATAATCACAATAGAAACCGGGCACTTAATTTTTATTTTTAAAAGCTATTATTTTTTAAATAATGGTTTAATTATTTTAAATTTAAACTTTAAATTAATTATATTAATATGTAAAAAATATATATAAAAATTTAATAAAACAAAAATCACATCTCACCAAACTTTAAGAATTTCATATTGCTCGGATAGTCGTTGTTAAGGAAGAGGCTCTACATGCTGGTTGAGCATATAGCCATTGTTGAATAGCGATAGTCGTTGAAAAACTGGAATAAACTTTAATAATTTCATATTCCTCTTGTTAAGGAAGAGGCTTTACATGGTCGCTGAGCAGATAACCATTGTTGAGTAGCGATGGTCGTTGAGGAACAGGAATATAATGCCCGAAGCCCCCGCAACCTGCGAGAGCCGCTTGTCGCCAAAACCCTTGGTGGGTGCTCGGAGCCGTCAGTAAGAAAATCGATTCCGCAAGTAGTCGAGCTCCCACTTCTTCGAAATATCAATATAGTTTACCGGCTTCAACCATGCCGACCAGCAATATCAAAGCCGCCGCCACGACCACGCCCACAAACCTCGCAGATTGTACGAATTTGTGCTGCTTCTAGTAAAATGTTGGAAGCCGGGACAAGTCAGCAAGGCAGGGCAGCGTCGCGGAGGCCAAGCTCCGGGAAAGAACGTAATGGTCCTCCATCCACCTAGGGCGAACTGCCCGTGGAGTCAGAAAACCCCACGGGCATTTCGTGGTGAGCAGAGGATATCGAACCCTTTTGAGGCGGCATCGTAGCGACCCACGGGTGCAGATGTTGTGGCCGCTTTTGAGGTTGAGGTCGCGAAATGTGTTGTTTCCCTCCGAATAGCCAGCGGGGTGGTCTGGACTAATTGTATTAAATTATCTTGTATTAAATTAATCAAGATAAAATTAGTTATGTTTGAAAATAGATATTATAATTCAAATTTATTGATAATATTATTTATTTTCGTAAGTTTGATGCATAACTCAAATTTATTTATGATGTCAAAATCGTTTTGAAAGAGAAGTTAGGAAAAATATTGTTTAATTTTTATTTATTTTATAGAATATATTATGTTGTTATAATTTTAAATTTTATATGTTTTATTTTTATTTTTACTACTAATTTTCATATTTTTTTTTTCAGATATGACAGAGTTACTAATTATAACATTTTTTTTATACGCATAGAGATGAAAAATTTGACGAAAGCTGAAGTCAAAGCTTAGAAATAAAAAATTATAAAGAGCTTAAATTTGTATACATTTATTGAACAAATGTATAATGATGAATTAAATTTAGTTATGTACTTTAATTTTGTAAATAGATACTTATAGATTCTTGTCTTTTTTTTTTAAAAGAAGGGTAGATCTAAACCCATCTAAGGATAGTCATGGACTTCCTTGAGGGTGTTTCATTTTATTTGTGTGTATTTTTTCTTTTAGTAAATTTTAAAGTTAATTTTTTTTATATTTAATTTAATTAAAAATTAATTTTAATAGATATAACAATTTTGATATTTGATTTATTTAATCTTAACAAACAAATAATATAACATCTACATTTTTGCAACTTCAAAGGGAGTGTCTTAAATTTCTATAGTATCTTCATCTTCCCAACAACCATCTAACCTCACAAGAGATTTTTAGAACCACCTCAACCTCAACATATTCGACAATAACTTAGAGCAAAAAATCATTAGGTTTGGTGACTTTATCTTTTATGGATCGGGTCCCTGTAGCTCCTTTGGGCTGCCACTCCTACAACAAAAATACCTCCTATCATCGCCATGATTTCCATGAGGATGGCTTAATTTCCATCGTATTTCCATAGCCTGAGAAAAATGGTGATAGTGCGTATCTCATCTTCTATGCGATAAAGATGGAGGTCATGTTAATTGTAGCAATGAGAGGTAGCATCAAACACACTTGACCACAAAGGAGCATGTGGTCAACAAACCACCCTACCCATTTCAGATGGAGCATCCCACCCCGCTTTCAAATAAATGCTCAGCCTAATCATTAAATAAGGACATGACATGACCCAATCATTCTTCTTCAACATGGAGTTCAGTACTATGTAGTGAGTGGGATGATGAGGATGCCACATCGAAGCATCTATAGAAGAGAGACTTGGCATGACTGGCTACACAAACGTTTTAATATGTATACTCATATTATCTAATAAAAGACTAAATACTCTAATTTTAAAATATTTTTTAAATTTAAAAATAATATTAATTAGTATATATTTCAGTCAAACATGTTTTTTCAATCATGTTTAGTATTATAGAGTATGGGCATGATGTGCTACTCAAACCATATAAATTTCAATAAAGATTGAAACCCTAAAAAATATATTTTTTAAGTCTACATTTTGTTTTTATGTTGTTCCATAGGGAAGTTAGTTATCCCTTAGGATTGGTATCGGTAGGTTGATATGTACTTAATGGATTATTTTAGACTACTACCTTTGCTAATAGACATGCCCTAATATTCGAACCTAAGTCTCTTCTTAGTAAACACCACAACTGACCAATCCATCTACCTTAAACTAAACCCACACTTTTATAAGTTAAATAAAACCATCTCATCATCTCATGGTTACACTGCTAAATAACTTAAAAAAATAAAAGTAAATAGCTTTATATTTAGACCTCCTCATTCATTTCAAAACAAGATTCAGTATTAATTATTAAATAGTTAATCTAAAGACAAAAATGAAAAGATATTTTCGGAGCATGCTAAATTTTAAATTTCAATAAATTTTAGTTCCTATGACATTTTTCGACTATATTTCAAGCATTCTAAATTTTAATTTTCAATTTTCGCTAGATTTTGGTTCCTATAAGATTTTTGAGCTATCATACCTTTGGATAGCCGTTGTTAACGAAGCGGCTCTACATGGTCGTTGAGCATATAGCCGTTGTTAAGGAAGCAAATCTACGTGGTAGTTGAGCAGATAGCCGTTGTTGAGTAGCGATAGGAACAAGAATATTATTCACGAAGCCCCCGCAACTCAGGAGCCGCTCGTCACCAAAACCCTTAGTGACTACTCGGACCCGTCCATAAGAAAATCGATGCCCCCAGTAGTCGAGCTCCCACTTCTACGAAATATCAATATAGTCGCTGCTTCTGGTAAAATGTTGGAAGCCGAGACAAGTCCAGCGACGACAGGGCGATACCGCGGAGGCGAAACTCTGGGCAAGGACGTAATGGTCCTCCACCTGCGGCGAACTCCCCGTGGAGGCAAAAAACCCCATGTACATTTCGTCCTCTAGGATGTCGTCCAACTCCAGGTTTTTTGTGGTGAGCAGAGGCTTTTTCGGCCTTCTGAGAGCTCCCGTTTCTGCCAGAGTTATAACGAGGCGCTTTGAGACGGCATCGACCCAGGCACGGATGCTTTGGCCGCTTTTGAGGCTGAGATCGTGAAATGTGTTGTTTCCCTCCCAGTAGCCAGCGGGGGTGGCCTGAACTGATTTCACGCTATTCAGATCGAAACCGACATGATTATTATCCTTGTCGTCGACGCGGATACTCTGGTTGGTGTCGAACTCCACGACGAAACCCAAGTACTGGGTGGACAAGATGCCGTGGAGCGCGGTGTCCGGCGTCATCATGAATCACAACCCATTGGCACCGCCAGTTCCTAGTTGCGACACGATGGCGAAGACGAAGCTCGTAAGGAAGGAGATGGCCGATCCGTTGCGCTTCACCGCTACGCGGTGAGGATTGTAAACACGCCCGTTGATGCGCTCCGACTAGTTTGTGAGTTGCACGGTGCCCAAGCGCATCCACGCGGTACTGACTAGAAGCGGTGCAGTCATGGTATTGAAGCTGTTGTACACCAAGGCGGTGTTGGAGACATCGTGTGAGCCACAATTACAATTACAGGTAGAAAGACACGGAATAAAAGTAGAAACTGCATCTGCATTTTGGCAGATTCAAATGAATATGTTGTGGTTCATCAAAGGGATAACAGATTAATGGTAATTTTTTTAAGGTTTTAATTGTTTTAAATTAATAAGGATAAAATTAGTTGTGTTTGACAATAGATAATATTATTTATTTTCCATCTACATCTCAAATTTATTCATAGTATTATGTATTAATTTAGGTTTGATCTCAAATTTATGTATGATGATATCAAAATTTTTAAGGTGAATTTGTGTTGCTTCTGATAAAATTTTGGAAGTCGGAATAAGTCCAGTGGCGGCAAGGCGGCGTCGCGGAGGTGAAGCTCCAGGCAAGGACGTAATGGTCCTCCACCTGCATCAAAAACTCCATCTAGCAGTATCCGACTAGCAGTATCAATGCCGACTAGCAGTATCAAAGCCGTCGCCACGAGCACGGCCGCAAACCTCGCAGATTGGCTGAATTTGTGCTGCTTCTCGTAAAATGTTGGAAGCCGGGACAAATCCAGCAGAAAGGGCAAGGATGTAATATATTTAATAAGCCAAACCTCTTACCATTGCACTAAAGCTTTTGAGATATAACAAAATTATTAATTATAATATTTTATAATATTTTTTATACACATAGAGATGAAAACATTTGATAAAACTGAAGTCAAAGCCTAAAATAAAAAATTATAAAGAGCTTAAATTTGTATACATTTATTGAACAAATTTAGGATGATGAATTTAATTGCATTATGTACTTTAATTTTGTAAAGATATACTTATTTTTAATAAAGATTCTTATTTATATATTTTTGAATAAGGGTAGATCTAAACCTATCTAAGGATGGTCATGGAATTCCTTGAGGGTGTTTCATTTTATTTGAGTACATGTTTTTTTAGTAAATTTTAAAGTTAATTTAATTTCATATTTATTTAATTAAAAACTGATTTCAATAGATATAACAATTTTGATATTTGATTTATTTAATCTTAACAAACAAATAGATTAAATTTGTTATATTATTTTTTCTAATTTACATATGTATTTTTAATGTTTATTGTATTAAATTTGTATTATCATCATACTTTGTTATCATAGAAAAGTAAAATGATATTATAAGTTTAGATTTTGTCATCATTTGAAATAATTTAAAAATATAATCAATTAACGTAGATATTACAAACACATTATGAAAAAATAAATTATTTTTTAATCAAAAAGTGATCAATAGGAATACAAATTTGGTTATTAATATTTGTTTAAAATTTTAATAAGAAACGTTTAAAAATGTATTAAAATGAAAAAGTAGTGAGTATAGTAGCTATTGAAATATATAATCCATAACAAAAATATATTTTTGTCTTTTAGTTCGTTGAATTTTAATATCATCACACAAATATTATGCATATAAGTGATAACGTCCTCTCCAAAAATATCCAAATGAAAACCATACAATCAATGTTTATTGATAATATTGACATGAAGCATAAACCTTCATATTGCTTTTGTTATTGAAAATATGATATATAAAATAAATGTATACAATTTTCTAATAAAAAAAAGTGTAAATTTTTATTCACAATAACATCCTAATCACATAATGACACATTAAAAGGAAAACACATTTAAAGACTTTAAAAAATAAAAATATAAATTATATAAAGTTCTTAATGTCAATTATAATAAAAATTAATTTTTCTATCTTTGTTGCCCCATATACCATATGGAAAGAGTTGGACAAGATGACTAGAAAATTTTTATTGGAATGAGTAAAAGGAGAGATAAAATGGGCCTTAGTAGGTTGGGAGAAAATAAGCCAACCCAAGGTAAAAGGAGGTTTGGGACTAAGAAGATCAAAGTTAAATAATAAAGCTTTGACTGGAAAGCTTTATTGGAGGTGGATTTCCCAACCAACTTCTTTATTCAATAGAATCTTAACTAGTAAATATTTGGGACAGGTAAACCCAAATGAGGTGGGTCGTTTCCCTTTGGATGGTAATGGATACTTAGTGTGGCAGGATCTCAAGTTAGGATCTTCGATAGTAAAATATGGATTATTTTGGAAAGTGGGGAGAGGGGAGAAAGCACGATTTTGGATAGATTCATGGGATCAATACCCACCTATCATTATTGAATTTCCTGAATTACAACCAATATAATAGCTATAGAAACCAGGGGGTGGGTCCAAATCGAAAGTTATTTCAACACTAGTCAATTGGGGAATTATAAGTTTAAGTAGTTTAAGAAGTTGAATGAGTAGCCAATTTCAATCCCTTCGAATTTGACATCCATCATGACTAAAATCTTAGAAAAAATATTTCTCATAGGTAGAGATGAGGAGGATGAATTAGCTTGGGGATATGGGAGCCTTGGTGTCTACATGGTGAAGGATGGATATGATAAGATCCTTCCAGAGCCTCCTCCTCATACATATCAAGTTGAGGATTGGAGAAAGATTTGGCAGTCCAAGGGTTGGTCGAAAGTAAAATTTTTTGCCTGGCAGTTCATGCATAATGGAATTCTTACTTTTGATAATCTCATATGTAGGGAAATCATTGGTCCATATCAATGTGTTTTATTCTAAAAAAGTGAGGAAATAGCTGATCACTTGATTTTTGAGTGCCCATTCATGCGCCAGATCTAGGAGAGATGGTTTTTATATTATAAAATTCAAGTTAATGGTGATTTGAATCGGATTAATATTTGGAAAATATGGAAAAGGGGTATATTTAAATATAAATATCTTTGTATTGGTTGAGATCTTGGATTAAAATTCATTTGGTGGAAAGTGTGGTTGGAGAAAAATGCCAAAATTTTTAGAGAAATTTTTTCTTCTTTAGATGGAGTTTGGCAGGTTATTTGGAGCAAAGTCACAGAAACTGTGGTAGTCTATGCTAAAGAGGAAACTCGGGTTGTTATTGGGGCAATGGATAAGGAAGTTGATGTGAAATAGAGGTAGGACAAAGCTAGTTGGAAACCACCCCCAGAAGGTTAGATTAAAATTAATACTAATGGAGCTGCAAAAGGTGATCTGGGTAGAGCTAGAATTGAAGTGGTTTTTCAGAATCATGTTGGAACAATGCTCTATTAGGAACTACAAGGCTTGGGAAGATCCACAAAAAATGAATTAGAAGCCTTAGCTATCAAATCTACTTCTATTTGGGTAGTAAAACAAGGTCACGGGAGGATAATCCTAGAATCAGATTCTCAAATAATGGTTGGAGCTCTAGATTGCATGAGGAACTTTGCTTTGAAAACATGGAGGTTGAGGATTCTTGTCACTCAAATTAAGGAATTATAGAGGGAATTAGATGATGTGATTCTAGTTTATGTGAGTAGAGATCTAAATAAAGTGGTAGACTTCCTGGCTAAGATGGGCACTGAGAAGGAGGTAGGGGTTTAGTGGCATAGTGACATGGCTATTGAGGATGAGATGATTAGGCAGGTTGATGAGTAAATCTAGTGCTTAGCTAATTTGGATAACCATTCCAGAAATACAATTTAGGATATTTGTGCTTCAATGTAGATCTTTTTTTATAGTTGTAAACAGGTGAATAGTCATTGTAGAAATATGGTTTAAGAGATTTGGCTTCAATGCAAATATTCTTTTACTATTGTAAACATGTGTTCTCTTTGGATAAGGCTAGGAAAAGTCTCATCCCAACTTGTAAATGATATTTGTTTTAATACAAGTTTTTTCAAATTATTTTTTAAAAAACAAATGTTTTTATTTAACTAGTTAATCATGTATAAAATTATATTTATATACATTTTTGATTCTATTGAAGCATATAATAAATTAAACATAATTAGTCAAAATAAGATTAAAAATTTCTTTAAAACTAAATAAAACAAAACAAATGTTATATATAAACACAATCCTTATTTTCAATACATAAAATAAAAAATAAAATCTAAATGTCATATAAAATTTACTTCAAATCCAAATTCTAACAAATTTACTCATTGGATTCTTGAGCCTTAGAGTAGATCTGTATACTTGATCCAACAATGTCTATATATTTCCAACAACCACCTCAAAGGAAGCATGTCCAATTTCTAGAACATCTCCATATTTGAAACCTTGAAGGGAGTGTCTCAAATTTCTATAGTATCTTCATCTTCCCAACAACCATATCACATCACAAGAGATTTTTAGAACCTCCTCAACCTCAAAATATCTGGCACTAACTTAGATCAAAAACATCACCAGGTTTGGTGACTTTACCTTCTATGGATTGGGTCCTTGTAGCTCCTATGTGCCACCACTACTACAACCAAAATATCTCCTATCATCACCATGATTTCTATAGGCTTGGTTTCTATCATATTCCCATGACCTAAAAAAATTGGTGATAGCTTGTATCTCATCTCCTATACAATGAAGATGGAGGTCATGTTAGTTGTAATTATAAGGGGTAACATCAAGCACACTTGGCCACAAAGGAACCTATGGTTAACAGACCACCATACCCATTTAATATGGAGTACCTCTTCTCATTTTTAAATAGGTGCTCGACCTAACCATTCTTCAACAAATAATTGAATAGGAGCTTGACCTAAACAGATCATTCTTCTTCAACATTGAGGTTAGTAATATGTAGTGAGTGAGATGTTGAGGATGCCACGTCGAAGCATCTACACAAGAGAGACTTGGCATGATTGGCTACACAAAATATTTTTTTAATTCGACACTTTATTTTTATGTTGTTCCATAGGGAAGTTGGTTAACCCTCATGATTGGTATCGATGGGCTGATGTGTACTCAATGGACTTATTTAAGACTACTACCTTTGCTAATAGGCATACCCTAGGGTTTGAATCTAAGTCTCTTATTAGTAAGCACCACAACTTACCAATCCACATACCATAAAATAAGCCCACACTTTTATAAGTTAAATAAAACCATCTCATCATATCATGATTACAATGCTATCCAACTTTTAAAACGTAAATAAATAGCTTTATCTTAATACCTCATCGTTCATTTCAAAACAATATTTAGTATTAATTATTAAATAAATAGTTCATATGGAAGATAAAAAGGAGAAGATATTTTTGGAGAATGCTAAATTTTAAATTTCAATTTTGGTGGAAGATTCTATAAGATTTTGGTTCCTATGAGATTTTTCAACTATATTTTCTAAGAATGCTAAATTTTAATTTTCAATTTTAGCTAGATTTTGGTTCCTAAGATATTTTTGAGCTGTCATAGACTAGATAACTATTTTTAGGAAAGCGTCTCTACATGATCATTAAGTAGATAGCCATTATTGAGTAATGATAACCATTGAGGAACAGGAATATAATACCAGAATCTCTTACAATATAAGAGTCACTCATCATCAAAACCCTTAATGGCTACTCAGAGTCGACTATAAGAAAATTGATGCCAATAGTATTTGAGATCCCACTTCTTCAAAATATCAATATAGTCCACTCCTTCAATCACAAAAATATCATAGGATAAAGGTCGACTAGTAGTATCAAAGTTGCCACCATGACTATACCCACAAGCCTCTTGGGTGAATTTGTATTTATTTTTGTAAAATTTCAGAAGCTGAGACAAGTCCAGTGGTGATAGTGAAACATCACAAATTTGAACCTCTAGGAAAGGACGTAATGATCCTCCACCTACGATGAACTCCTCATGAATGTAAAAAATCCCACATATATTTCATCCCCTAGGATTTCATCCACCTCTAGATTTTTATGGTGAGCAGAGGCTTTTTTGACCTCCTAGGAGTTTTTTTTTTTGTTATAGTTATATCAAGGCACTTTGAGGTGGTATCGTAGTCGACCCAAGCATGGATGCTTTGGCTGATTTTGAGGATGAGATCACAAAATGTGTTGTTTCCCTCACAATAACCAATGAGGGTGGCCTAGACTGATTTCACATTGTTTAGATCCAAACCCACATGATTACTATCTTTTCATCGATGATAATTTAACTGGTATCAAACTCCATGATAAAAAGGTGGTTGTAGGATTGATTATTTCTAGTGGTGTTGATGAGGCCAAGTACTAGGTGGACAGGATGCCATGGAGCACACTATCTAGCATCATCACGAATCACATCCCATTGGCACCATCGTTCCTAGTTGTGATACGATGGTGAATATGAAGCTTGTATGGAAGTATATGGCCGATCCATTGCACTTCATTGCTACACAATGAGGATTGTAAGTATGCTCGATGATGCACTTTGAGTAGTTTGTGAGTTACACAGTACCCAAGTGCATTGAGGCACAACTGATTAGGAGTGGTGTCATCTTGGTATTGAAGTTGTTGTACACCAATGTGGTGTTGAAGACATCCATGTAAGCCATAATTACAGGTAGAAATATGGGGAATAAAAGTAGAAACTACATCTACATTTTGGAAGATTCAAATGAATATGTAGTGGTTGATCAAAGGGATAGGCAGATTAATGGTAAATTCTTTTTTGGTTAGTTAAAGGTTTTAATTGTTGTAAATTAATCAACTTAAAATTAGTTGTATTTGAAAATAGATAATATTATATATGTTCCATGTACATCTCGCATGCATGGTCCTTTAAATAGAGGAAAGTTCCATCAAAGAAGAGAATATTTGACCAAAGATAAAGCATGGAACATGATGACCAGTCTATATCTTGAAAGAGAAAAGAATCAGTACTCTAAGGACAATATGGACCATTGGTTGAAGGAGGATCCACCCCATCCAAGGATACATGGAAATCATGAGTGTAAGAAGAAACACAGGTGAAAAAGAATTAAATAAGAAATCCAATAGTGAACACAAATCTTAACTTTCATGGCTAATATTATCATAGCCAATCACATGTTATCTATGGTCATCACCCACCATACCTATGAACCTACCCATCCACCTATGCTAGTTAGGGAGTCATATCTGTTGTGTTAGTAAAATGACATATCTCAAAATAAGTGTGATTGAAGATTTATGGTGTAGCCACCCCATTGTAGAAACAAAAATCCTGATAAACCACATTGATCATTCGAAGGCCCAAAAGCTTTCACTATTTTTGGTTCTATATATAGAAACCTTAAAGTTGTCACATGGGTTACAAAAATATTTCTTGTCTATAGGAATAAAATATATCCATAGGCCTTGTGCATAAAACTTCAAAGAGAAAGCACCCCCCTATCAACTTATAAATAAGCCTAATTTTATTGTTAAAGGTATCAAAAGATGTTTGTTCATGATTGGTACCCAACCTTGTGGGCTTTTGCTTTCACCCTTCTTTCCTAATATACCAAGGGGAGCCTAAGCATCTTCTCATTCCTAAGGAGCATCAAACCATCTAGGCCTCATTGTATTGTAATCACTTAAGCATGTTAATGGAAGTTGTGAGTAATTTCTATTTGTCCTCATATTAACTTATCGTGATTCTTGGAGGTGTGTTTTTCTTGGTTGTGTTCACTAGCCATACGTGACAATTTTTGTGTTCAATTGCCACTTGTTGTAGTAAAAAAATGGGGATATTTAAATTATTTATAAATTACACTTGTAGCTTAGGATTTATTCTTCTATAAGAATTCAGTTTATTTATTTTTTACTTTCATTGCAATTCATTCTTTCCCCTATCTTCAACTCTAGATGTAAATATGCATCAAGAAGTTTTATTTGACAAAGAGCCAACCTTTATTAAAAACCTTGGAGGTCACCTTCTAAGTGGTCCCTCCCTTATATCCATGGTGCTTCATGTTTTTTGATCTACATAAGATGCAAGCACATTCATCTCATAAGATCCCATCACCTCAGTCTCGACATGTGCATTTAGAGATGACAATAATTTGTCTAGCATGTCTGACGGGATAAGATTACACGGTTACCCCATTAAGAATGAAGAAGTCTGAATGTGATCATAGAGAAGGTTATATTTTTTGCTTGAAGAAATACACCTAGATAAATCACCTAGGAACTCCACTTGATGACTTAGATTGAAAATATAGACTTTGTCTAACAAAATATAGATCGCTATTTTGATGAGAGTTTCTATCTCATCAACTTTTTAAAGCAAAATATTTCCACTTGGATACTTTTTTCTCAAAGAGAATATATAGATTCATATTATTAGAAGGCCTATGAAGAAAGCCCTTACAATAGTTAATCAACAAGAGTTGGTACCACCTATAAATTAGAGGTAAATGAGGAGAAATCAATGATATAATAGGATAGCCATGACACACTAGCATCCCAAAAGATTTTAACATGGAATGATAGAGGTATATTGATTCCTCCAATTCCACCTAACACATAGGACCTGATTCCTACCTTGATGCTCAAATATTTACCTTATTTCTTGAGAGAATATATTATCACTTTGAAAGAATATTTTTAGGACCTAGTAAGCTTATGTGTTTTGCATTTCATTGAAATATAAGATATATCATTAAGGTTATTGAAATCTTATTTTCAAGATAAATCTCATGTATGGTATCTCAATTATAGTCCATGATCAGTTGAGAACTGGGACCAATTGGCAAAGCTCTTGGTAAAGTAGTTTGGAGATAAGTTAGATGGAGCATCCCTCATGGAACAACTCAACTATCAAGAGAGTACCTAAAAAGACAATGGATGATTTCAATATCCAATTCCACTAGACTTAGTAGGGGATCCCTACAGATATTCGATCACCTCCCATTATGGTATTTGGTTACTTTCTAAAATCTCTAAATTTTGAGATTACCATGATGATCAAGTATAAGTATGGTAATTCACTATCAAAGGCTTATGGAATAGCCATCCAATCTAAGAAATATTTATTACAAATAGAAATGCTAGCTCCTATACCACCTCTACCATTATTTTCCTGCATTCAACACCCCTATAATTAATTTTGACCATACAAATCACCACCAATCCAACTCATCCTCCCATATAATAATAACCAAACCAAGTTTTATCTTCTCTAAATTCTAAATTGGATGAAAATTTCAAAACTAGAAGGACCCTCACTAATGATTTCATAGCCTTTAAATATAATCTAACATCCAAAGGTTTTCCTACTAGAGTTACCCAAGGCCTTCCAATAAGGAAATCCAAGATTTTGATTACCCCCAACTAGATAGCATAAGTCCCTATTTTTGGCTAGTAAGAATCCTGGTCATTCATAGGCCTCAACTCATTATATAGTACTTGCATTGGTCCCAACCATCCAAGTTCTTACAAGCTCAGATAAAGACCTGGTTACCATCCAAAATAACTATGTTGAAGATCTTAGTGACTGGTACTATCCCACTCTTGATTATTCCTCCTCTAACTATTATGTCATAATGGAAACTTACGACATCAATAATTCCTCTTTTAATCATAATTACACTCTTCCTTCTTAGTCAAAATTCCTAATGTTAAGTTAGAAATCTATCATTCAATATTTGATCACACCATCAATTATTGACTTATCAACCTCAAAGTAAACCTTTATTACCTTGGGTTATGTGGAAGTATACATTATATTTGATAAATAAAACCCCTCAAATGGGAAGCCATAATTATTATTATAGTATAATACATGGTTGAAAATAAAGGTTAATAGGGAGTACCTAGCCCAATTATGTCTAAACCTCAAATAAGAGAGTGGATAATCAAATGACCCCTCCAATCCATGTTGCATCGATGAATCAAGGCCAAATAGTTTTTAAAGTGATAAGAGTTAGCCCTAAACCACCAAGGTAGCCTTTTGTAACTCCATAAAAGCCACCTCAAATGGAAGAAAGGACTAGGATCCCAACAATGCCACCCATTACCAGAGCCGCTTTTGTAATAACCTTCAATGTGGTGGAGCACCTAAGGAATTCTACTATTACAATACCTCTTTGGAAGGTCCTCTCTATTATAGAAGATATGAAGAACTTAGAAGAAGATTATATAAATAGGATGGAGCTAAGCATACAAGGAACTCCCATTGTGCTACAAATTTTAGGCTAAAATCCTAGTAAGCCTAAGCTCATACCATTAAACCTAACCCTAATCTATGAAGATTAACTAATACATAATTGTATAGTTGACTTAAGGTTTAGCACATGAGTAATGTTGAATAAGGTAGAAAAATCACTTGACTTGTTGCTTGAACATACCAATAGCAAGGTGATGTAGCTATGTGGCACTCTAATGCTAGTTTGTGGGCTCATACGAGACCTTCTATTGGCAATTTAACCATGCCCTAACTTGATGGTTTATAAAGATATAATGGTGATTGATCTCTCGATCTCATTTGGTAAATGCCTTTAAATATTCTTCATTGCTAAGATCAAAGTATACATATTGCTCAACTAGACCCATGTTATATTTCAAACCAGATACGAGACCAAGTTTTACATTCTATCAAAAACCCTCCATACATACCATGTAGTGAAAATCCCTTTCAATAGGGGCATAAGGAAGCAGTCCTACTTAACAAAGGAAAAATTATCATAATATGAATTCATTGATGAGATGAACCCATACATTCCTAACAACTACCTAGAGTAGTGGGCATCTGAGACATGGAAACCATATCTCGATAAAGCATTAAATCCAACTAGCATGATGTGATTTATCACTAGGTTTCCTCTATACGTAGTGTACAAAAAAATTTGGGAAGAATAATTGAGGATTTTTTTATGCCAAGGTATTGAAAAACTACAAGGATAGAAATTTTAAATAATATCTACACACACAATAGGAGTATGGTGTTTCTATAATAGGAAACAAGTTGAAACATGATAATGGAGGACCCCCACTATGAGACATAAACTTTAGCAATCATGATGGAGCATGACTTGATCTTCATATGAAGGAGTTCTTATACAATAAAAAAAGTTACCCACCCAAATAACATGATGGTTGATAGTTTGAAGGTACCAAGAGATACTCAAAAACTAAGGCACTCCCACGAGTATGAAAACTATTGAGACATGAAAGTATGAGACATATTTGAAAGAAAGTTGATGAAGAACAAATGCTCATATGAAGATAATTGATGACTAGTGATTTTTTAGTTAAAATACAAGCACCCTCAAAAGGACCATCATTCACTATAAAAAGTCAACAAATATTGAAAGAGAACTACCTAATTGAATTCATGCTATTCTCGAAGACTTGTTAGAAACGTACAAACCACAAAGAAAAAAATACATAAGAATAAGGCTTCTACAACTTGATAAAATGAAGGAATATATAAAAGGATGGAAGGGGATCATCACCTTATCCTATACCCCAAGAAAGGCATAGGGTAGATTTGTTCATAAAATAGATAAAAAATAGGACTTGGAACTTCTGTGAAACTAACATAGAAATAGTATCGAAGTAAACTGCTCTTGAGTATAAAAATCCCTATGCCACAAGGATATGATAACCATAAATATTGAAATATGTATTGTATATAACGTTCCCGATGTTATCAAGGTCAATATCCATTACACATCAAGACATTTGAACCCTTTTGGTGGTATCAAATAGGGGTTTATCATTGGATAGGCCCCAACCTACTTGACATCCCTAAATACACATCTCAAATAGGAAGGTGGATTTGAGAACTATACCAACATTCTAGCAATCAGGTTTCAAATAAACATATATCCCAAATTTATTGTGAATGAAACTTGAGTGACATAATCAACTTGCAAAACCTAAGAGCTAAAATGGAAAGCAAGGGAAGGGACTTGAGCCACAAGGATAATATCTAGAAATCCAATCAAGGCATACCCAACCATAGAGAAAGAGTCCCTATAGGTATGATGGTAAAAGGTACAAGGGGAGGAATATTTCATGGCAACCACTATGATACATCAATAAACCAAGATATGACCACATTAGAAATGGGTGAGTGCCAAGTATAAGATTCTCCTTCTATAGGAGTTATCTAACACTTACCTAGGAAGATCTAGACCCTAGGTAATGGTCTCTTCTCGCTTCCCTTTCTCTTTTCTATTTTTTTGTAACTTCACATTATTTTAGACTTACAACTACAAAATTTTGACTTTGTTTCCAATGGATAAGATAAGAAAGTCTAGGTTCACTCCTTCAGTAGACTAAGGATCCCTTGGAGTAGACAAACCTATAGGAAATTTCCCTATAGCATCACTTCAATTCATTATAGACCAGTTGGATGTGGGACAAGCAAATTATATGCTATTAGAAGATGCTTTTTATCTTTAGTCGGAATAAAGGAGATTCAAAGAAAAATACAAATAAACTATAAGACATATTAGTCATTATATCTTTCATATATGGTTGGCTCTCATATTCTACCTAACCCAACCATATCAAGAGCACCAAGGCCTATAGAATATTAGTTTTTAATATATGGAGGGGAAAAACCTATGTAGATGATTCTTAGTGGATTCGTTGAGAGTCAAGGTAACTGTGGGGCTATGGTCCTTACACTTTAGGCTTGGTGATTATGGATTTGGGGTTCACCAGGAGTATTTTAGAGACTCAATCCAAGTCTAACGAAGAGGGGGTTTGATGTGTTAATTTAAAATCACCTAAGTTTGGTCTCTAAGAAAAGACAACTACACTACTTAAAAATACTGTAAAAAAGGACGCAAGAAGACAAAAATGCAAAAAAATAGAAACTACCTTAGAAATGATTCTTCCTTTGCATGCACAACAACTCCTAAGATACAAATAACAATTCTTTATTATTTAAGCAAGGGTGCAAGAGGGATGCATAGACAAGCTAGCATAGATGTAAAACTATATGTAGTTTATATTTTGATGCCTAAATATAGAAATGAAAATAAGTTTTTCTTTAAATTAAGTAATTTTCTTATTCCTTTTTTCAGACCAAGATTATTTTTGAGATGAGATTAAAATTATATACATTTTATGTCTAATATAAAAAGATAGAATAGAACAAAGATACAGAGTAGAACATAAAAAACAACCTAATTTTCTTAAAATATTAATAGGGCACTTAGTTGTTATGGCATTCATCCTTGCACCAAATTCATACCCCAAAAAATTTGACTGTAAATTTGATTTCGTACCTAAAAAATCCATGATCACAAATTTGAGTGAAACCTACAAAGATAAAAAAAACTTGAAAAAAATATTATTAGTGTTCAAGGGCCTACTTAGGTTTCTATGAATATTAGGCTCATAGGCATGGCATTCAAATCGCCTTTTATCCTTTTAGCTAACCATAAAATAAACATAAAATATGTTGACCTTTTGGAACCTAAAGAAAGCACAAAATAAAGAACATATAGAGAAAAATTTTGTAGAAGGTAGAAACAAAAAAGATAAATGCAACAAACAAGGAGAAGATAATAAGGGGAAGAAAGGCTTACCTCCAAGTTACCTTATCAAAATCTACAATCCTTACATAGGGATCGTGAAATAATGATAATTGGAAGAAGAGCTAAGGGAAGTGCTAAAAACACCCACAATAGTGTTTCTATTAAATTTGTGCCCTATACAATGTGACTACAAATTTGTGATAGAAGCAAAATACAACGAAAAGAGGTAAAACAATAATTTTGTTGAATTTATTCCTTGTATAGATGGATCGTGAATTCATGTTTAAAGGAATGAGGTAGAAGAAAAATATTCTAACAATAAATAGATTGTGAATATTAAAGTAAATCTAGATATAGTATGCTAAGCAAATAATAGAGAATGAAAAACAACTAGCTAGGACTATAGAGTAGAAATAAATAGAAGAAATAGAAATAAATAAAAATAAATTACTAAGATTAGAAAGAATAGGTAAATGGAAGAACCAGAAAGAAATATAAATATATTTCCTAAATATAGAAAATAAACATAAATAGAAGAAACAAAAAGAGAACTTAGAACAAAGTAAAGTAATAGCAAGAAAAGAGAAGAGGCAATAACTAAGAGGGGAATGGTTTCCTAAGGTGAGCCTACTATCCTTCCTTAAGTGAAGTAAATATCCACTTGACTTCAATCCAAAATTAATCGATCACAAAGGATGGTAGCTATCAAATCATAATGTCATTATTTCTCTAGCTATCAAAATTCAAGTTTTCTCATTCATAGGACTCTAATTCATAGATATCTTATCATCGATTACAGATGGACTATAGATTATAAATCATATATTTCCCAAAAAGGGATCTTAATGCCCTTATTTATAGGAGGTTTGAGAGTAAGATAGAAAAATAAATTGAGTTCAAAAGCTAGGGTTAGGACTAAAAAAGATAAAGGTTGTGAATTTGTGATCAATCTAATATGATCATGAATTCATAAAATTTGGTCATTGAAGGTCAGTTTGACAATAGAAGCACATTGTGCAAATTCACGATCAGTCTAGGACGACCATGAATTTGTTAAGGTGAGGAAAAAGGGTTGAATTGAGGGGTGGGGAGATACAAATTCCACTTAGCAACTGTAGGGGATTCTTAGGCATATAAGGAAAAATTGACTCATTTGACTGGGTCAATTTTTGGTGTCTATATTTTCCTCCCTCTTTGATACATTTATAGTGTAATAAATGCATTAAATAAATTTGTAGACACCCACGAGCTTGAAATTATATACACTAAAAGAGATAGTAGATTTAGGCAAAGAGACAGTACAAAAATTGTGTGTTTCTAACTTTACATGTTTTACAAGTCAATGATGACATCAATATCCCCAAGGTTAGGGTGCCCCCTAAAGTTTCAAAAGGAATGCAAAATTTTTGAAGAAATTTGGAATAACAAAGGGAGAATGACATAGAAGAAAAAAATTAAAGAAAGGAGAAAGGGGAGAGATAAAAGGATAAAAAGGAGGGAATGATTAAAATGAAATTTATTTTTGTCATGCAAAGAAGGAGGAGAGCTTTGAGGAAAAGAGGAGAAAGATGCGACCTACTCACCATGCAACAATTCCAAGGGGTGAGGTCAGCACCATGGTGGATTGAGCATGGGTAAGCACCAAAATGCACCCTCTAGACTAGGTTAGATTTAGAATTTATACATTTATTAATTTTTTGAATTTTCTAAAATTCATCGTGTGAATGTCAAAGTGAATTTGGGGGGTCAACTATGAATTTGATTGGGTGCTTCATATAAATGTTGTGATATGTCACAGTGATATTTAATAGCAAGCAACAGAAGAAAAGAATTAATAATAATAAATAAATAATCAGTTAAATGTAGTTGTTTAGTGTTTAATAATAGTAAATTAGGGAATTTTTTGGATAACAACTTAATATTTTAAAACTTATAAATTAGGATTTATAAAAACAACATTTAATAATATATTACTATTTCTTTATAAATTAATAATAAAATAAATATACATAATAAAACCGTAGTATTTTGTCCTATTTATTTTTGTGATTAATCTCTTGCAGAGACTCATTGTGCAATAGCTATCAATAATAAATACTCTCCGAATTTTTCTAGTGATGGTTCATTAAATTTCCAACTTCCATCTCTAGTGAGTAGAGCATAAGTGGGAGAGTTACAATTATTGTGATTTAGATTTTTTATCCAAATTATTAGGTCTCTTTTATTAAGTTTATTTAGACTGGTTTTGTTTTCAAATTAATTTTTAGACTTTTTTTTAGTACACATATTTTTATTAAATATTTTACAAAATAGAATATATATTATAAAAATTAAAGAGTAGGTGTTAATTTGATTATAAGTATACATAAATTTATATAAAAGGTTATATAGGCAAGTAAGCAATATAAAATTAAATATAAATAAAAAAGTTACAAATATTAATATTTGTAATTAAAAAGGTTTAATAATATTATTATTTTGAATTTCATCAAATAAATATATGTATTATCAAAATACAATTATTAATATTTAAAATTTAAAAATTCCAACAATATTATTAGGTCTAATTCCATCAAATAAGTATATTACTCATCAAGTAAATGTTACACAAAATAGAAGATATAATTCAACAATTAAAAAATCATCTTAACTTGATCTCACATACACATAAATTAATATAAAATGTGAAAACACGAGATTCCGAAAGCTAAAAGGGAAGACTAAGATACGATGCAAACGAAACTAACTTGATGCTAAATCCTATGGAATGAGCATGTATGAAAGAAAACGAACATAATCGAATCAAAACCAAATATAAAAGAGAATGTAGAAGCACATCCCTTTTTTTATTAATGTGATTGAGAACTCGGTTACAATCCATTTCCTCCCATTTTGGGGGCTAGGAGTATCAACATTGTTTCATTTACAATCATATATCAATGATCCTTCTTCCGCGTGCCCACATGTAAAACGGGCGGGCCAAAGTGTTGTCGTCGCTTGTGTTGAAGAGTCCTCGATCCTTGCCGCTTCTCCTGCGTTCAAAGAAACAACAAAGAAAGAGTTAGTAGCACCTGTGTTAAAATGAAGCATTCGATAGAGTGAAATGAAATAAAACCTGCATGTTGATATGCTTGCAATCAAAATCCCGAAGTCATTATGCAAAAGAAATAAAAATAGAATGGTAAGCTTTGTCGGCAAATTGATGGATCCATGGATCCGGATTCACGTTCTCCATAAACACCCAATGACCTCCCTTGCAGAAGAGATCACGGATGTGGTAAAAGTGAATCGAAGGCAGAGTGTCTGGCGATAAATAGGCAGGGCTTCACTGCTCCAAACGTTTCTTCCTTCTCTCTTCTTCCTCCTTTTGGTGAGAGAACTCTGCAATTTATAGAATTCCCAGGGTGCAGTTGTTATGGGCATGCAGGGATGCCAGTTGGTGTTCATGCTAGTGCATGATGGGGGAAATTCTTCCTATCTGGCCTACCCATGCTTGTCTGTGTGACAGTTCGCTGGTCGTCCACTCACGCGCATGCGAGGCAGGGAGCCGTAATTTATTGACTTCCACTACCAATTGTTTAATGTCCACCTTTATTTGTTTAATGTCCACTTTCATTGTTTAATGTCCACCTTTATTTGTTTAATGTCCACCTTTATTTGTTTAATGTCCACTTTCGTTGTTTAATGTCCACCTTTAATTGTTTAACATCAAGCCAGGCGCAAAGGCAGGAGTTTGTCACGATATCGTGACACCAAGAAGAAGCCAGGGCGCAAAGGTGAAAGGTTGTCGCGATATCATGACGTCGCGATATCATGACAAACAAACAAAACTATGGCGCAAGGTGGAAGGTTGTCGCGATATCACGACGTCGCGATATCATGACAAACAAACAAAACCATGGCGCAAGGCGGAAGGTTGTCGCGATATCGCGACATCGCGATATCGCGACAAACAAACAAAACCATGGCGCAAGGCGAAAGGTTGTGATATCGCGACGTCGCGATATCACGACAAACAAACAAAACTATGGCGCAAGGCGGAAGGTTGTCACGATATCGCGACGTCGCGATATCACGACAAACAAACAAAACTATGGCACAAGGTGGAAGGTTGTCATGATATCGCGACAAACAAACAAAACCATGGCGCAAGGCGAAAGGTTGTCGCGATATCGCGACGTCGCGATATCGTGACAAACAAACAAAACCATGGCGCAAAGGCGAAATGGTCGCGATATCGTGCCATAAAACAAATGAAAAGGGCCCGAAGGCGGAAAGGTCGCGGGTCTCTTTAAATGCATGCTTTCATGGCGGATCAAGGCAGTGTATGTCAATGCGATCAGTGTTTGCAGTCACGTAATCGGATTGGTGCTGTTTTGGTGTCTATAGATGCCCCTTTTTGGGAAGCGCTATGGGTGACGCAGTGCTGAGCAAAAATAGATAACCAAAGCACTAGTGATTAGGGTTTCTTAGTAACCTAACCAACTTGTGATGCCCCAAGCATGGAAAGGGGATGCATTCTTGAATCCTTGCTTTTGACGAGCTAAGGAATTTGATTTCAAGTATTAACCTATTTTGGTGAGGTGTGACTTGAACTTAGACATTGATCAGTCATGAATAGGCAAAGGGCGCAACCTTTTATCCATGGGGGAACCTTGAGTTCATGCTTCGGGAATGCCAAGCGTTTGATCGCGTTTGATCGATTTGTGATTGTTGCTTGTTTACTGCCCCAAGCAGGAGCGTGATTGTCTTTGTCAATGATTCTTTGAATGCATGCCATTGCCTTGATTGGGTGTGTGTTTGTTGATTGGTGACTAAGTGTGACTACCCCCTCAAGCGACGAATCGATGAGGGAATGACCGCCATGAGAAAAGCGACGAGTCGCTTGACCCAAGATGACTTAGGTGAGGGTGTCTTCAGATGTTTGTCCGTTGAATGTGCAAGCAGTTTTCCGACTTTTGGACCTATTTTTGGTGGGTAAAAACCCTTTTGGTGATGCCATAATGGGGTGAAAGTGTCAACAATCCGTCGTCTCGTGGAGCGGTCCGGCTATGGTAGCCTTCTTAGGGAGTAGAATAGCGACCATTTGTGCCCCGACATCGATTTTCTATGCCAAGAGGTTAAGTGCAAGAGCACTTGTGTCCAACAATGCTTATTGCTTTGTTTTTTTTTTGTGTTGCATTTTTTGTTTTTTTGTTTTGTTGTTTTGTTATGCCATTTGGGATTAAAATTGGCAAAAATCCGACCTCCCGTGGAGCGGTCCGGCTATGGTAGCCTTCTTAGGGAGTAGGATAGTGACAATGTAAACCCCGACATCAGTTTTGCTATGCCAAAAGGTTAAGTGCAAGAGCACTCTTTGCAATGTTTATTGCTTTTTGTTTTTGTGTTGCATTTATTGGTTGTTTTTGTTGTTTTGTTTTTTTGTGACGCCATTTGGGTTATAAATTGGCAAAATCCACCTCCCGTGGAGCGGTCCGGCTATGGTAGCCTTCTTAGGGAGTAGGATAGTGACAATGTAAACCCCTTGACATCAGTTTTGCTATGCCAAGAGGTTAAGTGCAAGAGCACTTGTGTCCGGCAATGTTTATTGCTTTTTGTTTGTGTTGCATTTTTTGTTGTTTTTGTTGTTTTGTTTGTCTTGCTTTGTGTATATGTCATGATTTTATGTTATGCACAATGATTGATGTTGATGGATGCATGTTTATGGTGACGAATGCATATGGTATGATAAATGCGCATGTTGTTGATTTATATGATAAGTAATGGAATGGATGAAATGATTTGTTGATAACCTTACATTGGCACCATAGACTATACATGACTTATGGCTTTATGTACTGGGTGATTGCTGTGGTAAATGCTTTTTTTATGGATAGATGTTGTTTTGTATGCTTTTTTTTGGTGATATAGGGATGGATTATATGCAACGGTTGGCGTAGAATGTAGCTAAGTTTTTTTGAGATTCAGATGTTTTAACTAACTAGCCAAGACTGTACTGTTATCTTACAAGATGTTTGAACAAGGTATGAATCGTGCTTGTTTTTGACCAAGTTATTTCGCATCCTTGTGTGTGCAATTGAGTTTGTTTATGTGGTATTTGTCAGGATACCACCAGTTCCAGATAGGCTTTCAACCAAACCTGTACTTGAGGATCACCTAATTAGTTCCACTAACTCCTTTGTTGTATTTTGTCGGATTAATCTATTTTGCGATCTAGGAGACCATAAGCTAGCTCATCCACATGCAAACATTGATCTGCACACAAGTAAATGTGACAGATATATCGTCATGTGGGAGGTTTGCCGCCGATGACCGATAGGTTATCCACCAAACCGGTAGCGAGGTTCACCTCATGACCTTTTGAATGCTTGAGAGTTCCAGGGATTCAAGTTCGACTCCCTTCTTTTCTTCATTTGTATTGGGATACTTGCTCGTTTATAGTGATGAAAATCACTGTTTATTTTTGTTTTTTTCTTTTTGAGCAAGGGATTTGAATTTGGGAGTGATGAGAATCACTATTGCTTGTGGGATTTGATGTCAATGTTTGGAGTATTGACTTGTGCAAATTTTTGATGTTTTTGCAATGTTTTGAGAACTTGGGATTCTTGGGGAATTGGGTAGGGAAGATTCTTGTCCTTTTGCCAACTCAGCATTCTTGGGGTCATTCGCACAGGGGGATGAGCGAGATAATCATTTTCGTTGTTTGGTATCCTGAATTGCTTTACAGGTTTCATCCTTCATTGACACAACTTAGGAATTGTTTTTATGTGTTTTTGAATTTGTGATGGGATGCTACGTAACAAGGTGTATTTCAAGTAAAACTCTACCATTGTAACATCAGTTTGACTTTTGTACAATTTTTGGCTAGAAACCTAAAGACAGCTGAATGACGAAAACTCTAGATATATTTAGATGACAACTGACTTATGATATGGTGAAATGGTGAATGGCGTTTATTTCAGTGTCCTTTTGTTCAAAATGGAAAATGTGAAAGGTGATGGTTTTTACCAAGTAATGACAATCTATGGTGCCTTTGCCTTGTGTGATCAACAATATGCAATGGATGGATGTGATGCCTAATGCAACTATTTTTTTTTTTGTATTTTTGATTTTGGAAGTATGTATGAAATTGAGATGTAGATTTTGTTTGTTTTTGATGATTTTGTTTGTTTTTTTTTTGGATTTTCTTGACCAAGCGATTGCGATAATCCTTGGAGCTTTTGAGGTTGACCAAGAGATTGCGATAATCCTTGGAGCTTTTTGGTGTGACCAAAGGGTTTGTAGGCACCTTTGGGGCATTTTGGGTTTGACCAAGTGATTGCGATAATCCTTGGAGCTTTTTGGGTTTGACCAAGTGATTGCGATAATCCTTGGAGTTTTGGGTTGACCAAGCGATTTAGGATAATCCTTGGAGCTTTTTGGTTTGACCAAGTGATTGCGATAATCCTTGGGGTTTTTGGTTTGACCAAGTGATTGTGATAATCCTTGGGAGCATTTTGGTTGACCAAGTGATTTCGATAATCCTTGGATCTTTTGGTTTGACCAAGTGATTATGATAATCCTTGGAGTTTTTGGTTTGACCAAGTGATTGCTATAATCCTTGGGGCTTTTTGGGTTGACCAAGTGATTATGATAATCCTTGGAGCTTTTTACAATAATCCATGTTTTGACCAAGCGATTCATAATCCTTGGAGCTTTTGGTTTGACCAAGTGATTGTGATAATCCTTGGGGCTTTTTGGTTGACCAAGTGATTGATAATCCTTGGGGCTTTTTGGTTTGACCAAGTGATTGTGGTAATCCTTGGGGCTTTTGGTTTGACCAAGTGATTGTGATAATCCTTGGGGCTTTTTGGGTTGACCAAGTGATTGTGATAATCCTTGGGGCTTTTGGGTTGAGTTATGACTCTCTTATACGTGGAATGGCCTCAAATGACTGATGTTCAAGGGTTCTAGTTCTTTGATTCCATCGAGGGAAGCCAGTCGGTATGTTCCAGGTCCTATTTTACTTTCAATCACATATGGACCTAACCAGTTTGCCGCGAACTTGTCCCGGAGATGTGAAGGCAAGTTGGGGTTCTGCTGATTCTCTTTTAGGACTAGGTCACCAACCTGAAAGTCTCTCAGGTGAACTTTCATGTTGTATGCCCTCTTAAGTCGCTCTTGGTAGATACGCAAATGCTCGAGAGCATTAACGCGTCGTTCATCAAGCAACGTAAGCTGGTCTAACCGGGCCTGACGCGCGGTGTCATCATCGATGAACTCTTGCATTGATATGCGTAGGGAAGGAATTTCCAACTCGAGAGGCATGACCGCCTCGGAGCCATATACTAGTGAAAACGGAGTTGCCCCAGTGGGTGTCCGAATACTAGTGCGATAAGCCCATAGGGCAAGTGGAATCTGTATGTGCCAATCCTTATGATTGTTTGTGACTATCTTTTTGAGGATGGCAACTAGTGTTTTGTTTGACGCCTCTGCTTGTCCATTTGCTTGCGGATAATAGGGTGTTGAAAAACTGTGCTGAATCTTGTACTTTGTGGTCAAAGCACGCACGTCTTTGTTCTTGAAGGGTGTCCCATTATCCGAAAGGATCTTAGATGGAATACCAAAATGACATATGATGTTATGTAAAATGAACTCCGCGATGCGGGCTCCGGTCGTAGAGGTAAGCGAAATTGCTTCCACCCATTTAGTAAAATATTCGGTGGCCGTAATGATAAACGTGTGGCGGCCAGACGATGTAGGGGAGATTTTTTCGATTAGATCAAAGCCCCACTGCGAAAAGGGCCAAGCCGATTGGATCGGCTGCAAGGCTTGAGAAGGTACGTGTGTGAGATTAGCATGATATTGACACTTTACGCACTTCTTGACATAAGCACAGCAATCTCGCTCTAAAGATGGCCAATAATAGCCCATGCGAAGAATGCATTTTGCAATGGCCATACCGCTGAAGTGGCCACCACAGGTACCATCGTGTGCTTGGGCGATCGCCCAAGTGGACTCTTGCTGGTCCAAACAACGGAGGAGGATCCCTTCGTAGTTGCGACGGTACAAAATGTCCCCTAATAAGACATGTTTTGCCGCTCTCTGTTTGAATGCTCGTCTTGCGGCATGCGTCAATCCAGATGGAAGGGTACCTAACTTTAGGTAGTCTCGGATAGGTGAATACCAATCCTGCTGATCTGAAACCTCGACGGTATGAACAACCAATCCCTCTTGAAGTTCCTCTCTAGCGAAAGCTGAGTGGGAAAGCATCTGCAAGAATAGCGTCGTGTTGCTACTAATGGGAGTAGGGGAGAATAAGGACCCCCAGTCGGCATGTTTTAGACGATCGAGGAATCGAATGAACTCATATCGGAGATGGTTCAATCTGAATTGAGTGGACTTCTGGCGTTGAATCAGAGCTTGCACGCTCCATCGCGGATTGCGATAGTGTTTTGACTTGGATAGTTGTCATGTCACCTGAGAGGTCCTACGGAATAAGTGACCCTAAGGAGGCCATAGTGTCCGCAAAATGATTCGATGATCGAGGGAGTGCCTCGATGTCGTACCATTCAAGTTTTGCCAGGAGTTTGTCCACAAGGGCTTTGTAGGCTTGCAAGATTGGGCATTTACATTGAAATACCCCTTTCACTTGGTTGACTATTAGCAGCGAATCACCGAAGATGTTCAAGCATTTAATGTTCATGGTGATTGTTGTCTGAAGACCTATGAGCAAGGCTTCATATTCAGCGTTATTATTGGTGCATGGGAAGTCAAGTTTAAATGACAAGGGGATTGGAGCCCCTTGTGGTGTGAAGAATACAATTCCTGTGCCACCTCCTTGCTCACATTTAGAACCATCGAAGAACAGGGTTATGTCGGCCTGTGACTCAGGTGCATCAGAATCTGGCGATTCTGAGACATGGAAGACCCCATCATCGGGTAGTTCTATTGTTAGAGGCTGATCGTCTTCAAGAGGAGCCTCTGCTAGTTGATCGGCTATGACTTGACCTTTAATGGATTTTTGTCCGATGAACTCTATGTCAAACTCCGTCAACAACATGATCCATTTCGTCGTGCGGCTACTATGATAAGTACGACTCATCATGTATCGCAATGGATTCTCCTTAGACACAACATACGTCGTGTTACCGAGCATGTAATGGCATAGCTTTTTGGTAGCAAACACCACTGCCAAGCAGAGCTTTTCGATGTATGCGTAGTTAAGTTCGTAACCGACTGGGGTGCGGCTAAGATAGTATGTAGCCTGTTCTTTGTGAAGTTCATTCTTCTGGGCTAGCATGGCGCCCAGTGCTATCTCAGTAGCCGAGATATATAAATAGAATGGCACTCCTGGTCTGGGTGGTGCCAATACTGGTGGTGAAGCCAAGTATTGTTTTATGTCATCGAAGGCTGACTGGCACTCGTCATCCCAATGGAATGCTACCCCCTTGTGCAATAATTTGTTCATGGGTCGGCACTTGTCAGATAGCTGCGCTATGAAGCGCTTAATTGACGCGACCTTTCCCTGTAGGCTTCTGAGCTGCCTGATGGTAGTTGGGGGGGCATCTCAAGGATTGCCTTGACTTTGTTTGGGTCCACCTCGATTCCTCGCTTTGAGACTATGAAACCCAAGAGTTTTCCAGATGTGACACCAAAGACGCACTTCTTGGGGTTCAGTCGGACCTTGTGTTCTATGAGGCGATCGAGGATTTTGCCCAAGTCAGTGAGATGATCTGGGCGCAAGAGGGATTTGGCCAACAAATCATCCATGTAATCTTCTAAAGTTTTGTGCATGTAATCATGGAAGATGTACGTCATGGCACGTTGGTAGGTGGCGCCAGCATTTTTAAGGCCAAAAGGCATGACCTTATAACAAAATGTCCCCCAAGGCGTTGTGAACACCATTTTGAATTGGTCTTCGGGATTGATGCGTATTTGGTTGTATCCTAAAAAGCCATCCATTAGGGAGAGTATTTCATGACCCGCTATTGCGTCTACCAATGCGTCGATGCTTGGCAAGGGAAAATCATCCTTAGGACTCGCTTTGTTTAAATCTCGAAAATCAGTGCATATGCGAATCCTCCCGTCAGGCTTCTTGATGGGCACCATGTTGGACAACCATGGCGGATAATCCACGCAGATGACAAACTGTGCATCCAACAGCTTCTGTAATTCGTCTTTGACCATTAAGGCCACTTGTTGGGTGCATCTTACGTAGTTTTTGCTTCACTGGCTTGACTGTCGGATCAAGCGTCAGGTTATGCATGACTAGCTGCGGATCTAGCCCCGGCATGTCTTTGTATGACCATGCAAAAACTTCTTTCTTCTCTTTGAGAAGTGTAATATAGTCGGCTTGCTCTCTGGGGGATAGGCTTACCCCCAGCTTGAGAATCTGTGGATTCATTGGATCTGAGCCGATGTCTACGTCAGTTGTTTCTTCAACTGACATGTGCGATCCATCTTCCAACTGATGTGGAATTGGGATTAAGTGGATATCATCTGCTGAATTGAGATCTGCATTGGGAACCTCGGGTTCTTCTTCAACATGAAAAATATCCTGAGTTGACCTTGGGGTAAAATGACGCATCTCACCGAAGGGCCAGTACTCTGATGGGGATGGTATTGTGTTAATGCGATCCCAGTCGATGGCATCCATGTCTAGATGCAATGACTGTGCTGGATTGGCTGTATTGCGGATGGGGGCGGTTAAGTCAATGGAGATCATGTTGATGAGATGAATTTGGTCTCCATTACCACGGGTGTGATTTTTATGACATCCTGGATGATCTCTAGGTGCAGGATCTGGCTTTGGTGGTATGGGCTCACGTGGATCAGCCCTATGAGCGGATAAAAGGATAGGGTCTGCCATTGGTGCTGATAACTCAATAGGATCCCTAGGCGGAAGTTGATCCCTATACGCCTCATGTGGTGGATTCAACATTTGGTCCCATTGCGTGGGGTTGAGATTCCACTCATGCCTTGGCACTATGTTCATTTGTTCGAATAGGTCATTAATGTCCAAAGGGTGTTGTTGCGGTCGCATTTGATTAAGATGGGTCACCATCTCAATTTCATCTTCGTAGTCACTGTCAAAAATCAACAAACTTTCATTGATTCCTACAGCGGCCGGTGACATGTTAGACTCGTTTTGCTCGATCAGATTGATATGATTCCAATGGGGTTGTTTCATGATTTGTAGGGAGACCTGAGTTTCTTGTAATGGCACGGGCCCGATAGGAGCCTCCAAAGGGGGAGGGTTGTTAAGGCTGACAAGGTTTATGACTAAAGGGAGATAATCTCCTAATGTATATTGTGTGTTAGGGTTGGTGTATGGGTCTACTGCTATCCTAGCCTTGTTGCCTATCCCTAAGCCTTGCATGTCCTCGACCAAGATGTCTAGGGGTAGGGGGTGGTTGAACCCCACTCCTGACTTGTCATATGGCATTTGGTATCTAGGCTGGCAGAGGACACGCATTCCTTGTTCATACCTGCCTAACCCGTATCCATGCCAATTGCATTGGCTAAGATAGCGTAAAGCAAAATCCGGGTTTGATAGGTAATTGACATCTTTCGTAAAAGGGTCTTCATCTTCTTCTTCTTTCTTGGAAGGTTCGGTACCATGATCAAGGCCCCCGTACACAAAATTTGTCTGGTTAGGCGGGTAGCCGAGAGGAACAATACTGCCAATGGGAAGGCGAGGTCTCCCCATGTCCTGCATGGACTCAAGTGTAGGCGTTGCAACAATGTTTTGCACTAAATACTCCCCCAAGCCCGTGTTGGCTATTTCAATAGTAATTGTTGGCGATTGAGGGGGAGGGAAAGCAAGTCCTTCCTGAGTCCACTCTATGTCAGGTGGACTAGGCGTCTCAACTTCTATCTTGCTAGGCATCTCTTCAGTAGAGATGGTTGAGACTGACGATGGTACTTCCCTCATGGGTTGCTTTCCTTTATCCTTCGGTGTGTCCATCATAGGTGGCACTATTGATGAAGGACCGACCGATGAAGATGGACCTGGTTGAGGGTCCGAGGGCTTGGACAGTGATGGTGCTTGTGGAGTCTGACCCCGTTTGGATGGATTTAATTGAAAATCCACATGCGTTGATGGTAGGGTTGACTGCGGCATTAATTGCACCGAGTTGCAATATTTGAAAGGTTCCAGGTCTACGGGAACCACATGCACTTCCCCTTCAAAGGTGTACTTGAGACACTGGTGCGCTATCGAAGGGACACACTTCATGTCCCTAATCCATGGGCGGCCTAACAAGATGTTATAAGCCATCTCACCCTCCAAGATATGGCACAATGTAGGAATTGTCTTTTGTCCCACTTGAATGGGTAGGACAATTGTGCCAACGGTTGAGCATATTGCATCATTGAATGCTCGCAATGTATATGTGGAGGCTGTTATGTGAGACACAGGCAACTTCAAGTGCTTTAGCACCATTGTTGTGATGATATTACTGGATGAACCAGTGTCTACCAACACTCTTTTGTACGGAATCCCGTTAACCCGTGCGATGACGTGCAGGGGTGGATCCGCCATATCCCCAGTTACTGATTTGATCTCATCATCTCTGAAGGTGATAATCGGTTCAGTGCACTTTTGGACGTGCCCCACGAAATTGTTGAAAGTGTTTGCCTCGTGGGGCTGCAACTCGATGGTTTTTAAGATATCCATTAGAGCTTCACGATGAGGTGGCGATTGTTGTATAAGCTCATAGATGGAAAGCCTAGCTGACGTGGTCCGCAAGCTTTGGGTAAGCTTGCTTCGAATCGTGACCACTGGTCTAGGCGGAGGAGGGTGTTGTTGAGGTGGTAACATTGTTGATGCCTCTCCTATAGCTATTGCAGGAGTAACTGTGCTCGGATATCTCTTATTCCGAGTCACTATGCTAATCATGCCGACATATCCTTGCATAGGGCAATCTTGTGTGACTTCATTGACTGGGATATGCTTTGTTTGTGTATCATGGGCTGGTAAGGGGTCCTTAAAGACTCCCATATGTTGGTTACCCGGTGCTATGGGATTGTCTACCACTAAGGTCTTGTTATCGATCAAATCTTGCACCAAGCCTTTGAACGTCCAACAAACGTTAAGGTCGTGTCCTTTTCGTCGATGAAATCGACAATACAATTCTTCTCTATAGCCTTTTGATTTTGGCGCGTTGGGGTCTATAGGTTGGACCTCTGGAAGGTTGACCAAATTTGCCGTAGACAAGCGGTCAAATAGGGAATCTCGAGACTCCATATAGGGTGTAAATTGTCGTCGAGGGCGACGCAGCTGATTTTGCTTTTGCCAATTATTTTCTTGGTCATAATTGTTGTGAGGGACCGCCTGATAATTAGCCTTTTGAGGCTGTGCTGCTTGGGCAGGCGTCGGTATGTTAATCGCAACTTGATTGACCGCGGTGGGTTTCTATTGCATTGTCCCTGTTTTGCTGTTATTCTTAGTCCATTCTTTCTTTTTTGGTTTGGCAATTTTGCCCTCCTGAATTTTGATCTCTTCGATTCTTCTGGCTTGTGCCAGGGCTTCTTCTAAAGTGGCATATTGCTGCAGCTGCAATAGCACAGAGATCGATCTCAAACAACTTTTTGAGAACATTTGCGTGAGGTCGGACATAGGAGGGAGGTAAGGCAACTTTGAAAGCAAAGCCCTCCATCGGTTCCCATAGGCAACCATGGTTTCCTCCTCGTATTGTCGGAGGCTGGCTAGGTCACTCAGTGATGCCTTCTTCTTGGTGTTGAATGCGAAACGTTCAAGGAACGCGTCCACTAATTGATCTAAATTGTAGATGTTGTGCTTTGGCAGTTGTGTAAACCAATCCGAGGCAGGGCCTACGAACGTGGTTATGAATGTTCTTAATAGCAAAGCATCATTATCCTGAATGCCGAAGCATTGACTCAAGAATCTGGTAACATGTTCTTGGGCGTCCTCCTCCCCTCTAAAGAGTGCCAACTAGGGCAGCTTAAAGTGTTCAGGGTAAGGAGGTGTTGGCACCGACGGATGTACTGGATGACTGTGAAGTAAGCATAGGGTGGGCTTTTGGTGCCCAAAAGTTTTAGTTTCTACCGACTCTAAATGCTCCAAGAGCGCTTTGTATGCGACAGAGGACTTAATCTCCTCCTCCGTAACTTGTTCCCGTTGTGTGTTACGGGCAACTGGGGGCCTATGGAGGGGTGGCCGGATAGCACCTCCTCTGCCTTGATAGGGCGTTTCGACCCATTCTTCTTGTTCATACTCCTCATAAGCTTCTCGAGGAGTTACTGGGTGAGCTCGATGAACAGGGGTGGGCGCCCGCGGAAGGTATCCATCGTTGTTCCTAGGAGTGGGTGCCCGCGGAGGGTACCCATCATCATTCCTGGGCGTGGCCTCCCGCTCATGTCTAGGGTGTCTTAGAGGCACCTCTTGGCGAGGTCTTGGAGACCTATCATGCACTATGGGGTTGTGCCTCTCGTACCTTTCTGCCCTCTATGTTTGGGGGGTCTGAGCCCTTTCAGGCATAGTGGTGTGGAGCAGCTCATTTGTTTGGCATCGGATGCGCTCTTTACTAAGGTGATATAGCTGTTCTAGCTGTTGTTGATCCTACTCAAGTTGTGTGATCTGCGCTTGGCGGGTGGCATGTCTAGCATGTGCTAGGTCGATTTGCTCTGTTGTTCTAATCCTAGGAGACCTAGTCGTTTCTCCTATGTATCTGTCTCTGTTTTGAGGGTCCAAGACTTCTATGTGGCGCTTCCCTCTATCGAGGTTAGCGGCATTTACTTGAGGTTCTGGCCTCCGTGGGTGGCCCTGATACCTAGGGGGTGCGGAAACACATTGTTCTCATGCTGTATATTGTTCTTGAGGAAGGTAAGGGTCTTCCTCGTGCTCTCTTTCATAAGTGAAACAGGGACGGGCGGAGTTGGCTCGCCCTGTCTGATGAGCCTTGTGCTCAGGATTGGCTTTTGTAGTTCTAATAACAAGAGGGGGTAAAGGAGGGATAGTGTAATCATGTAGCCCCTCCCTATGGACCCCCTGTCGTTCAGGCGCCTCACTGCACGGTGACCACTCATAGCGAGCTTCTAAGGGAGGCTTCCTACGGATGTACCCTTCTTGGAAGGGTATGTACTGGGTATTTATGGGATCTCTCCCATCTATAGTAAGTGCCACATGTATGGAATCTTCCCGAAAGGGGCTATGTTGTGTGGGTGTGCCCCTATAGCCTCGTTCCGTCAAGGCACAAAGTGGACTATTGTGCGTGTTGGGCCACCAAGGTGGAATAACCAAGTCCTCGGGGCTATAGCGGAGGTGACTTGTGCCTCCTTGGTCATTCTCCATAGCGTCCGCCCATGAGTGGGCTTGGCTACGGGTGAACACCATTGTGTTGCCTCTCTACAAAGTGCGTAGATGCTTTCTAAAAAAACCCTAAAATTGAAATGAGTCATATGGGGCCCAAAATTGGGGTGCGCATCCCTCTTACAATAGACAAGCCATAAATAAAGTTTCAAGTCCTAACTCTAAATACATTAGGAGATATTAACCTCCAAACAGCTCAAAAAGCATAAAAAATTAGGTTATCAAATTTAAAACCTAATTTCGAGGCACTAGATGATGGAATTTGGCCTTGAAAACTGACTTTTTTGGACAAATAGAATTCAAAGGAATTATATTTGTTTAAAATTATCCCAACTAACTCACTGTAAAATTTCGTATCAATCGGAGCTACGGTTGAGAAGTTATGGCCCCGGCAAGATGCACTAAAATTTAGGGAAAAATATAATTTTCCAAATTGCATTGGATGCTCCTGCATCATTTATGGGCACCGTTGGGGCACTTTTGGGTTGACCAAAGGGTTTATGGACACCTTTGGGGCATTTTGGAGTGACCAAGCGATTGCGGGAATCCTTGGAGCTTTTGGAGCGAGTGACAAAATGCGTAGATTTTTATCTTTTGTTTATGATTTTTCTGATTTTTATGCTACACAAAATAGAAAAGATCACACACATGCAAGCGATGATTATCTCTTTTAAAGATTAAAAGTGTGCCCTAAATCTGGTTTCGTGTGTTTTGTTTTTGTTTTTGTTTTTGAAAGTTTTGTGAAACATTTAAATGCAAGATGAAGGCTCTTATGACTCCCATAAATGGTCGCCCCTTCGATATACCATTGCCAGGCCGATATACCAACCTCTCTATATACCCACCCTTACGAGAGGGAGACTATAGGTACGTGAGAGCAGATGATACGTGGTGCATAGGCGGTACGGAAGGGGAATCACTCTGTTTATGACACCTACCATAGAAGACTTATCCTCATGCGCTAGGAATCACCCTAGCAACACTTGGTCAGCTTTCATCAGGATTTACATCTAGCAACAGTCACGATCGGGGTAGTGGATGCAAAATCAAGCCAAGGTGGTGATGAAATCCACCGTTGGTCTTGATCAAGGGCTGGGGTTTTACGACCAGCTCCTTGGTTTAATTTTACCACGTGAAGTGTGTGTGGTTATTTTTATTTAAAAATGAAACAAGCAGCAACCTCTTTCCCTAAGAAGGCAAACATGACAGAAAATAGAAATATCACAGCAAAAAATGACAGGGACAGTTAGAAACCGTTACCTCTTTTTCGCCCAAATCGGTTGTTTCTGACTCTCGGCCCTGAAACTGCGCAGACAAAATTCGTCCCTGGGTGAGACGAATTCTAGAATAGAATTCGTCCCAGGACGGATTCAATTTGTCCCGTGGGACAATTCAGGCTTATTCTGAACGATTCACGTCCCTCAAAAACGGTACTGCAAGCACAAAAACATAAATTTTGATCAGTTTCTTGATCTTCAAAAAGTAGGGGACAGGGTCCCACCATGATCGCCATTGAAAACATGATATTCCGAAAGATTGAAAGGAAACTAAGGAAAAAAAACTAAAGCTTAAATGCAATGCAAAGCGATGCATGAAAGGAGGAAAGAATTAAACGAGATAAAAGGAAGTGTAGAAAGCACAACCCTTTTTTATTTATACTCTCTCAATATCGGTTACAGAGATGTCTCCTCCCTTTTCGGGGGCTAGGAGCGTTAACATAGTTTCGGTTACAAGGGAGACGGGTGATCCTTCTTCCGCGTGCCCACATGTAAAATGGGCGGGCCAAAGTGTCGCCGTCGCTTGTGTTGATGAGTCCTCGATCCTTGTTGCTTCTCCTGCGTTCAAAGAAACAACAAAAAGAGTTAGTAGCACCTGTGTCAAAATAAAGCATTCGATCCTTAAAACAAATAAAACATGCATGCAGAAGATGATTAAAACAGTAGATTGGAATTCATCCCGGGCAAGGACGAATTCGACTGTGTTGGATTGGGATTCATCCTGGGCAGGGACGAATTTGGCTGTGTCAAATTGGGATTCGTCCCAGGCAGGGACGAATTTGACTGTGTCGGATTGGGATTCGTCCCGGGCAGGGATGAATTCGACTGCACGAAAATAGTAAGGGACGGTCCACGAAATGTCCCATATTCGATGCTCCTGGTGGCCTGCAATCATGAAATCATTATGCAAAAATAATAGTAACAAAGTATCAAGGTTGTCGAGAAAATAGATGGATCCTCGGATCCGGATTCATGCTTCTAATATCCACCCAATGACCTCCCTTGCAGAAGAGATCAAGGATGAAAGAAATGAATCAAAGGAAGGACGTCTAGTAGTAAATCGGTAGGGCTTCGCTGCTCCAAACATTTCTTCTCCCCTCTCCTTTTTGGTGAGAGAACTCTACAATTTATAGAATTCCCAGGGTGTAGATTGGTATGGGCATGCAGGGATGCCAGTTGATGTTATGCTAGTGCGTGATGGGGGAAATTATCCCTGTCTGGCCTGCCCTCATGACAATCCTCTGTCGGTGCACTAACGCGCATGCGAGGCAGGGAGAAGTGGTCACTGACTTCTCCTGTCACGTGTCGCAATTTTATTTTTTTGTTTGTTGAACCTGGAATTCATCCCACCCTGGGATGGATTGGAATTCATCCCACCTAGGGACGGATTGGAATTCATCCCACCTAGGGATGAATTCAAGTTTGCATTTCATCCCGGGGTGAGACAAATTTGAAGCAGAGTGTCTGGAGGTGCCAAATTACTTTTTGACCTTCCAAAACTGCTGTGTAAGTGGCTAGGACCACTGTTTGACCTCTTAGGGCTGCCCTGAAGGCTTTGTGTGTCAATGCGATCAGTGTTTGTAGTCACATAATCAGATTGGTGCTATTTTGGTGTCTACAAAATGTCATATAAATTAAAAGTTAGTATATAAAAACAATCCAAAATTCATATAAATAGAAGAGAGTAAAGGTCTGGGATCTGAGATGTCCAAGAAGAAAAAGAAAAAAACACCTCAAAAAGAAATTAAATATATGTAATATCACAATTATTAATATTTGAAATTATAAAGATCCAACAATGTTATTAGGTTTATTTCCATTAAATAAATAAGTAAATATTACAAAATAGAAGATATATTTCAATAATAAAACACATAAATTAATATATTGGTCATAATAAGTTAAAGTCAATATATACAAGAAATCCAAAATAAAAATATAAATAGAAAAATTTATAATAATGCAAAGCATCCTAAGGCCAATTGTTTAGTAGTTGAACGATTTAGAAATTGGGTAGTTAGATAATTGTTTCTGAAGTTATTAATTGAGTAGTTTGTCTCCATGAAGAGGGAGCAACACAAGTGGATATAAAGAGTAGAAGAAGTGAAGATAGGAAAAAAAAAATATGTGAAAAGAGTAGAGCTCCAGGAAATGGACTGAGACGTCTAGGAAGAAAAAGAAAACAACACCTCAAAAATAAAATGAGAGTGACATGAGTAAGGGAGATTAGAAAATAGTAGTAAGAGAAGGATAAAATGAATGATAAAATTTAGAGTGATAAGGAGGAGAAAATATCTTAATTTTCATTGCATGGAATTGTGATATATTCCAACAATTTGTTTCCAACATTGAATAAGAGTAAAATATTTCTTTTGTTTCTCCCAATCAATTTTTTGTCAAATGTTTATTTTCATTAAATTCGGTTTGTCACAGATTAGGTGTAATCAATGTGTGTAGGTTCACGTCTCTTAAAGTGAATTAGAGTTTGGTTGAGCTAGGTTATTGAGTGAGGGTACAAAATATTGACGTATTCTAGTTGTTTCTAGAAGGAAATACCAAACAATCACATTGTAAAGGAAGAAGAGGATATTGAGGAAAGTCCAAGCATTCAATACCAACCAAGGAGGAAGGAAAATATCAATGAAATAGGAAATAATCTTTAGAGGATGTGTTATTATAGTCCTCTTAAGGATTAATATCAATCCAAAGCAATTACTTGAGTGTTGGTTATATTCATGAGGAATATTGATCGTCTAAGTTGGAGTACCTTGAAGGAGGAAATATTAGTGTCACTTATGCAAATGATGATATGACTACCACTATTGTTCAAACATAAGGCAAGTGACATACAATCTAAGTGTTGTATATATTTTTTTAAATTGTACATCTGAGTGTTGTTAATGCCTATTGTGTAAATTATTATTCATTAACTTTGTCCTACAAATCATACATTAAAATCATCATACAAAGGAGTGAGTTGCACAATAAAATATCATCACACAATTGAGTTTTTTTTTAATAATCAACCGTACAAGGAGCTTTATTATACAATCATATGACAAAAATAGGTCATACTAAGAGGAATTAGTCATACAATGATAGGGAGGCATCATCATACAATATCTTTTTATTTATCATTTGCATCATTTTGTTATCAAAGCCAAAAGATATCTAAATATTGATATGTGCTTAAAGGAAATATGGCACAATAGAAAAGAAGAATATCATGACGTCGTTCAGTTGTGAATATAGTTGAGGTAATGAGAGGAATAATCATTCAATTAGATACACTTGAAATTACCTAAAGGAGGGGCATTCAAGTAGAATATATAACTGATAGGGAAGAAGAGGAAGTGGACCAACCAAAGCTCGCATTGACATACAAGGAGATCCAAAAGAAATATTAATCTAGGAAAATTTCTAATATGGGTAGGAAACCAAACAAAGAAACCCCATCATATAATGGAAGTTGCAAATATGGAGAATTTTATATTTTTAAACGATAAAAAACCCTAAGAAGGTGAAATTTTCCTATACAAAATTGAAGGGGTATGAGTGCTTGTGGTGGGATCATGTCTAAACAAAAATATATTTAAAAGGTAAGGATAGATTATGAACATGGGATAATTTTATAACCAAATTGAAGGCTAATTTTCTACCCACAAATTACCAAAGTGGGTTTTTTAGAAGACTCCAAACCTTCAAGCAAAAGGAGTTGGAAGTAAAAGAATGTACAAAAGAGTTCTATAAGTTGACTATAATGGATGGACATATTGAAGATGATGAAGAGAAAGTTGTGAGATACATAAATGAAAAAAGGTTATCCATACAAGATGAATTTGAGATGCTTTGAATTAGGATAATTGAATAAGTGTATCAATATGCTTTCAAGGTAGAAGAAAAGTTGACTTGTAAACAAAGAAACAATTCCACAAGAAGAGATTAGTTATTCAAAGAGAAAAATTAGATAGCAGTAGAGGGAAACATGTGCAAGAAAGAAAATTTGGTACTTCTCAAAGTAATTTTAGCTAAAGTACCTAGAAAAAAAGTGAACATCAAGAGGACAGGATATATTTGATAGAGATAAAGGGTTTGGTTTTACTAGCAAGTGTTATAGGTGCTTTAAAGAGGGACAAAGCATTTGAGTGTCCTTAAGAACAATAGACTAGATGGTATAGAAATGAAACCCATAACCAAGTTATACAAGTAGATGAAGACAAAAATGCTTCACTGAAGTACATGGAAAAACTAGAATAAGAAGAGTCCCTTATGATAGAAATGGTATTGTTGAAACCAAAAAATGAGGTGAATGACCTTAGCAAAGAAAGAGCTTATTCAGAATGATTTACAAATTTGAAGGTAAATGTTACAAGGTGGTTGTAGATAATTGAAGTACAAATAACTTAGTGTTAACATGATGGTAGAAAATCTTGGATTGAAGAATATTGAACACCCAAATATGTACAAAGTCTTATAGTTGCAAAGGGGACTTCAACTTTTGGTAATTCAATAGTGTATGGTAGACTTTCAAATTGGTTCTTACAAAAACAAGATACTATGTGATGTTATGTCTATGGATGTTTATCATGTCTTATTGAGAAGGCCATGGTAGTTTGATAGAAAGGCAGTATATTATGGTAGCATGAACGCCTACTCTATTAAGAAGAATAAAAAATTATGCACTTTAAGTCCATTGGAGGACAAAGAAGAAAAGTTGGATAATAGTTATATAATGTGCTTGGATAATTGAAAAATAATCCTTGATAGGAATGAAGAAGAAATCATGTTTTGCTTTCATCTCTAAACCCATAGGATAAGTCATAGTGGGTAAGATGGATATATATGGAGTGAGGGATTGGTTCGAAGAATGTGCAAAGATATTTTAAAATATGGGTTGTCACCCATGAGGAGAATTGGTTATCACATAGAATTCAATCTCGAATCGATATTAGGTATTGAGGAGGAAAATATATAAACATGCAAGAGAATAATCATAGGAAATATATAAATAGCCAAAATCACCAGTAGTAGTGACGATGAAGATGATAATGCACCAATTCCTATTGCAAGTAACAACAAAGAAAAAGAGAAAATGAATGATAAAGAGAGAGTAGAGGAAGATGAATGTCATAATAAAATTGATTATCATGTTGGCCATATTGCTAGAGTTGATAGTGATAATGATACTTCAAAGTGTGGTGAAGAACATTATAATGATGATGGAGATCAAGGTGTGAATAAAGAGTTTGGGTACTTTGAAAGGTACACCATTAGCCCTAATATAATGAGAAGAATGACATATATGATGGTAAGGGATTGGAAAAATATGGATAAGGTGTGAAAATGCCCACATTACCAAAAATAAGGCCAAGAAACGAAGGTCTTAGATATGTAGATCATGCAAGGAGTACTAAGATTAAATTTCTAAAAAGAGAGAGTAGCATACGGGATGAAGGTCCTAAGATGGGTTGTTGTAGTTAGTGTGGAAGATTTGGAACTGTGCAATTAGGTTTTGGAACCTACATCCTTGTGAGAGACATGGAGGATATAAGCACTAAAATAGAAAGTTTTTTCACCAAGATAAAGTAGTCAACCAAAAATATATCAATTGTAGTTGGTTGGATGTGATGGAATAGGATAAGGTGAAATGAATGTTGAGTGCATGCTATTAGAGGAGTTTTAGTTCTCAAAGAAAAGCTTAAAAAAGACAATAAAGTTGACCTTATGGAGAAAAATAGGCTAGAGTGATAATAGCTTGAAAGAATAATTAATGTTCAGGAGCTAAAACTTATGGAATATTTTTCTTACCTAATAAGTATGATGTAGGAGCATCCTAAAGTCCAGTTATCTAGTAGTTGAATGGTTTAAAAGTTAGAAGACCAGTCATCTCAAGTTGTTAGGTAACTATTTTCAAAGTTACAAATTGAGTTTATCTTCAATAAGAGGAATTAAATAAATTAGAGAGGAAGATCAAAAGAAGTAAGAGTAGAGGTCCAATAAATAGATTGAGACATCCAAGAAGAGAAAGAAAATAATAATTCAAAAATAAAAGGAGAGAATGCCATGAATAGGAGGGCTTAAAAGGTTAATAATATAAGGAGAATGTCATTTGGGAACAATGAGTCTAAGAGAGAAAAGGAGTAGTAAAGTTCTCCATTTTTATTGCATGGAATTGTCATATATTCCAATTTTTTATTTCTAGCATATATTTCTTTTGTTTCTTCCAATAAATTATGTGTCAAATATTTACTTTCATTAAAATTGGTTTACCATATATTTTTTGTAGTCTATGCGTGCAAGTTCACATATTTAGAATAGAATTAGAGTTTGTTTGAGCCACGTTATTAAGCGAGGGTGCAAAATATTGAGTTATTCTAGTTTTTTTCTCAAAGAAGATACTAAGCAATATTTTCGTAATAGAAAAACAAGATATTGAGAAAAGCTCAAGCGTTCAACATCAACTATTAAAGAAGGAAAATATCGACAACATAGAAAACTATATTTATAGGACGTGTGATTATTTTCCTCTTAAATATTAATATAAATCCAAAGGAATGAGGACCTCGATGATCGCTATGTTCCTAAGGAATATTTGTTGTCCAAGTTGAACACCTTTCAAGAGAAAACATTAGTGTTACTTATGCAAATGAGATAACTATAATTGTCACTCAAACATAAGGAAACTACCATACAATTTAAGTGTTGTATCATTGTTTTTATTGTACAACTAAATTTTGTTAAATCCAATCATTCAAATTGCTCTCCATTAACTAATATCATATAAACCATACAATGAAATCATCATACAAAGGAGTGAGTAGTTGTACTATAAAATATTGTTGTTCAATTGATTTTCTATTCGAATAATCAAACATACAAGGCTATAAACATACAATGAGTTAGATCATACAATTGTACAATAGAAAGAGGTCATACCAAAGAGGAATTAATCCTACAAATATTGGGAGACATCCTCATATGATGAGTCATCATTTGACATCTGCATTATATAATTGCTAATATTTATGATTATAAAAATCCAACAATGTTCTTATTTCAAATTCCATAAAATAAATGGTATGATTTCATCATATGATTATCAAGGTTCAACAACGTTATTATGTCTAATTTCATCATATGATTATAAAGATCCAACAATGTTATTATTTCAAATTCCATCAAATAAATGTCTAATTTCATCATATGATTATAAAGGTTCAACAATGTTATTATGTCTAACTTCATCATATGATTATAAAGGTTCAACAATATTAATATATCTAATTCCATTATAATCATATGATGATATTAGTTCTATTATGTCTAATTTCATCACATTATTATAAAGGTTTAACAATATTGTTATATATAATTTCATCATATAATTATAATGGTCCAACAATGTTATTATTTATTTATTTAGAAACTTTCTATGGTAGGAAAATTTTAGATTTGTTCTAATATTTTGGCCACTAACCATATCTATTATTCATATTTCTATGTTCCATCCATTTCTTATTATAAAAATCTAGATGAGATTTTGAGAGGTTTATTATGGGCCAAAGACTCTATCAAATGAGGTTTTCATCAGGCAACCTATGAAATTTTTTATTTTTCCAAGGACTATGGAGACATGGGTTTGTTTGATTGTCACTGATAAGGTTTTGACCTTTGTGCTAAATGCTTAACCCAATATTTAACTAAGAATGAATCTTGGAAAGTGCTTGTTAGGCATTGCATTTCTTTTGGTTTGCTTTAGGGGAAGAAAATTTGGAAAGAGGTGGGATTGGAATCCATTCCTACTACCCCTGTCCCTATTAAAATTAAAGTTTCTTTTGTCATTCAAAGTTTATGGAAAGTCTGGGAGGCCTTCTAAATCTAGCTTAGTTGGAAATGAAGTTTTTGCAAAGCAGGTTCCCCTTTGCCTTTCATTAATATTTGGTGGTCTCCTATTATCACTTGGCAAGGCTCTCCCCTAGCTCTAGTGTAGTGGATCAGAGCGTAGAGGTTCTATAAGCGTGGTATTGCTTCCATTTTTGGTTTCTTCTCCTGACATACCAAGATTTGGATATCCTACGAAACTTTTCATCAAATTCACAATTTAAATCTTGGTGATAGAGATACTTGTGAGGTGGTTATTGATAGTATTCCATTTTCTATTTGGTGCAAACTGCATAAGAATTTTCAAAAACCCTGGTGGTCATAATTGTGTTGGATTGGGAGCTTCCTTTTTTGTAATATAAAGCTCATATAGGTTATAAATGGCTCACCTCGCAAGTTCCAATGGTTAATAAACTCACTATGACATGGGACTTAGTATCTCTTCCCTCTCAATGGTATAAGATGTTTTGGATTGCTTAGACTACTTTTATTGAATCTAAATAGAGTTATTTTGCTTGGAGTCTCTTGCACTAGGGGTTGCCTATTGGTAATAGGCTCAAGCATCTGGGTGTTCATAATCCCATTTTCTTGGTTTGCAGATAGGCAAAATATTTACTGCATCTTTTTTTATTTTGTGATTGGGCTTAGTCGACCTGGGAGTGGCTTCTTAAATTTTTTAGACCTTTTATGCAAGAGGATTTTACCTAGGTGCATACTATTTTGGGCGAACCTATTGTTTTTTCCTTCAACTTGGGTGTTGTTTAGAATATTTTTAGAATTAGTACCCTATTTTATCTTTGGAATTCCTAAAATAGAGTTATTTTTTCTTAGCAAGTTATCGAGCATGTCTTCTCTATTACTGATAAATATACTATATTCTTTGATTTTTGGTTACAGATTCAAGTAGAGGTTAAAAAAGTACATTTGGAGCTACAGTACTTACGTACCCTCATAGATCATTAGGGAATGCACCCTACGCTATGAGTCATGTGCCTCTTACTTCCCCTTCTAGGTCCTGGTTGTAAACTCATCAAGGGATCCATCACTAGTCGTAGCCCTCTACTATTAGACACTAGTCCCAGCCCCCCTAGGTAGCACAAAAATGGAGAATATACAGCTGGAGTTTCGTCTCACCTGACCTTGATTTGGAATGTTCTACCTCTTGAGCAAGATGATGCCCTTGGTTGGGGTGAAATTATACCAAATGTATAGACTTGTACTATTAGTGGTACTACTACTAATGGTTGGGGGGCTTCGACTTATTCAACCATTGGATGGACTTATGACCTTATGGAGGAAAACTGCAGGCCTTCCACTTGACAGTGATTTCTCAGCTTCTTTCTTTTTTAATACATATTTGACACTATTTTTGTGGTTGTTATCTAGTTTTTTATGGACTATTTTTGACACTCTTGTGTACTCCTAATCACGGTGGTTAGTGTGTTGGTTTACGAGGTGTGCTAATCCCACCCACATTTTTTTTGTATGATTAGACATTATTTTATTAATATAATGGATTTTTCATCCAAAAACAATTAGCGACATTTAAGATTAAAAAGACCCAACAATATTACTATTTCTTAGTTCCATCACATAAATATTATATGTATCAAGTAATTATGGATCTTGAGAGTTACTTTAATTTTATATAGGTGTTAATAGGGATGAGAAATCTCATAAAAAATATCAAGGATTAACATCTTTAACCTTGTTATTTTATTAACAAAAAAATTATAGAGTAATAAAATTCATGAACCACTTAAATCCCATAACTCAATCAATATAAAATTATTAACACAAATACATACTACACTAATTAAATAAAAATATTATATAAAATATAATTCCATTATAAAAATGTCTACAAATTGTCCCATGTGGATAACGTAACAATTCGAGCTTTGACTCTTCTTCGAGAGGTCCAAGGTTCAAATCACCGCAGTGTGGGCGAGTGCGTGAGAAAGTGGATGGGTGATGGTTGTGTGTTATTGATAAGCATAGCTCTTGGTATTACCATTGGTCATAATTGAGAGGAAAATGTTCTACCTAAATGTAGCTTGTAAGAGTTTATCATACTAACTAAATAAAAAGAAAAAATATCTACAAATAAAAAATTATCACTTATTAAAAAATAATAAAACCCACTACTAAACACTAGTACTTCTCCTCAATTTGTGAATAATACCATATAAAATCAACCAAAAACACATTATCATCCTATAAAATGTGATTAACAAGGAGATGAGCTCAAAAAAATGGCTTTGGCCCACCTTAAATAAGGTAGAAAAATAATGATTTTAACCAAAACAATTATTGCCAACGTAGATAAGAAGTAAAACATTGCCCACCATAAAAATATTTAAAAGTATATTTGTGGGTTAGAACGAGAAGCTCGTGGTTGAATGATTGCTTGGAAACTCAGTCTTGCAACTAGTATGACCATCACACACAAAGTATTGATATGATTAAAAGGTCAGATTGCTCTTTGGCTTGTCTTGAAAAGACTACTCGTTGGCATCAGGATTATAGGTTCGAAAATGATTTTTGCTTTTTTCACTCCTAGTCTACACTATAACTATAAACATCAACTCAAATTTGTGTGAATGTAGGTCTATTTTATCTCTTCAAACAGAAAATAAATAATTTAATAATATTAATTAAATAATTAATAAAATATATTATATATTTAAAATATTTATAAAATATTAAAAAGTAAATTATAATAAATAATTTATATTATATATTAAATAAATTAATCATAATTCATTCATACAAAATAAGATAATACAAAATAATAAGATAATACTTATATAATAAAAGAACACCAATATTATTTTTTAAAATATTTTATATAATTCACCTTTATTACAATAACAATACATATCTTTTTATCCTCCCTATCCAGCCCACAATACCAAAATTCATAATGAAAAGAATAATCTTTAGTCCCAAGGCCTTATAAAAGAGCTTCCTCTTTCTATTCTTTAAAAATGGAGGAAGAGGGAGGGGATGAAAAGAATAATATTTAGTCCCAAGGTCTTACAAAAGAGTTTCCTCTTTCTATTCTTTAAAAATGGAGGAAGAGGGAGGGGATGACCTCCTCTGCATGGGCTGGATAAGCGTTGGAGGATGGAGCGGAACATGGGTAAAGAATTGGATCAATTAAAGGACTATGGATAAGGGTAAAGATAATACTTCGAGACCAAGATGTCATTATTCATGAGGGAAGAGTCTGACCGATCCTTAGAGTTTAAAAAGGGCTACAACACCCCGCAAGACGACGACTTCAATGTGGTGGGGTAATCACGAAAGCATTTCCTTTTTTCAAAATAGGATAGTTCAGCCAATGTCAGAATACTTCTCTTTTCCTGATTACGAAAATGATAAGACAAATAATCATATACCTAAGTGACACTGACACTAAATAGTTGGCAGTGATAATATAAAAGTTCAGAGACCAAAGTGCACTTGCAAGTAAACAATTGCAATAAGGAAGATATATGGGGCACCATGATGCATGTGTTAAAAATCAAGAAAGACCCCAAACCACCGTTGTCGACATAGAAAAGTAGTATGTGAAAACATTGTGCCCCTAAAAAGTTTTAAAGCAGATTTGTGGGCGAGAATAGGAAGCCATTCACTTCCTCCCGGTGGTTCAATGACTTCTTGGAAATTCATAATTGTAATCAGTACGGCTATTGCAATTCAAGCATTGATCTGAGCAAAGTCACGTTGCTCTTTGACTTGTCTCGAAGACTGCATCTGAGGTTCCGGGATGGAAAAGGGTTTCTGCTTTTCTCACCCCCTTCTACCAAAGAAGCATCCTTACAATCCGTACCCGTGATATATTTTAAAATAAATAACAACAATCTAACAATATTAAATGTTTTATTTATTAAAATTATATATATTTTTTTTAATTTAAAAGGCTATTTTTAATTGATTTTTCATCTGCAGTGTTCTAACATTCTAGTTGCACTACAGTAAGTGAATCGTGATAGATTACTTTTTCGAATTCATCAATCCTATCCATTCCTATGTCTAATGGAGTGCAACCATTATTATCACGAACGTTGATTACCCTTCGTATGAAATGCAAGTGCTTCCACCGTATTGACATTACCCATTTCGTAGATCTTCTCGGTATGGATTTCATTTCTTTCACAGTATTCACATCATCCTTTTCTAAGGCCAAATTTAAAGTGTTGTGCATCTTTATCTACCATCTGCGCGGATCTTCTCGCAATCGTCAGAATGCCTATCACGAAGTCTAGATTTCCATTGTGCTATAATATTAAGTGCAGTCGGTTGGTTGACGTTGTCCTTTTTGTAAGAGAAGAAATTATCAGGCTCCAACAACTGTTCAACAATCTCTTCTGGACACCAATATATCAACGCAGCTACATGCAATACTATCCTTTCTTCCCCAAAATATTTTGGACCAGCTCATGAGTCCGGAAGAGTTCCTTACCTAATTCCCTGAAATGAAACAAGTCAATAAAATGAAGGAACGTAATTTAGGGCAACAGGGATAGCTTTGTTATATAAAAAAAATATTTCATTTGGGTATTACCATAATATCCATGCTACATAGCTTGGTGCAAGGGAATTCTACCATCGGAACTTTCACAAGGAGAATGTGTCTTTGCTACAACTCTTTTACTGCATTCAGTTGGTAACGATCATCCACAAGAGTTGGGTCAGCTCACAAGGAGAATGTGTCTTGGCTACAACTCTTTTACTGCATTCAGTTGGTAACGATCGTCCACAAGAGTTGGGTCAGCTCCCAGTAAAAGTCGCACAACGTCAGAGTGGTCTCGTCCTCTAACGTCCTCGTGCAAGGCAATGTTCTTCTCATAAGCATCTCTTTCTTTTAAAAAATTACGTTGACCTTCTAAATCTCATTGCAATATAGAGTTAGCACCTTTTTCGATGAAAGTGTTGTGACCATGGTCATCCAGGATGAATAGAAGAGTTCCTTTGGCAGAATCTGGTTTTCCCCGATAGTTCTGGCAGTGTTGCGTCGTCTCCCCATTCAGCAGCCATATATAATTCATCGAATTCCCACACTGTAATCACAATAGAAGCCGGACACTTAATTTTTATTTTTAAAAGCTATTGTTTTTAAAATGAAAGTTTAATTATTTTAAATTTAAAATTTAAGTTAATTATATTAATATATAAAATAAATATATAAAAATTTAATAAACTAAAAATCACATCTCACCAAACATTAATAATTTCATATTGCTCATATAGTCGTTGTTAAGGAAGAGGCTCTATATGCTCGTTGAGGAGATAGTTATTGTTGAATGGCGAAAGTCGTCGAGGAACAGGAATAAACTTTAATAATTTTATATTACTCTTGTTAAGGAAGAGGCTCTACATGGTTGTTGAGTAGATAACCATTGTTGAGTAGCGATAGTCGTTGAGGAACATGAATATAATACCCGAAGCTCCTGCAACCCATGAGAGCCGCTTATCGCCAAAACCTTTGGTGGTGTTGGAAATATTATTAAACCAGCTCTCATGCCCGCAAGCGCTTCGCCGCGAAGCACTAATAATTTGCCTCCGGAAGGTGCTTCGCTGCGAAGCACAAATAACACGCCCCCTAAAAACACTTCGCTGCGAAGCAGCAAACATTTGCCCCCGGAAGACGCTTCACCGCGAAGTAACATCATTCCGGCAGTTCGCATTTCAAATTGCCGAAGCAGTTATCAGGCGCGAGAATCGGGGCATTAATTTTTCAAGCGTGCGAGTAGTTGGGGTTGCTCGACGATTGGACAGAAACCCTCTTCGGCATTTAATTTTTGTCAGTCGGTTGGTGATTAATTCCCGGCGGCTCTTGTATTCTCTCTTCTTCTATAAATACCGGGCTATTTGTCATTTAGTAGAAGATTGGAGGAGAGCAGCAGAGAGGAATAACGAGCACAGAGCAGCCGCTGCAGCTAGGGTTTCAACCAGCAGAGCAGTAGAAGAGTGAAAGGAGCAGTCACCAACAGTCGGAGAGTGGAGCAGCAGTGTCCAAGGAAAATCCGTGTTTATCCTACAGATTTTTATCTTGCAGAAGTATGTCACCGCTTCAAAAAGAAGCTCTGTAAATCCGGCATTATTTCAATATATATAATATTTATTTTGGAAATTTGGGTCTCTGTGTATTTGTTCTCTGCCTCGAAGTATTGTTTAATCCGCAGACAAACTTCAGTGAGGGTTTACCCCAAAGTGGTAAAACACCTGTTCGATCCAGAAGGAAGTTTATTTGTTTGTTCGTTGTGCCGGAGAAGCACTTCGGCACTTTATTTTCTCGAAGTGGGATTCTGGAGCCCCTTCATCGAAGCTGCCAAACTTGCTGTGAAATTGTGCTTCGCATTTTTCCTTCAAAAATTGCCACTTCAGCAATAGTTCTTCCGAAGCAGCCACTTCGGAACTATCCTTTGCGAAGCAGCCGCTTCGCTTGAAATATTTGTGAAGTAATTTTACTTCGCCGTTTTAATCCTCCGAAGCTTCGAACACCATACAAGTTGGGCGAAGTATATTTAATTTTCCGAAGCAACATTTGCTTCGCACCTTCCGCAAGCGAAGCTCCCTCCTCGGATAAATTTTTTGCGAAGCTCCTCCTTCGGACAAGAAATCCGTGAAGCGTCCTTTTCGTGACGCGATTTGATTAATTTAATTTATTTCCTTCGGTGGGTGCTCAGAGCTGTCTATAAGAAAATTGATGCCGCAAGTAGTCAAGCTCCCACTTCTTTGAAATATCAATATAGTCTACCTGCTTCAACCATGTCGACTAGCAGTATCAAATCCGCCACCACGGGCATGTCCACAAACTTCGTATATTGAGTGAATTTGTGCTACTTGTCGTAAAATGTTAGAAGTCAGGACAAGTCCAGCAGTGGCAAGGCATTGTTGTAGAGGTGAAGCTCTAGGAAAGGACATAATGGTCCTCCACCTGGGTCGAACTCCCCCTTGCAGGTTTAAAAACTTCACCGAACATCACTCTAAAGTGCCAGCGACCTCAAGAGTCGCTAACTTCTTGCAGTGACTACAGGTGTTGCTAAAAAATTGAGCGATAGCCAACAGTCGCTCTACAAGTGAGTGATCGCCGGAGTCACTGGCTACTATAAGCAACTCTTGGCATCGCTTGTTAGGGGAGTGACAGCCAGCAGTCACTCAAAAGACTAGCAACCGTGGGAGTCTTCACAAAAGCCAAAAATCGCTCAAAGATGTTGGAAAAATCAAGAATCGCTCGACCAATGAGTGATTCCGAGATGAGGACGAAGACTGATAAAGTTGACTCTTGATGCTTTGACTCCCACAACATGAGATGGGATTCGCTCAAAGAAGACACTAGGATCGGGTTCGCTCACCAAGTTGAGTGACACACAACACGTCGGATTTCATCAGCTATAAATGGGAATCCAAAGTTCACTAAAAAAATGTGGAATTCTAAAAATCACTCAGCTAGCATGGCAACAAATAGGAGACACATACTAAGGGAGTGAGACATAGATATAAGTACTGCACTTCAACTTCACTAAAGATAGATGAAAATTGACATTTAAGTATTTTAACTTATGTTCAAAGGAAACATGGAACCAAAGGAATTTTATGGCAGAAAGAAAACAACCAACTACAAAAGAACACTAGGCAGTTTATCAAACACACAAAAATGATTCAAATTTTATTTAGATAAAACTGTCAGATTACAAAGCTTCCTCTACTGAGGATTACAGATGCCTACAATAAATGCATGATACAATAAAAAAATAGCTGCTACTATATAGAAAGAAGTTCTACTCTTGCTCTCTCTAATATGGACTCCTTCTGCTACTCTACATCCTCTCAAAATGCTAGCTACTCCAAGGTTTTTATAGCTGGGCTTGGAACACAAAATGCAGGAAACCTTCAACTACCCACACGTGGGAATTAATGGTGATGGGATAGAAAACACATGCAACATCAAATCATGTCATAGGGTAGGAATCCCATTGTCGTTGCTTTTATCGAGTGATTCCCGGAATCCTTCATTTCTTGAGTGATTCCCAAGATTGCTACAATGGGTGAGTGATTCCTAGAATCGCTCACCTCCAAAGTGACTTGCATCAAGAAAATTAGGTTTATATTTACTAACACCCTCCTTTAAAGCTAATTTCACAAGCACTTTGACACCCAAATGATCACACTATCTACGAAAGTCCTCCTCCTTCAAAGGCTTTGTGAAAATATGAGCTACCTGATCCTTGGATCTGCAAAACTATAGCTAAACCTCACTCGACTTCACCAGCTCTCTGATGAAGTGATATCTAATGTAGATGTGCTTCTTCTACCCATGAAACATTGGATCCTTTGACAATGCTATGGTGGAATTATTTTCACAAAATACTGTTGTCACACCTTCCGAAGGATGGTTCAATTCACCCAAAATCCTTTGCAATCATACTATCTAGCATGCAGCTAACATGACGATGATGTACTCGGCCTTAGCAGTTGATAATGCAATGATCGATTGCTTCTTGGACTCCCATGACACTGCTCCTGATATGAGATGGAAAGCATACCCAAAAGTACTTTTTTGGTCATCAATACTGCTAGCCTAGTCACATTTGTATAGCCCACCAGTTCTAGTTGGTCCCATCTGGCATAGAATATGTCATGGTTCCAAGTCCCATTGACATAGCATAAAATTTGCTTGCCTGCTTGCCAATGCGTGTCCTTTGGAGTCTCCATAAAATGGCTGATCAAGCTAACTCCAAACATTAAATCTGACAGAGTTGCAGTCAAATACATCATACCACCAACTAGCCGCTTGAACAAAGTTGGATCAACATTTTTGCTAGAGTCCAACTTGCTCAACTTCAAACCCATGGTAACTGGTGTGATGGTAGGTTTGTTGTCCTCCATCTTGAACCACTTGAGGACATCCTTCACATACTTACCTTGAGAAATGAATATGCCATCTACTAACTGGTCAACTTCAATACCAAGAAAATACTTCATAAACCCTAAATCTGTCATCTCGAACTCCTTCTGCACGGTTGTTCAGAACTGGTCAAACAGTACATCACTATTACCAGTATAAATCAGATCATCCACATACGGATAGATGATTATCATCTCCCATACTACATTTATCTACAGGTATAGGGTGTGCTCATATGCGAATTTAACAAACCCATTCTCTTGGAAGTAGCCATCAATCCAGCTGTACCATGCCCGAGGTGTTTGCTTCAATCCATATAGGGCCTTCTTCAGCTTTAGGACCTTACCCTCTTGTCCTTGCAACTCAGCCTAATGGATGGTCTATGTAGACCTCCTCCTCCAAAACACTGTTGAGGAACGTTGACTTGATGTCCATCTGGTAAACACTTCAGCCCTTCTGAGCTACCAGTGACATGATCATCCTGACTATGTTAAGTCAGGCTATAGGCGCTTACACTTCATGATAGTCAATTCCTGACTTCTACTTGTAGCCCTTCACCACCAATCTGTCCTTATGTCGATCAAATTTTCCTTGGGAATTAAACTTCATTTTGTATACCCATTTGACCCCAATGGTCTTCTTCCCTGTTGGAAGATTTTCTAGCTGCCATGTATCATTCTTCTCAATGGCGTCTATCTCCTCATCCATCACCTTCACCCACTTCTAATTTTGACTTGCATCTGCATCTTCAAACTCAACTGGATCACACTCAATAAAGAATGCAAAGTCAAAATATTCCTCATATTCATGATTTTGGATTGCCTCGTAGATGTCTTGCAAGCTGCTCATCTTCGTGGGTGTCACCAAATTTGAAATCCTTCTTGCAATTGGAGGTGATCGAGATGATGAGGTCGTGCTGCTACTAGCACCAATGCTGCTGCTTGAGGCTGTAGGTGGTTGCACATTATTCTCCTCCAAGTCCATAGAATTAATAAATGCTGGATTAGGCTGGTCAGTCTTCGATTTCCAGTTCTAGGCTTGATCCTTGAGGAACTTCACATCTCGGTTGATGATGAGGTTCTTTATAACAAGATTATACAAATGATATGCCTTCTCCTTCTCACTGTATCCTGTGAAGATGCACTTCTTCGCCTTATCATCCAGATTATGCCTCTTCTCTTCTGGAACATGTGCATATGCTATGCACCCAAAAACTCACAAATGAGCCACACTTGGCTTTTGATTGTTCTAGGCTTCCTCAAGAATTTTGTCCTTCATGATCTTGGTGGGACATTTGTTCATCAGGTAAACTGCACATGACACTTTTTTTGTCCAGAACACATGTGGCAAGTCCTTTGCCTTCAACATACTTCATGATATCTCCATAATAGTTTTGTTCTTCCTCTCAGCTATACTGTTCTACTACAGTGTGTATCTGGTTGCTTCTGAATTCCATGTTGCTTGCAAAAATCCTAGAATTCATTGGAGATGTATTCACCTCCACCATCTGTCTTGAGGGTTTTCACTTGGTAGCCATTTTTTTCTCAACCAAATCCTTGAACTCCTTGAATCAGGTAAATGCTTCTGACTTTAGCTTGATGGGATAAATCCATGTCTTTTTATTAAAGTCATCAATGCAAGTTAGGAAGTACTTATTTTTGATAAATGTGTTGGTCTGCATCAGACCGTAAATGTTTGAGTGTACGAACTCCAATGGCTGTGATGCTCTCCAAGACTGCCCTGAAGGGAATGAATCCCTACACTATCTTACGACTAAGCAACCCTCACAAACCTGATTTGCCTACTTAATAATGGGTAAACCCTTCACCATCTACTTCTTATGCAGCAAGTTCAGGCCACTAAAACTCAGATGACCAAATATGAGATGCTACAACTAGGTAGTATCCTTCATAACTACACTTAGAGAAAGTAGATATTCATTTTGAATCTGTAGTAGAAACATCTTATTTTTCATCATGGACATAGTTGCAATCTGCCCATACACTCTGTCTCTGATGGTGCAGGTTTCATCTTTGAACTGGACAGTGTGCCCCTTCTGCATGAGCTATCTAACACTCAACAAGTTGTGCTTCAGACCAGGCACATAGTAGACATCACATATTTGTTTTCTTTCATCATTCCTGGTGCAGATGAGGATTTTACCTTTTCCCATAATGGTAACCTTGCTATTGTTTCCTATATTGATCTTAGACTGGACTGTTTCATCTAGTTGTGATAACATCTCCTTGTTCCCCATAATATGGTTGTTGCACCTATTTTTGAGATACCAGACATTCTTTTTGCTCTCCTCCTCAATACTACAAGTTAGCAACATGTTCCCACCCGCATCTTTGCATCGCACATTTATGGCTTCATCTGTGTAGTGTGCTTGTTGTTGGTTCTCCTTGGCCATCCTTTTTTTGCACTCAAAGATGTAATGGGTAAACTTATTGCAGTAGTAACATTGGACCTTTGATTTATTCTTATTATGATCGGATCCACCTTGTTGGTTTTTTGCATTACCTCTTCCTCCTTGCTGATGGAAGTTGCAATTGGTTTCCCTATCATTAGGTTTTGATCTTCCTCCTTGATTTTTGCCTTTCCCACACCTACCTCTACCTCTTCCTCCTTGTGAACTAGAGGCTCCATGGTGGGAATCTTGTATACCGCTATCTCGAAATGAGACCTACACCTTGAACGCCTACTCTAGAGAGGATTGATATGAGAAGCTCAGCCTCTGCTCATGTGTCTGCAAGGAACCCAATGAGCTTGTCTATCGAGAGGGTTTTTACATCCCTCGATTATTTTATTGCTATCACAACTGATTCAAACTTAGCAAACAGGCTTATGAGAATCTTATCCATGATTCTCTGGTTCTGTATGATCTCTCCATTCAAGCACATCTAGTTGATGACATATATTGTACGGGTGAATAAATCACCCATGGAATCTAACTCATTCATCTGTAGGTTCTCAAACTCCCTCCTTAACATCTGTAGGTTCACCAACTTCACCTTGTTGGTGCCATAATATGAACTAGCCAATATTTCCTAGGCTTGCTTTGCCTTGGTTGCTGCTGCAATCTATGGTAAAATTGTCTCCTTGACAGCCTGCATGATATACAATAGGGCCTTCTGGTCCTTCTTGGTGTTTTCCTTCAACAAGTCCTTATTGGCCTAAGAGAGGGCATCAAGTGCTACTACATCTTCCAGTTAAGAGTAGTCATTCTCAACCAACTCCCAAAGATCCTAAGACCCAAACAAGATCTTCATCTGGATGCTCTAGTAGTTATAGTTCTTGTCGTTAAATCATAGGATCTACAACTACAGGGAATGGTTGTTACCAGAAGCCATGCTTCAATCTTTTGCATCATGATACTGAGTCTCTGATACCAATTTTCAGGTTTAAAAACTTTGCCAGACATCGCTCTAAATGGCCAGTGACCTCGAAAGTCGTTGACTTCCTATAGTGACTCCGGGTGTCACTCAAAAATTGAGCAATAGCCGATGATCACTCCATAAGTGAGCGACCACAGGAGTCGTTGGCTATTGGTAGTGACTCTTGGTGTCGCTCGTTAGGGGAGCGATAGCCAGCGGTAGCTCAAAATACTAGCGCCTGCGGGAGTCTTCACGGAAGCCAAAATTTACTCAAAGATGTTGGTGAAGATGGGAATCACTCGACCAACAAGTGATTCTGAGACAAGGATAAAGACCGATAAAGTTGACTCCTGATGCTTTGACTCCCACAACCTAAGATGGAGTTTGCTCAAAGGAGACACTAGGATCGGGTTGGCTCACCAAGTTGAGCAACACATAGCACACCAAAGTTCGTCAGCTATAAATGGGAATCCAGAGTTTACTCAAAAAATGTGGGATTTCAAAAATTGCTCGGCTAGCGTGGTGACAAAGAGGATTCACATACTAAGGGAGTGAAACAGAGATATAAGTTTTGCACTTCAACTTTGCTAAAGATAGATGAAACTTGACATTGAAGTGTTTCAACTTATATTTGTAGGAAACAGGCAAAGGAAATTTACGGTAGAAATAAAACAACCAACTACAAAAGAACACTAGGAAGTTTATCAAACACACAAAAATGACTCAGATTTTATTTAGATAAAACTGTCAGATTACAAAGCTTCCTCTACTGAGGATTATGAACACCTGTAGTAAATGTAGGATACAATAAAACAACAACTACTGATGTATAGAAAGAAGTTCTGCTCTTGCTCTCTCTAATTTGCACTCCTTCTGCTACTTTGTATCCTCTCAAAATGTCAGTTGCTCCAAGGTTTTTATAGCTGGGCTTGGAACACAAAATGTGGGAAACCTTCAACTACCCGCACATGGGAATTAATGGCGACAGGATAGAAAACACGTGCAACGTCAAATCATGTCAAAGGGTAGGAAGCTCATTGTCATTGCTTTTTTTGAGTGATTCTCATAATCTCTCCTTTCTTGAGCAATTATCAGGATTGCTGTAGTGGGTGAGCGATTCCCAGAATTACTCACCTCCGAAGTGACTTGCATCGGGCAAATCAATTTTATATTTTCTAACGCCCCTGGAGTAAGAAAACCCCATGTACATTTTGTCCTCTAGAATGCCATCCAACTCCAGGTTTTTTGTAGTGAGCAGAGGATATCGAGGTGTTTTGAGGCGGCATCGTAACAACCCAAGGGTGCGGATGTTGTTGTTTTTATGTTGTTCCATAGAGAAATTGGTTACCCCTCACGATTGGTATCATCGGGTTGATGTGTACTTAATGGATTTATTTTAGACCACTACCTTTTCTAATAGGTATACCCTAAGGTTCAAACCTAAGTCTATTCTTAGTAAACACCACAACTTACCAATCCACCTACCCTAAAATAAGCCCACGCTTTTATAAATTAAATAAAACCATCTCATCTCATGATTACAATGCTATCCAACATTAAAAAAATAAAATAAATAGCTTTATCTTAAGACCTCCTCATTCATTTCAAAACAAGATTCATATTAATTATTAAATAGTTAATCTAGAAGACAAAAATGAGAAGATATTTTCCAAGCATGCAAAATTTTAAATTTCAATTTTGGTGGAAGATTCTAAAATATTTTGGTTCCTATGAGATTTTTCGACTATATTTTTAAGCATTCTAAATTTTAATTTTCAATTTTGGCTAGATTTTGGTTCCTATGAGATTTTTGAGCTATCATACCTTGGATAGCCCTTGTTAACGAAGCGGCTCTACATGGTCGTTGTTAACGAAACGGTTCTACATGGTCGTTGAGCAGATAGCCGTTGTTAACGAAGCGGTTCTACATGGTCGTTGAGCAGATAGCCGTTGTTGATAGCCGTTGTTAAGGAAGCAACTTTATATGGTAGCGGAGCAGATAGCCATTGTTGAGTATTGATAGTCGTTGAGGAACAGGAATATTATTCACAAAGCCCCCCGCAACTCAGGAGCCGCTCGTCACCAAAAACCCTCAGTGGCTACTCGGACCCATCCAGAAGAAAATCGATGCCGCCAGTAGTCGAGCTCCCACTTCTACGAAATATCAATATAGTAACTGCTTCTGGTAAAATGTTGGAATCCGAGACAAGTCCAGCGGCGACAGGGCGACATCGCGGAGGCGAAACTCCGGGCAAGGACGTAATGGTCCTCCACCTGCGGCGAATTCCCTGTAGAGGTAAAAAAAAACCATGTACATTTCATCCTCTAGGATGTCGTCCAACTCCAGGTTTTTGTGGTGAGCAGAGACTTTTTCGACCTTATGGGAGCTGTCGTTTCTGCCACGAGGTGCTTTGAAGCGGCATCGTAATCGACCCAGGCACGGATGCTTTGGCCGCTTTTGAGGCTGAGATCGTGAAATGTGTTGTTTCCCTCCCAGTAGCCAGCAAAGGTGACCTGGACTGATTTCACGCTATTCAGATCCAAACCTACATGATTACTATCCTTGTCGTCGACGCGGATACTCCACGATGAAGAGGTGGTTGTAGGATTGCCTATCGCTGGTGGTGTTGACGATGCTTAAGTACTGGGTGGACAAGACATCGTGCTGCGCGGTGTCCGGCGTCATCATGAATCACAGCTCATTGGCACCGCCCGTTCCTAGTTCCGACACGATGGCGAAGACGAAGCTCGTGTGGAAGGAGATGGCCGATCCGTTGCGCTTCACCGCTACGCGGTGGGGATAGTAAGCACGCCCGATGATGCGCTCCGAGTGGTTTGTGAGTTGCACGGTGCCCAAGGGCATCGACGCGGTACTGACTAGGAGCGGTGCTGTCATCGTATTGAAGCTGTTGTACACCAAGGCGGTGTTGGAGACATCGTGTGAGCCACAATTACACGTAGAAAGACGGAATAAAAGTAGAAACTGCATCTCCATTTTGGGAGATTCAAATGAATATGTAGTGGTTGATCAAAGGGATATGCAGATTAATGGTAAATTCTTTTATGGTTAGTTAAAGGTTATAATTTTATTAAATTAATAAAGATAAAATTAGTTGTGTTTGACAAGTATTATGTATTGATATAGGTTTGATGTACATCTCAAATTTATTTATGGTGATGTCAAAATACTTTTGAAAGAGAAGTTAAGAAAAATATAGTTTGATATTTATTTATTCCGTTGAATATATTGTGTTATTATGATTTTAAATTTTTTATGTTAGATTTTTTTAACTATTAATTTTCACTTGATATCAATAAAATTTCCACTCTCCTAAGTTTTTATCATTTTTTTAAATTAGTTTTTTAACGAGAATCTTTGTTTATTATAACTTATTTTTTATATCCACCTTCTCATGTAATCTTTGAGAAGTTATTTTGTGGTTAGGTTGTATTTATCACTCAATTAAGGGATGCACTTGGAATTGCTCTTCTTTGTGTCATTATCATTTGTGGATCCCACCATTAATCCTTATTCTTATCTCTACCTATTAGGGTTGAATAATATCACTCAAATACTATCACTAATTCTACAATGGACAGAATCTCCCTTTTATCACTATTTGGTTATGCATCTTTTATCATGTAACATTTATAATTTAGTCAAGAGTAGTAATAAAATATTTTTCACAATATTTTTATTAAGACCTTTTAGTCATATTTTCTTTGTAAATGGTGGTTTCACCTTCATTTCATCTTGTATCAATTAGTGAGAAGCTACATAAACATGGGTTTTAAGAAAAACTTGGGATATAGAATACCAACATGGGTATTCATTAATACTTAGACAAACTCTTGATGGTCAACTTCTCCATGCTTCATAAGATAAATATTATGACTACCACTACATACCATGTCATTATTAGTGCACTAAAAAGACTCTCAAGTTGAAACATCACATGTTCATCATTATCCAAACTCAGAATTAGTTATCAATCAACTCCAAATAAGACCTTAGAACATTCAAGACCCTAATTTTGTTCTGTTTAGTATGAGATTCATGGTTTATATATATAATGTTAATATTTAAATAAAATTAAGATGGTGAAATTTGAAGAGACGATGCATTTAAAAAATAAGAGATTGCAACATTATAACCTTTAATATAATATTTTTATTCAAGAACATAAAGTACCAAACTTATAATAATCCACTATGTTAACATTATAGGAAATGCTAACAAATAAACTCAAAACTTGTATCATAAGTAGTCATATGAAATTGAAATAACTCCCCTACAATATTAAACCATATAATAATATTATAATTAACAATTATACATAAAAAAATTTAAAAATTTTAATCTCTAAACTCATATTATTTAATAAACAACTAAATACTTTAGTTTTTTTAATATTTTATTAATTTTAAAATAATATTAATTAATATAATTTTTAGTTACACAATTTTTTCCAATAATTTTTAGGATTATAGAGTAAGGGTGGTATATGCTTCTAAAATACATTGACCCAATATAAATATCAATAAATATTAAAATTCTTTTTAAAAAGTTTTAATTTTTTTAAGCCTAAAACTTTTATAAGTTATGTAAACCCATCTCATGATTACAATCCTATAACTAAGTATCATGTCATTATTAATGTACTAAAAAAAAAACACTTAGGTTAAAATATTACATGTTCATCTTTATCCAAACTAAGGCTTTTTTATCTATCAACTTCTACCAAGACCTTAGAACATTCAATTAGATGTACTTGAAACTGCCTAAAGGAGGGGTATTCAAGTAGAAGACATAAATGATAGTGAAGAAGAGGAAGTGGACCAACCAAAGCTCGCATTGACATACAAGGAGATCCAAGAGAAATATTAATCTGGGCAAATTTCTAATATGGGCAAGAAGCCAAAGATAGAAACCCCATCATATAATGAAAGTTGCAAAGATGGAGAAATGTTTATTTTGAAACAATAAAAAACCCCAAGAAGGTAAAATTTTCCTATATAAAACTGAAGGGGCATGAGTCCTTGTAGTGGGATTATGTCTAAACAAAAATATAGTGAAAAGGTAAGTATAGATTATGAACATGGGATAAGTTTATAACCAAATAGAAGGCTGAGTTTCTATCCACCGATTATCAAACTGGGTCGTTTAGAAGACTCCAAATCTTTAAGCAAAAGGAGTTGGGAGTAAAAAAATATATAAGAGAGTTCTATAAGTTGACCAAAAGGGATGGACATATTGAATATGATGAGGAGAAAGTTATGAGATACATATATGGGCAAAGGTTATCCATACAAGATGAAGTTGGAATGCTTTATATTAGGATAATTGAAGAAGTGTATCAATATGCTCTCAAGGTAGAAGAAAATTTGACTTGTAAACAACAAAAAAATTCCATAAGAAGAGAATAATTCTTCAAAGAGAACAATTAGATAGTAGTAGACGAAAACATGTGCAAGAAATAGAATTTGGTACTTCTCAAAGTAATTTCAGCTAAAGTACCTAGCAAAAGAGTGAACGCCAAGAGGATAAGATAGATTTGATAGAGATAGAGGGTGTGATTTTACTATCAAGTGTTATAGATGATTTAAAGAGGGATAAAGCATTTGAGTTTCCTTAAGCACAATAGACTAGAGGGTATGGAAATAAAACCTATAACTAAGTTGTACAAGTAGATGAAGACAATAATGCTTCACCGAAGCACATGGAAAAACTAGAATAAGGAGAGTCCCTTATGATAGAAAGGGTACCGTTGAAACTAAAAAAGGATGTGTATGAGCTTGAGAAAAGAAAGAGCTTATTCAGAATAATTTACAAATTTGAAGGTAAATGTTGCAAGGTGATTGTAGATAATTGAAGTACAAATAGCTTAGTTTTAACATGATGGTAGAAAAGCTTGGATTCAAGAATATTGAACAACCAAATATGTACAAAGTCTCATAGTTGCAAAGGGGACTTCAAATTTCAAATTTTGGTAATTGAATAGTGTATGGTAGACTTTAAAATTGGTTCTTACAAAAATAAGATACTATGTGATGTTATGTCTATGGATGTTTGTCATGTCTTATTGGGAAGGTCATGGTAGTTTGATAGAAAGACGGTATATGATGGTTGGATGAATGCCTACACTATTAAGAAGAATGAAAAATTATGCACTTTATGTCCATTGGAGGACAAAGAAGAAAAGTTGGATAATATTCATATAATGTGCTTGGATATTGAAAAACAATCCTTGATAGCAATGAAGAAGAAAACATGTTTTGCTTTCATCTCTAAACCCATAGGAGAAGTCATAGTTGTAAAAATGGATATAATCCCACATGGAGTAAGGGATTGGTTCAAATAATGTGCAAAGATCTTTTAAAATATGGTTTGTCACCCATGAGGAGAATTGATTATCACATAGATTTTAATCTCGGATCGAGCTTACATATTGAGGAGGAAAAGATAGAAACATGCAAGAGAATAATCATAGGAAATATATAGATAGCCAAAATAACCAGTAGTAGTGAATACGAATATACTAATGCACCAATTTCTATTGCATGTAAGGACAAAGATAAATGGAAAAGGAATGATAAAGAGAAAGTAGAGGAAGATGAGTTTCATAGTAAAATTGATTATCATGTTGGCCATATTGCTAGATTTGATAACGATAATGGTACTTCAAAGTGTGGTGAAGAACATTATAATGATGATAGAGATCAAGGTGTGGATAAAGAGTTTGGGTGCTTTCAAAGGTAAACCAAAGGCATTAGCTCTAAGCTAATGAGAAGAATGGCATATATGATGGTAAGGTATTAGAAAAATATGGTCAAGGTGTGAAAATGCCCACATTACCAAAAATAAGGTCAAGAAACGAAGGTATTAAAAATGTAGGTCATGCAAGGAGTACTGAGATTAAATTTCTAAAAAGAGAGAGTAGAATAAGGGACGAAGGTCCTAAGATGGGTTGTTGCAGTTAGTGTGGAAGATTTGGAACTGTGCAATTAGGTGTTGGAACCTACATCCTTGTGAGATATGTAGAGAACATAATCACTCAAAGAGAAGGTGTTTGCACCAAGAGAAAGTAGTCAACCAAAAATATATCAATTACGGTTGGTTGTATGTGATGGAATTGGATAAGGTAAAACAAATGTTGAGTGCATTCTATTAGAGGAGTTTTAGTTCTCAAATAAAAGTTAAAGAAGATAATAAAGTTGGCCTTATAGAGATAAATAGGCTAGAGTGGTAATAGCTTGGAAGAATAATTAATGTTTAGGAGCTAAAAATTATGGAACATTTTCTGATACTTGATAAGTATGATGTAGGAGCATACTAAAGGCTAGTTGTCTAGTAGTTGAATGGTTTAAAATTTAAAAGACCAGTCGTCTTGAGTTTTTAGGTAACTATTTTGAAAATTATAAATTGAGTTCATCTTCAATAATATGGAGAAAATAAAGTGGAGAGGAAGAGTGAAATAAATAAGAGTAGAGGTCCAAGAAATAGACTGAGATATCCAAGAAGATAAATAAAACAATAATTAAAAAATAAAATGAGAGAATATCATGAATAAGAGGCCTGACGTGACCCAATCATTCTTCTTCAACATTGAGTTCAGTACTATGTAGTGATTAGGATGTTCAGGATGCCACATCGAAGCATATACAAAAGAGAGACTTGGCATGACTGGTTACACAAACTTTTTAATATGCATACTGAATAGTAAATTCAAAGGGATAGGCACATTAATAGTAAAATTCTTTGTTGGTTAGTTAAATATTTTAATTGATCAAAATAAAATTAGTTGTGTTTGACAATAGATAATATTATTTACATTCCATGTTCATTTAGGTTTGATGTACATCTCAAATTTATTTATGATGATGTCAAAATCCTTTTGAAAGAGAATTTATAAAAAAATATACTTTGATATTTATTTATTCTGTAGAATATATTGTGTTATAATAATTTTAAATTTTTTATGTTTGATTTTTTTTTAACTACTAATTTTCACTTGATATCAATAAAATGGCTACTCTCCTATGTTTTTATCATTTTCTTTTAAATTAATTTTTTAATGAGTATCTTTGTTTATTATAACTTATTTTTATATCCAACTTCTCATGTAATCTTTGAGAAGTTCTTTTGTGGTTAGGTTGTATTTATCACTCAATTATGGGATGCACTTGGGATTGCTCTTCCTTATGTCATTGTCATTTGTGGATCCCACCATTAATACTTATTCTTATCGCTACCTATTAGGGTTGAATAAGTTCACTCAAATACTATCACTAATTCTAGAATGAATAGAAACTCTCTTTTATCGCTATTTGGTTATGCATCTTTGATCATGTAACATTTGTAATTTAGTCAAGAGTAGTAATAAAAAAAATTCACAATATTTTTTTTTGATATATTTTAGTCATATTTAATTTGATTTGATACAAAATGATACTCCTTAATTAATATTATCAATATTTTCTTTGTAAATGGTGGTTTCACCTTCATTTCATCTTGTATCAATTAGTGAGAAGCTACATAAACATGGGTTTTAAGAAAAACATGGGATATAGAATACCAACATGGGTATTCATTAATACTTAGACAAACTCTTTATTTTCAACTTCTCTATGCTTCATACGATAAAAATTATGACTAGATAATATGTCATTATTAGTGCACTAACAACAACTCTCAAGTTGAAACATCACATGTTCATCATTATCCAAACTCAGACTTTGTTATCAATCAACTCCAAATAAAACCTTAGAACATTCAAGACCCCAATTTTTTCCGTTTAGGATGAGATTCATGGTTTATATATATAATGTTAAGATTTAGATAAAATTAAGATGGTGAAATTTGAAAGCTTTATATAAAATTAATATGGTGAAATCAGAAGAGATGATGCATTTAAAAAATAAGAAATTGCAACATTAGAACCTTTAATATAATGTTTTTATTCAAGAACATAAAATACCAAACTTATAATAATCCACTATATTAAATCAACTTAACATTATAGGAAATGCTAACAAATCAACTCAAAAATTGTATCATAAGTAGTCATATGAAATTGAAATAACTCCCCTACTATATTAAACCATATAATAATATTATAATTAACAATTATACATAACAATTTTTTTTTTTATAATCTCTAAACTCATATTATTTAATTAACAACTAAATACTTTAGTCTTTTAACATTTTTTTAATTTTAAAAAAATATTAATTAATATAAATTTTAGTTAAACATTTTTTTCCAATCATTTTTAGGATTATAGAGTAAGGGTGGTATATGCTACTAAAATACTTTGATCCAATATAAATTTCAAATAAATATTAAAATCCTTTTTAAAAAGTCTTAATTTTTTTAAGCTTAGAACTTTTATAGGTTAAGTAAAACCATCTTATGATTACAATCCTATGACTAAGTATCATGTCATTATTAATGCACTTACAAAAAAACACTTAGGTTAAAACATCACATGCTCATATTTATCCAAACTAAGGCTTCTTTATCTATAAAATTCTACCAAGACCTTAGAACATTCAATTAGATGAACTTAAAACTACATAAATGAGGGGCATTCAAGTAGAAGATATAAGTGATAGTGAAGAAGAGGAAGTGGATCAACCAAAGCTCGCATTCACATACAAGGATATCCAAAAGAAATATTAATCTGGGTAAATGTCTAATATGGGTAGGAAGCCAAATATAGAAACCCCATCATATAATGGAAGTGGTAAAGATGGAGAATTTTTTATTTTGAAACGATAAAAATCCCAAAAAGATGAAATTTCCCTATAAAAAAATGAAGGGGCACGAGTCCTTGTTGTGGGATTATATCTAAATAAAAATATAGTGAAAATGTAAGGATAGATTATGAACATGGGATAATTTTGTAATTAAATTGAAGGCTAAGTTTCTATCCTCCGATTACCAAATTGGGTTGTTTAGAATACTTCAAACCTTCAAGCAAAAGGATTTGGGAATAAAAGAATATACAAAAGAGTTCTATAAGTTGACCATAAGGGATGGACATATTGAATATGATGAGGAGAAAGTTGTGAGATACATAAATAGATAAAGGTTATCCATACAAGATGAAGTTGGGATGCTTTGAATTAGGATAATTGAAGAAGTGTATCAATATGCTCTCAAGGTAGAAGAAAATTTGACTTGTAAACAACAAAACAATTATATAAGAAGAGAATAATTCTTCAAAGAGAACAATTAGATAGTAGTAGAGGGAAACGTGTGCAAGAAAGATAATTTGGTACCTCTAAGTAATTTCAGCTAAAGTACCTAGGAAAAAAGTGAACATCAAGAGGACAAGATAGATTTGATAGAGATAGAGGGTGTGGTTTTACTAGCAAGTGTTATAGGTGTTTAAAAGAGGGACAAAGCATTTGAGTGTCCTTAAGAATAAAATACTAGGGGGTATGGAAATAAAACCCATAACCAAATTGTATAAGTAGATGAAGACAACAATGCTTCACCAAAGTACATGGAAAAAACTAGAATAAGGAGAGTACCTTATGATAAAAAGGATATTGTTGAAACCAACAAAGGAGGTGTATGAGCTTGAGAAAAGAAAGAGCTTTTTCAGAATGATTTACAAATTTTGAGGTAAATATTTTAAGGTGGTTGTAGATAATTGAAGTACATATAACTTAGTGTTAACATGATGGTAGAAAAGCTTGGATTGAAGAATATTAAATATCCAAATATGTACAAAGTCTCATAGTTGCAAAGGGGACTTCAATTTTTGGTAACTGAATAGTGTATGGTAGACTTTCAAATTGGTTCATACAAAAATGAGATACTATGTGATGTTATGTCTATGGATGATTGTCATATCTTATTGGGAAGGCCATGGTAGTTTGATAGAAAGGTGTTATATGATGGTAGGGTAAACACCTACACTATTAAGAATAATGAAAAGAGATGCACTTTAAGTCCATTGGAGGACAAAGGAAAAAAGTTAGTTAATAATCATATAATGTGTCTGGGTATTGAAAACAATCCTTGATAGGAATGAAGAATAAAGCATGTTTTACTTTCATCTCTAAACCCATAGGAGAAGTCATAGTGGGCAAGATGGATATAATCCTACATGGAGTGAAGGATTGGTTCGGATAATGTGCAAAGATATTTTAAAATATGGGTTGTCACCCATGAGGAGCATTGGTTATCACATAGATCTCAATATTGGATTGAGCTTATGTATTGAGGAGGAAAAGATATAAACATGTAAGAGAATAATCATAGAAAATATATAGATAGCTAAAATCACCATTAGTAGTGATGATAAAGATGATAATGCACCAATTCCTATTGCAAGTAAGTACAAAGAGAAAGATAAAATGAATGATAAAGAGAGTAGAGGAAGATGAATGTCATAATAAAATTGATTATCATGTTGGGCATATTTCTAGAGTTGATAATGACAATGGTACTTCAAAGTGTGGTGAATAACATTAGAATGATGATAGATATCAAGGTGTGGATGAAGAGTTTGGGTGCTTTGAAAAGTATATTAAAGGCATTAGCTCCAAGCTAATGAGAAGAATGGCATATACGATGGCAAGGGATTCGTAAAATATGGGCAAGGTGTGAGGATACCCACAATACCTAAAAATAAGGCCAAGAAATGAAGGTCTTAGATATGTGGGTCATGTAAGGAGCACTGATTTTATAAAAATAGAAAGTAGCATAGGGGATGAAGGTCCTAGGATGGGTTGTTGCAGTTAGTGTGGAAGAGTTGGAACTGTGCAATTAGGTGTTGGAACCTACATCTTTGTGAGAGACATGGAGGATATAATAACTCAAAGAGAAGGTGTTTGCACCAAGAGAAAGTAGTCAACCAAAAATATATCAATTACGATGGGTTGGATGTGATGGAATGGGATAAGGTGAAATGAATGTTGAGTGCATGCTAGTAGAAGAGTTTTAATTCTCAAAGAAAAGCTAAAAAAAACAATAAAGTTGGTCTTGTGGAGATAAATAGGGTAGAGTGGTAATAGCTTGGAAGAATAATTAATGTTAAGGAGCTAAAACTTATAGAATATTTTGTCTTACCCGATAAGTATGATGTAGGAGCATCCTAAAGGCTAGTTGTCTAGTAGTTGAATGTTTTAAAAGTTAGAAAACCAGTTGTCTCGAGTTGTTAGGTAACTATTTTCAAAGTTATAAATTGAGTTTATCTTCAAGAAGAGGAAGCTAATAAAGTGGAGAGGAAGCGAAAAAAAAGTAAGAGTAGAGGTCCAAACATCCAAAGAAAAAATAATTAAAAAATAAAAGGAGAAAATGTTATGAAAAAGAGGGCTTAGAAAAGGGTAAGAAGATAAGGAGAAAGTCATTTGGGAACAATGAGTCTAAAAGAGAAAAGAAGGAGCAAAGATCTCCATTTTTATAGCATGGAATAGGGTTTTGCTTTTCTCACCCCCTTCTACCAAAGGAGCATCCTTACAACCCGTACCCGTGATATATTTTAAAAATAATAACAACAATTTAATAATATTAAATATTTTATTTATTAAATTATATATATATATTTTTAAAATTTTAAAGGATTATTATTTTGTATTATATTTTTAATTGATTTTTCATTTGCAGTCTTCTAACATTCTAGTTGCACTACAATAAGTGACTCGTGAGAGATTACTTTTCCGAATTCATCAACCCTATCCATTCCTGTCTAATGGAGTGCAACCATTATTATCACGAATGTTGATTACCCTTCGTATGAAATGCAAGTGCTTCCACCGTATTGACATTACCCATTTCTACGGCTATATGTAAAGCGTGTCACCCATCTTTATCTACTATCTCCGCGGATCTTCTCGGAATGGATTTTAACATTTCTTCCACAGTATTCACATCACCCTTTTCTATGGCCAAATGTAAAGCATTGTGCGCATCTTTATCTACCATCTCCGCAGATCTTCTCGCAATCATCGGAATGCATATCATGAAGTCTAGATTTCCATTGTGTTGTTATATTAAGTGCAGTCGGTTGGTTGATGTTGTCCTTTTTGTAAGATAAGAAATTATCAGGCTCCAACAGTTGTTCAACAATCTCTTCTGGACACCAATATATCAACGCAGCTACATGCAATACTGTCCTTTCTTCCCCAAAATCTTTTGGACTAGCTCATGAGTCTGGAAGAGTTCCTTAACTACTTCCGTGAAACAAAACAATTCAATAAAATGAAGGAACGTAATTTTGGGCAACAGTGATAGCTTTGTTATATAAAAACAAATATTTCATTTGGGTATTACCATAATATCCACGCTACATAGCTTGGTGCAAGGGAGTTCTACCATCGGAACTTCACAAGGAGAATGTGTCTTGGCTACAACTCTTTTACTGCATTCAGTTGGCCATTCTGTGCAGCTCTAAACAAAAGAGATTCGCCATTGTTATTACGGTCATCCACAAGAGTCTGCTCAGCTCCCAGTAAAAGTCGTACAATGTCAGAGTGGTCTTGTCCTCTAACGTCCTCGTGCAAGGCAGTGTTCTTCTCATAAGCATCTCTTTCTTTTAAAAAATTACGGTCACCTTCTAAATCTCATGGCGATATAGAGTTAGCACCTTTTCCGATGAAAGTCTTGTGACCATGGTACTCAACAATATGAAGTGCAGTACATCGTCCAAGATGAGTTAGCACCTTTTCCTTTGGCAGAATCTGCTTTTCCCTGGAAGTTCTGGCAGTGCTGCGACGTCTCGCTATTCAGCAGCCATATATAGTTCATCGAATTCCCACACTGTAATCACAATAAAAGTCGGGCACTTAATTTTTATTTTTAAAAGATATTATTTTTAAAATAAAAATTACGTTATTAAAAATTTAAAATTTAAATTAATTATATTATTATATAAAATAAATATATAAAAATTTAATAAACCAAAAATCACATCTCACCAAACTTTAATAATTTCATATTGCTCAAATAGTCGTTGTTAAGGAAGAGGCTCTACATGCTCGTTGAGTATATAGCTATTGTTGAATAGCGATAGTCGTCGAGGAACAGGAATAAACTTTAATAATTTCATATTGATCTTGTTAAGGAAGAGGCTCTACATGGTCGTTGAGCAGATAGCCATTGTTGAGTAGCATAATCGTTGAAGAACACGAATATAATTCCCAAAGAACAGGAATATAATGCCCGAAGCCCCCGCAACCCACGAGAGTCGCTTGTCGCCAAAACCCTTGGTGGGCGCTCGGAGCCGGCTATAAGAAAATTGATGCCGCAAGTAGTAGAGCTCCCACTTCTTCGAAATATCAATATAGTTTACCTGCTTCAACCATTCCGACTAGCAGTATCAAAGCCACCGCCACAAGCACGCCCACAAACCTCGCAGATTGGGTGAATTTGTGCTGCTTCTCGTAGAATGTTGGAAGCCGGGATAAGTCCAGCAGTGGCAGGGCAGCTTCGCGAGGCGAACTCCCTGTAGAGGCAAAAACCCCAATGTATATTACGTCCTCTAGGATTCCATCGAACTCCAGGTTTTTTGTGGTGAGCAGAGGCTTTTCCGGCCTTCTGGGAGCTCCCGTTTCTACGAGAGTTATATCGAGGAGCTATGAGGCGGCATCGTAGTCGACCCAGGCTCAGATGCTGAGGTCGTTGTTGAGGCTGAGGTCGCGAATTGTGTTGTTTCCCACCTAGTATCCTTGTCATCCACGTCAATACTCTAGCTGTTATCGAACTCCACAACGAAGAGGTGGGTTATAGGATTGCCTGTCGCCAGCGCGAGTGGCCTGGATTGATTTTATGCTGTCCAAATCTAAACCCACACAATTACTATCCTTATCGTCCACGCCAATACTCTGGCTGGTGTCGAACTCCACGACGAAGAGGTGGGTTGACGAGGCCCAAGTCCTGGGTGGACAAGGTGCTGTGGAGCGCGGTGTCGGGCGTCATCACGAATCATAGTCCATTGGCACCGCTGTTTCTTGGGTGCCAATGGACTATGGAAGATTGTGTGGAAGAAGATGGCCGATCTGTTGCGCTTCACCGCTAGGCGGTGAGGATGGTAAGCACGCTCGATGATGTGCTCCGAGCAGTTTATGAGTTGCACGACACCCAATCGCATCTACGCAGCACTCACGAGCGATCGTGTCGTGGTCGGAGACATCCGTGTGAGCCAAGGTAAGGTAAGAAGACGGGGAATAAAAGTAGCAACTGTATGTGCATTTTGGCATTTTCAAATGAAATGGTAGTGGTTGATCAAAGGGATAGATTAATGGTAAATTTTTGTTGATTAGTTAAAGGTTTTAATTGTATTAATTAATCAAGATAAAATTATTTGTGTTTGATAATAGATAATATTATTTATTTTTTTAAGTTTATGTTGTTATCTATTTTTTTAGGAGCCTTATATAAAAATATTGTTGCCACATGGTGGTTATATATCACCCTCTTATACTTAAGAGGGTGGTTTATAACTACCCTCTTAGGTTACCCTAAGATGATGGTTATGCCACCAATACTCAAGCTCCCACTTCTTCAAAATGTGAATATAGTCTACTCGCTTCAACCACCAAAACATCGAAGTACAAATGTCGACTAGTAGAGTAGTATCAAAGTCGTCACCATGACCACATCCATAAACCTCACAAATTGGATGAATTTGTGTTGCTTCTCGTAAAATGTTGGAAGTCAGGATAAGTCCAATAGCGGTAGGGTGACTCACGAAGGCGAAGCTCTAGGTAAGGATGTAATGGTCCTCCACCTGCAGTGAACTCCCTGTGGAGGTAGAAAACCCCACATACATTTTGTTGTCTAGGATGTCATCCAAATCCAAGTTTTTTGTGGTGATAAAAGGATACTGAGGTATTTTGAGGTGGCATCGTAGCAATCCAGGTGCGAATGTTGTGGCCACTTTTGTGGTTGAGGTCACAAAATGTGTTGTTTCCCTCCTAGTAGCTAGTGGGGTTGGCTTGGACTCATTTCATGATGTTTATATTCAAACCCACATGATTACTACCCTTGTCATCAACATCGATACTATGGCTAGTGTCAAACTCCACAATTAAAAAGTGGTTTTAGGATTACCTATTGTTGGTAGTGTTGACAAGGCCCAAGTACTGGGTGGACAAGGTACCATAGAGTGTGGTTTTGGGTATCATCACGAATCACAGCCTATTGGAGCTACCTTTTCGTGGGTGCGACACAATGACAAATACGAAGCTCGTAATCCAAATTCTAACAAATTTACTCATGGGATTATTGAGCCTTAGATTAGCTCTCTACACTTTATCCAGAAACGTCCATATATTTCCAACAACCATCTTAAAGGAAGCATATCCAATTTCTACAACATCTCCATCATTGCAACCTCAAAGGGAGTGTCTCAAATTTCTATAGTATCTTCATCTTCCCAACAATCATCTCACCTCACAAGATATTTTTAGAACCCCATCAACCTCAACATATTTGGCAATAACTTAGACCAAAAACATCATCAAGTTTGGTGACTTTACCTTCCATGGATTGGATCCTTATAGCTCCTTTGTACCGTCACTACTGCAACCAAAATACCTCCTATCATCACCATGGTTTCCATGAGGATGGCCTATTTTCCATCATCTTCCCATGGCCTAATAAAAATGGTGATAGCCCGTATCTCATCTCCTATACAATGAATATGGAGGTCATGTTAATTGCAACGATAAGGGGCAACATCAAGCACACTTGGCCATAAAGGAGAATGTGGTTAACAGACCACCTTACCCATTTAGGATGGAGTAACCGTCTCCATTTTCAAATAGGTGGTCAGCCTAACCATTCTTCACCCAATCATTGAATAGGAGCTTGACTTGATCCAATCATTCTTATTCAATATGGAGGTTGGTACTATGTAGTGAGTGATATGTTGAGGATGCCATGTCAAATCATCTACACAAGAGAGACTTGGCATGACTAGCTACACAAAATATTTTTTTTTTTAAGTCCACACTTTGTTTTTATGTTGTTCCATAGGGAAGTTGGTTAATCCTCGAGATTGGTATCGATGGGCTGATGTGTACTCAATGGAATTATTTAAGGCTACTACCTTTGCTAATAGGCATACCCTAGGGTTTAAACCTAAGTCTCTTCTTAGTAAGCACCACAACTTACTAATATACCTACCATAAAATAAGCCCACACTTTTATAAGTTAAATAAAACCATCTCATCATCTCATGATTACAATGCTATCCAACATTAAAAAAGAAAATAAATAGATTTATGTTAAGACCTCCTTGTTCATTTCAAAACAAGATTCAATATTAATTATTAAATAAATAGTTCATCTAGAAGACAAAAAGGAGATCTTTTTGGAGCATGCTAAATTATAAATTTCAATTTTGGTGGAAGATTCTAGAATATTTTGGTTCCTATGAGATTTTTCGACTATATTTTAAGAGTATGCTAAATTTTAATTTTCAATTTTGTCTATATTTTGGTTCCTATGAGATTTTTGAGTCGTCATAGCCTGGATAGTTGTTGTTAAGGAAGTGGCTCTACATGGTCATTAAGCAGATAACCATTGTTAAGTAACGATAACCTTTGAGGAATAGGAATATAATACCCAAGGCTCCCATAACCTAGAAGCCACTCATCGCCAAAACCTTTAGTGGCTACTCAGATCCAGCTATAAGAAAATCAATGCCGCTAGTAGTTGAGCTCCCACTTCTTTGAAATATCAATATAGTCCACTCCTTCAATCACCAAAATATCATAGAAAAAAGGTTGACCAATAGTATCAAAGCCATTGCCATGACCATGCCCACAAAACTCTTGGGTGAATTTATTCTAATTTTGGTAAAATATTGGAAGTGGAGACAAGTCTAGCAATGACAGGGTAGCATTGCAAAGTTGAAGCTCTAGCAAAGGACGTAATGGTCATCGACCTATGGTGAAATTCTTTCATCCTCTAGTATGTCCCATGTACACTTAATCCTCTAGGATGCCATCCAACTCCAAGTTTTTTGTTGTGAGAAAAGGCTTTTTTGGCTTCCTGGGAGCTACCATTTTTATGATAGTTATATCGAGGCACTTTGAGGTAGCATCGTAGTCGACCCACATGCAAATGCTTTGGATACTTTTAATACTGAGATTGCAAAATATGGTGTTTCCCTCCCAGTAGCCAGTGGAGGTGGCCTAGAATGATTTCATGCTATTCAAATCCAAACCCACATGATTACTATCTTGTTGTCGATAATACTCTGGCTGGTATCAAACTCCATGACAAAGATGTGGTTGTAGTATTACTTGTTTTTAGTGGTGTTGATGAGGAAAAGTATTGGGTGGACAAGATACCATGGAGCGTGGTGTCCAACGTCATCATGAATCACAACCATTGGCATCATCGTTCCTAGTTGTGACACAATGGTGAAGATGAAGCTCATGTGGAAGGAGATGGTCGATCTGTTACACTTTACCACTATGTGATGAGGATTGTAAGCATACTTGATGATGTGTTCCAAGTATTTTATGAGTTGGATAGTGCCCAAGCGCATAGAGGAACTATTAGAATAAGTGAATGTTATCTTAAGTTCTACTAGGATATAAACACTTGAGTTTCCACTCCTCCATGTGCCAGGTGAACTCTCAATGGTGTCTTCATCAGAATTGATGAGTTATTCCCATTGTCCATGTGTTAGGTGAACTCTCAGTGGTGTCTTCATCAGACTTGATGAGTTTTTGTAATCCAATAGCTCTTAATGATCAAATTTACTATTTATACAAAGTTGATCCCTGGAATAAATTAATTAGTTCTATTTTGTTTCTTCAAATATTGTAATGCTTTGTAGTTCTACTCTAGGGAATTCTAACATGGTATCAGAGTAGGGTATATTTTGCTAGCATTCTCTGTTGAAGAAGGTTTCTCGAACTGGTTCTTAATCTATTATTCTTTGTTTTTTTAATGAAAGAGATTTTTTTCATATTGTAGTATGCTCATATATGCATTTTTTTTTAAATATATTTTATTATGGTAATACCTACTAGTTTATATAATTTTGTTTTACCATTGATGCAAATATTTCAAAATTTCATTATTCACTACTTTGTGTATGCATATTGAATTTTTTTTGCCTCTATAAAAATACTTCTTAACGAATGCAACTTGCTTTAAAACAATTAAAACAATGTTGTGTCCCATTCTAGGTGTTTTTTTATTTATATTATTTTCTCCCCTCTCAAATGCAGCCATCACTGCATTTCACTCAAGAAGGAAACTAATATAAATCAAATGTTTTTTTAGAGGCCCCCTATTTTTATTTGTCCTCCTACTTCACCTACGTTTAAATGCCAACTCATTCGGCTTTCAATAGCCTTCACTGCGCATTTTATAATGTATAAGGATAAGCATTTAGTGTCCTTTTGCCCTCACTGCATATATTCTAATGTGGAGGAAAGGAAAAAATCATAGGCCCTTACTTTTGGTGGGCATTTAATTTTTTTATCTTACAATCTCAAATCGTTTTGTCTTCATAAATTTTAATTAATATAAGGATCGCTCTCCATGTCACCAATTAATGACTCTTGGTCTACCTACCTAGACCAACATTTGTAAATTTATTTTCCGAACATGGCCTTTGGCCAACGTTTTGCTCTAGCGCACCATGAGACTGTGTCTCTCAATGAGTATTTCCATCATTAATTTGTTATATTCTTCAAAGATCTTGAGATTTTAGGAAGCGTTCTACTTGAAGTTCATCATATCTGTTTGTCCTTCGGTGCTCAAGAGGATATTATTTCCTCTTGTTATATAAACATATTTCTAATATTAAAATCATAACTCTTTTGTATTCCTAAGATTTTATTCAGTAAAGCTTAGATTGATATTTCTTTGGGCCCATTTTATATTGTTCCTTATAAATCTTTGCAAGTGTTTTTTATTTAGGTTAGTGTGTGGTGAGATAATCTATTCTGCAAGTGAAATATTCAAAAACACTCAGGTCACCACATCCTCTCTTTGGTGCCTTGCTCTCAGCGTCTTCGATTCATATTTTAAAGCTGGACTGTGGCACAGTTGCTAAGGGAGACTCTCTGCTTTGGCGTCACTCCTCTCAATGCCTCTTCAACGCATCATTTGGTAAGGTGTTATCATTTTTTAAAATAACATTTTTCTTATCCAGTGTAGATATAGAAGAAGTCTCATTTTTCTTGGATGCCGCCATTGGTGCGGTGAACATAGACACCACAATGTAGATATAGAATGAGTCTCATTTTTCTTGGATGCCACCATTGGAGCGATGAATGTAGATGTCACACTTCCTCATTGCTTGTTCATTGAAAGGTGCTTTGTGGACCCTTACTCGCTGCCTTTCAAGATGTTTTTTCCACTACATCCTCTATCTAACGTCGACCCCTTTAATTTAAGATATAATATATATATATATATATATATTGTAGCAAGAAGAAAAATAACATTTCATTCCCTTTCCTTTTCGACTTTTTCTTTGCCCGAAAATCAAAGGATATTTGTAAAACGTTTAATAAAAAAAATTGTGGGGGGTTTATAGGTGCCTTTTGCACCTATACTAAGTTTGGGGGTGTTTCATTGCGTCATTTTTTGCCTTCTTTTGCCTTATTTACTTTCATTATTAAGTTGGTAATATTAATTTTGTTTATATATCTTGCTTAATATTAAAAAGGTGTTGATTAAATCTTCAATCCTTAATTAAAGAAATTACTAGAATATTTTTTTACTATTTCTTTATTTCATTAAGCAAAATTTTATATCAACAACTTAAATTCTCTATTTTCAAAACGTCTTTAATATTTTATAGGGATATTTTAGTGAATGAAAAATATTTTCTTTCAAAACAGTCTCTATATTAATTAACTTTTTTGGAATCCATTTGTAACATATAGTCAACTTAAATGAAATAAAAGGGTATTCAATCCAATCCTTACATAATAAAGAATAAATAAAATATATCTACTCTTTCTTTATTATTTCATTAAGCAATTTAAAATCTTTGTGTTCAATTTATTATTGTTGAAAAAGAGTATTTTTCAATTATCTCTTTAAAAATATTATTTCTCATTCTAAACTTCCTAAGAACAAATAATTCATATCACCACTCACCTTATTGTACATACTATTTAACTTATAGTTCCCCTCAAGTAAGGGTGAGTTATTTGGTAACCAATACAGGCCTGGTTGATATTCACCTATGTTCCAAGTATCATATCTAATCAAATACTTATAGTTTTTCTCTGGTGAGGGTGGGTATTTGAGAAGAAACGATATATAGGTCTGGCATATTTTCTCTCTTAAACATAATTAATATCGAATTTACTCAAAATACTTATAGTTTCCCTCTCGTTAGGGTGGGTATTTAATGAGTTATTTGGTATTTCCTAAAATCTTTGGCATATTTATCTCATTAACCTCATTAAATATCAAATAATATCAAAATTACTTATAGTTTCCCTCTCGTTAGGGCGGGTATTTTTGAGCAATTTGGTATTTTTTACAGGCTTATGTTGACTAATATCCATTGCATTCTCTAAATTAAAGTTAAAGGGGGGACCTTTGGGTTAACTTCAAAATGAATTCAATGAATACAATTGATCCTCTCACTCCTCACAACTTCCATACATGGAAATCCAAAATTTTAAATCTCATTTCTCCGAAAGGTCTCATACACCTATTAGAATAAAAGCAACATGAGTTAAAAAACAAATATGAAATATTTTCTCACAAAGGGAAAATGTATGAAATAATGGGTATTATAAACCCTAATGTGCATGAAATTTTGTGGTTTCACATTGCATATTGTAAAACTACTTATGAAAATTTGGAGAAACTAAAGTTCTTGTTTGAAAAAGTAGATCAAATAAGATCAATGCAACTAGAAGCAGAATTAACAACTCTATCTCCTAAGGAATTCAGCAATATTGTTGACTTTCTCACCAAATTCAAAGAGGTCCTCACTCAATACAAATGTAGTGGGAAGACTAATACTGAATAAGAATCCATTTATCTAATCCTTTCTAAAATAAATGGTGTATTTCAAATATTTTCTACCACCTTTCAATCTACCAAAGATGCTCTTGGTGCAACCTGTAAAATGCTCTCTTTAGAAGAGTTTTGTGATAGACTTGTAGACACCAAAACAGCACCAATCCGATTATGTGACTGCAAACACTGATCGCATTGACACACACAGCCCCAAGGGCAGCCCCCAGAGGTTAAACAGTGGTCCTAACCACTCTCACAGTAGTTTTGGAAGGTCAAAGATCAATTTGGCACCTTCAGGCACTTTGCTCAATATCCGTTCCACCCAGGGATGAATTCAAACTGGGATTCGCCCCACCCCGGGATGAATTCCAGATTCGCTCCAGGGTGGGGCGAATTGCAGGTTTGATGGGCAAAAAGTCAAATCTTGACAAATGGCAGCTCAGATCCGCCACTTAACGCTTCCTTCATTGCATGGGAGTGTGGGTGAGCATTTTTGAGCGTTAGAGGCAATTACAAGGGCAGTCATGAAGTCCCTAATCAGGGAGGAATCTCCTTCCCCTTGGGAAGGCATGATTGCCAAGTGGCGCCTCTGCATGCCCATTTCAAGAGACCTCCAGGTCTATAAATTGGTGAGTTTCCTCACCCCAAAAGATACAGAGAAGGAGCATTTTGGAGCAATGAAGTGCTGTCATTTTACTTTCACACCCACACCCTTTTGAGTTGTGTCTTTCACATCCTTGATCTCTTTTGGAGAGGAGGTCATAGGGTGGTTATTGGAAGCACAAATCCGGAACCAAACCTGACATTTGGCCACAATATCCCACCCAATTTGCTGACAATACCCCACAAGAGGTTTTGGACCCATCCCAAGTGGATTGGTGCCGAAATCAGGCCCCAAACGGTGGGCGGCCTGCCTCCGGGCGCCCCCTCCTGCACTGCTACAGTCCTAATCGCCCCTCTTCGGAGTGATTGGAAATATGTGGTAGATTTGCTTTCTTTCATTTTTGCATTCAATTCTATGATGCTTAGATAGGTTGCCATTTAAATTTCATCTTGTTTTGAACAATTTTGATCATGTTTCTATCTTCGTTCGCCTTTACTAACTTGCAGGTAGCATCATCAAATTCCTATTGATGGAGGCCAAATTGGGAAAATATGACCATCTGGGTCTTCCCAAAATACCCCCAATTAGCTAACCCCAAGTTTGTAGGTCTTTTGGAGCTTCCTAGGAAGGACATTTGGGACAGTACCTTTTCGGCATTTTGTTGCAGGTGAATTCGTCCCGCCCCGGAGCGAATTCAAATCGGTGAGGAATTTCCTGACTGTTCCATTTGCAGTACTTTCTTTGGGATGTCTTGATGCCCCTATCAAATTTTTAGAGCATTTGGATTCATTTTAGTCATAGTTTAATTCATTTTTCTCATTCACTTATCGTAGGCTTGGGGATTGCATGCTTTACTTTATCCACAGGTGCTACTGACTATTTCTTGTTCCTTTGAACGTAGGGTCTAGACATCGGAGGAGCAGAAAGGAGTCAAGACTCATCAATGCAAGTGGTGGTGATATTTGGTCCACCCATTTTTACATGTGGGCACGCGGAAGAAGGAAGGGCATCCATGGATGTAACAAGAACGCATGTATTTAATTCTCCTAGCCCCTGAAAAGGGAGGATGCACATTGTAACCGAGTTTGTGAAACATATCAATAAAAAGGGTTGTCTTCTTTATTGGCTTTTGTTCAAGTTTTGATTCGTTCATGCTTTCCCTCTTTTCATGCGCTTTCAATTCCTAGGATTTAGCGTTAAGTCTAAGTTTAATTTGCATCGCATCTTCGCTTTCCTTTTTGCTTTCGTATCCTCATGCTTTCAGTGGCGATCATGGTGGGACCTTGTCCTCTATTTTTAAGATCAGATATCTGATCAAAACTTGGTTGTTTTTGCTTGCAGGTACCGAGTTTTTAGACATTGGACTGTTGTTCGTTCCAGCCTGAGGCGGATACAGTGCTGTAATTCGTCTTACCCAGGGACGAATGGGAATCCGCTCCACCCTATGATGAATACATCCCTATAATTCATTCCTCCTCGAGATGAATTTTTTCTGTGTAGTTTCAGGATAGAAACTCAGAACCAACCAATTTGGGCAGAGAAGAGGTAAGGGTCCTGAACTCATCCTGTCATTTTCTATTTCTTTTTCTATTTCTGGTTTCTTTTTGCGTGCTTAGGAAAATTTTGCTGCATGTTTATTTTCTTTCATGCAAAATAAAAAGAACCCCACACATCACGTGGCAACATAAACACCAAGGAGCTGGTCGTAAAACCCCAGCCCTTGATCAAGACCAACGGTGGATTTCATCACCACCTTGGCTTGAATTTTGCATTCATAAACCCCGATCGCTACTATTGCTAGACGTAAATCCTGATGAAAACTGACCGAGTGTAGTTGGGGTGATTCCTAGTGCATGAGGATAAGTCTTCTATGGTAGGTGTCAAAAATAGGGTGATCCCCCTTTCGTACCGCCTACGTTCCATGTACCATCTGCTCTCACGTACCTATAGTTTCCCTCACGTAAGGGCGGGTATATAGAGAGGTTGGTATATCGGCCTGGCAATGGTATATCGAAGGGGCGACCATTTTTGGGAGTCATAAGAGCCTTCATATTGCATTTAAACATTCTTTACAAAAGCTTTCAAAACAAAATCAAAATACACTAAACCAGATTTAAGGCACACCTTTAATATTTAAACGAGATAATCATTGCTTTGCGTGTGTGATATTTTCTGTTTAGTGTAGCATAAAAATCATAAAAAGAATCATAAAAAAATCTACGCATCTTGTAGGAAAGCACCACCATGGTGTACACCCGTAGCCAAGCCCAAGCAAGGGCGGAAGCTACGAAGAGTGTACAAGGGGGCACAAGTCACCTCCGCTATAGTCCCAAGGACTTGGTCATTCCGCCTTGGCGGCGGGCCCACAAGAGAGTCCACATCGTGGCATCTCAGAATGGGACTATAGGGGCACCCCTTCGAGGGGCACTCCCATCCAGCATAGACCCTTTCAAGAGGAGTCCTTACATGTGGCACTCAATATAAATGGGAAAGCTCCCTTAGAAGCTCGATATGAGTGGCCACCACGTGATGAAGTGCTGGAGCATAGGGTCCATGAGGAGAGGCCACAAGATTATGTCATCCCTCCATTGCCCCCTCTCATTGTCAGAAACAACAGGACAAATCCGGAGCACAAGGCTCCTCTGGCAGGGCGAGCCAACTCCGCCCGCCCCTTTCACACTTATGAAAGGGAAAATGAGGAAGACCCCTACCTTCCTCAAGAGCAATATACAACGTGGGAGCAATGCGCCTCCGCACTTGCTATTTACCAAAATCATCTTTCGAGGCCAGAGCCTCGAGTGAATGCCGCCAACCTCGACAGGGGGAAGCGACCTATAGAGATCTCGGATCACCATGACCAAGATAAATGTGTAGGAGAGGCATCTAGGCCTCCTAGACTCAAGATGGTGGAACAGATCGACCTGGCAGTCGCCAGACATGCCGCCCACCAAGCGCAGATTACGCAGCTTGAGCAAGATCAACAACAGCTAGAGCATCTATACCGCCTTAGCAAGGAGCGCATTCAATGCCAAACAGATGAGCTGCTCCATAACACGGTGCCTGAGAGGCTTCCAACCCCTCGCACCCAAAGGGCGGAACCATATGAGAGGCGCAACCCCTTGGTACGAGACAGGTCCCCATGACCCTACCAAGTGCTGCCTCCAAGACCTCCTAGACCTGAACGGGAGGCCACTCCCCGGAACAACGACGGGCTCCCTCCATGGGGACCCACCCATGGTCATAGGTCTCACCCAGAGACTCCTCGAGAAGCCTATGAGGAGTATGAACAAGAAGAGGAGTGGGCTGAAATGCCCTATCAAGGTGGAGGGGCTGCTATCCGGCCACCCCTCCATAGGCCTCAAGTCTCCCACAACCCACAATGGGAGCAAACTAAAGAGGAAGAGATTAAATCTTTCGATGCATACAAAGTGCTTCTAGAGCATTTGGAGTCTATGGAAACCAAAGCTTCTGGGCCCCAAAAGCCCATGTTATGCCAACTCCGTAGTCATCCTGTGCATCCGTCAGTGCCTGCACCCCCTTACCCCAAACACTTTAAGTTGCCTCAGTTGGCAATCTTCAAGGGTGAGGAGGATGCCCAAGAGCATGTGACCAGATTCCTGAGCCAATGCTTTGGCATTCAGGACAATGATGCATTGTTGCTAAGGACATTTATAACCACATTCATAGGCCCTGCCTCGGATTGGTTCACCCAATTGCCGAAGCACAACATCAGTAACTTGGATCAGTTAGTGGATGCGTTCCTCGAATGCTTCACCTTCAACACCAAGAAGAAGGTGTCACTAAGTGACCTGGCCAGCCTCAGGAAGTATGAGGAAGAGACCATGGTGGCCTACGGGAATCGGTGGAGGACTCTGCTTTCCAAGCTACCCTACCTCCCTCCTATGTCCGACCTTACACAAATGTTCTCAAGAAGTTGTTTGAGATCGATCTCTATGCTATTGCAGCTGCAACAATATGCCACCTTAGAGGAAGCTCTGGCGCAAGCCAGAATCATCGAAGAGATCAAGATACAGGATGGCGAGATTGCCAAACCTAAGAAGAAAGAATGGAACAAGAACACAAAAATAGGGACTACGCAACAAAAACCCGCTACGGTAAATCAAGTTGCTATAAATGTCCCTAAGCCTACACAAGAAATACAGCCTCAAAAGGCTAACTATCAGGCGGTGCCTCCTAACAATTATGAAAGAGAAAACCAGAAGCAGGAGCAAAATCAGCAGCGTCACCCTAGGCGACAATACACACCTTATACGGAGTCTAGGGACTCCCTATTTGACCGCTTGTCAGCGGCAAACTTGATCAACCTTCCAGAGATTCAAACCATAGATCCCAATGCGCCGAAGCCTAAGGGATACCGGGAGGACTTGTATTGTAGGTTCCACAGGCGGAGGGGACATGACCTCAATGCATGTTGGAAGTTCAAAGGTTTGATACAAGACCTAATTGACAATAAGACATTGGCAGTGGACAACCCCGTAGCGCCAAACAACCAATAGATGGGAGTCTTCAGAGACCCCTTGCCTTCCGTGAGGCATAGGCAAAACCCCTTCAAGTCAATGAGGTGCAACAGAATTGCCCCATGCAAGGGTATGTAGGAATGATAAGCATAGTGACTAGGAACAAGAGATACCCAGGAGTTGCCCCTGAGGCAGCCACAAGAGAGGTTCCATCGACGTCACAACCTCAACAACACCCTACGCAACCCCCTCCGCCTAGACCCACGGCCATGATTCAGACCAAACTCACGCAGAGCTTGAGGACCACGTCGGCTAGGCTCTCCATATACGAGCTTATACAACAATCAACGCCCCATCGGGAGGCTCTCATGGAGATATTGAAAGCCATCGAGTTGCAGCCCCATGAAGTGAATTCCTTCAACAACTTCGTGGGACATGTCAAATGATGCACGGAGCCAGTCATCACCTTTCGAGAAGATGAGGTTAAATCAGTGGTTGATGACATGGCAGATCCACCCCTGCACGTTATCACATGGGTCAACGGGATCCCGTATAAGAGGGTGTTGGTAGACACTGGCTCATCCAGTAACATCATTACCACAGTGGCATTGAAACATCTGAAGTTGCCAACCTCTCACATCACGGCTTCCACCTATACACTGCGAGCATTCAATGATGCGATATGCTCGATAGTTGGCACAATTGTCCTACCCATTCAAGTAGGACAAAAGATGATACCTACATTGTGCCATATTTTGGAAGGTGAGATGGCTTATAACATCTTGGCTAGGGCGGCCATGGATCGGGGACATGAAGTGTGTCCCTTCGATAGCTCATCGGTGTTTGAAGTATACATTTGAAGGGGAAGTACATGTAGTCCCGATGGACTTAGAACCCTTCAAATATTGCAATGCGGTGCAGCTGATGCCGCAATCGACCCTTCCATCGATGCATTTGGATTTTTAGTTAAATCCATCTAGACAGGGTCCGATTTCGCAAGCATCCCTGGTGATAAATCCATCAAAACCCCAGCCAGGTACATCTTCATCATCTGGTCCTTCACCAACGATGCCACCTATCATGGCCAAATAGAAGGACAAAGGGAAGAAAACCCTGGAAGAGGCTCAACCCTTGGAAGAGGCGCTGCCAATAGTATCAACCATCTCTACCGAAGAGATGCCTAGCAAAATGGAAGTTGAGGCTCCTAGTTCACCCAACATGGAGTGGATTCAAGAAGAGCTTCCATTCCCTCCCCCTCAATCGCCAACAATCACTATTGAAATGGCCAACACGGGCCTGGGGGAGTATCTGGTGTGGAATGTTGTAGCAACGCCCGCACTAGAGTCCATGCAGGACATGGGGAGACCTCGCCTCCCCATCGGTACAATTGTTCCTTTAGGCTACCCGCCAAACCAGACAAACTTTGTGTATGGGGGCCTTGATCATGGTACTGAGCCATGCATGCAAGAGGACGAAGATGAAGAGCCCTTTGCAGAAGATGTCAACTATCTTGTCTAACCCGGACTTCGCTCTGAGATATCTTGGCCAATGCAATTGGCATGGATATGGGCTAGGCAGGTATGAGCAAGGAGTGCGTGTCCTTTGCCAACCAAGATACCAAATGCCTTATGACAAGTCGGGCATGGGGTTCAACCACCCCCTGCCCTTGGACATCTTGGTAGAGAACATGCAAGGCCTAGGGATAGGCAACAAGGGTGGATTGGCATTAGATCCCTATGCCAACCCTAACACAACGTATACATTGGGGGATTACCTCCCATGGTCAACAACCACCCTTGTTAACCTCAATAACCCTTTCCCTTTGCTAGAGAGAGGCGAAAGTTTGGGGACTCACTTTCAAGGAGGGTATAGACAGTGTCAAGAGGGATCTTCGGAGGATGAGTCAGAGTATGAACCAGCATCATATGACCCCTTCGAATCAGATAGTGATCACTCCCAAGTGATCCCCATGAATGACTATCAAGAGAGCCTCTTGACAATGTTCCCTCTAGAGGCTCCAATCGAGCCAGTGCCACGTCAAGAGAATCAGGTCCCCCCATGGAGAGTGGAACAACCACAATGGGGCCAGATTAATTTGCTCGAGCAGGACGAGCCTGTAATACCTCAAATAGTTGTCGGAGCCAACGAGGGCTTTTGGATCTCCGATAGTGATTACGAAGATGAAACAGAAATGACATATCTTAATCACATGCGACAGATGCAGCAACCATACCCCTTGGAGATTAACGACATATTTGAATAGTTGGGCATAGTGCCAGGGCATGAGTGGTACGTAGACCCAGCGGGGTGGGACCAAGTGTTGGATCCGCCACTCTAGGTATACGAAGAGCACCTTCCACCCCGAGACCCTAGAGTGATATCAATGCCGAGGGTAGACCCTATCCTCCTATCAGCACATAGGGCCGATCCATTCGTGCCAATCCCTACAGAGCCAGATCCGGAGCACAGGAATCATCTAGAATGTTCAAGTCACCACACCCATGGTAATGGAGACCAAAATCATTTCATCAACATGATCTCCATTGACTTAACCGCCCCCATCCACAATCCGGCCGATCCAACATGGTCATTGCATCTAGACATAGATGCCATAGACTGGGATCACGTCAATTCACCTCCATCCCCATCAGAGTACTGGCCTTTTGGTAAAATGCTTCATTTTACCCTAGGGTCAACTCAGGATATCTTCCATGCTGAAGAGGAACCCGAGGTTCCCAACGTGGATTTAAACTCAGCAAATGATATCCATTTGATCCCGACTCCACACCAGTTGGAGGACGGATCCCACATGTCGATCGAGGAGACGACTGACGTAGACATCGGCTCAGATCCAATGAATCCATAGATTATCAAGTCGGGGTAAGCTTATCCCCCGAAGAGCAAGCCGACTACATTACCCTTCTCAAAGAGAAGAAGGAGGTTTTTGCATGGTCATACAGAGACATGTCGGGGCTAGATCCGTAGCTAGTCATGCATAATCTAACGCTTGATCCGACAGTCAAGCCAGTTAAGCAAAAACTATGCAAGATGCACCCAACAGTGGCCTTGATGGTCAAAGACGAATTGCAAAAGCTGTTGGATGCACAGTTTGTCATCTGCATGGATTATCCGCCATGGCTGTCCAACATGGTGCCCATCAAAAATCCCGATGGGAGGATTCGCATATGCACTAATTTTTGAGATCTAAACAAAGCGAGTCCTAAGGATGATTTCCCCTTGCCGAGCATCGACGCATTGGTAGATGCTACAGCAGGCCACGAAATGCTATCCCTCATGGATGGTTTCTCGGGATACAATCAGATTCGTATCAATCCCGAGGACCAACTAAAAATGGCGTTCACAATGCCTTGGGGGACATTTTGTTATAAGGTCATGCCTTTTGGCCTTAAAAATGTTGGCGCCACCTACCAACGTGCCATGACGTACATCTTCCATGATTACATGCATAAAACTTTGGAAGATTACATGGATGATTTGTTGGCCAAATATCTTTTGCGCCCAGATCATATCGATGACTTAAGCAAGATCCTCGATCGCCTCATGGAACATAAAGTCAGACTGAATCCCAAGAAGTGCGTCTTTGGCGTCACATCTAGAAAACTCTTGGGTTTCATAGTCTCAAAGCGAGGCATCGAGGTGGACCCAAACAAAGTCAAGGCAATCCTTGAAATGCTTCCCCCAACTACCATCAAGCAGCTCAGAAGCCTGCAGGGAAAGGTCACGTCAATCAAGCGCTTCATAGCGCAGCTATCCGACAAGTGCCGACCCATGAACAAATTATTGCACAAGGGGGTAGCATTTCACTGGGATGACGAGTGCCACTCAGCCTTTGATGACATTAAATGATACTTGGCTTCACCACTAGTATTGGCACCACCTAGACCAGGAGTGTCATTCTACTTATACATCTCAGCTACTGAGGTGGCACTGGGTGCCATGCTAGCCCAGAAGAATGAACTTCACAAAGAATAGGCTACTTACTATCTTAGCCGCACCCTGGTCAGTTATGAACTTAACTATGCATACGTTGAGAAACTCTGCTTGGCAGTGGTGTTTGCTACCAAAAAGCTATGCCACTACATGTTGAGCAACACTACGTATGTTGTGTCTAAGGAGAATCCATTGCGGTACATGATGAGTCGTACTTATCATAGTAGCCGCACGACGAAATGGATCATGTTGTTGACGGAATTTGACATAGAGTTTATTGGACAAAAATCCATCAAAGGACAAGTCATAGCCGATCAACTAGCAGAGGCTCCTCTTGAAGACGATCAGCCTCTGGTCATAGAACTACCCGATGATGGGGTCTTCCATGTCTCAGAATCGCCAGATTTTGATGAGCCTGAGTCACAGGCCGACATAACCCTATTTTTTGATGGTTCTAAATGTGAGCAAGGAGGTGGCGTGGGAATTGTATTCTTCACACCGCAAGGGGCTCCAATGCCTCTGTCATTTAAATTAGACTTCCCGTGCACCAACAATAATGCAGAATATGAAGCCTTGCTCATAGGTCTTCAGACAACAATCACCATGAACATCAAGCGATTGAACATCTTTGGTGATTCGTTGTTAATTGTCAACCAAGTCAAAGGGGTATTCCAATGTAAATGCCCAGTTCTGCAGGCCTACAAAGCCCTTGTGGACAAATTCTTGGCAAATCTTGAATGGTACGACATCGAGGCACTCCCTCGGTCATCGAATCATTTTGCGGACACTATGGCCTCCTTGGGGTCACTAATCCCGCAAGACATTTCTGGTGATATGACAACCATTCAAGTCAAAACACTATCGCAATCCGTGATGGAGCGTGCAAGCTCTAACTTGATGCCAGGAATCCACATGATCCAGATTGAACCACCTCAGGATAGGTTCTCTCGAATCCATGATCATCTGAAACATGCCAACTGGGGGTCCTTGTTCTCCCCTACTCCCCTTAATAGCAACACAACGCTATTCTTACAAGTTCTTTCCCGCTCAGCTTTTGCTAGGGATGAACTTCAAGAGGGATTGGTTGTTCATACCATCGAGGCTTTCGATCAGCAGGATTGGTATTCACCCATAAGGGACTACCTCAAGTTAGGTAACCTCCCACTTGGATTGACGCATGCCACAAAATGAGCATTCAAGCAGAAAGCGGCAAAGCATGTCTTGTTAGGAGACATTTTGTACCATCATAGCTATGAAGGGATCCTCCTTCGATGCTTGGACCAGCAAGAGTCCACTTGGGTGATCGCCCAAGCGCACGATGGTACATGTGGTGGCCACTTCAGTGGTATGGCTATCGCCAAGCGCATTCTTCGCATGGGCTATTATTGGCCATATTTAGAGCGAGATTGTTGCGCATATGTAAGGAAGTGCGTGAAGTGTCAACATCATGCTAATTTGACACACGTACCTTCCTAGGCCTTGCAGTCGATCCAATCGGCTTGGCCATTTTCATAGTGGGGCTTAGATCTAATCGGAAAGATCTCCCCTACGTCATCAGGCCATCACACGTTCATCATAACGGCCACAGAGTATTTCACCAAGTGGGTGGAAGCAGTTCCACTTACCTCTACGACTGGAACCCGCATTGCGGAGTTCATTTTGCATAACATCATATGTCATTTTGGTATTCCATCCAAGATCATCTCGGATAATGGGACGTCATTCAAGAACAAAGATGTGCGTGCTTTGACCACAAAGTACAAAATTTAGCATAGTTTTTTGACACCCTATTATCCACAGGCAAATGGGCAAGCAGAGGCGTCAAACAAAATGCTAGTTGCCATCCTCAAAAAGATAGTCATAGACAGTCATAAGGATTGGCACATTCAGATCCCACTTGCCCTATGGGCTTATCGCACTAGCATTCGGACACCCACTAGGGCAACTCCATTTTCGCTCGTGTATGGCTCTGAGGCTGTCATGCCTCTCGAGTTGGAAATTCCTTCCCTATGCATATCAATGCAAGAGTTCATCGATGATGACACTACGCGGTAGGCCCGGTTAGACCAGCTTACGTTGCTCGATGAACGACGTGTTAATGCTCTCGAGCATTTACGTATCTATCAAGAGCGACTGAAGAAAGCATACAACATGAAAGTTCACCTGAGGGACTTTCAGGTTGGTGACTTGGTCTTAAAAGAGAACCAACAGAACTCTAGCTTGCCGCCCCATCTAAGGGACAAGTTCATGGCAAACTGGTTAGGTCCCTATGTAATTGATAGTAAAATAGGACCTGGAACATACCGGCTAGCCTCTCTTGATGGAATCAAGGAACTAGAACCCTTGAACATCAGCCATTTGTGGCCATTCCATATCTAGAAGAGCCACAACCCAACCAAAATGCTCCAAGGATTCCCATAATCGCTTGGTCAATCCCAAAATGCTCCAAGGATTCCCACAATCACTTGGTCAACCCCAAAATGCTCCAAGGATTCCCATAATCACTTGGTCATCCCCAAAATTCCCCAAAGGTTCCCATTACCCCTTTGGTCAAACCAAAAAGCTCCAAGGATTCCCATAATCGCTTGGTCAAAAACAAGAAAATTCAAAAACAATAAAATCATCAAAAATAACAAAAATTTGCATCTCATTTCTATGCATGCTCAAAATCATCACAAAAATAAAGAGCTCTTTTTGCATCTCATCTTCATACTCATAAATATCAATCCATCAAAAACAAACATATAGTTGCATTAGGCATCGCACACATACATTGCATATTTGTGGTCATCCAAGTCAGGGCACCATAGACTGTAATTACTTGGCAAATCCATCTTGTTCCATATTTTTCCGCTTTATAAAACAATCCATCACAAATAAATGCCATTCACATATTTTCACCATACTATAGTCAGTTGACTTTTAATGTATCAAGAGTTTTCATCATTCAGCTGTCAATAGCTTTTTAGCCAAATACTATACAAAGTCAGACAGATTTTACGAAGGTAGAGTTCTACTTGGATCACACCTTGTTACGTAGCATCCCAACACAAATTAAAACACATAAAAATTCCCAAGTTGTGTGAACGAAAGATGAAACCTGCAAAGCAATCCAGGTCACCATAAGCGAAATGGTTATCTTGCTCATCCCCCCGTGTGAATGACCCCAAGAATGCTGAGAGTTGGCAAAAGGACAAGAATCTTCCCTACCCAATTCCCCAAGAATCCCAAGTTCTCAAAAAGTTGCAAACATCATAAAAATTTGCAAACGTCAAAACTCCAAAAATTTGACATCACAACCAAAGTGCATACATCAAAAGGCACAAACAATAGTGATCCTCATCACTCATTATTCAAATCCCTTGCTCAAAAGAAAAAAATAACAAAAATAAATAGTGATTTTTATCACTATAAACGAGCAAGTATCCCAATACAATTGAAGAAAAGAAGGGAGTCGAACTTGAATCCCTGGAACTCTCAGCATTCAGAAGGTCATGAGATAAACCTCAGTATCGGTTTGGTTGATAGCCTATCGGTCACTCGTGGCAAACCTCCCGCATGACGATATATCTATCGCATTAACTTGTGTGCAGATCAATGTTTGCATGTGGATGAGCTAGCTTATGGTATCCTAGATCGCATCGCAGATTAATCTGACTAAATACAACAAAGGAGTTAGTGGGGCTAATTAGGTGATCCTCAGTACAGGTTTGGTTGATAGCCTATCTAGCACTGGCGGTATCCTGACAAATACCACATAAATGAACTCAATTGCACACACAGGGATGTGACATAACTTGGTCAAAGACAAGTCGGATTCATACCTTGTTCAAAAGTCTTGTAAGATAAAATACAGTTTTGGATAGTTAGTTAAAACATCTGAGTCTCAGAAAACCTAACTACATTCTAAACCAACTGTGCTATCCTCCATCCTCGCTTCACCATCAAAAAATACAAAAAATAACATGCATACATAAACAGTCATTTACCACAGCAATCGCCTAAGACAAAAAGCCATCAGTTCTAAACAGTCTATGGTGCCACCGCCAAAAATCACAAATTCAATTCATTCATTTCCATTTGCATATCATATACATTAAGCAACATTTGCATTCATCATAACACATGCATCCATCAATGTAAATTAACATGCATACATACACATTCATCAATCATTAGGCATAACATCAAATCATGACACATGTGTAACAAAAAATAAAATCATCTGTATATATATCATCAAAAATGCCCGTAGGCTACAATATCCGGTCATCTGACCCCGCAAAAATCCAAAAGCTCAAAAACCCCAAGCCTAGGGCGTCGACCACCATGATCACGTAGGATCGGTGCGACGAGAACTACCCCCCATGGTGTGGGTCCTATGGGACCCCTCGGGTGGCTACCGCTAGCCCTCGCATCATGCCTACTAGAGCCCCCTCATCCAATCGCCTGCGACGAGATGATGCTGACTGCTCAGTATCACTGCCCCTCGTTCGGTGTGATGAGCCACCTCTAGAGGGCTCAGGTACCCACCCCCGATGTGGATGATCTCTCCCTCCAAATCCATCTAGTGTCGACACCACTCCACCTCCCATCGATGGTACATCATGACTACATCATCACGCTATACCAGTTGCATCCATAGGAGATCCCTCTCCCATGCAGCATCGGTATCCCCCTCCTATCGGTGGTGCGTAGCCCATGCATTCTCCCGCTCTACTAGCTGAGCCCGCAAGAGATCCCTCTCTTGTAGAGCATCCCCCAGCTCCTCATCTCGCCTCCATAGCAGCCCCTCCAATCATGCATTCTCAGCGTGTAACCCTGACTCCATGTCCTCCGAATCTGCCTGAGGCATGGGCATCTCGAGAATAGCAACCTGCTCTGGCTCCCACTACTCCATGATGTCCTACATCTCTGGCTGATCCGGAACCCCAAGATCCGCATCCATACCATCTACCTCCACCATGTCCGCATCCTCCAATAGAGCTCCCCAATCATCTCCTGGTGCCTCGGCACCCTCCCTCCTCCTATTGCTACCTCTGTGCCTCCCAATGGCCCCTCTCCTCGCCATCATCGCAGTGTCCACCACTGGTCATACTCTACAGTAGTCCCGACGTCGTCCACATCCGAGACGTCAATCATCGCATCAAAATCCTCGCCAAGTGGCACGATGACTGGCCGGTCCAGAGTCCTCTCATCCCCTCGGTGCCGATAGACCACGGGTTCACCAGGCAACCCATGGTGCACCCCAAACTATCGTGTCACCCGACTGTAAGGGAAGAACTCATGCTCGGTCCCATGCCGCCCGATCAGCCACCGCCCCCTGCATACTCACCAGAGCCACTCTCCAGCCTCAGGTCAGGCTGGGCAGTCTCGATAAGGGTGCTAGAACACCTCCCCTAGAGAAAGCCGAGCGAAGGCATCGACATAGTGCCCTACGACACCTGCCCATCGCCGACTCTATCCCTGCTCCCTAGACCGCCACCACAGAGCCACGTAGCCTATATCCTTATCCTCCATCTCCACCCGAGTCATCCATGGTAACCCCACCGGCCTCTCCACCACTATGTGCTGCCAATCCCAGCTCTACAACAGATAGCTGCAGCTAATCCCCTTTCACCTCCGATAGTGGACCTCGTACAGCTCACCATAGAGCTATGCTAGCAATGTCTGTCCCCACCTCATGATCAACGGTGCCTCCGTTGGGCACTCCACCAATCGGTAGACCACATCCAACAGGTTCCATGGGAACCTCGCACCTAACGAGTCAGGTAGCAGCATGTTGGAAATGAGGCCCATAAGTACTGCGTGCCTCACTCCCAACACCCCCTTCTCCAACCACCATCGGACCAAAATCTTGCCAATCAGGCAGTCGCCCTCAGCCCTCTCCACTGGGCTCTCCACACCTACCTCCTCCCCATGCCCAAAGCATCGTATCAGTATAGTTATCTGTTGATCATGCGACGTCGTCCTGATCGACAGTCCATCTATCGAAATCCACAAAATCCGATAGACATCCTCCAAGGTCACTATCATCTCCCCTATTGGGAGATGGAAGGTGTTGGTCCGAGGATCCCATAGGTTGATCAGGGCCGTCAGATAGGCCCGATCCTCGACCACAGGCTCCAGTCGAGTCACCTGCTTGAGCCCAAGGGCATCAAGCCACTCCCAGTCAACCATAGTTAAAATCATGCGATACCGACTCTTCACAACCTGCAAAAGAAAACAACACAAAAACATTAAAATCATGAAAAATTGTACAACAATAACATGAATATACAACACTGCATAACAATGTACAGCTCAAAAGCAACAAAATTCACAAAAATTCAAACAAAAATAGTTTGTCAGCCTTAGGGTTTCTGTACTCTAAGTTTAAAACTGACAACAACATAAAAAATTCAAAAAAAATTTCTAAAAAATAGTTGTCAGTCTTGGGGTTTTTGTATTCTAATCTTAGAACTGACAAATTCTGCACAAGCAAAACAAAAAGGGTTAGCACCCACCAAAAATAGGTCTAAATGTCACTATCCTACTCCCTAAGAAGGCTACCATAGCCGGACCGCTCCACAGGAGAACGGATTTTTGCCAATTTTAGCTCAAAAAGCATCACCAAAAAGGGTTAACACCCACCAAAAACAGGTCTAAATGTCGGAAAACTACACGCATGTATAACGTTAAACATCTGAAGGCACCCTTGCACAAGTCATCTTGGGTCAAGTGACTCATCACTTTTCTCATGAAGGTCATTCCCTCATCGATTCATCGCTTGAGGGGGTAGTCACACTTAGTCACCAATCAACAAATACACACCCAATTAAGGAAAATGACATGCATTCAAAGAATCATTGACAAAGACAATCACGCTCCTGCTTGGGGTAGTAAACAAGCAATAATCACAAGCTAATCAAATCACTTGGCATTTCGTGAATCATGAACTCAAGGTTCTCACAGACAAAAGGTTGCACCCTTTGCCTATTCATGACTGATCAATGTCCAAGATCAAGTAACACCTCACCGAAAAAGGTTAACACTTGAATTAAGTTCCTTCGCTCGTCAGAAGCAAGGATTCAAGAATGCATGCCCTTTCCATACTTGGGGCATCAAAATTTGGTTAGGTTACTAAGAAACCCTAATCATTAGTGCTTTGGTTATCTATTTTTTCTTGGTGCTGCACCATGCATAGCGCATCCCAAAAAGGGGCATCTATAGACACCAAAACAACACCAATCCGATTATGTGACTGCAAACACTAATCGCATTGATACACACAACCCCAAGGGCAGCCCCCAGAGGTTAAACAGTGGTCCTAACCACTCTCAAAATAGTTTTGGAAGGTCAAAAATCAATTTGGCACCTTCAGGCACTTTGCTCAATATCCGTTCCACCCAGGGACGAATTCAAACTGGGATTCGCCCCACCCCGGGACGAATTCCAAATTCACTCCAGGGTGGGGTGAATTGCAGGTTTGACGAGGAAAAAAGTCAAATCTTGACAAATGGCAGCTCAGATCCGCCACTTAACGCTTCCTTCATTGCATGGGAGTGTGGGTGAGCATTTTCGAGCGTTAGAGGCAATTACAAGGGCAGTCATGAAGTCCCTAATCAGGGAGGAATCTCCTTCCCCCTGGGAAGGCATGATTGCCAAGTGGCACCTCTACATGCCCAATTCAAGAGACCTCCGGGTCTATAAATTGGTGAGTTTCCTCACCCAAAGATAAAGGAGAGAAGGAGCATTTTGGAGCAACGAAGTGCTGTCATTTTACTTTCACACCCACACCCTTTTGAGTTGTGTCTTTCACATCCTTGATCTCTTTTGGAGAGGAGGTCATAGGGTGGTTATTGGAAGCACAAATCCGGAACCAAACCCGACATTTGGCCATAATATCCCACCCAATTTTCCGACAATACCCCACAAGAGGTTTTGGACCCATCCCAAGTGGATTGGTGCCGAAATCAGGCCCCAAACGATGAGTGGCCTGCCTCTGGGCGCCCCCTCCTGCACTGCTACAGTCCTAATCGCCCCTCTTCGGAGTGATTGGAAATATATGGCAGATTTTCTTTATTTCATTTTTGCATTCAATTCTATGATGCTTAGATAGGTTGTCATTTAAATTTCATCTTGTTTTGAGCAATTTTGATCATGTTTCTATCTTCGTTCGCCTTTACTAACTTGCAGGTAGCATCATCAAATTCCCATTGACAGAGGCCAAATTGGGAAAATCTGACCATCTGGGTCTTCCCAAAATACCCCCAATTAGCTAACCCCAAGTTTGTAGGTCTTTTGGAGCTTCCTAGGCAGGACATTTGGGACAGTACCTTTTCGGCATTTTGTTGCAGGTGAATTCGTCCCGCCCTAGAGCGAATTCAAATCGATGAGGAATTTCCTGACTGTTCTTTTTGCAGTGCCCTCTTGGTGATGTCTTGATGCCCCTGTCAAATTTTTAGAGCATTTGGATTCATTTTAGTCATAGTTTAATTCATTTTTCTCATTCACTTATCGTAGGCTTGGGGATTGCATGCTTTACTTTATCTACAGGTGCTATTGACTATTTCTTGTTCCTTTGAACGTAGGGTCTAGACATCGAAGGAGCAGCAAGGAGTCAAGACTCATCAATGTGAGTGGCGGTGATGTTTGGTCTACCCATTTTTACATGTGGGCACGCGGAAGAAGGAAGGGCATCCATGGATGTAACAAGAACGCATGTACTTAATTCTCCTAGCCCTTGGAAAAGGGAGGATGCACATTGTAACCGAGTTTGTGAAACATATCAATAAAAAGGGCTGTCTTATTTATTAGCTTTTGTTTAAAGTTCTGATTCACTCATGCTTTCCCTCTTTTCATTCGCTTTCAATTTGTAGGATTTAGCATCAAGTCCAAGTTCAATTTGCATCGCATCTTCGCTTTCCTTTTTGCTTCTATATCCTTGTGCTTCCAAGACTAACTAGGGAAGAAACAAAACTTGCAAGATATGAAATCTATTCTTCTTCCTCTTCCTCAAAATCCTTAGTATCCTCCACCTCTTCTAAAGAAAAATTCAAAAATAAGGAAAAGAATCCCATAACTTGTACTCATTGCAAAAATAATGGTCACTCTATAAACAAATGTTGGAAAATATTACAATAACTAGAGGTAGCTATTAAGGATTAAAATATATACAATAAAAATCAAATAGGAAAATTTGTTAATGTTCAAGGGAAAACCTCCAATTCTTCTTCTAATCACTGGGTCCTAGATTCCGGAGCAACTCATCACATGACTGCTTCATATGAGTCATTCTCTTCTATCTCCTCAAGTTCAACCTATAGCATACAATTTGGTGACTCTTACTTCATCCCAGTCAAAGGAAAGGGTGATATAACCATTGATGATGGCTCTATAAATAATGTTCTCTATGTTCCAAACATTACCACAAATCTCCTCTTTGTCTATTAGATTTGTACTTTTGGAAAGAGGAAAATTGTTCTCTTCTCTCCAACAGGAGTTGAGATAAGAGACTTTCAAGATCCCCATTCTCTCATAGCCAAAGGAGATATTGATCATAAAACTCACCTATTTCACTTCAAAGGATTCAAAAATATAGAAGGAGCCTCCTATTTTGTGGCTCATGGAGATCTTGAAAGCAAAATTTGGTATGAAAGGTTTGGTCATCTCAGTTACAACTACCTAAAGGAATTGAGAACCCATGAAATGGTAACATATTTACCTCAAGTCTCTTCTATTGATGGATTTTGTCCTAGATGTGCTCTTGGAAAGCAACATCAAGATTCTTTCCACCCAAGTAGTTCTCTAAAAACTTCATCCCCTCTAGAATTAATCCATAGTGACTTGATGTATTTTCCAGAACCTTCTTTCAAAAGGAGCAAAATATGCTCTAACCTTTATTTATGACTTTTCTATAAGAACTTTGGTCTACTTCCTAAAATATAAAAGTGATGTTCTATCCCACTTTAAAGTATTCAAAGCCTTAGTTGAAAATCAAACCTCTTGCAATATCTGTTAGAATAAGAGAATATTCTTTTAAGTTCCACTAGGCTAGACACACTTAAGTTTCCACTCCTCCATGTGTTAGGAGAACTCTCAGTGGTGTCTTCATCAGGTTTGATGAGTTGTTGTAATCCAATGACTCTCAATGATCAACTTTAATATTTATACAAAGTTGATCCTTGGAATAAATCAATCAGTTATATTTTGCTTCTTAAATCTCTTGTAATGATTTGCATATCTATTTGGGAAATTCTAACATGGTACTAGAGCAGGATAGATTCTGTTAGCATTCTCTCTTGAAGGAAGTCTTCTGAACCGGTTCTTAATCTTCTTTTTTATTTTTTTAAGAAGAAAATATTTTTTTATTTATCTTAGAAGCAATTTTTTTATATATTTCCTTATGATAATTCTTTTTTTAGTTTTTTTTTAACTTCTTATTTACCATATTAAAATATCTGTTTTAAATGCCCTCCTCTATTGCATTTATTTATATTTTATTCTCCTTCTTCAATCGCAGTTCATACGGCTTCATTGCCTTACCTGTGTAATTTCAAAGTAGTTAATATAAATCTAGCAATCCTTTACGAGGCCATTTTATTTTATTCCCATAAAACATTGCCTACATTTTTTTTCCTCCACAATATTGCAGCCGATTTGGCTTTCGTAACCTTCGCTGCAACCATAGTGAAGAAAACGTAGCCTTTGTGGGAAATCTTATAAGGTTTTTTTTGAAAAATTGTTAAGTCTTCGTCAAAGTTTATATTTGGATTTCCCTCTTCACGTCAAGGAAAAAATATTGGTTTCATTATTAAACCTAAGTTCTATATCCTCTTTAAGCATGTGGCCTTGTTTACGACCATTAAACTTAATTTGATTGAAACTTTGCCTAACGACATATCCAAATATTATTTTTTGATATATTTAGTGATTTTTTCTAGATCTTCTTCTCGTTATGTCCTTCGGTGCTTTGGGAATCTATCAATATTTTTTTTACTTTATAAGAACTTCTTTAGAATGAAAACATATATCCTTTTGTTGTGAGAATCGTTGAGAATGTTTGGAAGGCCCATTGTTGTATGTTTTTTGTAAATTTTTTTGTTCTATAGGTTTTTTGAGGCAAATTCATTAGCCTCGACGTTCATTTGAGAACTACTCAATGCCATGGTTGAGCTCGAAATTCCTTTGAACATATTGTATAAATAGTGGCACCATCATTAAGCTCGACATTCTAGAAAGGGCACTTTTTGCCTTCAACAATGACTTCGAGTTCGATAAAAGTTTTAGTGCATCAGTACTATGTGGAAGTTTCTTCATGTGGAAGTTGTCAGGTCCTAGTTAGATTCCCGGTTTTCATCCCCTCTGGAGCCTTCCTCTTCAAAATGTTGGTCAATCGACGCCGTCTTCTCACCTTCTCGAGTGTCCTCCCTACCCTCTGTCACATTCATTGGTAATGATATAATTTTTTTTTTTTTTTTAAATCTGATATTTCAGTGTAGATAAAGTGTTACTGCATACTTCTTGAGCTCAACTAAAGCAGTCACACCTTTGGAGGATGTATTTTAGTAGCACTTTACAGCATTGATATGAACAATTTCGTCACTTCTATGTCATCAAAAGTTTCTTATCGTCGCAACCAGGATGATCATATTCTCTCCCTTTTCCTCTCCAAATTTGTATTTTATTTATTAAATCTGCTCCTTTGTATCTATCCAAAGGCATTCTGATTTCTTATATTTTTTATTTCTTTTAGCTCGGAAATAGAAGCTTGTAATTTTTTAATAAAATTTCGAGGGGTTGATAAGGCGCCATTTTGCACCTATCAGAATCTAGGGGGGGTTCCTCTGTGCATCATCGTTTAACCTCCAATATTTTTATTTTCATCTGCTTTGCTCAGCATAAAAATAACTTAAAGTATAAATCATTCATGAAAATTTTAATTAACAACTTAATAAAGTTTTAATTTTTATTTTCTGCATACTTTCATTATCTATTTGCTTATCATAAAAAAAAAAGAGAATTAAAATATTTTATTAATTATTTCCTTTTCATAAGAACTATAATTGAAACTTGTTTTATTTAAAGTAAACTCTCAATTGTGATATCATACTTTCTTATATTTGAAATTTATTTTATTAATATAAACAATTTTTTTTTTAAGTTCAAATCAAATAGTGAACAAATAATTGTTTATTTTAATTTCCAAATTAGAAATTTGTTCTAATATCTCTACATTATCACATGTTTGTTTATTTTTTAGCAAAAGCATTAATCCTTTTTGAGCATTTATAAATATTTTTTCAATTTTTATAATTAAAATATCCAAAAAAATCTAATAGGTTTTTTCCTCAAAATATATTTGCCTGTTGGCAATTTTGGGTTTGAGATCCTAGCTTCTTGTCTATGAGTTGTCATTGATGTCAAAATGAAATGGCATTAATGTTAAGAGGATGTGTTGGCTTCAAAGGTGGAATATTCCAAGAGAATATTTTTAAGAGAATTCGGAGAGATTCCATTGGCAAGGGCTTTTCATTAAAACCAAACCGGTTTTTATTAAAACCAAGTTGGATAGGGTTTTTATTAAAACCAAGTTAAATGGTTTTTATTAAAACCAATGGAGGTTCTCTTTATTATTTATTTAATTATTATTTAAAACCCTTCAAGGTTTTAATTAATTAATTATTTAATTAATTAAGGGAGAAATTATTTTTAATTTATTAAAAATACTTAAAGGTTTTTAAACCTTTTTTTATTCTTAATTTATTAAAATTATTTAAGGGTTTTTAAACCCTTTTTGAAAATACTTTTGATTAATTTTTAAATGGTCTTTATTTTCGTCGACGTCAAGGTTTCTTCGAAGAGACTATTTATTCTCCAACTCCTAAGGTTGGAAGGCTAATTAATTCGAAATTCCCCGAATGCAATTTGCGGTGTTTGTGCTCTATATTCGCTGTGATTGAAGGAAGACTTAGAAGCATGTGCGGTTGAAAAGTCTTCGAGAGTTTTTTTGAGGGTGAAGTGGAAGGAAGTTCACTTTTGAACTTCGTAGCCCGAGTGGGCTAGTGGCAGCAAAGGCTGCTGTTGGGCAAGGCATTGGCGGAGGTCGTCGTTTCGAGTATCACGGGGGTGCTTTGCTAGAGTAACACACGTTTTTATTAAAATGTCTTTATGCCGCGAAATTCGGAGTTTCTTGGATAGCGATTTATAAGGTGTGATTAAATTTTATGAGTTTTGGCTTTTGTGATTAGCATTGAATAAAAGCTTAGGAGAAATAAGGGCATATTTCTTTGGATGTATTTTTAAGATTATTCTTTGCTATGCTAAAATTAAAAATGGAGGTATAAGGTGTGAGTCTATGATTGTTGATTTATTGGCATGTTATGGTGGTTGTGTTTAAAGAAGTGGAGCTAAAAGGTTTAATAAAGGAAGTTTATATTATTGCTCATTTCTTTTTATTCTAACCCTAACTTGGTTGGAAGTTTGAGAGTTGTGTGTGGTGACAGCTTGAAGGTTCAATTATCTTCTACTCCAATAAGGTATGGGCACATTCTTCTTATGAGTATGATTGGTGTATGTTTTCTGAAATAAGGTTGGAGTGAAAAGGTATTCTACTAGGTATCCTTTGGCTAGGTGTAAATCCTATTTTTTGGTTTGTTGAAGACTACTTATGCATTGTTATCCTTAAGGAGAGTTTTTGGTGAATGCATAATTTTTGGTTTGAGATAGTGGAAGATTTGTGCACTAGGGTTTATATTTGTGAGTCTAGCTACTTGCATTGAGTTGGTGGAACCCTTGGTTGGTTGTTTTGAGTTTGATGGTTGATTTGCTTCCATAGAGGTTGTTTGATCAAGTTATTGCTTTACTTGATTCATGATATTGGGCTTACTCCATTGAGTTGATTTGAGAAAGTTATTCTTTGCATTTGGTGATATTGTGTTGGTGGCTATTTTGTTCAAATATCTTTGGAGGGAAAAGGATTTCTACTTGTTTCCTTTTCTTGTGATGATTGGTTGAATGCTTCAAGGTTGATGTTGAGTTGAATGGTGTTGGTTGACTAAACCTTGTTTTATGAGCATTGTTGTTGAAACCCTAATTGATGGTGAAAATAACATGAGTATCATTGTTATGTGATTCTTTGCATAGTTGGCAATTGTTGGGGTTTCATGTTCTTGAAAGAAAACATTCTATCCTATCCATTTCAGATATTGAGTTGAGTTTTTAGATTTGATATTGAGATTGAGTTGAGTTGATTTGAGTTGAGTTTTGAGATTGGGATTTGAGTATAGAACATATTGAGTCTCTAAAAATTCTCTTTATGTTTCTATGAGTTTGACAAATCACATTGGGTCTCTAACAATTCACTTTGTGATTTCCTACTAAGAAAGTTTTTCTTGGTGAGCTTGCTAAGTTTTTGGATAGGTTCCAGTGGGGACTTGTGAGCAGTTCTTGGACAGGTTCTAGTGGGGACTTGTGAGAAGTTTTTGGACAGGTTTCGATGGGGGCTTGTGAGCAGTTTTTGGACAGGTTTTGGTGGGGACTTGTGAGCAGTTTTTGGACAGGTTATGGTGGGGACTTGTGAGCAGATTTGGACAGGTCCTAGTAGAGGACTTATGAGCTAAGTTTGATAGTTCTATCAAATAACTTGAGGACAGAGGTGCATTGGTTCTATGAGAAGAACCTAAGGACAGATTTGGCAAGTCTTTGAGAAGGCTTGTATGTAGAGGATTGATTTTTTCAAGAGTTGGACAGATCTGATAGAAAAAGGAAGACTTATACTAGACTGACTGATTGTGTTTGGTATAGGTTGCTGAGCTGCTGTGGACGTGATTATAGAAGGCAAAGGTCTCTTAGGCTAAGCATTGAGGATAGGAGGTCTTCGGTGGAAAGGAGTTCCACATGCTGGCAAGAGGTAGAGGTAGTTGATCTTTTGAGGGATCATTTCCATAGCAGAGGGGAAGGTATCTCCTTTGAGTAGAGGCTCATAAATTCTAATTGGGGGAAGGTATCTCCTTTGAGTAGAGGCTCATAAATTTTGATTGGGGGAAGGTATCTCCTTTGGGCCGAGGATCATAAACATTGTAATTGGGAAGGATTCCCAAAGAACTTTGAGATAACTTTTAGAGAAAAGTTTTCTGAACGTAGCCCAGCCATTTTGGGTGAACCATGTTAAAATTGGTGTCACTTTTTGGATGATATTGTGCATTGCTTTGATATTGCTTTGGGTATATTGCTTTACTATTTTGAAGGATAAAGGAAAAATTAAAAAAAGGTCTTATACTGTTCACCCCCCCCCTCTCAGTATAAGCTTGTGTTCTTCAATTGGTATCAGAGTCGGTGCCTTTGGAAAGTTTAACAGCTTGAAGGAAAATCTAGTAAAGAACACAATGGATCATTCAAGTGGCAATGCAGCACCTATTCTTGATGGGTCAGATTTTTATCTTTGGAGTGTAAAGATGAAGGTTCATCTAATGGCACTTGGGAATGAGGTTTGGGAAGTGATTGAAGATGAGTACACCATTCCTGAACATGGTCCTAATACTAAAGAAGAAAGGCTCCTACATCATAGCAATTCAAAAGCAATGAATGCAATCCTGAAAGGCTTACAGAAAGCAGATCTCACCAAAGTGATTCACTGCAAGACAACTAGTGAAATGTGGAAACAGTTGAAGGTGGTTCATATAGGTGATACAAATTTTAGAAAGGCCAAGTTGAGACACTTCAAAGGTATGTTTGAACAACTCAAGATGAATTATGATGAAAATATTAGTGACTACATGCTTCGTATGGATGAGGTTGTTAACTCCATGAAAGACTTAGGTCTTGATCTTGCTGAAAATGATGTTTGTGATAAGATTTTAAGATCTCTTCCTAATAGATTTAGTGAAAATATTTCTGCTATTGAGGAAGCTAAAGATTTGGATAAGTTGAAAAAGGATGAGCTCCATAGTATACTTGCAGCATTTGAGTTGAGAACTCAAGTGAAGGTTGATGTCAAGAAAGAGGTAGCTTTCAAGGCTACCAAGAATTCTAAGGGTAAACAGCTTCAAGATAGTGATGAGTCTTCTAGTGATGAAGAGGCATATTATAGCAAGAAAGGCAAGTTCTCTAGAAAGCACAAAAGTATGAAAAATATAAGATGTTTCAATTGTGGAAAGTTTTGTCATTATGCTACTGACTGTACTGTTCCCAAGAATGAAAGTGATGAAGATAAACAAGATTCTAAGAGCAAGGATTCTAAAAAGCACAAGCATCACAGGAAAAACAAATATGAGCATAGCAATCAAGGAAATAGGTATTCTCACAAGCACAAGAAGAGTTTCTACATAGACAAAGCAAGTAAGTGTTCTAGTAGTGATAGTGAAAGTTCTTCAAGTGATAATGAAAATGAGATGTTGTTCATATCAAAAAAAGAGGAAGAACCGAAATATAGATTCATTATCATGAAATGTCTTAGATGTGGAAATTTTGGTCACCTTGAGGATGATTGCACAAATAATGATTTGGTTTCTAGTATGTATGAGGATGCTTTAGAAAACTATAAGGAAGATGCATGTATGTTTTTTGAAAAGGGTAGCACCTCTAGTGATAAGAAATCTGAAAAAGGCTTTGATGATTCAAAAAGCAAACAAATAGAGGAATATATAGAGGAAGGTGAATTAGATCTTGAAGGTGAACTTATTAGTTCTCTTAGTGCTTTGAAAAATGAAATAAAGAAGAATGCTAGACTCAAGGATAAGTTAGATGAATGTTGTATGGAGAGAGATGATCTTATAGAAAGTCTTGACTTCTCTATGGCTAAGACACAAGAACTCAAGGATGAGTTAGAGTCTAAGGTTCTTGAGTATAGTGAGTTAGAACAAAAAATGGCTTCTTTGAAAGAGGAAACTAAAGAGTACAAGGATAAGCTTTACAGGTTTCAAGATAGTTCCAAAAATTTTAAGTCACTCATCAAAGGTCAAAGAAAGACAACAGATAAAATAGGCTTTGGTTTTGTTAAGCCACACAAGGAACAAATTGGAGAGTCTAGTAAGAGACTCCAAAAGGAAGAGAGTTCTGATGAGGAAAGTATTTTAGAAAAGGATTCCTTGAATGATAGATGCACAAAAATAGAAAATAGTATTCAGCATGAGAAGAAGAAGTTTTCAGAACTTAAGAGGTCAATTAAAGGAAAGTTTCAAGGCAGATGTTTTGCTTGTCACAGGTTTGGTCACATGGCTTCACATTGCATGGCTCAAGTGAAGGAGGTAAATGAAAGTTTCAGAAGTGCTAGTTACTTTCAAGGTTATTGCTACTCTTGTCAATATTTTGGGCACAAGGTAGTTTATTGCAAGGCAAATAACAAGAACAATTTTGGTCAGAATAGGTTTTTCCAGAATAGGTTTGGTCAGAATAGGTTTGGTCAGAACAGGTTTGGCCAGAACAGGTTTGGTCAGAATAGGTTTGGTCAGAACTGGTGGATTCAAAGATCAAGTTTACCTTAGAGAAACAACATCGTTAAGTGTTTCAAGTGCAACAATGAAGGTCACACAATCATATAGTGTAGAGCTGAAATTCCAGAATACAGGAACAGGAACAGTGGCATGATCATGTCCAAGGATCAAGGCATGGACAAGAACAGGGATGAGAACAAGAACAAGAACAGTGACAGGAATAGGAATATGGACAAAGAGTTCAAGAAAAAGCCCGGCAAGGAAGTTATAGACACTAATGATGATCAGTGCCTAATGGGAGTTTTACTCCCACCCAAGAATTAATCACCTCATCAGGAGGTGGGGGAGGGACTAAGCTAAGAGGCTCATTCTTAGTCCCGGGCCCCAAAGGTGAGCCTTTTCCATTGATGACAAAGGGGGAGAGATTTGAGTAAAGGGGAGAGCCTCAAGACAGGGGGAGCTGTTTATGTTGAGTTTCTATGTTGTTGAGAAGCATGGTTTGCCATCAATGACAAATGGGGAGATTGTTGGCAATTTTGGGTTTGAGATCCTAGCTTCTTGTCTATGAGTTGTCATTGATGTCAAAATGAAATGGCATTAATATTAAGAGGATGTGTTGGCTTCAAATGTGGAAGATTCTAAGAGAATATTTTTAAGAGAATCCGGAGAGATTCCATTGGCAAGGGTTTTTCATTAAAACCAAACCGGTTTTTATTAAAACCAAGTTGGATAGGGTTTTTATTAAAACCAGGTTAAATGGTTTTTATTAAAACCAATGGAGGTTCTCTTTATTATTTATTTAATTATTATTTAAAACCCTTCAAGGTTTTAATTAATTAATTATTTAATTAATTAAGGGAGAAATTATTTTTAATTTATTAAAAATACTTAAAGGTTTTTAAACCTTTTTTTATTCTTAATTTATTAAAATTATTTAAGGGTTTTTAAACCCTTTTTGAAAAGACTTTTGATTAATTTCGAAATGGTATTTATTTTTGCTGAAATCAAGGTATCTTCGAAGAGACTATTTATTCTCCAACTCCTAAGGTTGGAAGGCTAATTAATTCGAAATTCCTCGAATGCAATTTGCGGTGTTTGTGCTCTGTATTCACTGCGATCGAAGGAAGACTTAGAAGCACGTGCGGTTGAAAAGTCTTCGAGATTTTTTTTTAGGGTGAAGTGGAGGGATGTTCACTTGTGAACTTCATAGCTCGAGTGGGCTAGTGGCAGCGAAGGCTGCTGTTGGGCACTGCATTGGCGGAGGTCGCCATTTCGAGTCTCGCGGGGGTGCTTTGCTAGAGTAACACACGTTTTTATTAAAACGTCTTTATGCCATGAAATTTGAAGTTTCTTGGACAGCGATTTATAAGGTGTGATTAAATTTTATGAGTTTTGGCTTTTGTGATTAGCATTGAATAAAATCTTAGGAGAAATAAGGGCATATTTCTTTGGATGTATTTTTAAGATTATTCTTTGCTATGCTAAAATTAAAAATGGAGGTATAAGGTGTGAGTCTGTGATTGTTGATTTATTGGCATGTTATGGTGGTTGTGTTTAAAGAAGTGGAGCTAAAAGGTGTAATAAAGGAATTTTATATTATTGCTCATTTATTTTTATTCTAACCCTAACTTGGTTGGAAGTTTGAGAGTTGTGTGTGGTGACAGTTTGAAGGTTCAATTATCTTCTACTCCAATAAGGTATGGGCACATTCTTCTTATGAGTATGATTGGTGTATGTTTTCTGAAATAAGGTTGGAGTGAAAAGGTATTCTACTAGGTATCCTTTGGCTAGGTGTAAATCCTATTTTTTGGTTTGTTGAAGACTACTTATGCATTGTTATCCTTAAGGAGAGTTTTTGGTGAATGCATAATTTATGGTTTGATATAGTGGAAGCTTTGTGCACTAGGGTTTATATTTGTGAGTCTAGCTACTTGCATTGAGTTGGTGGAACCCTTGGTTGGTTGTTTTGAGTTTGATGGTTGAGTTGCTTCCATAGAGGTTGTTTGATCAAGTTATTGCTTTACTTGATTCATGATATTGGGCTTACTCCATTGAGTTGATTTGAGCAAGTTATTCTTTGCATTTGGTGATATTGTGTTGGTGGCTATTTTTTTCAAATATCTTTGGAGGGAAAAGTATTTCTACTTGTTTCCTTTTCTTGGATGATTGGTTGAATGCTTCAAGGTTGATGTTGAGTTGAATGGTGTTGGTTGACTAAACCTTGTTTGATGAGCATTGTTGTTGAAACCCTAATTGATGGTGAAAAGAACATGAGTATCATTGTTATGTGATTCTTTGCATAGTTGGCAATCGTTGGGGTTTCATGTTCTTGAAATAAAACATTATATCCTATCCATTTCAGATATTGAGTTGAGTTTTTAGATTTGAGATTGAGATTGAGCTGAATTGATTTGATTTGAGTTTTGAGATTGGGATTTGAGTATAGAACATATTGAGTATCTAAAAATTCTCTTTATGCTTCTATGAGTTTGACAAATCACATTGGGTCTCTAACAATTCACTTTGTGATTTCCTACTAAGAAAGTTTTTCTTGGTGAGCTTGTTGAGTTTTTGGACAGGTTCCAGTGGGGACTTGTGAGCAGTTCTTGGACAGGTTCTAGTGGGGACTTGTGAGCAATTTTTGGATAGGTTTCGGTGGGGACTTGTGAGCAATTTTTGGACAGGTTTCGGTGGGGACTTGTGAGCAATTTTTTGGACAGGTTTCGGTGGGGACTTGTGAGCAAATTTGGACAGGTCCTAGCAGAGGACTTGTGAGCTGAGTTTGATAGTTCTATCAGAGAACTTGAGGACAGAGGTGCATTGGTTCTATGAGAAGAACCTGAGGACATATTTGGAAAGTCTTTGAGAAGGCTTGTATGTAGAGGATTGATTTGTTCAAGAGTTGGACAGATCTAAAAGACAGAGGAAGACTTGTACTAGACCGACTGACTGTGTTTGGTATAGGTTGCTAAGCTACTATGGACATGATCATAGAAGGTAGATGTCTCTTAGGCTAAGAATTGAGGATAGGAGGTCTTCAATGGAAAGGAGTTCCACGTGCTGGCAAGAGGTAGAGGCATTTGATCTTCTGAGGGATAATTTCCAGAGCAGAGGGGAAGGTATCTCCTTTGAGCAGAGGCTCATAAATTCTGATTGGGGGAAGGTATCTCCTTTGAGCAGATGCTCATAAATTCTAATTGGGGGAAGGTATCTCCTTTGGGCCGAGGCTCATAAACATTGTAATTGGGAAGGATTCCCAAAGAACTTTGAGATAACTTTTAGAGAAATGTTTTGTGGATGTAGCCCAGCCATTCTGGGTGAACCATGTTAAAATTGGTGTCACTTTGTGGATGATATTGTGCATTGCTTTGATATTGCTTTGGGTATATTGCTTTACTATTTTGAAGTATAAAGGAAAAAGTAAAAAGAGGTCTTATACTGTTCACCCCCCCTCTCAGTATAAGATTGTGTTCTTCATTACCTATGTTCCATGTATCCTTGTCTCTGTACACTTATAGTTTCCCTCATGTAAGGGTGGATTATAGGGGCAATTGGTATAAAGGCCTGGCATATATTTTTCTCAATAAACCATTTTTACAAAGGATATTTCTCTTACTTATAGTTTTACTCTTGTAAGGGTGAGTATTGATATTTTCCAACTAAAATCTGGTTGATAACACTACATTTCAAACCAAAAAACCTTAAATTTTCTTCTCTATACTTAAAATTTTACCTCAATTAAGGGTGGGTATTAATAAGAATATAGAGAGGCTTTGGAATTTCAAAAGCAACAATATAAAAATAAACTCAAATAATTATAGTTTCCCTCTTGTTAGGGTGGGTATTTTGATGATTAATATATTTAAAATCTTTATTTTTCCCTAAAAAAATTGCACTAATCCAAATATTGAAGTTCTAAGGGGGGATATATTGGTTAAAACTTCAAATTTTTTTTTGTGTCAAAATTATTAATTCAATTGAGCCTCTCACCCCTCATAACTTTCACACTTGGAAACCTAAAATTTTAAATCTTATCTCTTAGAAAGGTCTCACTCACCTATTAGAAGAAAAGCAACCTGATTTTGATAAAGAATATGAAAAATTTGTTCACAAAAGAAAAATGCATGAAACTATGGGTATTATTAGCTCTAATGTTCATGAAAGTTTGTGGTTTCACATTATAGATTGTAAAAATCCTCATAAAAGTTGGGAGAAAATAATAATCTTGTTTGGGAAAGTAGATCAAATATATCAATGCAACTAGAAGCAAAACTAACAACTTTATCTCCTAAATATTTTAGCAGTATTGTTGACTTCCTCACCAAATTCAAATAAGTCCTCACTCAATACAAAGCTATTGGGAAGAAAAATACTGATGAAGAATACATTTATCTAATTCTTTCTAAAATAAATGGTGTATTTCAAATCTTTGCAACCACCTTTCTATCTACTCAATATGCTCTTGGTGCAACCTTTAAAATGCCCTCTTTAGAAGGATCTGTGATAGACTAACTAGGGAAGAAAAAAAACTTGCAATATATGAGATATATTCCTCTTCCTCCAAATCCTTAGTAGACTGCACCTCTACTAAAGAAAAATTCAAAATGAAGGAAAGGAATCCTATAACTTGTACTCACTGTAAAAAGAATGGTCATTCTGTAAATAAATGTTGGAAAATATTACAACTAGAGGCAATTATGAAGGATCAAAAGATAGACAATAAAAAGAAAATAAAAAAAGCCCTAAATTTTCAATGGAAAACCTCCATTTCTTTCTCTAATTATTGGGTTCTATATTCTAGAGCTACTAATCACATGTCTACTTCAGATGAGCCATTCTCTTCTATCTCCTCTATTTCTACATGTAGCATAGAAGTGGGTGACTCTTCCTTTATCCCATTCAAAGTAAAGGGGGACATAATCATTGATGGTGGCTCTATAAATAATTTTCTCTATGTTCCAAACATTACCACAAATATCCTCTCCATCTATAAAATTTGTACTTCTGGAAAGGGGAAATTTGTTCTTTTCTATCCAACAGGAGTTGAGATAAGAGACTTTCAAGATCCCTATTATCTTATAGCTAAAGGACATATTCATCACAACACTCACCTATTTCACTTCAAAGCATTCAAAAATCTAGAAGGGGCCTCCTGTTTTGTGGCTCATGGAGATCTTAAAAGTAAAATTTGGCGTTAAAGGTTTGGACATCTTAGTTACAACTACCTAAAGGAACTAAGCACCCATGATATGGTAATAGGTTTACCCCAAGTTTCTTATATTAATGGGTTTTGTCCTATATGTGCTCTTGGAAGGTAACATCAAGACCCTTTCCACTCAAGTAGCTCTCTAAAAGCCTCATCCCCTCTAGAACTAATCCATAGTGACTTGATGACTTTTCTTGAATGTTCTTTCAAAGGAGTAAAATATGGTCTAACATTTATTGATGAATTTTCTATAATAACATGGGTTTACTTCCTAAAATATAAAAGTGATGTTTTATCCCACTTTAAAGTCTTCAAAGCATTAGTTGAAAATTAGGCCTCTTGCAAAATCAAGCAAATTTGCACTGATAATGGGGGGAATACTGCAGTAATGATTTCTCCATATTTCTATCAAGTCATGGCATCATTTATCAACATTCTATCTCCCATAATCCTCAACAAAATGGTATTATAGAGAGGAAAAATAGGAAATTAAAAGATATGGCTAATTGCATGCTCCATTCAAGAGATCTTCAAATTGTTTTTGGGCTGAAGCTATTAACTGTGCCAATTATATTCAAAATCGTACATCTCATAAAGCTCTTGACCATTTAACTCTTGAAGAAGCATGGTTTGGCTCAAAACCAAATGTTTCCTTCTACAAGATTTTTGGGTGTACTTCTTGGGCTCACATCCCAAAGAAGAAAAGGAAGTCTCTCGATAAAAAAAAGCAAAAAAACTCATATTTATTGGTTATTGTGAAGAAATGAAAGCATACAAGCTCCTTGATCCCTCAACTCATGAGGTATTTTTTCATAATAATCTCCAATTTGATGAAACATTCCCTCAAATAGATCCTCAATCCCCTTATTCCTCCATTAAGCCTTCTCCTATAGTAGTACCTCAATATTCTGAAGAGCCAAATTTTGAGGTTAACTTAGAAATTGATAAGCAAGATGAAGAACATGTAACTCCAAATCAATGTCTTTCAACTCATTCTACTCCTTCTAGTATGCCAAAATGGGCTCGCACCATTTTTAAAGAAGCTACTCCTTACATCTAAAATATTCTATCTACTAGATCATCCAACCCCATAGGCATTGGTCTTGTCTGTCAGTCTATTTCCTTTGATCCTCAATCCTTCAAAGAAGCAACTGGTATCAAAAAATGGGATGATGCCATGAAAAATGAATTTTATTCCTCAATGAAAAATAAAGCTTAGGATTTAGTTCCCTTGCCCAAAGGAAGGAAGTTAATTCATTTTAAATGGATCTACAAAACAAAATATGGGTGTACTGGAGAAATAGACAAACACAAAGCTTGCCTAGTAGCAAAAGGTTTTTCTCAAGTTGAAGGTATTGACTATGCAGAAAACTTTGCTTTAGTTGCTAAAATAGATTCTGTTAGACTGGTCTTGCTTTGGCTACTTCACAAAAGTGGCATGTCTATCAAATGGATGTAAAAAGTTCTTTCTTACATGGGGACTTAAAATAAGAAATATACATGGAACAATCTGCTAGTTTAACTCAAGACTCCTCTCTTGTTTGTAGGCTAAAAAATTCTCTCTATGGCCTCAAAAAATCCCCTAGATCTTGGTATGAAAATATGGACTCCTTCATTATTTCCATAGGTTTTTCTCTTTGTGAGTCTAATAACACAGTCTACATTTGGAGAAATAAAGGGAAAATCACCATTCTTGTTCTATATGTTGATGATATTCTTCTCACTGGTATTAACTTCTCTCACATTCAGACCATAAAAGACCCCCTCTCTAAAAAGTTTAAAATGGTTGATCTAGGTCTAGCTCATTACTTCCTTGGGATTCAAATAAGTCAAACAGAAACAGGAATTTCCTTGTGTCAACAAATGTACACTCTAGATCTTCTTCAAAAGTTTAAAATGATAGATTGTAAACCTTCTCCTACCTCTTTTCAATCTGGCATTCATCTCAGTACTTTATGCTCATCCCCTCTATGTGATGCAACTCTATACCATCAGCTTGTAGTAAGTTTATTATACCTTACTCATACTCACTCAGATATCTCATATTTTGGTGGCCTCATATCCAAATTCTCTCATCAATATCATTTCAATCATTGGCAAGCAACAAAAAGAATCTTCCGTTACTTGCAAGGCACTACGCACTTTGGGCTCTTCTATAAGGGAAATTCCAAGGATATCATTGGCTACACAGATTTAGATTGGGTAGGTTCAATAGAATATAGATGTTCAACCTTAGGCTATATCTTTTGCCTTGGTTCTTCATCAATAGCCTGGTTATGTAAGAAATAATAAGAAGTAGTCTTATCTTCTATAGAGGCAAAATACAGGGCAACAATTTTAGCTAGTTAGGAAGCTCTTTGGATTTGACAAATTCTGAGAGAATTTGGTTTCACCCATGAAGAGCCTATAACTCTTTGGTGTGAAAATCATAGCATAATTTATATTGCATACAATATTATTGAGCATTAGCACACCAAGCACATTGAGATACACATGCACTTCATACGTCAACATATTTAGAAGAGGGATATATACTTGAAATATATTTCTACTGAGAATCAAATTTTAGATATCTTCACCAAGTCATTTCCTTCTATGTGTTATCTTTATTTGTGAGATAAGCTTGGAGTAATATACCTGCACTGATTGGTTTTATGAGGATAATCTTTGTCATAAAAATACAAGCCTCTCTTATTCTCATAGTTGGTTTTTCCCCACAAGGGATTTTTCACCAACTATATGTTGTATATGAGTACCTAATCAGGACAAGTTATTGAGACTCATATTTATTTCTATATAAATAGGACAATATTTGTCATACGAAGACAAGCCTCTCTTCTTCTCATACTTGGTTTTCCCCTATAGGGGTTTTTTCATCAACTATAAAATGTAAATGAGTACATAATCAGGCCAAGTTGTCAGGACTCAAACTTCCTTTTTGTATAAAGAGGAAAATCTTCACCATACGAAGACAAGCCTCTTAATTCCTTTTGATTGATGGTTTTTCCCATTGGGTTTTTACAATCTCTTAAAAAATAAGTCATTATACATGAGTACCTCATCAGGCCTTGTTTTTGAGACTCATTTGTAGGAATCTCCCCTAGTATCACTTAACAGGGTGTTAGAATAATAGAATATTCTCTTAAGTTCCACTAGGATAGACATACTTGAGTCTCCACTCCTCCATGTGTTAGGAGAACTCTCAGTGGTGTCTTCATCAGGTCTGATAAGTTGTTGTAATATAACAACTCTCAATGACCAACTTTTCTATTTATACAAAGTTGATCCTTGGAATAAATGAATCAGTTCTATTTTGCTTCTTCAATCTCTTGTAATGCTTTGCATATCTATTTGGAAATTTTCTAACAATATCAAGAAAATTCACACAGATAATGGGGGGAATACTATAGTAATGAGTTCTCCATATTTCTATCAAATCATGGCATCATTCATTAGCATTATGTCTCCCATAATCCTCAGAAAAATTGCATTGTAGAAAGAAAAAATTGAACATTAAATGAAATGGCAAATTGTATGCTCCATTCAAGAGATCTTCCAAAATTTTTTTGGGAAGAAGCTATTAAATGTACCAATTATATTCAAAACTGTACACCTCATAAAGCTCTTGATCATTTAACTCTTGAATAATCATGAATTGGTTCAAAACCAGATGTTTCTTTCTTCAATATTTTTAGGTGTACTACTTGGATGCACATCCCAAATAAGAAAAGAGAGGCTCTAGATAAGAAAATTCTAAAGCTCATATTTTTTGGTTGTTATGATTAAATGAAAGCATACATAATCCTTGATCCCTCAACTCATGAGGTATTTTTCATAGGAATGTCTAATTTGATGAAAAATTCCCTCAAAAATATTCTCAACTCTCCTCTTCCTCCATTGAGCGTTCTCCTATAATAGAACCTCAATATTATGAAGAACCAACTCTAGAGGTTAACTTAGAGATTGATAATCAAGATGAGGAACTTGTAACTCCAACTCAATGTCTTTTTGTAGACACCAAAACAACACCAATCTGATTATGTGGCTACAAACACTGATCGCATTGGCATACACAGCCCCCAGCGTAGCCCTTAGAGGTTAAATAGTGGTCTTAACCACTCTCACAGTAGTTTTGGAAGGTTAGAGGTCAATTTGGAACCTTTCAGGAATTCTTCTCCTTATTCATTCCACCCAGGGATGATTACAAACTAGTATTTGTCCCACCCAAGGACGATTAGCAGCATTCGCCCCTGGGTGGGGCAAATAGCAGGTTTGACGGGCAAAAGGTCAAACCTTGACAAATGGCAGCTCAGATCCACCACTTAACTCCTCCTTCATTGCATGGGAGTGTGAGTGAGAATTTTTGAGCTCAAAGAGGTAGTCATAGAGGCAGTCATGGAGTCCTTAATCAGGGAGGAATCTTCTCTCCCCTGAGAAGGCATGATCTCCAAGTGGCACCTCTGTATGCTCATTCATAGAGACCCTCAAGTCTATAAAATGGTGAGTCTTCTCACCCCAAAAAAAGAAATAGGTCAGGACCATTTGGAGCAATGGAGTGCTTCCGATTTACGTCCTCACCCTTTTGCTTGTGCCTTTCACATCCTTGATCTCTCTTTTGGAAGGGAGATTATTGGGTGATTATTGGAAGCACAATTCGGACCCAAAACATGACATTTGGCCATAGTATCCTACCCAAATTTGCCAAAAATACCCCATAAGAGGTTTTGGACACATACCAAGTGGATTGGTGCCAAAATCGGGACCCAAACGATGGGCGTCCTACCCCCAGGTGCCCCCTACACTGCTGTAGTCCTAATCGCCCCACCTTGGAGTGATTAGAAATTTGTAGTAGATTTCATTTTTGTTTTTCTTGCATTTTTTTCTAGGTTGTTCATATAGGATTTCATTCAAATTTCATGTTATTCTGAGTAGTTTTGATCATGCTTTTGTTATTTCTCGCTTTCACTAACATGCAGGGAGAATCATCAGATTATGGGTGATAGAGGCCAAATTGGCAAAATATGACCTTCTGGGTCTTTCCAAAATACCCCGTTTTACCTAACCCCCAAATTTTTAGGTTATTGGAGCCTCCAATATGGGACATTTAGGAGGGTGCTTTTTGACATTTTATTGTAGGTCTAATCGTCCCACCCCGAAGCAATTAGAAATCCGTGGCAAATTTCTTGACTATTCCTTTTGTAGTGCCTTCTTGGTAATGTTCTCATGCCTATGTCAAGTTTTTAGCTCATTCTAATTTGTTTTATATGTCATTTTATTTATTTTACGCATACACTAATTGTAGGCTTTGGGGATCACATGTTTTACTTCATCCACAGGTGCTACTAATCCTTTTATGTTTCTCTGAACACAGGATCTCGACACCAAAGGAGTAGCAAGGAATCAAAGACGTGTTCATGCAAGCGGTAGTGACATTTGGCCCACCCACTTTACATGTGGGCATGCGGAAGAAAGCGTACCAATCCGTGGTGTAATAGAGCCCTACTTAACGCTCCTAGTCCCAAAAAATGGAGGAGACGTATTGTAACCTAATTTTAAAGAAAATTAATAAAAAGGGCTGTATTTGAAATTTGATTTCTATCTTGTTTTAATTCATTTATGTTTCTCTCCTTTCATGCATTTCAGTTCGTAGGACTTAGCGTTACGTTTTGCTTTTGCATACATCGCACTTGGAATTTCCATTTTGTTTCCATATCCTTGTGCTTTCAGTGGCGATCACGGTGGGATGCTGTCCTCTGATTTTGAGATCAAATTTCTGATCAAAAGTGTTTGTTTTTGCTTGTAGGCACCAATATTTCAAGCGCTGGACTACTGTTTGTTCCAGTATGTGACGAGTACATAGCTGGAATTCATGTCACCCAGGGACGAATGGGCATTCATCCCACCCTGTGACAAATATAGTTATGTTATTCATCCCACCCTAGGATGAATAAGCCCTCTTTGCACTTTCAAAATAGAAACTTAGAGGCATCTGTTTTGGACAGATAAGAGGTAGGGGTTATGAATACCTTCTGTCATTTTCTATTTTCTATCTCTGTATTTTTCAATTTCTTTGCTTGCTTAGGAAGGTTTTACTGCATTTTTAATTTCCTTGCATAAGTAAAAAGAACCCCACACACCACGTGGTAATTTAAACAACAAGGATTTGGTCGTAAAACCCCAACCCTTGATCAAGACCAACGATGGATTTCATCACCACCTTGGCTTGAATTTTTGCATCCATAACCCCGGTCGCTACTGTTGCTAGACGTAAATCCTAACGAAAGTTGACCAAGTGTAGTTGGGGTGATTCCCAATGCATGAGGATAAGTCTTCTATGGTAGGTGTCAAAAATAGGTTGATCCCCCTTTTGTACCGCCTATGTTCCATGTACCATTATGCTCTCGCGTAACAATAGTTTCCCTCATGTAAGGGCGGGTATATTGAGAGGTTTGGTATAATGGCCTGGCAGTGGTATATTTAAGGGGCGAACATTTTGGGAGACATAAGATCCATCATATTGCATGAACAACAACACGTTCTTTACAAAATATTTCAAAACAAAAAGTCAAAACACACTGAAACAGATTTAGGGCACACACTTAATTCGTAAACAAGATAATCGCTCCTTTGTTTGTGTGGCTCTTGCTTGTTTAGTGTAGCATAAAAAATCATAAAGAAAATAAAATGTACATATATTTTAGATAAAAACCACCATGGTATACACACGTAGCCAAGCCCAATCACAGGCGAAAGCTACAAAGAGTGTACAAGGCGGCACAAGTCACCTCCGCTATAGCCCCGAGGACTTGGTTATACCACCTTGGTGGCATGACCCACAAAATAGTCCACATCATATCATTACAGAATGGGACTATAGAGGCACCCCTTCACGGGGCATGCCCATGCAACATAGACCCTTTTAGGAGAATTCCATACACGTGGCACTCAACATAAATGGGAGGGCTCTCTTAGACACTCGTTATGAGTGGCCACCATGCAATGAAGCACTAGAACAAAATAGGGTCCATAAGGAGGGGCCACATGATTACATCATCCCTCCCCTACCCCTTATTACTATCAAAAACAATAGGCCAAATTGAGAGCGCAAGGCTCTTCAGACAGGGCAGGCCAACTCTGCCTGCCCCTTTCATATGTACAAAAGGGACCATGAGGAAGACCACTATATTCCTCAAGAGCAATAAACAACATGGAAGCAATGCACCTCTGCACCTACTATTTATCAGAATCACCTACTAAGGCCAAAAAATCGGGTGAATTCCACTAACCTTAATAGAGGGAAGCGACCTATAGAGGTCTCGGATCACCATGATCGAAATAGACATGTAGGGGAAGCATCTAGGCCCCCTAGACCTAAGACGGTGGAACAAATTGACTTGGCATTTTCCAAACATGTCATCTGCCAAGCACAAATCATGCAGCTTGAGAAAGACCAACAATAATTAGAGCACTTGTATTGCCTTAGCAAAGAGCGCATTCGGCGTCAAACATACGAACTGCTCCATAAAACTATGCCTAAGAGGGTTCCAACCCCTCGCACCCAAAGGGTAGAACTGTATGAGAGGAACAACCCCTTGGTGCAATATAGGCCCCCATGACCTTACCAAGTGCTGCCTTCGAGACCTCCTAGACCTGAGTGGGAGGCCACTCCTAGGAACAATTATGGGCACCCTTCTCGGGGACCCACCCATGTTTATAGGTCTCACCTAGGAACTCCTCAAGAAGCCTATGAGGAGTATGAGCAAGAAGAAGAGCGGGCTGAAACACCCTACCAATGCAGAGGGGGTGCTATCTGGCCACCCTTATATAGGCCTCAAGTTCCCCGTAATACGCAATGGGAGAAATCTAAGGAGTAAGATATTAAATATTTTGATGCATATAAAGCGCTGCTAGAGTGCTTAGAGTCTGTGGAGACCAATACTTCTGGGCCCCAAAAGCCCACTTACGCCAACTCCATAGTCATCCCATGCATCCGTCAGTGCTGACACCCCCTTACCCTGAATAATTTAAACTGCCCTAGTTGGCAATCTTTAGAGAGGAGGAGGATGCCTAGGAGCATGTGACTAGATTCCTAAGCCAATGCTTTGGCATTAAAGACAACGATGCTTTGTTGCTAATAACATTTATAACCACGTTCGTAGGCCCTGCATCGGATTGGTTCAATCAGTTTCCAAATCATAGCATCAGTAACTTAGATCAGCTAGTGGATGTGTTCCTCGAATGCTTCACCTTCAACACCAAGAAGAAGGCATCACTAAGTGACCTATCCAACCTTAGGTAGTATGAGGAAGAAACCATGGTGACCTATGGGAATTGATGGAGGAAGTTGCTTTCAAAGCTGCCCTACCTCCCTCCTATGGCCGACCTTACCCAAATGTTCTCAAAGAGCTATTTGAGATCGATCTCCATGCTATTGCAACTATAGCAATATGCCACTTTAGAGGAATATCTGGCACAAGCCAGAATCATTAAGGAGATCAAGATCTAAGATGGCGAGAGTGCCAAGCCAAAGAAGAAATAATGGTCTAAAAATGCCAAGACAGGGAACATGCAACCAAAATCCACTACGGTCAATCAGGTTGCTATAAACATACCTAAGCCTATACAAGCAATGTAGCCCCCAAAGGCTAATTATCAGGTGGTCCCTCTTGATAGTTATGAAAGAGAAAACCATCGACAAGAGCAAAATCAACAGCATCACCCTAGGCAATAATTCACACCATACATCGAGTCTAAAGACTCCTTGTTTGATCGCTTGTCAGTAGAAAACTTGATAAACCTGCTAGAGAGTCGACCCATAGACCCCAATGCTCCAAAACCTAATGGCTATAGGGAAGAATTGTACTATAGGTTTCATCGACAGAAGGGACATGATCTTAATGTATGTTGGAATTTTAAATGCTTGGTGCAAGACTTAATAGACAACAAGATGATGGTGGTGGATAAACTCGTGGCACCAAGCAACCAACATATGGAGGTCTTCAAGGACCCCCTACTTGCCCATGATGCACAAGCAAAGACCCTACAATTCAATGAGGTAACACAGAACTGCCCCATGCAGGGGTATGTAGGGATGATCAGTATAGTGACTCAAAACAAAAGGTACCCAAGCATAGCTGCCCCCGCAATGGCTACAGGAGAGGTGCCAACAATGTCACAACTATAATAGCACCCTATGCAACCTCCTCCACCTAGACCAGTGGCCACAATTTGGACCAAATCCACCCATAATTTGAGGACCATGTCATCTAAGATCTCCATTTATGAGCTCATACAATAATCATCGCCCCATCGGGAGGCTCTAATGGAGATGCTTAAAGCCATCAAGTTGTAGCCCCATGAAGCAAACTCTTTCAACAACTTCATGGGGCATTTCAAGTGATGCATCGATCCAGTCATCACCTTTAGAGAGGACGAATTGAAATCAGTGACTGGTGACATGGAGGATCCACCTCTGCACATCATTGCGTGGGTCAACTAGATTTTGTATAAGAGGGTATTGGTGGATACTGGCTCATCTAGTAATATATTACAATAGTGGTATTGAAACATCTAAAGTTGCCAGCATCTCACATCGTGGCCTCCACCTACACTCTATGAGCATTCAATGATGTGATATGCTTGACAGTTGGCATAATTGTCCTACCCATCCAAGTGGGACAAAAGACTATTCCTACATTATGCCACATCTTGGAGGGTGATATGGCTTATAACATTTTGCTGGGCCGTCCATGGATCAAGGACATGAAGTGTGTCCCTTCAATAGCCCACCAATGCTTAAAGTATACATTCGAAGGGCAGGTGCATGTAGTCCCGGTGGACTTATAACCCTTCAAGTATTACAATGCAGTGCAACTAATACCGCAACCTACCCTTCCATCAAAACATTTGGATTTTTAGTTGAATCCATCTAAAAAGGGTCTAATTTCGCATACATCCCCATTGTTAAGTCCATCAAATCCCTAGTCGGGTCCATCTTCGTCATCTGGTCCTTCACCAACAACACCACCTACGGTTGCCACACCGAAGGACAATGGGAAGAAACCCTTGGAAGAGGCATCGCCATCAGTCTCAACCATATCTATCGAAGAGATGCCTAGCCGAATGGAAGTCAATACACCTAGTTCACCTAACATGGAGTGTACTTAGGAAGAACTCCCATTCCCTCCCCCTTAATCACCAACAATCATCGTTGAGATGGCCAATACGGGCCTGGGGGAGTATCTAGTGTGGAACATTGTACAACACCCACATTTGAGTCCATGCAGGACATGGGGAGACCTCGCCTCCCCATAGGCACTATTGTTCCTCTAGGCTACCCACCAAACCAAAAAAACTTTGTATATGGGGGCCTTGATAATGGCATTGAACCTTACATGCAAGAAGAAGAATATGAAGAGCCTTTCGTTGAGGATATCAACTATTTATCCAAACCAGACTTTGCTTTAAGATATCTTGGCCAATGTAATTGGCATGGATATGGGTTGGGCAGATATGAGCAAGGAGTGCACGTTCTTTGCCAACCAAGATATCAGATGCCATACGATAAATCAAGAGTAGGTTTCAACCACCCCCTGTCCTTGGACATCTTGGTAGAGAACATGCAAGGCCTAGGGATAGGCAACAAGGATGGGTTAGCATTAGATCCATATGCCAATCCTAACACAACATACACATTGGGTGATTACTTACCATTATTGACAACCAACCTTGTTGACCTCAACAACCCCTTCCCTTTAACCGAGAAAGGAGAAAGTTTGAGAACTCACCTACAAGGGGGATATAGACAAGGTCAAGAAGGATCTTCAGAATATGAGGTAGCACCATGGGACCATTTCAAATCGGATAGCAATCACTCACAAGTGACCCCCATGGATGACTATAAAGAAAGCCTATTGGCAATGTTCCCTTTGGATGCTCCAATCGAGCAAGTGCCACCTCAAGAAAATTAGGTCCCCCCATAGAGAGCAGAACAACCCCAATGGGACCATATCAATTTGCTCGAGCAGGATGAGCCTCACATGTCGCAAACAGTTGTTGGAACCAACGAAGGCCTTTGGATCTCTGACATTGATTATGAAGATGAAACTAAGATGGCCTATCTCAATAATATGCGATAGCAACAATACCCCATGGATATTGATGACATGTTTGAACAACTAAACATGAGGCCAAGGCATAGGTGGCACCTAAACCCAGTACAGTTGGACCAGGTGCTGCATCCGTTATTTTGGGCATACAGAGAGCATATTCCACTCAGAGACCCTATAGTGATATTAGTTCCGAGGGTAGACCTTGTCCTCCTATCCACACATAGGGCTGATCCTTTCATGCCAATACCTCCAGATCCAGATCCAGAGCATAGAGATCACCAAGGAAGTCTGAGTCACCACACCCATGGTAATGGAGACCAAAATCATTTCATTAACATGATCTCCATTGAATTAACTGCCCCCATCCATAATCCAGCCGATCCAGCACAGCCATTGTATCTAGACATAGATGCCATAGACTAGGATCGTGTCAATTCACCACCATCCCCATCAGAGTATTGGTCGTTCGGTGAGATGCTTCATTTCACCCCAGAACCAACTCAAGATATCTTCCATGCTGAAGAGGGACCTAAAGTTCCTAATGTAGATCTAAATTTAGTGACTGATATCCACTTGATCCCAACTCCACATCAGTTGGAGGATGGATCCCACATGTCATTTGAGGAGACAACTGACGTAGACATCGACTCTGATCCAATGAATCCATAGATAATCAAGCTGGGGGTAAGTCTATCCCCCTAAGATCAAGCCGACTACATTGCCCTTCTCAAAGAGAAGAAGGAGGTTTTTGCATGGTCCTACAAATACATTTCGGGGCTAGATCCATAGCTAGTCATGCATAATCTAATGCTTGATTCGACAGTCAATCCAGTTAAGCAAAAACTACGTAAGATGCACCCAACAGTGGACTTAATGGTCAAATATGAATTGCAAAAGTTGTTGGATGCACAGTTTGTCATTTGCATGGATTACCCACCATGGTTATCCAACATGGTGCCCATCAAAAAGCCTGACGGGAGGATTCGCATATGCACTAATTTTTGAGATCTAAACAAAGCGAGTCCTAAGGATGATTTCCCATTTCCTAGCATTGATGCATTGGTAGACACCACAGTAGGTCACAAAATGCTTTCCCTCATGAATGGTTTATCAAGATACAATAAGATTCATATCAATCCCGAGGACCAAATAAAAATGGCGTTCACAATGCCTTGGGGGACATTTTGTTATAAGTTCATGCCCTTTGGCCTTAAAATTGTTGGTTCCACCTACCAACATGCCATGACATACATCTTCCACAATCACATGCATAAAACTTTGGAATATTACATGGATGATTTGTTGGCCAAATCTCTTTTGCGCCCAGATCATGTCGATGACTTAAGCAAGATCCTCGATCACCTCGTCGAACACAAAGTCAGACTAAACCCCAAGAAGTGCGTATTTGGCATCACATCTAGAAAAATATTGGGTCTCATAGTCTCAAAGTGAGGCATCGAGGTAGATCTAAACAAAGTCAATGCAATCCTTGAGATGCTCCCTCCAACTACCATCAAGCAACTTAGAAGCCTGCAAGGAAAGGTCACGTCAATCAAGTGCTTCATAGCGTAGCTATTTGACAAGTGTCGACCCATGAATAAATTATTGCACAAGGGGATAACATTTCATTGGGATGACGAGTGCTAGTCAGCCTTCATCGACAATAAATAATACTTGGCTTCATCACCAGTATTGGAACCACCTAGACCAGGAGTGTCGTTCTACTTATACATCTCAACTACTGAGGTGGCACTGGGTGCCATGCTAGCCCAGAAAAATGAACTACATAAAGAACAGGCTACTTACTATCTTAGTCGCACCCTGGTCATTTATGAACTTAACTATGCATATGTTGAGAAGCTCTACTTGGAAGTGGTGTTTGCTACCAAAAATCTACGCCATTACATACTGAGCAACATGACGTATGTTGTGTCTAAGAAGAATCCATTGTGATACATGATGAGTCATACTTATCATAGTAACCACACAGTGAAATGGATCATGTTGTTGATGGAGTTTGACATCGAATTCATTGGACAGAAGTCCATCAAAGGTCAAGTCATCACCGATCAACTAGCAGAGGCTCCTCTCAAATACGATCAGCCTCTGCCAATAGAGCTACCCGATGATGGGGTCTTTCATGTCTCAGAATCACAAAATTTTGATGAGCCTGAGTCACAGGCGACATAACCCTATTTTTTTATGGTTCTAAATGTGAGCAAGGGGGTGGCATGGGAATCATATTCTTCACACCGCAAGGGGCTCCAATGCCTCTATCATTTAAAATTGATTTCCTGTGCACCAATAAAAATTTTGAATATGAAGCCTTGCTCATAGGTCTTCAAACAACCATCACCATGAACATCAAATGCTTGAATATCTTTGGTGATTCACTGTTAATCGTTAACCAAGTGAAAGGGGTATTCCAATGTAAATGCCCAGTTCTGTAGGCCTATAAAGCCCTTGTGGATAAATTTTTGGAAAATCTTGAATGGTACAACATCGAGGCACTCCCTCGATCATCAAATCATTTTGCGAACACTATGGCCTCCTTGGGGTCACTAATCCCGCAAGACATTTCTGGTGATATGACAACCATTCAAGTCAAAACACTATCACAATCTGTGATGGAGCGTGCAAGCTCTGACTTAACGCCAGGAATCCACCTGATCTAGATTTAACCATCCCTGAACAAGTTCTCTCAAATCCATGATTGTCTAAATCACGCCAACTAGGGGTCCTTATTCTCCCCTACTCCCCTTAATAGCAACACAACACTATTCTTACAAGTTCTTTCCCGCTCAGCTTTTGCTAGGGATGAACTTCAAGAGGTATTGGTTGTTCATACTGTCAAGGTTTCTGATTAGTAGGATTGGTATACACCCATACGAGATTACATCAAGCTAGGAAACCTCCCACTTGTATTGTCGCATGCCACAAAAATATCATTCAAATAGAAAGTGGCAAAACATGTCTTGGTAGGAGACATTTTGTACCATCACAGCTACGAAGGAATCCTCCTTCGTTGCTTGGACCAATAGGAGTCCACTTGGGCGATCACCCAAGCACACGATGGTACATGCGATGGCCACTTTAGTGGCATGGCCATCGCAAAGTGCATTCTTTGCATGGGCTATTACTTGCCATCTTTAGAGCAAGATTGTTGCCCCTATGTAAGGAAGTGCATGAACTATCAACACCATGCTAATTTGACACATGTACCTTCTCAGGCCTTGCAGCCGATCCAATCGGCTTGGCCGTTCTCGTAGTGGGGCTTAGATATAATCATAAAGATCTCCCCTGCATCATCAAGTCATCACACGTTCATCATGATGGCCATAGAGTACTTCACCAAGTGGGTGGAAGCAATTCCTCTTACCTCTATGACTGGAACCTGCATTTTGGAGTTCATTTTACATAACATCATATGTTGTTTTGGTATTCCATCCAAGATAATCTCGGATAATGGGACATCATTCAAGAACAAAGACGTGCGTGCTTTGACCACAAAGTACAAAATTTAGCATAGTTTTTTGACACCCTATTATCTGTAGGCAAATGGGCAAGTAGAGGCATCAAACAAAATGCTAGTCACCATCCTTAGAAAGAAAGTCACAGATAGTCATAAGGATTGGCACATTCAGATCCCACTTGCTCTTTGGGCGTATCGCACTAGCACTCGAATTTCCACTGGGGCAACTCCATTTTTGCTCGTGTATGGCTTCAAGGCAGTCATGCCTCTTGAGTTGGAAATTTCTTCCCTGTGCATATCAATGCAAGAGTTCATCGATGATGACACTGTGCAGTAGGCCCAGTTAGACCAACTTATGTTGACGAACGACGCATCAATGTTCTCGAGCATTTGCGTATTTACCAAGAGCAACTTAAGAAATCATACAACATGAAAGTTCACCTGAGAGACTTTTAGGTTGGTGACCTGGTACTAAAAGAGAACCAACAAAATTCTAACTTGTCGCCCCATCTAAGGGACAAGTTTCCAGCAAACTGGTTAGGTCCGTATGTGATTGACAGTAAAATAGAACCTGGAACATATCAGCTAACCTCTCTTGACGAAATAATGGAACTAGAACCCTTGAACATGAGTCATTTGAGGCCATTCCATATTTAAAAGAACCATAGCCCAAGCCAAAATCTCCAAGGATTCCCGTAATTGCTTGGTCAAACCCCCCCAAAAGCCCCAAGGATTCCCATAATTGCTTGGTCAACCCCAAACCTTTGGTCAGTCAATCCCAAAAATGTCCCAAAGGTGCCCATTACCCCTTTGGTCAAACCAAAAAGCTCCAAGGATTCCCAAAATCGCTTGGTCAACCCTAAAATGCCCCAAAGGTGCCCATAATCCCTTTGGTCAAAACCTCCAAGGATCCGAAAGAATCACTTGGTCCACCCTCATGCGAAATGAACCAACCATAAAGAAAATTCAAAAACAACAAAATCATCAAAAATAACAAAAAATTGCATCTCATTTCCATGCATACTCAAAATCATCAAAACAATAAAGAAAACTTTTGCATCTCATTTTCATGCATACTCAAAATACTCACAAAAATCAATCAATCAAAAACACAAAAATAATAGCTGCATTAGGCATCCCATACATACATTTGCATATTTGTTGATCATACGGGTCACAAGCACCAAAGGCTGTAATCACGGGTAATTCCATCAGTCTCCACATTTTTCCACTTTGTAAATAGTTCATCGCAAATAAACGCCATTCACATTTTTTTGCCATATCATAGTCAGTTGTATTCTAATGTATTTAGAGTTTTCGTCATTCAAGTTGTCGTTAGCTTTCTAGCCAAATACTGTAAAAATTCAGACATATTTTACAAAGGTAGAGTTCCACTTGGATCATACGTTGTTACATAGCATCCCAACACAAGCTAAAACACATAAAAAAAATTCCTAAGTTGTGTAAACAAAAGATGAAACTTGCAAAGCAATCCAGGATACCATCTAGTGAAAAGGGTATCTTGCTCATCCCCCTGTGCGAATGACCCCAAGACTACTGAGATTTGGCAAAAGGACAAGCATCTTCCCTACCCAATTCCCTAAGAATCCCAAGTTCTCAAAAAGTTGCAAACATTAAAAAATTTGCAAAAGTCAAAAATCCAAAATTTGACATCAAAACCAAAGTGCATACATCAAAAGGCACAAGCAATAGTGATTCTCATCACTCAATATTCAAATCCCTTGCTCAAAAGAAAAAAAAAATAAACAATGATTTTCATCATGTTGTGGTTGATCCACAACACACCCCAAAATTGGGGACCCACATTTTTGCAGGATTATAGGAAAGGATCTCAGTGACCCAGATGCCAGAATTGAAGAAAAAGAGAAAATGCACAAGTGTAGAAAGAGGTCGCGAAATCGCGACAGGTAGCGAAATCACGACATGTCGCGAAATCGCGACCGAAACCCGAAAATTGTCACGAAAATGCCAAATGTCAGAAAATCGCGGTCAGCGCGGTCAATGGCAACAAAACAGAAAAACTGTCGTGAAATCGCGACGTGTCGGTGACCAGGAGGAAAAAGGTGTCGCGAAATCACGACGTGTAGGTGACCAGGAGGAAAAAAGTGTCACGAAATCGCGACGTGTCGGTGACCAGGAGAAAAAGGATGTTGCGAAATCGCGACATGTCGCTGAGGAGAAAAGGAAAGGCGTTGCGAAATCGCAACATGATGATGGGAAGAAAATAAATGATGTCGTGAAATCGCGACACATCATTGGAAAAGGATGAGAATGGTCGCGATTTCACGACGTGTTTTGCCGAAGCCTACGGGTGATGAAAAGTGTCACGATTTCGCGACGTGTTTTGGAAAGGTGTACGAAGAGGAAAAACGTCGCGATATCACGATAGGAAACAGCTAAAGGTCCGAGGGGGAAAAACGTCACGATATCGCGATAGGTTTTACAAAGGTGTACGGACGGAAAAAGGGTCACGATTTTGCGACGTGTTTTGGCAAACTGTACGGACGAAGAAAATGGTTGCGATTTCGCGACGTGTTTTGACAAACTGTATGGAACAAAAAAATGGTCACGATTTTGCGACGTGTTTCGGGGAAGCGTACGAAAAGAAAAAGCGGTAGCGATATCGCGACAGAAAGCTGCATGAAGGTCCAAGGGGGAAAAACGTCGCGATATCGCGACAGGTTTTGCCAAGACGTACGGATGATGAAAGGTGTCACGATTTCGCGACGTGTTTTGCCGAAGCGTACGGATGATGAAAGGTGTCATGATTTCGCGATGTTTTTTGCCGAAGCGTATGGATGATGAAAGGTGTCGCGATTTCGTGACGCATTTTGGCAAAGTTGTACGGTGCAAGGAAGATGTCGCGAAATCGTGATAGAAATGAAAATCAGGCTCAAAGTTAGGAAGCGGTAGCGATATCGCGACGGTTTGTCGAAAGAAGGCAAGAGGATGATAATGGTCGCGATGTCGCGACGTAAAGTTGCCCAGGAGGTCCGAGAGAAAACGGTAGCGATTTCGCTACATTATTCAGTGACAACACCACTTCGAAAAGAGAAGGGCTTAAGGCCAAAAGTGGTAGCGAATCACTACCACATTTCAAATGGAACGCTGTAAGGCCAAGGTGGTAGCGATATCGCTACCACATTTTGAAAAGGGGTCAAAGTTAGAAAGTGGTAGCGATATCACTACCATTTGAAGAAGAAGGCTCAGGATGTTAAAAGGGTAGCGATATCGCTATGAGAAGTTTCCGGAGGTAGAAAAATGAGAAACGATCGTGACATCGCTACGGGGAGCGGATGAAGGCGTACGACAGGAAAGCAGGTAGCGATATCGCGGCATGTCGTGGTTTCGCGACACGTCGCGATTTCACGGCCGGGAAGGTGAACAGGCGGACTTGCAGTTTTGTCGGGTTTTTGCACAGGAAAGTGTTACAAGGGGCATAGAAAATGCGTGACACGTGGCGTGCAGGTGTCAAACTTGCAGAGGCGTTACATGCAGAGATGAATTTCGGAGCGTTTCCAAATTTGAGCGTGAATCAAGGCAAGGAAAGGCAGGAATTTGAAGGGTCGCCCACAGGAAGAGGAAATGAAGCGACGGAGGAAATCGAAGAGCCATAACAATGCTATAAATCCAAAATTGCAAATCGAAGAAGGGGTTGGAAATTTCCGAATACGGAGTTGCAGAGACGAAAGCTTTGTGCTATTCTGGGCCCGTACTTGGGCAATTTCCTTCTTTTTGTTCTGGGATTTTCTTTTACACCTAGAACATTCTTGAATGTAATCGAGATATCATTTAAATACAAATACAGAGAGTTGCCATCTTATTGGATGAGAAAGAAGGAGTAACTTTTGCATGCATGATTTAACGTTTATATTTCCCTTCCAGATTTCTTAGGTTTTTAGGTGAAGTTAATGCAAGATCTCTTGGTTGCTTCATGCGAATGCCTGTTTTTTGGAATTACCACAGAAACCCTTGAGACTCGCACCTGGCCTATTTGGATTGTGTGGATGTGCAGGTTCATTAGGTTAGGTTGCATGTAGAAAGCCTCAGTATCTTCGGTTTCATCTGATTAATGACAGCTTTCTGACTGTAATCTATTTTTATTGTTACTTTTATTTACTTTTGTCTTTGCTTTTCAAACCCATATTTTATTTTTAGCAGTTTAATTACTGTGTTTGAATAAATCACTGAAAATCCATCAGAATTTAAGGTTTAAACAGATTTTATTCATTTTGAGTCCATTGAAAGTTCAAAATTGATAAACCACAGTGCCCCTTGTTAACATCCACTTGCAAACCCTAAGGTGTTCTTAGCATTTCATTTTAAACATCATCCTTGATAATCAATAATTAGCATAATAAGAACCTTAGAGAAATCATTTTTCTTTGCAAGCAGAGGATTTAGGACTCGGATCCTACAGGAGAGTGTTTTTTCACAATCGGGTTAAAACACTACTCAACACATCACTATAGAAGAGCAAGTATCCCAATACAATTGAAGAAAAGAAGGGAGTCGAACTTGAATCCCTAGAACTCTCAGCATTCAGAAGGTCATGAGGTGAACCTCAATACCAGTTTGGTGGATAGCCTATCGGTAACTAGTGGCAAACCTCCCGCATGACGATAAATCTATCACATTAACTTATGTGCAGATCAATGTTTGCATGTGGATGATCTATCTCATGGTATCCTAGATAGCACTACAGATTAATCTGACTAAATACAATAAAGGATTTAGTGGAACTAATTAGGTGATCCTTAGTACAGGTTTGGTTGACAGCCTATTTGGCACTGGCGGTATCCTAAAAAATACCACATAAACGAACTCAATTGCACACACAGGGATGTGAAATAACTTGGTCAAAGTCAAGTCAGATTTATACCTTGTTCAAAAGTCTTAGAGGATAAAAGTACAGTCTTGGCTAGTTAGTTAAAACATCTGAGTCTCAAAAAATCTTAACTACATTTTAACACAACTACAGTACATCCCATTCTTACATCGCCATCAGAAAATCCAAAACAAAAACAAAAAATATATATCATGCAAAGTCATCATATAAAACAATCGCATAAGTACAAAAAGTCGATAAGTCTTGCACAGTCTATGGTGCAACCACCAAGTTATCAACAAATCATTTCATACATTCATATGCATATCATATATATTAGACACATTTGCATTCATCATAACCTGTGCATCCATCAAAATAAATTAACATGCATACATCAACATCCATCAATCACATAAGAATAACAATAACTCATGACAAGTGTATAAATAAAATAAAGTCATGTATATATATATATCATCAAAATGCCCGCAGGCTACAATAAACCGGTCCTCTGACCTCACAAAAAATCAAAAGTTCAAAAACCCCCAAGCCTAGGACGTTGGCCACCATGATCACGTAGGATCGGTGCGACAGGAACTACCCCTCGTGGTGTGGGTCATATGGGACCTCTCAAGGCATCTGCTGCTAGCCCCCGCATCATGCCCACTAGTGCCCCCCTCATCCAGCCACCTACATCGATAGGATGTTGACTTCTCAATATCGCTCCCTCTTGTGCGGTGCGATGATCTGCCTCTAGTCAGCTCAGGTATCCACCCATTGAGGTGGATAATATCTACCTCCAGATCTAACCGATGCTAAACCAAGTCCATATCTCATTGATGGTATGTCACCAACACATCATCACGCTGTGCCAGCTGAGTCCACAGGAGATCCCTCTCTCGTGCGGCATTTGTATCCCCATCCCGCTGGTGGTATGCAACCAATGCATTCTCCTGCTCTGTCAGCTGCATCTACAAGAGATCAATATCCTACATTGCATCCCCAATCTCCCCATCCCATCTTTGGATTAGACCCTCCAATCGTGCTATCTCAGCGTGAAACCCCACCTCCATACCTTTTGGGACCACCTAAGGCATTGACATCTCCAAAATGGTAGGCTGCTTCGAGTCCCACTACTTCAGGACATCCTGCATCTCTGGCTACTATAGAACCCCAAAATCCTCCCCCAAAAAGTCAACCTCCACCATGTCCACGTCCTCCAATGGAGCCCCCCAACCCTCTCTTGGTGCCTCTACACCCTCCTCACCTGTTGTTGCTGCATCTTCCCCTCCTAGAGGCCCATCTCCCCACCACCATCATAGCATCCACCACTGATCATACTCAGTAGGAGCCCCGACGTCGTCCACATATGAGACATCAATCCTACCTAGCGGCTCGATGATTGGCCAAGCCAGAGTCTTCTCATCACCCCAATGCCGATAGATCAAGGTCTCCCCAGGCAGTCCCTGGTGCACCCCAAAATGTCACGTCACTCGAACGTACGTAAAATACACCTACTCGGTCCCGTCCTACCCGATCAGTCACCTCCCCCTATGAACCCATCGGAGCCACTCCCCCACCTCAATGCCAAGCTATACCATCCAGGTGTGGTCGCCAGACTACCTCCCCAAGAGCAAGCCGCAAGAAGGCATCCATGTAGTGACCCACGTCACCTGCCCAGCACCGACTGTGCCCCTGCTCCTCCAACATATGCCACAGTGTCGAATACCCTATTTATCTATCAACCATATTTTCCCGAGTCATCCACGATAAACCCAATGGTCTCTCCATAGCTACGTGCTGTCAAGCCTAGCACTACAATAGGTAACTGCAACCAATACCCTTCTACCTCTGATAGAAAACCTCATATAACTCATCATAGAGTTGTGCCAACAGTGTCTGACCCGATATCATAATTAGGGGCTCTAAAGTCAGACATTCCACCAGTATGAATACCACCTCTAGCAGGTTCCATGGGAACCTCACACCTGAAGATTCAGGCAGTAGCATGTTGGAGATGAGGCACATCAATAATGCATGCCTCACCCCCAACACACCCCTCTATAGCCACCACCGTACCAGAATACCACCAATCTGGCAGTCGCCCTCTGCCCTCTCCATTGGGCTATCCACACCCACCTCTATCTCATGCCCGAAGCATCATGTCAGCATTGTCATCCACTAATCATGTGGCATAGTCCTGATAGGAAGCTCGTCTATCAGAATCCACAAAATCTGATAGACGTCCTCGAGAGTCACTATCATCTCCCTTGTTGGGAGATGGAAGGTATTGGTGCAAGGATCCCATAAGTTAATCAGGGTTTTTAGATATGCCTGATCCCCCACCACAGGCTCTAGTCGAGTCACATGCTTGAGACCAAGGGCGTCAAGCCACTCCCAGTCCACCACAGTCAATGCCTCTCGGGCGTCAGAGAATACCATCGACTGACGGTACTGGCTCTTCACCACCTGAAAAACAAAAACAACATACAAACATTAAAAACATGAAAAACAACAAAGTTGTACAGTAATAACATAAATATACAACAATGCATAAAAACTATATAGCAAACACAGTTAAATAAACTGTACAACCACATCTAACAAATGTACAACTAAAAATAGTCCAAAAATTAAAAGATAAATTCAAAATCATATTTGTCAGTACCTAGGGTTTTTAAATTTTGGTTCAAGCTAATAAATACAAAAAAACAAACAATTTAAAAAAAAAAAACAAAACAATTTGTTAGTACCTAGGGTTTTTAACTTTTGGTTCAAGCTGATAAATACAAAAAAAAAAAAACAAACAAATTAAAAAAAAAATAGACAAATTCATAAAAATCAAACTTGTCAGTTATCTAGGGTTTCTAACCTTAGTTTGAACTGACAAAGCAAAAGCAATAACAAAACTTAAACAACAGAATAAATAAATTTTTAAACTAGGTTTTTTTAACATAACTAGGGTTTTATTTTCTAGTCTCAAATAAAAACAACTACACAACTAGGGTCATTTCAATCTAGGGTTTTTAACCTTAAACGAAAAAAAAACAAAAAAAACAAACTAAGACCAATTTTTTAAGCTAGGTTTTCAACCTAAGTTTAAACTAGGGTTTTAGTTTAAAAACAAAAACAAATAACAAAGAACGCATTTAAATCTAGGGTTTTATATAACCTTAATGAAAATACAAAAAAAAAAAAAATAATAATAATAATCAACTAAAAGCAATTTTTTTTTTAGCCTAGGGTTTTACCTTAGTTTAAAACAGAAAACAAATTTCAAAATAAATTCATTACATTTTTTTTCACAAAATAAATTTGAACTAGGGTTTGTTTTAGTTTAAATTACAAACGAAATACAAAAGAAAGAAAAAAATCATTACGATTTTAAAAATGTCAAATAAAACAGCCAAATACACGAGAAGGAGCACTCACCGGTCTTGCTTCGGCTTCACCACTTGATTCAGTTCGTGAACTCATGGTGTCTGGAAAAATTTGGCAGCGCTTTGCTTCGCAGACTCAACCTCCTCCTCCTCATAGCTCCAAATCGCCAGAAAAACAAGTTGCAAGTGAGCCCAAACCCTAGTTTTGGCCCTTAAATAAGCTCTTAGGCCTGTAATCATTCCACCCTAGAAAGAGTGCTCTAGTTCGCACTCGTCCCACCCTGGGACGATTACTAACCACTATTCGGCCCACCCAGGGACGATTACAGAGCAAGAAAAATAAAAAAAAAAACAACAAAAAAGCAAAAAAATGCACCAAAAAAGAGCAATAAAATTGCCAAATAAGAGTGCTTTTGCACTTGACATTCTTGGCATTAAAAAAACTGATGTTGGGGTCACAAATTGTCACTCTCCTACTCCCTAAGAAGGCTATCATAGCCAGAACGCTCCACGAGAGGATGGATTTTCGATATTTTCAACCCCAAATGGCGTCCCAAAAAGGGTTAACACCCACCAAAAATAAGTCTAAATGTTGGGAAACTGCATAAGCATTCAAAGCAAAACAATTGAAGGCAACCTTACACAAGTCATCTTGGGTCAAGCGACTCGTCACTTTTCTCATGTAGGTCATTCCCTCATCGATTTATCGCTTGAGGGGGTCGTCACACTTAGTCATCAATCAACAAATACACACCCAATCAAAGAAATGGCATGCATTCAAAGAATCATTGACAAAGACAATCACGCCCCTGCTTGGGGCAGCAAACAAACAATAATCACAAGCTGATCAAACACTTGGCATTTGTGAATCATGAACTCAAGGTTCCCATAGACAAAAGGTTGCACCCTTTGCCTATTCATGACTAATCAATGCCCAAGATCAAGTAACACCTCACCAAAAAAGGTTAACACTTTAATTAAGTTCCTTAGCTCGTCAGAAGCAAGGATTCAAGAGTGCATGCCCTTTCCATACTTGGGGCATCAAAAGTTGGTTAGGTTATCGAGAAACCCTAATCATTAGTGCTTTGGTTATCTATTTTTTCTCAACACTGCACCACACATAGCGCATCCCAAAAAAGGGTATCTGTAGACACCAAAACAACACCAATCCGATTATGTGGCTACAAACACTAATCGCACTAGCATACACAGCCCCCAAGGAAGCCCCCAGAGGTTAAACAGTGGTCCTAAAAACTCTCATAGTAGTTTTAGAAGGTTAGAGGTCAATTTGGCACCTTTCAAGCACTCTGCTCCTTATTCGTTCCACCCAAGGATGATTACAAACTGGTATTCGTTCCACCTAGGGACGATTAGCAGCATTCGCCCCTGGGTGGGGCAAATAGCAAGTTTGATAGGCAAAAGGTCAAACCTTGAAAAATGGTAGCTTAGATCCACTACTTAACTCCTCCTTCATTGCATGGGAGTGCGAGTGAGCATTTTTGAGATCAAAGAGGCAGTCATAGAGGTAGTCATGGAGTCCTTAATCAGGGAGAAATCTTCTCTCCCCTGAGAAGGCATGATCACCAAGTGGCGCCTCTGCATGCTCATTCACAGAGACCCTCAAGTCTATAAAATGGTGAGTCTTCTCACCCCAAAAAAAGAAACAGGTTAGGAGCATTTGGAGCAATGGAGTTTTGTCGATTTACGTCCTCACCCTTTTGCTTGTGCCTTTCACATCCTTTATCTCTCTTTTGGAAGGGATGTTATTGGGTGATTATTGGAAGCACAATCCAGACCCAAAACCTAAAATTTGGCCATAGTATCCTACCTAAATTTGCCGAAAATAACCCACAAGAGGTTTTGGACCCATCCCAAGTGAATTGGTGCCGAAATCGGGCCCCAAACGATGGGCATCCTACCCCCGGGTGCCCCCTGCACTACTACAGTCCTAATTGCCTCACATCGAAGCAATTAGAAATTTGTAGCATATTTCATTTTTGTTTTTTTTGCATTTATTTCTAGGTTGTTCAGAAAGGCTTTCATTCAAATTTCATGTTATTCTAATCAGTTTTGATCATGCTTTTGTTATTTCTTGCTTTCACTAACATGTAGGGAGCATCATCATATTTTGGGCGATAGAGGCTGAATTGGCAAAATCTAACCTTCTGGGTCTTTCCAAAATACCCCATTTTACCTAACCCCCAACTTTACAGGTGATTTGGAGCCTCCCGGATGGGACATTTAGGAGGGTGCTTTATGACATTTTGTTGCAGGTCTAATCATCCCACCCTAAAGTGATTAGAAATCCATGGAAAATTTCCTGACTGTTCCTTTTGCAGTGCCTTCCTGGTAATTTTCTCATGCCTCTGTCAAGTTTTTAGCTCATTTTTATATGTTTTAGTTATCATTTTATTTATTTTACGCATACACTAATCGTAGGCTTTGGGGATCATATGTTTTACTTCATCCGCAGGTGCTACTAATCCTTTTATGTTTCTCTGAACATAGGATCTCGACATCGGAGGAGTAGCAAGGAATCAAAGACACGTTCATGCAAGCGGTAGTGACATTTGGCCCGCCCACTTTACATGTGGGCATGCGGAAGAAAGCGTACCAATCCGTGGTGTAATAGAGCCCTACTTAACGCTCCTAGCCCCCGAAAAGGGAGGAGATGTATTGTAACCCAATTTTAAAGAAAATTAATAAAAAGGGCTATACTTGACATTTGCTTTCTATCTTTTTTCAATTCGTTTATGTTTCTCTCCTTTCATGCATTTTAGTTCGTAGGACTTAGCGTTACGTTTTACTTTTGCATACATCGCACTTGGCATTTCTGTTTTGTTTTCGTATCCTCATGCTTTCACTTTCCACTCCTTCTACTCCTTCCACTATGCCAAAATGGGCCCACACAATTGTTAAACAAGCTACTCCTTACATCCAAAATCTTCCATCATCCAGATGAACCAACTCCATAGGCACTGGTCTTACTTGTCAGTCTATTTCCTTTGATACTCAGTCCTTCAAAGAAGCAACTGGTATTAAAGAATGGGATGATTCCATGGAAAATGAATTCTCTTACTTAATCAAAAATAAAACTTAGGATTTAGTTCCCTTGCCTAAAGGAAGGAAATTAGTTCGTTGTAAATGGATTTACAGAACAAAGTATGGTCCTAATTGATAAATTGACAAACACAAATCTCGCCTAGTAGCCAAAGGTTTCTATCAAATTGAAGGAATTTATTATGCCAAAACCTTTGCTCTAGTTGCTAAAATATATTTTTTAATACTGGTTATTGCTCTGGATGCTTCCCAAAAGTGGTTTGTCTTTCAAACAGATGTAAAAAGTGCTTTCTTACATGGGGATTTAAATGAAGAGATATACATGGAACAACCTATTGGTTTCACTCAAGACTCCCCTTGTTTGTAAGCTAAATAAATATCTCTATGGCCTCAAACAAGATTCTAGAGCTTGGTATGAAAATATGGACTCCTTCCTTATTTTCATAGGTTTTTCTCATTGATTCTAATAACACAGTCTACATTTGGAGAGATGAAGGAAAAGTCACCATTCTTGTTTTATATGTTGATGATATTCTAATCACTGGTAGTACCTTCAATCACATTCAGACTATAAAATATTTTCTCTATAAAAAAATTGATATGGCTGATCTAGGTTTAGCTCATTACTTCCTTGGAATCCAAATAAATCAAACAAATGTGGGTATTTCATTGTGTCAACAAAAATACACTCTAGATCTTCTTTAGAGGTTTAAAATTTCAAATTGCAAACCTTCTCCAACACCTTTTCAATATGAAATAAATCTAAGTACTTCTTGCTCATCCCCTCTATGTGATGTAACTCTATACCGTTAGCTTGTAGGGAGTCTATTATACCTTACTCATACTCGTCCAAATATCTCATATGTTGTTGGCCTCATATCTAGATTCTCCCATCAACCTCACTTCAGTCATTGGCAAGTAGCAAAAAAATCCTCCACTACTTGTAAGGAACTACTCAATTTGGGCTCTTATATAAGGTAAAATCCATGGATATAATTGGCTACATATATTCATATTGGGAATGTTCTGTAGAAGTTAGATGTTCAAATTCTGGCTATATATTTTGTCTTGGTTCTTCACCAATAGCCTGGATATGTAAAAAACAAGTAGTAGCCTTATCAACTATAGAGGTAGAATATAGGGCAGCAGTTTTAGCAATTTAGGAAGCTCTTTGGCTTCATTAAATTCTAAGGGAATTTGGTTTATCCTATGATAAAACTATAACTCTTTGGTGTGACAATAAGAGCATAATTCACATTGCACGAAATCCAGTTGAGCATCAATGCACCAAGAATATTGAGATACATATGCACTTCATTTGACAACACATTTAGAATGGGGACATATACTTGGACTATATTACAACCAAGGAGAAAATTGTAGACATATTCACCAAGTCATTTCATTCTCCGCATTACATACAGTTGCAAAAGAAACTTGGAGTAATAAAATTGCATTGATACAGAGGTCTTCCACATCTCCTTTTATTATTGTATTCTTTGGAGGATGGTTTTTTTCCTTGTGTTTTTTTTCATCATCTCTCCAAAAGTATATATTGTTTATGAGTACCTAATCAGGCCAAGTTTCCGGGATTCTTTATTTTTTTGTATTGAGAGGACAATCTTTGTAATCCGAAGACATATCTCTATCTTGGATATTTTTCTTATAACAAATGATTTTTCCCCAAGGGGTTTTTTCACCAGCTATATATTGTAAATGAGTACCTCATCAAGCCATATTGTCGAGAATCATCCTTCTATTGTTTTAAGAGGAAAATTTTTGCCATCTGAAGACAAGCCTCTTCCTTATTTATTTTTTGATTGATGATTTTTCCCATTGAGTTTTTACCATCTCTTTAGAAAATAAATCATTGTACATGAGTACCTCATTAGACCTTGTTGTCGGGACTCACTTTTATAAACCACCCCTAGTATCACTTAAGGGGGGTGTTAGAATAACTAAATATTAACTTAAGTTCTACTAGGATAGACACACTTGAGTTTCCACTCATCCATGTGTCAAGTGAAATCTCAGTGGTGTCTTCATCAGACTTGATGAGTTGTTCCACTCCTCCATGTATTAGGTGAACTCTCAATGGTGTCTTCATCAAACTTGATGAGTTGTTGTAATCCAATGGCTATCAATGATCAAATTTTCTATTTATGCAAAGTTTATCCCTAGAATAAATCAATTAGTTCTATTTTATTTCTTCAAATCTTGTAATTCTTTGTAGTTCTACTATTGGAAATTATAATAGGAACTACTAACCAGGAGTGGTGTCGTATTGGTATTGAAGTTGTTGTACACTAAAGCGGTGTTAGAGACATCCGTGTGAGACACAATTACAAGTAGAAATATGGGGAATAAAAGTAGAAATTGCATCTACATTTTGGTTGATTCAAATGAATATGGAGTGTTTGGTCAAAGGGATAGACAGATTAATGGTAAATTATTTGTTTGTTAGTTAGAGGTTTTAATTGTATTAAATATATCAACATAAAATTAGTTGTGTTTGATAATAGATAATATTATTTATGTTCCATGTACATCTCAAATTTATTGGCCTACACGGTTATTTGAATAGAGGAAATATCCATTAAAGAAGAGAATCTTTGACCAAAGATAAAGTATGGCACATGATTACCAATCAAGATCTTGAGAGAGGAAATAACCAATGCTCTAAGGAGAAGGCCGACCATTGGTCGAAGGAGGATCCACCCCATCCAAGATTACGTGGCAACCATAAGTGTAAGAAGAAAAGTAGGTGAAGTATAATTAAATAAGAAATACAATAGTGGATATAAAGCTTAACTTTCATGGTTAATCCTATCATAGCCAATCGTATGCTAGCTATGGTTTTCATCCACCATACACGTGAGCCTACCCATCCACTTATGCTAGTTATGGAGTCATATATGTTGTGTTAGCATAATGAAATATCTCAAAATAAGTATGATAGAAGAGTTATGGTGTGGGCACCCCAATGTAGCAATAAAGAGCCCAATCAACCACACTGATCATTCGAAGGCCCAAAAACTTTCACTTTTTTTGGTTCTAAATATTGAAACCTTGAAGTTATCACACAAGTTACAAAATGATTTATTGTCTATAGGAACAAAATATATCCATAGGCCTTGTGCACAAAACTTCAAATGGAATGCACCCTCCTATCGACTTATAAATAAGCCTAATTTTATTGTTAAAGATATCAAAAGATGTTTGCTCATGCCTGGTACCCAGCCTTGTGGGCTCTTTCTTTTAGCCTTCTTTCCTACTATAAAAAGAGGAGCCTAACCATTTTCTCATGCCTAAGGAGAATCAAACCCTCTAGGCCTCTTTGTATTGTAATAACTTAAACATGTCAATGGAAGTTGTGACTAATTTATATTTGTTCTCCTCTTAACTTATCTTGATTCTTGGAGATGTGTTTTGCTTCGTTGTGTTCACTAGCCATACATGACATTTTTTGTGTTCAATTGTCACTTGTTGTAGTAAAAAATTGGGGACCTTTTAATTATTTATAAATTACCCTTGTAGCTTAGGATTTATTCTTCTATAAACATTCAATTTATTTATGTTTTACTTTCATTTCAATTCATTATTTCCCCTAGCTTCAACTCTAGAGGTCACTATGCATAAAGAAGTTAAATTTTATGAATATCCAACCTTTATTAAAAACCTTGGAGGTCACCTTATAAGTGGTCCCTCCCTTCTATCCATGGTGCTTCATGTTTTTGATCTACATGAGATGCAAGCACATTCATCTCATAATATCTCCTCAACTAACTCTCGACATGTGCGTTTAGAGATAACAACAATTTATCTAGCATGTATGATGGGATAAGCTTCTATGGTTGCCCCATTGAATAATTCTAAATGTGACCATAGTGAAGGTTATAGTTTTTTTATTGAATAAATACACCTAGATAATTCACCTAGTAACTCTACTTGATGACTTATATTGAAAAGATAGACTTTATAGAAGTCATCCAACGAAAGACAGATCAATATTTTGATGAGAGTTTCTATCTCATCAACTTATTAAAGAAAAATACTTCCACTTGGATACTTTATTCTCAAAGAGAATATCAATATTAATATGAGTAGAAGTCCTATGATGAAATCCCTTATAATAGTTAATCAACAAGAGTTGGTACCACATATAAATTAGAGGTAAAGGAGGAGAAACCAATGATACAATAGGGAAGCCATGACACACTAGCCTCCCAAAAGTTTCTAACATAGAATTATAGAGGTATATTGATTCCTCCTATTCCACCTAACACATAGGACCTGATTCCTACCTTGATACTCAAATATTTACCTTATTTCTTGAGAGAAGATATTGTCACTTTGAAAAAATATTTGTAGGACCTAATAAGCTTATGTGTTTTGCATTTCATTGAAAGGAAAGATATATCCTTAAGGCTATTGCAATATTATTTTCAGGGGAAATCTCATGTATGGTATCTCAATCATAGTCCATGATCAGTTGATAACTAGGACAAATTGGCAAAGCTCTTGATAAAGCGGTTTGGAGAGAAGGTAGATGGAGCATCCCTCATGGAACAAGTCAACTATCAAGAGAGTATCTACAAATACAATGGATGATTTCAATATACAATTCCACTAGACTTAGTAGAGGATTCCTACAGAGATTCAATCACATCTTATTATGGTATTTGTTTACTTTCTAAAATCTTTAAATTTTGAGATTACCATGACAGTCAAGTCTAAGGATGGTAATTCACTATCAAATGCTTATGGAATAGCCATCCAAGCTAAGAAAAACCTAATACATATAGAAAGGCTAGATCCTAGACCACATCTACCATTATTTACCTCCATTAAACACCCCTATAATTAATTTTGACCATACAACCCATCACAAATCCAATTCATCCTCCCATATACTAAGAACCAAACCAAGATTCCTCTTCTCTAAATTCTAAAATGGATAAATTTTTCAAAACTATGAGGACCCTCACTAATGATGTCATAGCCTTTAAAATATAATCTAACATCCAAAGGTTTTCCTACTAGAGTTACCCAAGGTCTTCCAAGAAGGAAACCCAAGATTCTGATTACCCCCAACTATAAATCATAAGTCCCTATTTTTGGCTCGTAAGAATCCTGGTAATCCCTATGCCTCAACTCATTAGATAGTACTTGCATTGATCCCAACCCTCCAAGTACTTACAAGCTCAGATAAGGACTTGGTCACCACCCAAAACAACTATGTTGAAGATCTTAGTGGATGGTACTATCATACTCTTGATTATCCCCCCTCTAACTATTATGTCATAATGGAAACTTAGGACATCAAGACTTCTTATTCTAACCATAATTACACTATTCCTTCTTAGTAAAAGTCCTAATGTTAAGTTAGAAACCTATCATTCAATATATGACCACACCATAAGTTATTGACTTATCAACCTCAGTGTAAACCTTTATTACCTGGAGTTGTGTGGAAGGATACATTGCATTTGATAAATCAGACCCCTCAAATGGAAAGGCAAAATTTTTATTAGAGTATAATACAAGGGAAAAAATAATGGTTAATAGTGAGTACCTATCCCAATTGAGTCTAGACCTCAAAGAAGAGAGTGTACAATCGAATGACCCATCCAATCTATGCTGCATTAATGAATCAAGGCCAAGTAGTTTTGACAGTGATAAGAGCTAGCCCTAAAACACCAAGATAGCCTATTGTAACTCTATCAAAGCCAAATCTGATGAAAGAAAGGACTAGGATTCCAAAAATGTCACCGATTAAGCCCCTTTTGTAAGAACCTTCAATGCGGTGGAGCACATAAGGAAGTCTACTATTACCATACCTCTTTGGGATGTCCTCTCTATTCTAGAAGAGCATAAGAACTTAGAATAAGATGATCTAAAGAGGTAGGATCTAAGCATACAAGGAACACCCATCATGCTACAAATTTTAGGCCCAAATCCTAGTAATCCTAAGTCCATACCATTGCACCTAACCCTAATATATGGATATCAACTAATACATAATTGCATAGTTGACTTAAGGTTCAGCACATGAGTAATGTTGAGTAAGGTAGCAAAAGCACTTGACTTGTTGCTTGAACATGCCAATAGTAAGGTGATGTAGTTATATGACACTCTTATTATAGTCTTTGGGCTCATACGAGACATTCTATTGTTACTTTAAGCATGCCCTAACTTGATGGTTCATAAAGACATAATGGTGATTGATCTCTCAATCTCATTTGGGATATTCCTTTCAAGAGTCTTTATCACTAATATCAGAGTATACATATTGCTCAACTAGACCCACATGATATTTCAAACCAGATATGAGACCAAGTTTACCATTATATAAAAAAACTTCCATACATACCATGTAGAGAAAATCCATTTCTAGAGGGACATAAGGGGGTAGACCTACTTAACAAAGGAATAATTGTCATAATATGAATTCATTGATGAGATGCACCCATACATTCCTAATAACTACCTAGAGTAGTGGGAATCCGAGACATGGAAATCATATCCTGACAAAGCATTTGAGCCAACTAGTGGTGATTTATCACTAGGTGTTTCCCTCTATACATAGTGTACAAACAAATTGGGAATAATAATTGAGGAGTTTTTCATACCAAGGGATTGACAAACTACAAGGATAGAACTTTCAAACAATCTCTACACATAATAGGAGGATGGTGTTTCTATAGGAGGAATTATGTTGGAACATGATAATGGAGGCCCCCCACTATGAGGCATCAACTTTAGCAATCATGATGGCACATGACTTGATCTTCATATGAAGGAGTTCTTATACAATAAAAAAAAGTTGTCCACCCAAATAAAATGATGGTTGATACTTGGAAGGTACCAAGAGATACTTAAGAACTAAGGCACTCCCACGAGTACTAAAACTCTTGAGACATGCAATTATAAGACATGTTTGAAAGAAAATTGATGAATAACAAATGCTCATATGAAGAGAATCGATGACTAGTGATTTTTTAGTTAAAAGCCAAGCACCCTCATAGGGACCACCATTTACTATAAAAATTCAACAAAAATTGAAATAGAACTGCCTAATTTAATTCATGCTATTCTCGAAGACTTGTTAGAAAGGTACAACCCATAAAGAAAATAAAATGCATAAGAATAAGGCTTTTACAACCTGATCAAGTGGAGGGATCTATAAAAGGATGGAAGGGGGTCATAACCTTGCCCTATACCCCAAGGAAGGCATAGGGTATATTTATTCATAAAATAGATTAAAAAATAGGACTTGGAACTATTGTGACATTAACATAGAAAGAGTATCGAAGGAAACTACTCTTGAGTTTAAAAATCCCTATGCCACAAGGAGATGATAACCACCAATGTCAAAATATGTATTTTATATAACATTCCTGATGTTATAAAGGTCAATCTCCATTACACATCAAGACATTGGAACTATTTTATTGGTATCAAATAGGGTTTTATCATTGGATAGGCCCCAACCTACTTGATACCCCTAAATCCACCCCTCAACTAGGGAGGTGGATTTGTGAACTATGCCAGTATTCTAGCAATCAAGTTTCAAATAAATATATATCCTAAATTCATTGTGAAGGAAACTTTAGTGACATAATCAAATTGTAAAACCTAAGATATAAAAGGGAAAGCAAGGGAATGAAATTGAACCACAAGGATAAGATCGGGAAATCCAATCAAGGCATGTCAAACCATAGAGAAAGAGTCCCTCTAGGGGATGATGGTAAAAGGTACAAGGGGAGGAATATTTGATGGAAACCACTGTGATACCTCAATAAACCAAGGTATGGCCACCTTGGAAATGGGTGAGTGTCAAGCACAAGATTTCCCTCCTATAGGAGTGATTTAAGGCAACACTTGCCTAGGGATATATAGACCCTAGGTGATCGTATCTTCTTGCTTCTCTTTCTATTTTCTATTTTTTTGTAACTTCACATTATTTTGGGATTACAACTACAAAATTTTAACTTTGTGCTCAATGGACATGATAAGAAAGTCTAGGTTCACTCCTTAAATAGACTAATGATACCTTGGAGTAGACAACCCTATATGAAAATTTCTCTATAGCCTCACTTAAATTGAAGATAGACTAGTTGGAAGTGGTCCAAGCAAAGTCTATGTTGTTAGAAGATGCTTATTACCTTTAGTCAGAATAATGAAGCTTCAATGAAAAAATAGACAAAATAGAAGCTATATTATTCATTATATATTTCATCTATGGTTGGCTCTCATATTCTGTCTAACCCAACCATATCAAGGGCACCAAGGCCTATAGAATATTATTTTTCAATATATTGAGGGAAAAAAATTATGTGGTAATTATGGGGTTATGGTCCTTACACTTTAGGCTTAGTGATTCTGGATTTGGAGTTTACCAGGACTGTTTTAGAGACTCACTCTAATTCTAAGGAAGAGGGGATTTTATGTGTTAATTTAAAATCACCTAAGTTTGATCTCTAAGAAAATAAAACTACAACTACTTAAAATACTATAAAAAAATATGCAAGAAGAAAAAAATACAAACAAATAGAAACTACCCTAGAAATGATTTTTCCTTTGCATGCACAACTACTCCTAAGATACAAAAAATAATTATTTATTCTTTAAGCAAGGGCGCAAGAGAGATGCATAGACAAGCTAGCCTAGATGTAAAACTATATGTAGTTTATCTTTTGATGCCTAAAGACATAAACAAAACAAGTTTTTCTTTCAATTAAGTAATTTTAAATTCCTTTTTAAGACCAAGATAATTTTTAAGATATTAAAATTATATACATTTGAAAGCACGAGATTCCGAAAACAAGAAATACTAATGTGACACATTCAAAATCAAACAAACGCTTAAGTCCTAAAATGTGAAATGCATGAAATGAAAGAGACGAATTGAACTGAGATAAAAGAAAGTACAGAAGGCACAACCCTTTTTATTTAACTCTTGTAATATCGGTTACAAAGACGCCTCCTCCCTTTTTAGGGGCTAGGAGCGTTAAAAGAGTTTTGGTTACAATCATGACTTAGTGCTCCTCTTTTCATGTGCCCACATTTGAAATGGGTGGGCCAAAGTGTTTCCACTACTGGTGTTGATGAATCCTTGATTCTTGCTGCTCCTCCTACGTTCAAAGACACAACAAGTCGTTAGTAGCACCTGTGACAAAATATGAAACGTTTGATCTTAAAAACCAATGGAAGATGCATGCATAAGGTTAGCTAAACCGGTGGATAAAATGACTCCAAATAACCTGCAATTTTGACATTGCCATAAAAAAAGTCAGGGAAGCACTGCCGATTCGAATTCGACTATAATTCATTCTTGTGCAGGACGAATTCAACTATAATTCGTCCCCGGGTAGGACGAATTCGCCTGTGACAAAGCGCCAAGGTGATGCTGCCCAAATTTCGTGTCTCGGGATCTCCAACAGACCTGCAAACATAGGGGTTAGCTAATTGGGGGCATTTTGGGATGACCCAAATGGTCATATTTCCTCAATTTGACCTCCATCAACGAGAACTTGATGTCGCTACCTGCAAGTTGGTGAGGACAACAAAAGTGACAAAACACGATATGATTCGATCAAAACATTCTGAAATTGAAATTATAAACTATCTAAATAGTATAAAATGGAATGGAAGATAAACAAGTGAAAAAAGAACAAATTAAAATGAAACTAAGAAATGCGGGGCACTCGGGAGGGCCACCCACCGTTAGAACCTGATTTTGGCACCAATCCACTTGGGATGGGCCCAAAATATCTTGTAATGGGTTGTCGACGAATTGGTAGATCAATGTGGTCAAATGTCGGGTTTTGGGTCCGGATTCACACTTCCAATTGCCACCCAATAACCTCTCTTACGAAATATATCAAGGATGTGGAAGAGGTGAATCAAAAGGGTAAAATGTGGTATTCAATTTGACAGCACTTCGTTGCTTGAAAATGCCTCCAACTTGTCCTCTTTTGGGTGGGAAAGTCCACCAATTTATAGACCCAGGGGGTCTCTTTGGAGGGGCATGCATAAGCGCCACGTGGCAGTCATGCCTTCCCATGATGGAGGAAATTCCTTCATGACTTGGGCTTCCATGACTGCCCTTGTGATAGTCCTCTAACGCCCAATCTACCCACCTACATGCACATGCAAGGCAGGAGGCATTAATTGACTGTACTCGGCTGCCACTTGGTGCCATTTTTCTTTTTGCCCGTTGAACCTAGAATTCATCCTGACCTAGAGCGAATTCAGAATTTGTCCCTGGGTAAGACGGATCTCAATCTGAATTTGTCCCAGGGTGGGACAGATACTGAGAAAAGTGCCTGAATGTGCCAAATTGCCTTCTGACCTTGCAAAATTGCTACAAAAGTGGTTAGGACCACTGTTTAACCTTTGAGGGCTGCCCTAGGGGCTGTGTGTGTCAAAGCGATCAGTGTTTGTAGTCACATAATCGGATTGATGTTGTTTTGGTGTCTACAAATGCCCCTTTTTGGGATGCACTGTGCATGGCACAATGTCGAGCAAAAATAGATAACCAAAGCACTAATGATTAGGGTTTCTTGGTAACCTAACCAAATTTTGATGCCCCAAGTATGGAAAGGGCATGCATTCTTGAATCCTTGCTTCTGACAAGCTAAGGAATTTGATTTCAAGTATTAACCTATTTTGGTGAGGTGTGACTTGAGCTTGGACATTGATCAGTCATGAATAGGCAAAGGGCACAACCTTTTGTCCATAGGGGAACCTTGTGTTCATGCTTCGGGAATGCCAAGTGTTTGATCAATTTGTGATTATTGTTTGTTTACTGCCCCAAGCAGGAGCGTAATTGTCTTTGTCAATGATTCTTTGAATGCATGTCGTTTTCCTTAATTGGGTGTGTGCTTGTTGATTGGTGACTAAGTGTGACTACCCCCTCAAGCGACGAATCGATGAGGGAATGACCTTCATGAGAAAAGTGACGAGTCGCTTGACCCAAGATGACTTGTGCAAGGGTGCCCTTAGATGGTTTAACATTAAGCGTGTGCAATTTTTCTGACATTTAGACCTATTTTTGGTGGGTGTAAACCCTTTTGCGACGCTTTTTAGAGCTAAAATTGGTGAAAATCCATCTTCCTGTGGAGCGGTCCGGCTATGGTAGCCTTCTTAGGGAGTAGGATAGTGACAATTTGTAACCCCAATGTCTATTTTGTATGCCCGAGATGTCAAGTGCAACAACACTCTCATTAGGCAAGTTTATTATCTGTTTTAGTGCATTTTTGTTCAATTTTTGATGTTTTTTGAAATTTTTGGCCTGAATTCATCCCAGGGTGGGATGAATACCAACTTAGAATTCATCCCAGGGAGGGACGAGCGCTAACTAGAGCGCTCATACTAGGGGAAGATGAATTTAAGCTCAAAAAGGCCTATTTAACGACCAAAACTAGGGTTTGGGCTCATTTGCATCTGATTTTTCTTGCGATTTGGAGCTCTGGGGAGGAGGAGGTTAATTATATGAAGCGAAGTGCTGCCATATTTTCCCTGCCATCATGAGTGCACAAACCAGCTCGAGCGGTGGAGCCGAAGCAAGACTAGTAAGTGTTCCTAGTGTTTATTGCTTTTATTTAACATTGCAATTATTTTGTTCAATTATTTTTGTGATGATGTTTTTCAAAACTTTAAAACTTAAACCCTAAAACTGAGCTGAAGACAACTAAGACTTAGCGTACAACTAAATGTTGTGAAAAACCTAGGTAAAGAATTGTTATTTAGCTTTTAACTAAAACCCTAGGATAAATGAAATGAAAAAAACCTAAGACGTAATTTTTGTTCTATTTTTAAATTAATCAGTTAGGATTAGAAACCCTAGAACTGAAAAATTAATTTTTGAATTTTTGTTTTGTTTTATTTTTGGAATTTATCAGTTAGGATTAGAAACCTAGAACGAAAATAATTTTGTTTGAATTTTGAATTTTTGTTTTTAAATTAATCAGTTAGGATTAGAAACACTAAAACTGAAAATTAATTTTTGTTTGAATTTTTATGTTTGTTTTTTTACTGTACATTGGTATACAATGTTGTATATTCATGTTATTGTTGTACAGTTCTTTTCCATGATTTTTATGTTTTTGAATTGTTTTCTTTTGCAGGTTGTTAGGATCCGATACTGTGTACCCAATGTTTTTATTGAAGCATGGGGGGCGCTGACTGTAGCTGACTGGGAGTGGCTTGATGCCCTTGGGCTCAAGAAGGTGGCTCGACTAGAGCCTGTGATCGCAGATCAGGCCTATTTTATGGCCCTGATCAATCTTTTGGATCCGCAGACCAACACCTTCCATCTCCCAATAGGGGAGATGACTATGACCTTGGAGGATATCTATCGGCTTCTATGGATTTCGATAGATGGACTACCGATCAGGACATCGTCACATGATCAGTGGACAATTGTATTGGCAAGATGCTTCGGGCATGGGGAGGAGCTAGGTGTTGAGGATCCACTAGAGAGGGCGGAGGGCGATTGCCAGATTGGCAAGATTTTGGTTCGATGGTGGCTAGAGAGGGAAGTGTTGGGCGTGAGGCATGCATTCCTTATTGGACTCATGTCCAACATGCTGTTACCTGACTCGTTAGGCATGAGGTTCCCATGGAACCTGTTAGATTTGGTTTGGCGGTTGGTAGAGTGCCCGATAGAGGCACCACTTATCATGAGATGGGGACAGACACTATTGGCACAACTCTATGGGGAGTTGTATGAGGTCTACTGCTGGCAACGAAAGGGGATTAGCTATAGCTACTTGTTGCAGTGTTGGGCTTGGCAGCACATAGTAGTAGAGAGGCCATCTGGGTTACCATGGATGACTTGGGCGGAGATGGAGGATAGGGAGATAGGTTATGCAGTTATGTGGCGGCAGTCCGAGGAGCAGGGGCAGAGTCAACGATGGGTAGGTGTCGTAGGGCACTATGTCGATACCTTCTCTCAGCTTAATCTAGAGGAGGTGGTTTGGCACCCTTATCAGGACTGTCCAGCCTAGTCAAAGGCTAGAGAGTGGCTCTGATAGGTACACATAGAGTGGTGGTTGATTAGGTGGCATGGGACCGAGCATGAGTTCTTCTCATATAGCTAGGTTACACGATAGTTTGGGGTGTACTAGGGGTTGCCTAGTGAGCCCATGGTCTATCCACACCAGGGGGATGAGAGGACTCTAGACCAAATGGTCATCGTGCCACTAGGCAAGGATTCAGACATGATGATTGACGTCTCGGATGTGGATGACGTCGAGACTACCACTGAGTATGACTCGTGGTGGGTACTGTAGCGATGGCAGGGAGAGGGGCCACTGGGAGGCACGAAGGTGGTAGCAATGGGTGGGGAAGGTGTTGAGGCACTAATGGATGATTGGGGAGCTCCTTTGGAGGATGCAGACATGGTGGAGGTGGAGGGTGAGGATGCGGATTTGGGGGCTCTAGATTAGCTGGAGATGCAGGATATCACAAAGCAGGCTACTGTTCTAGAGATGCCCATGCCTCAGGCAGATGCGGCAGACACAGATGTAGGGTTACGTGCTGAGATTGCATGGTTGGAGGGGTTGCTACAAAGGCACGATGAGGAGTTGGGGGAAGCTCTACAGGAGAGGTATCTCCTACGGATGCAGTTGGCAGAGTGAGAGAATGCATTAGCTACTTCTTGTTGACGGGATGGGGGTACTGATGTGACATGAGAGAGGGATCTCTTACGGACATAGCTAGTAGAGAGGGATAGGGCTTTGGCACGGTGCGAGGAGAACTTGGCGACGTATTTCCAACGAGAGATGGAGTCATTGCGGCAGCGGTTAGAGCTAGAGGCAGATATTAGCTGCATTGGTGGGCAGGTCCCTACATTCAGCATAGGCGGATCGTCACGTCGCTTGAGAGGGAGTGAGACTGAGCAGTCAGCATCCTCTCGACGCAAGTGACTAGATGAGGGGGGGTGAGTAGGCATGATGTGGGGGCTAGCAGCAGCCACCCTAAGGGGTCCCATAGGACCCACACCATGGGGGGTAGTTCCCGTCACACCGATCCTACATGATCATGGTGGCCAACACCCTAGGCTTGGGGGTTTTTGGATTGATTGCGGGGTTAGAGGACCAGTTTTGTAGCCTACGGGCATTTTTTTGATGATATATATATATATATATATATATATATATATATATCAACTTTATTTTGTTTATGCACATGTGATGATTTGATCTTATGCATGATGGTTGATGAATATGGATGTATGCATGTTAATTTATTTTGATGGATGCATATGTTATGATGAATGCAAATGTTTTTTATTTATCTATGATATGCAAAATGTAATGGATGAATTGAATTTGTGTTGTTTGGTTAGGGCACCATAGACTGTTTAGGACTTTGTTATTTTGTTTTTATGCGATTGCTGTGGTAATTGACTTTGTATGTATACATGTGGTTTTTGATGGTATTGTAAGGATGAAAAGTAGCGCAGTTGGTTTAGAAATGTAGCTAAGGTTTTCTGAGACTCAAACGGTTTTACCTCACTAGCCACGACTGTACTTTATCTTACAAGACTTTTGAACAAGGTATGAATCGGACTTGTCTTTGACCAAGCTATTTCACATCCCTGTGGCATAATTGAGTTCATTTATGTGGTATTTGTCAAGATACCACCAGTGCCAGATAGGCTGTCAACCAAACCTGTACTAAGGATCACCTAATTAGCTCCACTAACTCCTTTATTGTATTTAGTCAGATTAATTTGCAGTGCTATCTAGGATACCATAAGCTAGCTCATCCACATGCAAACATTGATCTGTACACAAGTTAATGTGATAGGTATATCGTCATGCAAGAAGTTTACCGCCAATGACCGATAGGCTATCTACCAAATCGATACTGAGGCTTGCCTCATGACCTGTCTGAATGCTGAGAGTTCCAGGGATTCAAGTTCAAATCCCTTCTTTTCTTCAATTGTATTAGGATACTTGCTCCTCTGTAGTGATAAAATCACTGTTTATTTTTGTTTTATTTGTTTTTATTTTGAGCAAGGGATTTGGATATGGAGTGACAAAAATCACTATTGTTTTTGCCTGTTGATGTATGCACTCTAGGGATGATGTCAAATTTTTGGAGTTTTGACGTTTTGCAAAATTTTGATGTTTTGCAACTATTGAGAACTTTGGGATTCTTGGGGAATTGGGTAGGGAGGATGCTTTTCCTTTTGCAAAATCTCAGTATTATTTGGGTCATTTGCATAGGGGGATGAGCAAGATAGCCGTTTCGCTTATGGTGACCTGGATTGCTTTGCAGGTGTCATCTTTCGTTCACACAACTTGGGAATTTTTATGTGTTTTAATTTGTGTTGGGATGCTACGTAACAAGGTGTGATCCAAGTAGAACTCTACCTTTGTAAAATCTGCCTGACTTGGTACAGTACATGGCTAGAAAGCAAAATTACAACTGAAAGATGAAAACTCTTGATACATTATAAGACCATTGACTCTAGTGTGGTAAAAAGTAGTAAATGGTGTATTTTTGTTGTTTTTTTTTTTGGATTGCTTATAAAATGGAAAAATGTGGAACAAGATGGAATAGCAGAGCAATTACAGCCTATGGTGCCTTTGACCTATACGACCACAAATATGCAATGTATGGATGCGATGCTTAGTGCAGCTATATATTTTTGTATTTTTGATGGATTGATTTTTTTTGTGAATATGAAGATGAGATGTGAGAAGAGCTTTTTATTGATGAATTTGAGAATGCCTAGAAATGAGATGCAAATTTTTGTTGTTTTTGATGATTTTTGGATTTTGAATTTCTTTATTTTTGACCAAGCGATTGTGGGAATCCTTGGAGCATTTTGGAAAACTAGCAGAATTTGAATTTCTTTTAGTACCAGGTCACCAACCTAAAAGTCCCTCAGGTGAACTTTCATGTTGTATGATTTCTTAAGTCACTCTTGATAGATACGTAAATGCTCGAGAGCATTAACACATCGTTCATCAAGCAACGTAAGCTGGTCTAACCGGGCCTACCATGCAGCGTCATCATCGATGAACTCTTGCATTGATATGCGCAAGGAAGGAATTTCCAACTCGAGAGGCATGAATGCCTTGGAGCCATACACGAGCGAAAATGGAGTGGCCCCAATGGGCGTTCGAATGCTAGTGCGATAAGCCCATAGGGTAAGTGGAATTTGGATGTGCCAATCCTTATGACTGTTTGTGACTATCTTTTTAAGGATGGCAACTAGCATTTTGTTTGACGCTTTTGCTTGCCCATTCGCCTACGGATAATAGGGTGTCAAAAAACTATGCTAAATTTTGTACTTTGTGGTCAAAGCACACACGTCTTTGTTCTTGAATGGTGTCCCATTATCCGAGACTATTTTGGATGGAATACCAAAATGACATATGATGTTATGCAAAATGAACTCCACAATGCGGGGTCTTGTCGTAGAGGTAAGCGGAACTGCTTCCACCCACTTGGTAAAATACTCTGTGGCCATTATGATAAACATGTGACGACCTGACGATGCAGGGGAGATCTTTCCAATTAGATCGAAGCCCCACTGCAAAAATAGCCAAGCGGATTGGACTATCTACAAGGCCTGGGAAGGTACATGTGTCAAATTGGCATGGTGTTGACACTTCATGCACTTCCTGACATATGCGCAACAATCTCGCTCTAAAGATGGCCAATAATAGCCCATGCAAAGAATGTGCTTTGCGATGGCCATACCACTGAAGTGGCCACCACACGTACCATCGTGTGCTTGGGCGATCGCCCAAGTGGACTCTTGTTGGTCCAAGCAATGAAGGAGGATTCCTTCATAGCTACGACGATACAAAATGTCTCCTATCAAGACATACTTAGTTGCTTTTTGCTTGAATGCTCGTTTTGTGGCATGCGTCAATCCAAGTAGGAGATTACCTAACTTGAGGTAGTCTCTAATGGGTAAATACTAGTCCTATTGATCGAAACCTTGATAGTATGAACAACCAATCCCTCTTGAAGTTCATCCCTAGCAAACGCTGAGTGAGATAGAACTTGTAAGAATAGTGTTGTGTTGCTATTAATGGGAGTAGGGGAGAACAAGGACCCCCAGTTGGCATGTTTCAAACAATCATGGATTTGAGAGAACTTATTCGATGATGGTTCAATCTGGATCATGTGGATTCCTAGCGTCAAGTCAGAGCTTGCACGCTCCATCACGGATTGCGATAGGGTTTTGACTTGAATGGTTGTCATATCACCAAAAAGGTCTTGTGGGATTAGTGACCCCAAGGAGGCCATTGTATCCACAAAATGATTCGATGACCGAGGGAGTGCCTCGATGTCATACCACTCAAGTTTTGCAAAGAATTTGTCCACAAGGGCTTTATAAGCCTGTAAAACTGGGCATTTGCATTGGAATACCCCTTTGAATTGATTGAAAATTAACAGCAAATCACTAAAGATGTTCAGTCATTTGATGTTCATGGTGATTGTTGTCTGAAGACCTATGAGCAAGGCTTCATACTCTGCATTATTTTTGGTGCATGGGAAATTTAATTTAAATGACAGGGGCATTGGAGCACCCTGTGGTGTGAAGAATACTATTCCCACGCCACCACCTTGCTCACATTTAGAACCATCAAAAAATAGGGTTATGTCAACCTGTGACTCAGGCTTATCAGAATCTGGCGATTCTAAGACATGGAAGACCCCATCATTAGGTAGTTCTATGACTAGAGGCTGATCATATTTGAGAGGAGCCTTTGCTAGTTGATTGGCTATGACCTATCCTTTGATAGATTTTTGTCCGATAAACTCTATGTCAAATTTCATCAACAACATGATCCATTTTGTCGTGCGACTACTATGATAAGTATGACTCATCATGTATTGCAATGGATTCTACTTAGACACAACATACGTAGTGTTGCTCAGCATGTAGTGGCATAGCTTTTTGGTAGCAAACACCACTGCCAAGTAGAGTTTCTCGACGTATGCATAGTTAAGTTCATAACTGACCAGGGTGTGGCTAAGATAGTACATAGCCTGTTCTTTGTGAAGTTCATTCTTCTGGGCCAACATGGCTCCTAGTCCCACCTCAGTAGCTGAGATGTATAAGTAGAATGACACTCTTGGTCTAGGTGGTGCCAATACTGGCGACGAAGCCAAGTATTGTTTGATGTCATCAAATGCTGACTGGCACTCATCATCCTAGTGAAATGTAACCCCCTTGTGCAATAATTTGTTCATGGGTTGACACTTGTTAGATAACTATGCTATGAAGCATTTGATTGACACGACCTTTCCTTGCAGACTTTTGAGCTGCTTAATGGTAGTTGGGGGAACCATTTCAAGGATTGCCTTGAATTTCTTTGGGTCCACCTCGATGCCTCGCTTTGAGACTATGAAACCCAAGAGTTTTCAAGACATGACGCCAAAGACGCACTTCTTGGGATTCAGTCTGACTTTATGCTCCATGAGGCGATCGAGGATCTTGCTTAAGTCATCAAGATGATCTGGGCGTGCAAGAGACTTGGCCAACAAATCATCCATGTAATCTTCCAAAGTTGTATGCATGTAATCATGGAAGATGTATGTCATGGCACATTGGTAGGTGGCACCAGCATTTTTAAGGCCAAAAGGCATGACCTTATAACAAAATGTCCCCCAAGGCATTGTGAATGCCATTTTTAGTTGGTCCTCGAGATTGATACGAATCTGATTGTATCCCAAGAAACCATCCATGAGGGATAGCATTTTGTGACCTGTTGTAGTGTCTACCAATGCGTCGATGCTTGGCAAGGGGAAATCATCCTTAGGACTTGCTTTGTTTAGATCTCAAAAATTAGTGCATATGCGAATCCTCTCATCGGGATTTTTGACGGGCACCATGTTGGATAGCCATGGCGGATAATCCATGCAGATGAAAAACTGTGCATCCAATAGCTTTTGCAATTCTTCTTTGACCATCAAGGCCACTGTTGGGTGCATCTTACATAGTTTTTGTTTAACTGGCTTGATTGTTGGATCAAGCGTTAGATTATGCGTGACTAGCTACGGATCTAGCCTCGACATGTATCTGTATGACCATGCAAAAAACTCCTTCTTCTCTTTGAGAAGGGCAATGTAGTCGGTTTGGTCTTCAAAGGATAAGCTTACCCCCAACTTGATAATCTATCGATTCATTGGATCTAAGTCGATGTCTACGTCAGTTGTCTCCTCGACTGACATGTGGGATTTGTCCTCTAACTGATGTGGAGTCGGGATCAAATGGATATCATTAGCCAAGTTTAAATCTATGTTGGGAACCTCAGGTTCCTCTTTAGCCTAAAAGATATCCTAAGTTGTCCTTGGGGTAAAATGAGGCATTTTATCGAAAGGCCAGTACTCTGATGGAGAGAGAGGTGAATTGACGTGATACCAGTCAATGGCATCTATGTCTAGATGCAATGACCATGCTGTATTGATCGGATTGCGGATGGGTGTGGTCAAATCAATGGAGATCATGTGGATGAAATGAATTTGGTCTCCATTACTGCAGGTGTGATGACTCAAACATTCTGGATGTTCCCTATGTTCTGGATCTGGCTCTAGAGGGACAGGCATGAATGGATCAGCCCTATGTGCTGATAGGAAGATAGGGTCTTCCATCGGCACTAATGTCATTATAGGGTCTCGGGGTGGATGGTGCTCATCGTAAACTTGGAGCCACAAATCCAACACTTGGTCCCACCCTACTGGGTCTACGTACCACTCATGCCCTAGCACTATGCCCATCTATGCAAATAATTCATTAATCCCCAAGGGACGTCGTTGTTGCATTTGTTGCCTTTGTTGCATTTGTCGCATGTGATTGAGATAGGCCATCTCAGTTTCATCTTTCGAATTGTTGTCAGAGATCCAAAAATGCTCATTTTCTTCAACAACTGCTGGTGATATTAAGGGCTCACCTTGTTCTAGAAAATTAATCTGGTCCCATTGTTGTTGGTCCATGCTCTGTGGGGGGACCTAATTCTCTTAACATAGCACTGGCTCAATTGGAACCTCTAAAGGGAACAGTTTCAAAAAGATCTCTTGCTAGTTATTCATGGGAATATCTCATGAGTGATCACTATTGGATTCGAAGGGAACATATGACACTGGTTCATGTTCTGATTCATCCTCCAAATATCCTTTTGGACACTATTTATGCTCTCCTTGAAGGTTAGTGTCTGAACTATCACCTCTCTCTAGAAAAGGAGAAGGGTTATTGATGTTACCAAGGGTGGTTGTTGACCATGGGAGGTAATCTCTCAATGTATATGTTTTGTTTGGGTTGGCATAAGGATCTGATGCCAATCCCCCCTTGTTGCCTATTCCTATGCCTTGCATGTTTTCCACCAAGATGTCTAAGGGTAGGGGGTGGTTGAACCCTACTCCCGACTTGTCATAATGCATTTGGTATCTTGGCTAGCAAAGGACAATCACTCCTTGCTCATACCTATCTAGCCCGTATCCATGCCAATTGCATTGGCCAAGATATTTCAGAGCAAAGTTCGAGTTAGACAAATAGTTGAAATTTTATGCAAAAAGCTCTTCATCCTCGTCCTTTTGCATGCATGGTTCAACACCATGGTCAAGGCCCCCATACAAAAAATTGGTCTAGTTCGGTGGGTAGCCTAAAGGAACAACTGTCCCGATGGGGAGGCGAGGTCTCCCCAGGTCTTGTACTGACTCTAGCGTAGGCGTTGCTACAACATTCTGCACTAAATACTCCCCCAAGCCCATGCTGGCCATTTCAATAGTAATTGTTGGCAATTGAGAGGGAGGGAACGAAAGCCCTTCTAGAGTCCATTACATGTTGGGTAGACTAGGAGACTCAGCTTCCATTGTGCTAGGTATCTCTTCTATTGAGATGGTCGATATTGTTGGCAGCACCTCCTCTAGGGGTTGAGCCTCTTTCAGGATTTGTTTCCCTTTGTCCTTCTATTTAGCCATGACAGGTGGCATTGGTAGTGAAGAAGCGGACGATGAAGATGCACTTGGATGGGGTTTTGATGGATTAGTCACCAGTGGTGCCCGCGGCATCGGACCCTGTCTAGATGGATTTAACTAAAAATCCAAGTGCATTGATGGGAGGGTCAATTACGGCATCAACTACACTGCATTGCAATATTTGAAGGGTTCTAAGTCTGCCGAGACTACATGTACTTATCCTTCAAATGCATACTTCAAACATTGGTGAGCTATCGAAGGGACACACTTCATGTCCCTGATCCATGGCCACCCTAGCAATATGTTGTATGCCATCTCGCCTTCCAAAATATGGCACAATGTGGGTATCATATTTTGTCCTATTTGAATGGGTAGAACAATTGTGCCGACTGTTGAGCATATCGCATCGTTGAATGCTCGTAGTGTGTAAGTGGAAGCGGTGATGTGAGAGGTTGGCAGCTTCAGATGTTTCAATGCTACTGTAGTAATGATGTTACTAGATGAGCCAGTGTCTACCAACACCCTCTTATATAGGATCCCATTGACCCGTGCGATAACGTGTAGGGGTGGATCTGCCATGTCATCAGATACTGATTTAACTTCATCTTCTCGAAAGGTGATGACTGGCTCTGTACATCATTTTACATGTCGCACAAAGTTATTGAAGGAATTCGCTTCATGGGGCTGTAACTCGATGGCTTTCAAAATCTCCATGAGAGCCTCCCGTTGGGGTGCTGATTGCTGTATAAGCTCATATATGGAGAGCCTAGCTAATGTGGTCTGCAAAATTTGCATGATTTTGGTCCATATCGTGACCTCGGGTCTAGGTGGAGGCAACTGCACAGGGTGTTGTTGAGGTTGCGACGTTGCTGGAACTTCTCTTGTGGTTGCCTCAAGGGTAACTCCTGGGTATTTCTTGTTCCTGGTCACTATGCCTATCATTCCCACATACCCTTGCATGGGGAAATTTTGTCGCACCTCATTGACCTGAAGGGGTTTTGCTTGTGCCTCATGGGCAGGCAAGGGATCCTTGAAGACCCCCATCTACTGGTTATTTGGCGCTATGGGGTTGTCTACTGCCAATGTTTTACTATCAATCAAATCTTGTATCAATCCTTTGAATTTATAGCATGCATTCAGGTCATGTCCCTTTTTCCTGTGGAACCTACAATATAAATCCTCTCTGTATCCCTTAGGCTTGGGAGCATTAGGATCTATGGTTTGGATTTTTGGAAGGGTGATTAAATTTTCCGTTGACAAGCGGTCAAATAGGGAGTCCATAGACTCCGTATAAGGGGTGTACTATCGCTTAGGGTGATGCTGCTGATTTTTCTCCTATTTTTTATTTTCTCTTTCATAATTATTAGGAGGCACTACCTGATAATTAGCCTTTTGAGGTTGTATTTCTTGTGTAGGATTAGGAACATTTATCACAACTTGATTAACCATAGTGGGTTTTGGTTGCATAGTCCCTGTCTTGATGTTTTTGTTCCACTCTTTCTTTTTAGGTTTGGCAATTTCACCATCCTATATTTTGATCTCTTCGATAACTCTGGCTTATGCCAGAGCTTCTTCTAAGGTGGCGTATTGCTGCAGCTATAATAGCCCAGATATTGATCTCAGACAACTTCATGAAAACATTTGTGTGAGGTCGGACATAGGGGGAAGGTAGGGTAGCTTAGAAAGTAGAGCCCTCCATCGATTCCCGTAGGCCACCATTGTCTCCTCATCATATTGCCTAAGGCTGGCCAGGTCACTCAGTGATGCCTTCTTCTTGGTGTTGAAGGCGAAGTGTTCAAGGAACACATCCACTAATTGATCCAAGTTATTTATGCTATGCTTTGGCAACTGGGTGAACCAATCCGAGGCAGGGCCTATGAATGTGGTTATAAATTTCCTTAGCAACAACGCATCATTATCCTGAATGCCAAAGCATTGGCTCAAGAATCTTGTCACATGCTCTTGAGCATCCTCTTCACCCTTAAATATTGCCAATTGAGGCAACTTGAAATGTTCAGGGTAAGAAGGTGTGGGAACTAAAAGATGCACTAGATGACTATGAAGTTGGCGTAACATGGGCTTTTGGGGCCCAGAAGCTTTTGTTTCCATAGAATTCAAATGCTCTAATAGTGCCTTGTATGCATCGAAAGATTTAATTTCTTCCTCTTTTGTTTGCTCCCATTGTGAGTTATGGGAGACTGGAGGCCTATGGGGGGGTGGCCGGATAGCACCCCCTCTACCTTGATAGGGTGTTTTGGCCCACTCTACTTCTGGTTCATACTCCTCGTAAACTTCCTGAGGAGTCTCTATGTGAGACCTCTGACCCTGAATGGGTCTCCGCAGAAGGTACCCATCATTGTTTCGAGGAGTGGCCTCCCTCTTAGGTCTATGGGGTCTCGAAGGCAAAGCTTGACAAGGTCGCGAAGACCTATCCTACACCAAGGGATTATGCCTCTCATATTGTTCCACTTTTTGGGTGCGAGGGGTTGGAACCCTCTCAGGTAAGTTATAAAGCAGCTCGTCTGCTTCGTGTTGAATGCGCTCTTTCTTAAGGCGGTATAAGCGCTCTAACTGTTGATGATATTGCTCAAGCCATGTGATCTGGGCTTGGTGGGCGGCATGTCTGGAGACTGCTAGGTTAATTTGGTCCACCATATTAGGCTTATGAGGCTTGAATATTTCTCCTATGTATTTGACTTAGTCTTGATGATCTGAGATTTCAATGGGTCGCTTCCCTCTATTGAGGTTGGCGACATTTACATGAGGCTCTGGCCTCGATGTGTGACCATGGTATCTAGCAGGTGCGAAAGCGCAAGGCTCCCACACTGTATATTGCTCTCGAGGAATGCGATGGTCTTCCTCATACTCCCTTTCATGGGTGTGAAAGGGGCGAGCGGAGTTAGCTTGCCTTATGTGGAGAGCCCTATGCTCTGGGTTTTGTCTTTCAATTCTAACAATGATGGGAGGCAAAGGAGAGATGCCATAGTCACGTTGTCTCTCCTCATGGGCACTGTGCCTCTCTAGCGCTTCGTTGCATGGTGGCCACTCATATCTAGCCTCTAAAGGCGATCTTCTATTTATGTTGAGTGCCACATGTAAAGCTTCTTATTGAAAAGGGCTATGTTGAACGGGCGTGTCCCCCAGAGGGGTGTCCCTATAATTTCACCTTGACATGGAATGATGTGGACTTTCTTGTGGTCCAAACCGCCAAGGCAGTATGGCCAAGTCCTCAGGGATAAAGCGAAGGCGACTTGTGCCCGCTCTTTGTACACTTTCTGAAGCTTCTGCCCTTGATTGGGATTGGCTACGGGTGCACACCATGGTGGTGCTCTTCTACCAGCTAAGTAGATTTTATCTCTTTTATGATTTTTTTTTGTTACACTAAGCAAAAATGAACACACACATACACAAATGGTGATTATCTCTTTTAAAGATTAATGGTGTGTCCTAAACTGATTTTAGTGTGTTTTGATGATTTTTTTTGTTTTTGAAAGTTTTGAAAAATGTTTAAATGTGTAATGAAGGCTCATATGACTCCCACAAATGGTTCAATATACCATTGCATGGACGATATACGAACCTCTCTATATACCCACCCTTACGAGAGGGAAACTATAGGTATGTGAGAGCAGATGGTACGTGGTACGTAGGCGGTACGGAAGGGGGATTATCCTGTTAATGAAACCTACCATAGAAGACTTATCCTCGCACGTTGGGAATCACCCCAGTGACACTCGATCAGCTTTCGTCAAGATTTATGCCTAATAATAGTGACAATTGAGGTAAATGGATGCAAAAATCAAGCCAAGGTGGTGATGAACCCACCGTTGGTCTTGATCAAGGGCTGGGGTCTTACGACCAGCTCCTTGGTTTAAAAATGCCATGTGATGTGTGTGTGGTTCCTTTTATTAAAAATTAAAACATGAAGCAACTACTTTCCTTAAGAAGGCAAAATTGATAGAAAACAGAAACAAAAAAAGCAAAAAATGACAGGAACAATTTAGGACCCTTACCTTTTCTCTACCTAAACTTGCTGTTTCTGATCCTTGGCCATGAAAATGTACAGACAAAAATTTGTCCCTATGTGAGACGACTTCCAAAATAGAATTCATCCCTATCTGAGACGAATTAGAATTCATCTCAGGGTTAGATGAATTACAGTAAGGTATTCACCACAGGCAAAGACGAATAACAGTCAGAGCTCGAACAATGGTACCTGTAAGCATAAAGACACAAATTTTTGATCAGTTTCTTGATCTTAAAAATTAGGGGACAGAGTCCCACCGTGATCACCACTAAAAGCACGAGATTCTAGAAAAAAAGAAATACTAATGTGACGCATTCAAAATCAAACAAACACTTAAGTCCTAAAATGTGAAATGCATGAAATGAAAGAGACGAATTGAACGGAGATAAAAGAAAGTACAGAAGGCACAACCATTTTTATTTAACTCTCGTAATATCAGTTACAAATACGCATCCTCCATTTTTAGGGGCTAGGAGCGTTAAAAGAGTTTTGGTTACAATCATGACTTAGTGCTCCTCTTTTCACGTGCCCACATTTGAAATGGGTGGGCCAAAGTGTTGCCGCTGTTGGTGTTGATGAATCCTTGATTCTTGCTACTCCTCCTACGTTCAAAGACACAACAAGTCATTAGTAGCACCTATGACAAAAGATGAAATGTTTGATCTTAAAAACCAATGGAAGATGCATGCATAAGGTTAGCTAAACCGATGAATAAAATGACTCCAAATAACCTGCAATTTTGACAGAGACCAGAGAACA